>CP141126.1:80830575-82030575 GCA_035236585.1 Warburgia ugandensis | reverse complement strand
AATGCCTAGAAACTTTAGGAAATCCTAAATACAAAATCTATGCTCGCATCTTCGCAAGGAGCATCAAGATTTGGTAGCGGAGTGCACAAACCAGTCTTTTGAGAGTTCAACATTTGAAAACCTGGCACACATGACAATGACTAACATAATGTGGGCTATGTGGCTGTAAACTAGGCCAGCTAAAACCATCCTGTAACTAAGGAAAGAGCCTAGCTTCTCCCTAAGCCTTCACTATGCAACTCTCGGATGATGATCTCAAGAAAAGAACCCTCAAGAACACACAAAGAGGCCACATATAATAAATATCCAGCTTGGATATGTTATTTGGCTGACATAAGTCTTAATTAGGACCAAAATGTGGATTTGGAATGTATTGATCCTAAAAGGACTCAAAAATCCCACTACTGTACGGAATAACATTCCTAAAAGGAAGAAACAGCAAATCAAAGCACCCGCAACCTTTTTGGAGATACTAGATTTATGTTTCAGGTAAATTTATACTTGAAAACTGTGATACATTTGGTATGGCAGGCATTCAATGTGCATTCCAAGCTAACATACCACAATACCTCATGGCCAGAGTAAGTCTCTCTGAATTTAGTAATGTCTCCATTATTAGAGAGCATGAACATTGGCATAAAATTCAACATCATATGTTGAGTAATTGGATCTAGCACTGGTCAGCTTCTCATTGAAACATGCATTTGGGCGACCCTCCTAACTCTTGTTAAAATTAGGAAGTGCTAGAATTAGAGCACTTGTGATTTAGCCTTCATAAGCTAGGAACTATCTTCTGCCTGTTGGATCCACTTAAATTCCCCCTTTTTTACGTTATTGGTGATACGAGCAATAATAGCACTAAAGTTCTAAATAAACTATCTATAAAGGAAGCAAGAGCATGAGAGCTACATCTCTCTTATCTAGTGTCCTAGAGAAGGTCAACTATGGATGGCCTAAACTATGGCTGAACCAACCTTATTGCCCTTTGTCGATACAATATATATCCAAGGAAGAGTGGACTATTAGCCAAGAAGGTGCACTTCATGAGGCTGACATATAGTTGCCTTTTTTGAAGCACCTCTAACACCTGTCTAAATGCCTAAGATGGCCAGCATGAGAACTATTATAAATGAAGATGTCATCAAAGTAAATAACCACAAATGCACCAATATATGGATGTGGGACTTGGCCTATCAATTTCATAGAAATGCTAGGTGAGTTGGATATACCAAAAAGCATGACAAGGCACTCGCAAAAGCACTTGCGAACCTTGAAGGTGTCTTCCATTTGTCCCCTTGTCAAATAATGATTTGGTGATATACGCTCTGGAGGTCTATCGTGGAGAAGACATAGGCAACATTCAACATATCTAGCATGTCATACTTAACTATTGATGGCGCGACTATCAACACACATTCTCTAAGATCCGTTTTTCTTCAGAATCAAGAGTGCAAGGATCACAAATGGACTCATACTCTCTTGAAGATGTTCCTTTCTTAAATAGTTTCAAGGAAAACCTATGCAACTCTTTGTACTTTTCATCCTGAGTAATAGCATGAAATTTAGCAAGTTGAAGTTTGACCACCTCGGGTGGGGACAAATTCCCTAATTCTTCTTCCGCCACAAGAGCTAGCACAAAGTTCTTATCTCAATGCCCAACCTCAAATTGTGCTTTAGTTACAAACAATGCACCTAGATTATTAATAGGAGAGCTTCGAGGGCTGTCTACTCTTTTCTTTGATCAACTACTTCTTGGGGAAGAGTGATCTTCCCTCCATCCATGTCAAAGGAGTAGGAAATTGTCTCCCCATTATGATGTGTCTTGCCATGGTCTATAAGTAAAACATGAGACATGTCCAATAGAGCAACATCACAACACAAAACATCCTTATACTTGTTCCCAAAGAAAATTTTGACTAAAAATCTGAATTTGATTGGGATCCCAGTTCTTTTCTGAAGCCAAAACAAGTTGTAAGGCCTCTTTACTATTTGGTCTTCCTAAACCTAGCTTATTAACCATTTCTTTGGAAAGCAAATTTTATGTACTCTCCTAACATTTTTTTATGACAAGATATACACAAACCCCCATGCACAACCCAAACCCTAGTCATCCAGGTAAGAGACTCCTTTGCACCACTGTGCTATAGGGCTTTGGTGCAAGCACACTATTTTGGCATCTTACATATCCTTTACTATTTGGTCTTACTAAACCTAGCTTATTAACCATTTCTTTAGAAAGTAAATTTTTTGTACTCCCCTAACATTTTTTTATGAAAGGATATACACAAACCCCCATGCACATCCCCAAACCCTAGTCATCCAAGTGAGAGACTCCTTTGTGCCACTACGCTTTATGGCTTTGGTCCAGACACACTATTTTGGCATCTTACATATCATTGATCATTAACTACTTGTTTTGTTAATGTTAAACTTTTCCAAGGTTATACCTGCATGTAAATGTCAATTTCTCTTGTTATTGTTAGCATACTACGCATGTTGCTTAGCAACACATTTACTATTTATAAGGACGTGAAATTCTCTTTTACATACTAGTAGAACACAAAGATCATTTATGTACCTCTAAGATCAATGGTGCACAATTTACTACTGGCTATGCATGTGGTGTGGAAAATACTATGTCTCAACCATCTATCTGCTTTGACAACGTCTAGGACAACTATAACACAATGGATGAGAAGAGCTTCCTCTTGGACATCACCATGCAAACCTTTCTCTGTCTCCTAATCTTAATCATGCCCTATCTCATTAGCTTGACCATCCTCATGAGTATCATTCTAAAAAATATGAATTAAAGTATTTTGAGGATTAGACATTTTATGGGGACATTGGGCTAACAAATGATCATCTACAAAACACTTACATGTAGATTCTGAGGAGATAGAATGTTCCCCCTCCTTGAATCCGACTAGAGGAGTTGGCTGACGTAATGTCCCACTTATTATTGAGCTTTGAAGTTACTTTTCCACTTCAAGTGTTAAGCAGTAAACCTTATCAACAAAAGTAGCTATGTGCATGGGCACTCAATCTTTTATTGGAAAGAATAACCCTGACACATATATGGACATATTCTACTCCTCATTATCTACTAGATTATTTTGAATAACAAAATTATTGAATTCCTTAGAGTATTCTTTTACTAACTTGGGACCCTGTTCCAACTAATTCAGCCTCTAGAATAAGGTAGCCTAGTCATCAGAAGGGAATTTATTTCAAAGCTTTTCTTTCAAATAGACCCAACTAATAACTACCCGGCTCATTTTCTCAAAGCCAATTCCATTGAAGTTGCTTCCACTAAAGCAATGCATGCCTCATTCAACTCCATGGCGGCAAACTTCACTTTGCTCTGCTCATCAAAGATGTTTTTCCAATCAAAATAATGGTTAGAGCTATTTACCCACTCAAGAACTCTTTAAGGTCTATGATCCTACAATGGATTGCAATATCAACTCTGGTTTCTTCATCACAAAATCTCTTTAGAGCTTCAAGTTAATTCCTCTAAGGGATGGTAGCCTAGATCCCCTTAATCCTGGTCACTCTCATCTAATCCAAAGTCACTAAATGTATCACCCTAGTTTTGAATAGGAATTAGTGCATCTTGTGGGATGCTTCTGACTCCAATGCTCATACCTAAATCAAGGCCCCCATTTGTGGTAATTGGGTACTAAATCCTTTCATGCCTCATCATGTTGGTCAAGTAGACAGTGAATAATCAAAGGAACACGACCTTGACCTCGACCATTACCCCTGCCTCGGCCACAACCTTGAGCACCTTCATTTAAAACCCAAGGGTTTTCTGCATCTAAATTAGCATCATCTAAATATGCCATGTCTATTTTAAACACTAAAAGAGCTGTCCTAAAACAGAAACCCTAAGCCCTAAATCAACTAAATCAAAGACAAATAAAATTATCAGATGATAAAAAATGAACTTGAATTAAATCCCTATACTCTACGTAACCAAAACCAAAGACAACCAGAATTATCTGAAACTAAAATAAAAGAAAAGAAAAGGTCCTATTATCATTTTAGGCTTATTTTACTGTAGCAGTACGTATTGTATTAAATATGATACACTAAATATATGGCATTATAACTGTACATTATTGCAGCACATATGACACCATACGAACTGATCAAGAAGATACTGTGACACACTTGATATTCATACCATGGATACTCAAAGTGGATCATTTCAGCATGCTTGGTTCTTTTGACCGAGCATCTTTAATTGATAGTTCATGGAACAACAAGGACTAGTTTTGGCGAAAAGACAATAACATTTGCCTACTTTACATGGAGGCCAACTTGATGGAGTCAAGTTCTTCCCAATTGGGGAGAATTGTTGTCACATATCAGGTATACCTAATTGACTAAGTGGCAGGCCCAGGTTTGAATTTATTTTTAACTTAGTTCAGTTTAATTTTTATTCATTGCTTATGAAAATTGCCATTTAGTAGTTTCCTACTTTGTTTAAATAAAACCTAACAAAATAGACCTACTAGAGACATGGAATATGGGAGCTTCAGTTTTTGTATCAATTTAAGAAATTTGCAAGCCATCTCTCTTTTGTCCATCTCTCTTTCTATCCCTTCTTCCTTGTCTCTCTATTTCTACTTCTTTTGTGAACAATAACATGGCCAAAGTTCATCCTTATCTCTCCAACAAGTAGGTACCTTTTCCTGCTTCCTCTAAATTTCTTCTTCTTCTTCTCTCTTCTACCTAGCTCTGCTTTCCCTATTCTTTAATCCTCCTGGAAAAAATTTCTTCTGTTTCTTGTAAAACCCTAGTTTTGAATTGGTGATTTGTCCTGAAATAAGTAAACAACAAGGGTAATCTCTGATTTGCCAGTGGAAGACTTTATTTCTAGATCCCCAACGAGATTTGCTACTCTTGCATGTTACTCTTGGTTGCTCATTGTCTGATTCATGATAAAAGATTGTGGACTTTGTTAGGTGTATTCTATTCTAACTATTTAGTTCTCCATGAACTGCTTTCATGAATCTAAAATTCAATGATTAGTGTGGGATCAGATTTGGGCTACATGAAGTGGAACTAATAATTCTTAAAGAGTAAGGTACATGACAAGAAGCAACTCCAAGAAACAAACTCTAAGAATTACCATAGAACAAGCATATTTCAGGAACAAACTAACCAGAATAAATGCATAACAAAGGAAATTCAAGGTCTAACAAGGACTTTCCCAAAAGTGGATAATCAGTGTAGCCAAATGTTATCAAGAGGAGAAGTTAAAAAAAAAAATTTAAACAAGTGGAATCAAGAAAAATAAGGAAACAAATTCTGGATATTGAATCCACTCATCTTGCCTAACTGCTACTGGATGATGTTAAAATCTGAAAACAGCTCTGCACAACCATTGAAAATCTTGAAAACTTTAATGCATCTACAAATGCAATTTATTAGTCTAATGACAATATTTAATATCCCCATATGATGGAGTTAAAGGGCAGCCGAGTGCACGAAGCTCCTACAAATGCATTGTCTAGGGAAAGGATGGACCACAAAGGGTCTATAGCACACAGCCTTACCTTGCATTTTTGCAAGAGGCTGTTTCCACGCCTCGAACCCGTGACCTCTAGTTCGGCGACAACTCCACCATTGTGCCAAGGCTTCCCTTCCCCCATCTGATGGCGTACAAAAAAAAATTTACGGACATGCTTAAAAAATATGCATTACATTTTCCCTCAAAATTACCAACCCTAATCGGGATAAGGTCTTGATGCTGATGACGATGATGATTTTCCCTCAAAATTCAGACATAACCAAAGTAAAATGTTAGTCCCCACCAAAAGAGATCATGAACATTCTCACCTAAGGTATGCAAACTCCAAAATGTGGAAAGAAAACCAAGTAAAAGGAAGAAGCAAACTTGCTATGCGATGCATTTGTTACCACATAAAGTTACATGCACAAAAATGTCCATAATAATTAAGTTTTTCTTAAATAGTTTAGACAGGTGAAGTAGAGAAACCTGTCCACATTAATTTTTTAGCAGCAAATACAAGAAATATTAGATTGGGCAAAAATGATGATAAAGAAGTTCCTTTCACAAAACCAATTCAGTGGTTGCAAAATTTACACAAGAAGAAGATAATGGTTAGAAACCATAAAAACATTCACCAGTGTTAACATTTAATTATATCTGAATTTAAAGTTTGGGATTGAGGGTCAAACAACACAAATGCCAATCGGCTTATAATCCCTTATCATAGTGATCAATCATACCTCAGGAGAGTTTACAATATCCAAGTTTCCTAGAAAGTGATTTAAATATGCTTGCATTGCTACTTTTGCTCTGTCAGAAATAGATTGCTGCCTTCCAAGTGCTGGGCGAATGATTGGCAAAGCAGCACTGGATGGTACATCTCTGCACAGATAACAAATGCAATGAGAAACTGATGCATTATTAATGGAAAGTGGTAGTCCAATACCCAATTAAATGAGTTCAATACTGAACAGCCTAACAGTAAATAGATGATTCAATATTTGAACTAACCTACTTTTAGCTGAATAGGACTCTTCATGATGTAAAGGAACAGTATCATCATCAGCTTCATCATCATCTTGAGCAACCGCTGTGTGTTCTCCAATACCCAGGCTTTGGAGCCATTCTTTAACCTTTAATAAGAAGTTTTAAGCAGTAAACATGAATTGTGAACTAAAGAACTACTAAGGTGCCAAGTACACATAGGATTAGTTACAATATTAAAAAAGGGCAGCCCAATGCATGAAGCTCCCACATATGCAGAGTCTGGGGAACGGACGGACCACAAGGATCTATAGTTACAATGTTATGATGGTAAAATAACTGACTTCAAGATCCGGTAGAATAGCGGAAGTAACAAGTTCTGTAGCTCAAAATAAGCTAGAAACCTAAAATATTGGAAATGACAATAGATGAAGTAAGAAAGATACAGACATTAGCACCACAGACAAACCTGCTCTTGTTTCTCATGGAATTCCTCTATAATTGCACGTTTCTTCAGAGCGAAGTGTACATAGAACACTTGTGAAGCCTTTTTTAGTAACCGCCATTTGAACTGGAAAAAGGAATAGACAATATGATAAACAGTAAATTCATGTGGGATACCTTTGAGACTAAATGAACACTATGACAACATGATAAACAGAACAACAAAAGAACCACGCATATCAGATCAAAATGGAGTATAACTCAATCCTGAAATTCCAAGGAATTGATTTGGTAAGTAACCTAATTTTCCTGTGGAAATGAATACATCAGCAATAGTTTATCTGACCAATGATTCATAGAACATACCTTTAAATGCATCATTCTTCGAACTTGTAAATAATCTCCCACTTAGGGCGGCAGTCATACATCTGAACCAATCGATTAGTAGGTGCTTCATGTCTTAAAACACCTTATTTTTTGGATGTCACCCTAGTCTTAACTACTGATTATGTTTAATCAGTCGCATTTGTTTGAAAAACAAAATAACCAAGTAAATGATGATGCAGCCAATTGCAACATCCCCAAGGAAATTTGAGGAAACGGTGAAATAAACACAAAAGGAGAGAGAGAGAGAGAGAGAGAGAGAGAGAGAGAGAGAGAGAGAGAGAGAGAGAGAGAAGCGTCGGTGGCAGAAGATAAGTAGAAATTTCAAAGTGCCAGATTTTAGATTGGCTACCAGATTTTAGACGGTTATCAAAGCAATGGTAGATTGGCGATCAGATTGTAGTCCTTCTATTGTCCTAAGATCTGACACTCGTGAAAAAATGACTAGAAAAGTGACATAGAGATTTCCTGAGAGAAGCTTCACAACCTAGACAAAAAATAGCTTTAGATTCTACTCAAACTCTAGAAACAAACACCTAAGAAGCATTGCTGTAGCTTAATAAACGACAGATATGCACATCCAACTCAATCATGCAATTCAATCTAATGAAATTGCAGACTTTCACGTGGACCATAAGAGAATCTAGAACCAAAGATCAAGAAATATATTGTCGCCAAAATGGAGAGATTTTTGCAGAAACCAAGTCAATGACTCAATGATCAAAGTATCAACTTCGCCAGTAAAAACAATATGGTAAACTGAATTCGAGTAGCAAACTCAAACATTCAAAAAGAAAAGAAAAGCAAATTTCTAAAATAAAAAAACAAACAAAAGGTTTTCTTGTTGGGCTAGCTAACCTAAAGCTCTCCTTTTTCTTCTAGCCAATTAACGATCTCTATATTGATCACAGAACCACATAGAACAATCTAAACCAAACACAACTTCATGCTAACATCGCATTCCTTCAAATTCGCATTGCCACACCTTGAATTTCAAAACCATAGAAGAAGGAAAAGAACTGGCAGCAAAAACTAGTTCTACTCACACAAAAATGTCACAGTAAATACGAAAATGATCAGTTTAGACGGCAATTAATTGACATATATGTATTGATAAAAGAAATCAAATCTTACCTGTTTATACTGGAATTCGATTGTGTATGAAAGAAGCATGGGGCTAATATCGCTAGCATCGGGTCGAGAAACGTGAACAATTGTCGCCTTGGGGAGTTCATCGAAAATCCAAGCAGGCTCGGAACCTTGCCGGAAAGAAGACGAAGATGAAACGTGCGGCACCGGTTCCGACTGCATCTGAACGTACCGGTGGGCGGCGCCGTTGATGAATTGCTCGGAAGCATCCATTCAAAACAAGAGACTCACAGATCTGGAAAAGGGGAACAAGATCCGGTGATGTGGATCAATTTTCCGGTGGATCCCGGTTTGTGTGACGCAGAGAGAGAGAGAATGAATATTGAATTTCAAGGTGTCTGTCCTTCTGAGGATTTCATTTTGTAATTTTGAAAACGGAAAGTACGCAATATTGCATAAGAATGGTCGCGACGTTGTTTTATGAAAGACGGCATGGTTTGAACACGTTAGTTAGGACCAGGAATTTGGGATTTAGGAATGAGGAATGAAACTGGAGTAATGCCGTAGAGCGCGATAGGATCGCAAGTTGAGGCCATGTTTGAACTGATCTGATCCGTTCAACTGATCATTCAATCTTTGGATATCTCGCAAGTATCTCGTATTTTATAAACGAAAGCCGTGACATCAGTAAGATGAACAGGTTGGATCATCAATATGTGGGCCCTGTTACTAGTAATTACGCGGCCACTTGCCATCCTGTCGCACTCTGCTCTAGCAATATACGATGTGGAAAAATTAGACGTGGATACAGGAAAAATTAGAAGTAGATTCTGGCTTCCTGTTGCTCTTGTTTGACCGAAGGTTAACGTAGTATGATCAAATTGCTTTTTATTTTTATTATTGAGTTGAGAATTGGAGAACGACGGATTATAGTGAGATTAGGATACGAAAGTGAGTTATTCCAGATTAGGTTTTCTTTAGTGAGCCCACCTGACTGGTCATCTGTGGTCCTGTCGAGATGATCTCGAACGTTCAATGGCTTAGATGGATAGATGATAGACTGGAATACGATCCATACTGCTGATCCTGATCGTAACTGGAACCAATGGTCTTTTCCCTTGTTCGACAGAAGGTTAACGTAGAATGATCGAATTGCTTTTTATTTTTATTTTTGCGTAAAGAATTGGAGAACGACGGATTACAGTGAGATGCGGCCATCAAAGTGAGTTATTCCAGATTCGGTTCTCTTTAGTGGGCCACCCTGACTGGTCATCTGTGGTCCTGTCGAGATGATCTTGAACGTCCAATGACTTGGATAGATGCTAGACTGGAATACGCTCCAGACTGCTGATCCTGATCATAACTGTAACCAATGGTCAAAAGGTTTCATAAAAATGGGAGCTTTAACAGTGTTTGCACGACTGCACCATAGCAGGATTGTGGACACAGATGAAAGTACAGAGGAACCTAAAAGATGTGGCGATTCAAACTGCTAATCTTTTGGGCCAATTTTAGCTGCCCGTGTACCAGTACACTATATATGGTACCTAAACCCACCCCTCTCTCTCTCTCTCTCTCTCTCTCTCTCTCTCTCTCTCTCTCTCTCTCTCAGGCATTTAGTTGACTCGTCCATTGTACAAGAGCAGAAAGTTATATCATCCTTTATCATGAAAAGGAATTGACATGAAGAGACTCCTATGTTTGTCTACACATCAGCTCTGCTGTTGAAAAATGAAGACAACGAGGGCCATTTTTTTGTGATTTATTAGAAGAGTTGCCCTTAGGACAAGACAATAACTTGCATCCTTGGACATGATCCAGCCTGAAATGTGCGTCGAAGCTGCCAGCTCTTTCGAAAGATGTGACCAAAGGTTCAACTCTAAATGGCTTGTTCCAAATTATGGTTCGCAAATTTGCAGCTTTCATATAAACCCTGTTTATCGAGGCACATTGCCGTGTTAAACGGGCCTTTAGTGCCTCTTCGGTCGGTACGAAACTGATTTTCATGGAAAAATAAATTCTTTATCAAAAAGTGTCTAGATTTGAAATCAAATTATAGAAAAGACCCAAAAAAGTTAGGCATGAAAGATTTTTGGGCTCTAGCATAATTCAACTTTAAGGCCTACAGCACTTTTCACAAAGAATTCTTTTTTCCATGAAAATCAGTTTCCATTCATTTACTGCCAACCAAACATGCTGACAGACAAAAGAAAGCAATCCTCATAATGAATGATTGTTTTGTATTTGCTTGTGGAGTTGTGAGAATATTATTTTATAATCAATCTTCTAACAAAAAATTTGGACATGCATACGGATAAATATATATTGCAAAACTGTTTGGGACAATTTATGTTTGATCAGTTGGCCATACAATTGGCAACTACGAATTTATACTAAGAAGTGATCAATGCCGCATATTTTCACTAAGAAAATATGAGTGGCCACCATGTGGGTGATTTAAGTTCACTTGGATGCCCATATTCTTTGACGCTGCAGTTACTTCTTATTTAGGTGGAACTTTACTAGATTTATTAAGAAAATGAAATCTCTTACAACCGTATGTCGTTGGCTCCATTACAATCATCTCAGAGAATATTTAGAAGGCCGTGAATGAAGAAATCTCAGTCCCCTGGTAATCTGATACCGGTATATGTCCAGGGTTCATTTTCCAGCACAAGATATGGCCCTGTTTGGCAAGTGAATAGCAGCCTGTCGATTAAGTTATTCCTAGATTGTGATTTTTTTCCTGCTATTTTTAGCCTTAAATTGTATATAAGATTATATAAGAACTGGTAGCTAAGGTTTTAGCTCTACTTATACTTTGAATAATTTTATATCTCTTATACATGTTCTAAGGCTGCAAATAGCACAATAAAAGACTACAACACAGGAATAACTTAATCCATAGTTCACTTGGAAAAGATTAGGGGGCTAAAGTACAATACAAGAAGGGTTCAATCTTTTCAATGATCCTAACTATATATATGCTATGAACCAAAAAAGGAAGTGGCATGTTTGGCATGAGAATAACAATTTTCGACGAAGTTATCCTGGATTGTGATTATTTTCATTTCCATTTTCAGCCTAAAACTTTTATAAGATTATACAAGAACAAATGGCCTAGGGTTTTAGCCTTATTTTAATCTATTTGAATTATCTTATATATGTATTAAGGTAGCAAATAGCTCAACAAATATTACAAGGTAGGAAAAAGATAATCTTGTTAGCATTAAAATTTTCACACTTTTGATGAGAATAAAACATATAATTTTCACTATGCTTGATGTGCATAATTATGCAATGGAATATCCAAAGGGTCTCTAGATTATGCTTAGAAATTCCAAGTGCTTTAAAACAATATTACAAATTTTTTGAAGAAAACAACACAACTCAAACATTATGTCTTGCAGTCAAACTTTTTTATAAAAAAAAGTATGAAAATGGCACTAGCTGACAAAACGATTTTTTAGATTACTTAAACTCAAAACTTTCTTATTGAACTTTTGGTTTTTAGTAATAATATGTAAATTTTTTAGCATATAAAACCCAAGAAATACCTCAAAGTTTAAGTTTTATAAATTTGACCCAAGCTCCAAAGATTTAATTTTGTACAAGAAGCCAAGTGTTGATTATTTTTACTCTTGGAATTAGGTCTTTGGACTATTTTAATTGGACTCAAATAGGTGGTACTTTTTTTATTTATATTATAATATCTTAAGTAAATAATAATAATAATAATAATAATTTACTTGAATGACATTATATAATATATATATAAGTATTCTTTATGGTGCATTGCATAGTGTAGTCATGCTGACTCAAGGGTATTCTTGAAAAACATCCTTCTTTCCTCTTTCAACTAGAAATGCTTAGTAAAGGTCACTCTCATGTCCAAAATGGTTTACAACTCTTCTAAGAAGAGTTTCTCATGTTTTAGCCTCCTCTTCAAGATAGTTCCTCTTGACTCTTTTAAAAAGGTTAGGAGTTTTCTAGGACTCTTAAACTCTTTATCTAAGTCTCCAAACCTAATAGAAACTTTGGATAGCCCCTAGGTGCAAACACCCCTTTTGATTTCTATTTCCCTCTCAAATTCAAAGAAGTAAGAGAATCAAAGTGCGACCCATTGTTACCCAAAGATCCCACCTTTCTCTATACTCTCTGTCCCTTCTATTTTTCTCTTAAAATTAAGGGTTACCTAAGCAAAAAGTGGATGCCCCATTTTCTTTGCCAATCTCCTTGAAGTTCTACTAGTAAGAGAAAGAAAGTAAGAGCAAAGTGGCCTCACCCAAGAGTCCCATTTTTCTAACTTTCTCTCTTACTCATCCTTTATTCTCCTGAAACCTAGAGTCTTCTATGTAACAAGGAGATCCTTCTTTTGTTTAAATCGAACTCTCTTAGGAAAAGTGAAGTAGGGAGGAGGTAAACCCTCTCTCTCTCTCTCTCTCTCTCTCTCTCTCTCTCTCTCTCTCTCTCTCTCTCTCTCTCTCTCTCTCTCTCTCTCTCTCTCTCTCTCTCTCTTCCCCTAAACTTTATGGTTGCCCAAACTAAAGGGGTGCCTAGTTTCTTCTATGGTTAGAACTCCTCCTAAGTCTTAGAAGAATCTTGACCCTTGTGGAGTCTTATGCATACAAAACTCTCTGTCTTCTTTTTCTTTCATACATTCCCACATTTTCTTCCTATATCTCTCTTCACCAATTCCGACATTTTCTAACTCCCCTAAGTTTTTCCATCTCAAACACCCACTCCCACAATAACTCTTTCTCTCTCTCTTTTTCTTTCCCAGACTCCTAACTCACATAACTAGCTCTTCCTCCTCCTTACATCCCATGTTTTCATCTCTCCATCCTTATTCCCACATTTTCTATCTCTTCTATGCTCCTTCTTAGTCTTCAATCTTCACTATGAATCTTTCTCTTTCATACACTCCCACTTTTATGCATTTCTTTCCTCCCCTTACACTTATTTTCTAATCCAACTCTCTCCCCACACTTCTCATTCTAGACTTCATGCTTCTCTCTCTCTCTCTCTCTCTCTCTCTCTCTCTCTCTCTAGAGCTGTACTCTTAGTTTTATGGGTAGAGCTCACCATACTTGTGGGAGTTTCTTGTAAGACCAAATTCCATGCACTTTCTTTTTACCATATTCCTCAAAATGTCCACTTGATCAATGAATTCTCTTATGGGTAGTATTTTTCGATGGGAGTTTTTCCCATTCTCATGGGACGTTCCTAGAAAATACAAAGTGGGCCTCATTACCAAACTAAACTAGGTGTCCCTCTTTTTCCAAAAAATTAAGATTCAAGTGGGGCCCTTTAGAAAGAAAAGGACAACCACCCTCTCTCTCTCTCTCTCTCTCTCTCTCTCTCTCTCTCTCTCTCTCTCTCTCTCTCTCTCTCTCTCTCTCTCTCTCTCTCAAATTACAAAGAGTCTTGCAATTTTGAAAAACAAGTTAGAGTCATATAATTATATGACTTCCTACATCAATTAGAATGATATGACAACAAGGCTCCTAAAACCAATAAGAGTATGTTTGAATGGGAAAAGTGGATAAATAACTCTAGCACCAAACAACAACTCTTGGTCTATAGATTAATCAAACATAGAGAAAAAATGACACATGTTATCAAGTTTTGCTTCAAACAAGAAGTCATAAGAAGTCAGGTAGCACTGGCATCAGACAACCTCAAAGACCTCAAAGAAGAAGTGCAACACCACTGGCATTGGACAATCTTAATGTTCTTCAAGAAGGTCTTCAACACCATTAGCATTAGACAGTTGTGAACTGCTTCAAGAAGATGTCCAACACCACTAGAACTGTACTATCACGAATAATTTCAACAAGGTTTTGAACACCATTGGAACCTAACGCTTTTCCTCTCTTGTAATACTAGAGGATCTTGCTTCTATTCAAGTTGTAATCCAGCAAATGAAAGCATCTGGAACCTATTCCCCATGGTAACAGTTACACAATGGCACCAAACACAATGAAAATGAATGACCCTAGCCAAAACTATAAATAGGAGTCCTCCTCTTCATTCTAGGCATTTAAGATTAGATCCAAATCAATTCCAAGTTCAAAAATATCCTGAAGAATTTTAGTTTACTCTTTATTACTACTCCTAAGGTGAGAAACTATGTTTTATTATTGGTTCAAGGTATTTAGGAGGAATACGAGCCTTGGTCTAACCAGTCTATGCTACTAAGGGTTACAACCATGACCCATTTTGGTCTTTGTTCTCTTAAGTTGTGACATAACTTAGGTCCCTTGGGATAAACCCATGACCCATTTTGGTCTATGCTCCCCACGACCCTAGCTTGGACCTTCTAGGCCCTTGTCCATTTATAATGATGCCTATGGCTAATAGTCATGAGCCCTACACCAACTTAGACTTAACCATGATGTTGTTACTCAAGTTGTTGATCAGCTTAGGACTTAATCCTTGTGCCTAACCAAACATATTATGTTTTGAGATATAAATTTTGGTCTCTAAGCCATTCTTGGTTGAGGTATGTGCTAGTGTTCACCATGCTAGTTTGTGGCTTTGCTCTTTTGGAAACCTTGTGACTTGTCATTATATTAGACATCTTCATGGCTAATCATACTCTACTCATGGCTTCCTTTTACTTGATGATTCTAATAAAACCTATCAATGGCTCATTCTAATCTTAGGCCCATGACATTTAATCAAATAATGTAATTGATAATCAAAGGTTTTGTCTTTTATTAGTGACATGTATTAACAAACCCAAGGGCTTAGAGATATGTACTCACTTCTATTTGATTAATAAAAACCTACCAATCAAGAATAATTTGTAATTATTTTTTTTAATAATTATGCTTATTAAAATTGTATGGAATGAGCTTTTTTAGCTTATACAATCCTCAAGCTATCAAAGTCTTGAAACAAACCAGAGTCCTACAATCATAAGACTCCTAAAACAAATCAAAGTCATAAAGCTATAAGACTCCTAGTGAATCAGAGTCCTACAACCTTAAGACTCCTAAAATGAATTAGAGTCCTACTACCTCAAGACATTTGAAATGAATCCAAGTCCTATAGCTTAAGACTTCTTGAACAACCAAGAGTCCTACAGTCATAAAACTCATAAAGTAAATCAAAGTCCTACAACTATAAGACTCCTTATTCAAACTAAATTCCTAGTCTAGGACTCCTTGTCTAAATAAAATACATGTGGCCGAAGAGTTCTTAATCAATTGGAATTGTAAAAAACTTAAAGTCCTTGGATGATTAAAATTCCTGAGAATCCTTGAACGATGGGAATTCTATAGACCTAAGAGTTTTTGGATGATTAGAAGTTTTAATACCTAAGAGTCCTTGAACAATTGACTTAGAATCCTAGGATGATTAAAAGTCCTATGACTTAAAGTCTCTGAATGACTAAAAGTCTAGGGACCTTAAAGTCCTTGAATAACTAAAATTTATAAGGCATAAGAATCCTTGAATGATGAAAATTCTAGGGACCTTTAATTTTGTGGATGATTATAAGTCCCAAGACCTAAGAGTCCTTTAATGATTAAAATTCTAGAGACTTTAGTGTCCTTGGATGATTATAAATTCTAAGACCTTAGAGTCCTTTTATGAATAAAAGTCCTAAGACTTAAGATTCCTTGGGTAACTGGAATTCTAGAGCCTTGGATGATTAAAAGTCCTAAGACCTAAGAGTCCTTGAACAACTAAAATTCTAGAGATGTGATATCCATGGATGATTAAAATTCTTAGGACCTAAGAGCCCTTGAACAACTGAAAGCCTAGAAACATTAGAGTCCTTGGATTATTAAAAATCTTAAGATCTATGACTCCTTAAAAGACTTGAATTTTGAAGACCTTAGGTTCTTGGATGACTAAAAGTTGTAAAACCTAAGAGTCCTTGGCTAACTAGAATTCTACAGACCTTAGAGTCCTTGAAACCTAAGAGTCCTTGGATGATCATATTTCTAGAGACCATAGAGTCCTCGGATGGCTAAAAAACTCCTAAGACCTAAGAGTCCTTGGATGACCAAAGTTCAAGAGAGCTTAGAGTCCTAAGAACTAAGAGTTCTTAAATGACAAAAATTATAAATTCCTTAAAAAGTCCTTAGATGATTAAAAGTCCCAAGACTTGAGTTCTTGAGTGGCCAAATTCTAAAGACCATAGTATTTGGATGATTAGAATTTTGAACACCAAAGAGGTCTTAGAGGAATCAAAGTCCTGAAACTTAAAGAGGACAAAAATTCTAAATACATTAGAGTCTTTGGATGATTAGAATTACTAACACCTAAAAGTTATTAGAGGAATCAAAGTCCTAAAACTCAAAGAGTCTTAGAAATCATGGATTCTAGTGAAACATGTCATATCTACATGAGGTCTCCCAGAATACAAGGTCATCCTATATCTAGACCATGTCTATAAAAGATATGTTATGACTTCAGTAGAGTGAAGGCTCAAGCACTCTTAAAGTCAAACAGTTAATAGCAATACGTTCTCTCTTCACCTACATCGTACAACTTCTCAATGCCACTATGCATATTCTACAGATACACAAAAGGATATTGTTTTGTGTGGCATAGCTTTAAATATACTTGCAAGCACATGAATCAAAGTAGTAAATATACAAAAATGAGGTTGATCCCATGTGGAATCTCATAGATTTTTTTTTTATATAATTGTTTCTTGCTTAGATTACCTATCCTAGCCTAGAAAGATTGTATTTTTGAGTAATCTAGGAATTTAAATAACATGAAAATGGAAACATGCATAGAATTAGAAACTTAATCTAAGGAAACTTTCTAAAAATAACAACTTTCTAAACTAATCTCAAAAGGCAACTAATTGAAGCATCAAATAAAGGAACTTAAACATGAGCTAAACCAAGCAACCAAATCATGAAAACATGAATCAAAATAGTATGCATGGATTATGGAAAGTTGTGGATGGAACTTAAATAAAAAATCAAGAATGGTGGCATGAAAATTAGAATGAAAAGTGTGGATGAATCATGGAAGATCAAGCATGGAATAACAAGCATTGGGTGCATGCTTCAATGGTAAAATAAATTTGAAAACTTCCAAAGGAAAGTTGCTACATTCAATCTCAAATTTCAATCTTCAATTCTTCAAGATAATAAACTTGCTTTTTGCATTTGAGTGCACATCATATATGTAACGTTGAAAGGTAAGTTAAACTTCAGTCTTCAATTTCAATTTAATCCATAAGTATTCATCAATAACATGCATGTGTGTGAACCCAAAAAGAGATAGTCAAGAGGATTGAAGCAAGTTGAGAATAAAAACTAAAGAATAAGCACTAATGGAAAGCAAGCAATCAAATAAATTCAAATATAAGAAGGTAAAGATGATCTAAAGGCTGTTACCTCTTAGCTGTCACTACAAGAGGTTGATAGCCCTGTGATCAATGAAAGCTAAAGTACTAAATAGAATCAAATAAAAAAGAAGAACAATCAAGGAATAATGCACAAGAAATCAAAGGAAAAAAAGGAATCAAAGTGTGCAAAAAACTAGGATTTAAAAAGGAAAAGAAAGCATGGAGCTTAGCTTTGAATGAGACATGGAGAGAACTTCAATGAAATATGTGTCTAAAGCCTCTAATGATGCATGGAAGACCTTGAAGAAGGAAGCATGGAATCCATCTTGAATGGAGAAGGAATATGGCTTGGAAGAACTAGAGGAAAGAATACGTGGAGAAGCATGGAGACCTAGCCCTTGGGTGGGGCATGGAACTCCTTTCTATTTCATACGTGGAATCCCTTGATGCTTTTATAGATTAAGTGCACCTTCTATTTTTCTGAGATTCTATCCTTAGGGAAGGGAAAAGAAAAGATAAGAATGGGATTAGAAATAGGACTTTAAGATAGGAAGGTGGGAGAATTAGAAGTTGAGTTGGGTAGGGAATCTACTTAGGGAAATTGCATGGAAACCCTTCCCTAATTAGATTCACGATAAAGGGAAGGTGGGAAAAAGCAATTGGGAAGGTTGGGGAGAAAAGAAGGGAAAGAAATAAGAAAAAGATAATGGTTGGGCTTCTCTCTTATTGGTCCACCTATACATGCATGTCCTCTTATTGCTAAAGTCCATGCTTCCTTACTAATTATCCATTTTATATCATGGTTTCTTCAACTTAGAAAATTTTGTTTTTCCTTCTCAAAACATGTGGACCCAAGTAGTTTGGTTTGGATGGTTTCATGGCTCCCTTTGATGGCTTGCTTCCTTGGCTTAGTGGCTTGACTACTCTAGCATGGCTTGACTACTCCTAACATGGCTCATATGGCTTGGATGGCTAGCATGGCTCCAAATCTCATGCAAATGAGGTGGAATAGCATAGATTTTTGTCTGGGCCCATTTTAGTCACCTTTGATTTCTCCCAATTGTTTCCTTGAACTAATTTGCTAGCCTTGGAATGATCTTGACCCTTGCTTAATCTTTGGAAATATTGGAAAATGGGTCTTAGTTTTCTCAAATAATCTGGATCATTGATTCTCATCTAAAGCGACTTGGTAAAAGTACTTGCAAGCACATGAATCAAAGTAGTAATTGTACTTGAGAGAGGTTGATCCCATAAGGAACCTCGCAGATTTTTTATGTAATTGGATCTTGCTTAGATTAACTATCCTAGCCAAGAAAGATTTTATTTTTTATTAATCTAGGAATTTAAATAACATGGAAATAAAAACATGCAAGGTATTAGAAACTTAATCTAAGGAAACTTAGAAACTAACTAAAACTAATATAAAGGAACAACTATACTTAGGAAACAAAATCTAACATGGACTAAACATGTGACTAATCAATGAATGAAATCATTTAACTAAAGAAACTAGAATCAAGTGAGTACACAAGAAACATGAGAGATGCAAATGGAATTTAGAATGAACTTTGTGCATGAAGGAAACATGAAAGATGTGCACGCAAGCTAAAGTGAAGATTGCACATGGAACATAGGCATGGTGTGCATGATTCAAATAACATTATGAGCATTCAATGTACTTAACGTAGTGGAAACAATCACAGAGAAGTGTGCATATTACATGGAACATAGAAATATCAAAAGATGGATGCTCAACATGAAGTTAATCCAAAATCTTGTCTTCAACCTTCTTTAATGTAATCCAACAATTATTATCAAAGCTAGCATGCATGTGAAGCCCCAAATGAGAATCAAAGATAGAGAGTGAAATATAGATGAAATGAAATCAAAATAGTAGCAAGGATAGATTCATATCAAACAACTAAACAAAGGAAGCAAGGAAAAGATAACAAGGATGATTCAAAGGCTACTATCTCTTGGCTTCCACTACAAGAGATAGTTGGTCTTGGATCAAAGAGAACTAAGCAAACTTAGAAGCAAAACACAATGGAAAACAAGCCTAAAACAATGCGCATGAAGCAATAAGACAAGGTCAAACAACAAGGAATGAAAAGATGGAAAGGAAACAGCCTAGAAAAGAGTTGCAAAACAAGAGAAAGGAAGTATGCTAAACCTTGAAGGAGGCTTGGAAGGTTGGAGCACCATGGTAGAGGTGTGGAATAGCCAAACTTGAAGACTACATGGAATCCCTTGATGCTTTTATAGCTTAAGTGCACCTTTTATTTTACTAAAATTCTACCCCAAGGGAAGTGGAACAAAAAGATAAGAATGGAATTAGAAATGGGACTCTAAGATAGGAAGGTGGAAGAATTAGAAGTTCGTTGGAAAGGGAATCTACTTAGGGAAATTGCATGGAAACCCTTCCCTAACTAGATTCATGATGGAGGGAAGGTGGGAAGGTTAGAGAGAAAAGAAGGAAAAGAAATAAGATAAAGATAATGGTTGGGCTTCTCTCTTGTTGGTCCAACTATACATGCATATCCTCTTGTTGCTAAAGTCCATGCTTCCTTACTAATTATCCACTTTAGGTCATAGTTTCTTTAAGTTGGAAAATTGTGGTTTTCCTTCTCAAAATATGTGGACCCAAGTAGTTCAGCTTAGATGGCTTCATGGATCACTTTGATGGCTTGCTTCCTTGGCTTAGTGGCTTGACTATATGGCTCAGGTGGCTTGCATGTCTCCAAATCTCAGCAAAGGTGGTGGAATTGCATGGATTTTTGTCTGGGCCCATTCTAATCACCTTTGATTCCTTCTAATTGTTTCTTTGAACTAATTTGCTTGCCTTGGAAGGGTCTTGACCCTTGCTTAATCTTTGGAATGATTGGAAAATGGATCCTAGTTTTCACTATTAATCTACATCATTGATTCTCATCTAAAGCGATCTTGGCTGTTGGATCATCCTTTTAGTACCTACAAAAGATTAAAAACTCCAATTAATACCTAGGAAATTATGATGAATCATATACTTAATATAGATTAGCTTCTAAACCTACATAATATCAAACTTTTGAATTATTAGTTCAGAAATGCATGTGTCATGAATTTTGAATTTTTTTTAAAATAATGCCCTATAATTTATAACATGTAAACTACTAATTGGGTACTTTTTATGTAAAATTGCCTACTTATCATGCCCCCTAATAAGCATTTTGCTAGTTCTAAGCAAAACATGTTACAAATCATGAAAAAAATGGTTGTCATTTTCTTAGGTACTCACAATTACATTTAGTATATGCAACAAGCCCTTAAACCCCTGAGTTACCCTTAGTGGATGAGTTAGGCCTCGTGTAGGTGGTTTGTAAGAATATACCCAATAAATTTAATAAGGTTAAGTTCCTTAGTTTCTCTCAGAGAATTCTCATCCATTAGTGTGTTAAGATGAATAATTTTTTTTGCATGTCACCCATGCACCAAAGCCAATTTATTACAATTATATCATAAAATGCAGTGTGTGTTTAGGCTAAATAAGTCTGGATTTCTAAACATAAATGTTTATACTCCATTCAAAAATGTCTCGACCTCAAATTCTCACTAGTATTCACTCTAAAATAAAGCTCTTAGAGAAAAGGATCAAACAAATTTTCTCATTATGTGATTGAACTGAACAATACTAATGGTTCACATAAGTTTATACACACAGATGATACAAAGAACAGAAATCCCCACGAATGGATGCCATTACTAAGACCAAAAGGGGCAGTTCACCTTAATTCGCTAATATTTATATCCTCATTAACACTATTTTCTACCTTAGGATCAATAGGACTTTGAATGGGATGAAACTTAAGCTTGGGACTGGCTTTGAAAGAGAAGGTAAAAGGACTCAAAGTTCAAACTTGAGTAGATATCTTCAATAATTGTTGGAAAACTTCTCTTTTGATGTATTGAAGTGAATATCTTTTCTATTTTTCCTTTTTCTCAACTTTTTATTTTACTTTTTTGATAATTCTTTTGATTTTCATTGTATTATATTTTTTTTAAAGGAAAGGCTTTTTCTATGTATTTTGATATTTTTCACTTTTTAGATTTTTGTCCTTTTTGAAATTTTTTTGTCATCTTTACTCATTTTTGAAAGATAGGTAAATGGTATTTAACTAGGGCTTTTGTGTTAAGGTAGATGAGGATTTTGAAAAGAAAAGCTTACCAAGAAGCTTAAACAATCAAACTAGTGGTATAGTATATTGGGTAGGCTTTATGTCTTTAGGCTAAAATAAGGTTGACCTATATCATTTCCTAGGTTTCTTAAAGCCTATTAGATTCAATAAACATTTAGAAAAAAAAGTTAGTACTCCTTTGGTGATTCTTGGTAATTGACTAAAACAAATATACTAGGATCTTTCAAAATAATGTTCACTAAAGAAAATAGGAAATTATATATAAAACTAAAAAAGGTGATAGTCTCTGATATTCTCTGAGTATAGGTCTTCACTAATATTCCTTAGGGTCTCTAAGTCATAACTATATAGTAGTCTAGACTATGCACTATGTGTAAATGTGCTTGAAAATTTAACTTCATAAAATACTTTAATACATTAATAAAATGAATAATTAACCATATGCATTTCTATGAATAAGTTACAACAGAAGAAATACTAAGATTCGAAAATCCAATTCTCATCACAATAAAGGAATTTGACTTGAAAAACTCAAAACTCAAAAAAAAAAAAAAAATCTTTTTTTTTTTTTTAATACAAGAAACTCAGAAATCTCATGTTTATGTACATCCCCCAACCAGAACTAAACATTGTCCCCAATGTTTTGAAATATAGGATCACTACATGCTGAATGAGTAATGTAGAACAATGAGACTCTAAAAACTCTGAGTTGCCTCTCATTGAGCACTAAGTTTAACGTCTTTAGCCGGACCTACTCTACTCTATTCCTAAACCTAACGAGTTAATCTAATCTATCCTAGTCCTAACAATTAAATGGAGGAATTTCTCACTCCATTTAAGAATTTCATG
Source organism: Warburgia ugandensis (assembly GCA_035236585.1). Lineage (NCBI taxonomy): Eukaryota > Viridiplantae > Streptophyta > Magnoliopsida > Canellales > Canellaceae > Warburgia > Warburgia ugandensis. The sequence goes on along the minus strand of CP141126.1, from coordinate 82,007,804 downwards.
GTATTTAATATACATCCTCCACCTCATAATTTGAGGTGGTGTTAATATAGTGACAAAGTAGATCACTATGATTCTTACTTTCCCGGGACCAAATTGAGATGGATGGTCCCCATTGTTCGCAAACTGAGGAAAGATAAGGTCCATTTCAATTAGTATATAATTTTCCTCCTTCTTCCTTACATTTTTTTGAAGTTAGGGTTAAGATGGCTCTATATTTCCCTAAAAGGTTGTTGTTGTTCTTCTGGAGGCAGAGAAATAGTGGGGTTTCCTTAGTAACTATTAATGTACACCATATAGCTAGCTGATGTTGGGTCAGAACATTAGTTGATTCTCCATCTAGTTCTATAATCACATGTAAGGTTTCAAGCAAACCTAAACTCTTACATGGTGGACTATTTGGGTAAGGTTGTAGATTCATCTTAGGCGCTTTTTCGCTATATGGCTCAAATTAAATTTTAGGAACTATAAGGTGTTATACTGGAACATTCCATTCTGAATTGTTTATTAATGGTACAGTATCCAACAAACTATTCACTTCATCAATGGAGGTATCTACATTGAAATCAGAAAAATAAGCAAGACATGCCTTGAGTGGATATGTGTTAAAGGATTACAGGAATGGTTGGAAACTTTGTATCTCAGAAGGATTGAAAGATATTTTCATCTTGGTATTGGTATTAATGGGATTCTCATTATCCTCAATTTTTTCAATTTCCTCAGCCCTTCCTATAAATGTAGTATTTATTTGACCTTGTTGAAATTTCATTTGCTCAATTGGTCAAGTCTTCTATAATTCGGGTCTCTTTTATTGATTGTTTTGACATGTATAGCTCATATTGCTATGGTATTGGGGTACTAGAAAAGGGTTGAGTAGGACGGAACCATGATATTTCTCTCTAATATTCCTAAGACTAAGATTGTCTGGGATGCCTAGCCCATTCATGATAGTTGGTCTCAGCATAATAATAATTGTTAGGATCTGTGAATGCAAGGGGTTCATTCACTTGCTCTTAATAATATGAATTATTGGTGGAGCTTCATGGCCATGAAGTAGTGGGATATATTGTGTTAGAATAGGCATAGGAATTCTCATACTGAGGCTGCCAAGATGACTCAATAACATCCATAAAAGTATTTAACCTATTCTCTAAACTAATCATCCTATCCATCCTATTAGATAACTTATCTATGCATGGGACATATTAAGAGTATCTCATCTTTGTCTCATTCATCTCCTCCTGGCTTAAGGGCTTATGAGTGAAATATTATGAAAGTGGTGGTTTATCCCTTGCTTTGTGGGCCATTGCACTCAACTTTATATATCATGAAACAAATTGTTGTATAAAACAAATGAGTATTTTTTCTTATGTGAAACTAAGGAAAACCCTAACTATATGATCCAATCCAGATGCAATTCTAAATTTAAATGATGTACAATCAATCCCTAATGGTTCATTAACAAGTTATTTTGTTGTCTTTGTTAATCTGTAGGGTACACTACCTAAATTGGTGCGTTTAAAGTTAGCAAAAGAAGTTAGTTTTTTTACTGCCGACTTCTTAAATAATTTCCAAGACATTTAACAAAAAAATGACTTTAAAAACCATACTTAAGAAGTCAGTTTGTAAAAGAATGACTTCTCTAGCCTGGCATGAAGAACATTTTTTCACAGGGAAGCATTTTTAAAGTTGTTTTTTGAAAAATGACTTCAAAATTCCATACTTTTGAAGTTGTTTCAAGAAAATGACTTTAAAACGATGGACTTTTGAAGTCATTTTTCAAAAAATTACTTTAAAAGTATAGGCTGTTGTGTATTTAATTTGTCTAAAAGACCCCTAGTTTAGCATTTAATTAGACCATCTAAATCATCAATTTAGTAAATTTTTGGAAAAAATATAAAAATTAGCTCAAATCAACCAACCAACTGTAAATTGTCAAAATTAATGGTTAGATGATCAATTGAGTCAAGTGGATGCTTAATGTATGGTTTATATGACTCTAATCTAGTCTGTGGTTTTGCAGATCAATTAAAGGAGGGTTGGATGGCTTAGATCTAATTTCAACAGAGTAGATCAGTTTGAAGATCAATAAGGTAAGAGATGAAGGGTTCCTAAAAGAAGGAGTCCTAATTTGGAAGAGGAGAAAGTGTCATAATAGGAATCTACCTCTTTAAGTAAAGAGTTTGAGGAAAATAAGTAAGTGAAAAGATTATAAAGAGGGGTATTGTAGAGTGAGGAGTTGTTTTTGGGAGAAGTTTGGAGTTTTGTAGAGTTTTAGTTATTTCCTTAGCTTTGGTTGTGTTTATTTTCACTCTGTTTCCATTCAAACACTTGCCTTCCCTTTAAACCCACTAACATTCTTCTTCTTCCCAGGAAGAGCCTTATCGTCTGTTGTTGGTTTTACGTTTCACCTTACTATTTGTTTTCTTTCCCTTCCATTCTATTTTTTTGTAGTCGTCACTCCTTCCCATCTCTATCATGAATCAACCGTTTTATAGGAAATTAGTATGCTGCCACATACTAAGTGAGTGTCCATTACCATGACTTTGGATGCCAATGCCAACCTACATTCCCTTTAGAAATGAAAAATATTATAATTTGGGTAGGCACCTGCATATCGTGTTGCTTAGCCAGAGACATTAGTCATTCCCACAGTGTCCAAGGTATGTATCTTATCATATTACCTTCCTCATCAATAATTTTTAGTTAGAGACCTCAATTTAATTGCTTATTAACTTTATATGGTTAATCAACAACATGCACCATACAGGTTGCCAGCTGTTGCACCACTAGAACAGGTACTTGTATATATGTTTATTTTTTCATCATAAATTAGGTTTTCTTCATTGATCAATATTATTCAGCTAAAAATTTCTATATCTTTTACAACAGCCATCTAAGGATCATGTGGAAGTCCCACCTAACATGCCTCAATCCCTAAGGTTAATCTATGGTCTTAACAATGAAGATAGGGCAATCATCCCCATACAAATCAAGGAGGGAGTGCTTGCTAATGATGTTGTTGAAGTGCCACTTATGGTAGAGAACCTATTACGAGTTTTCTTATGGGATCAACTTTAGCATGCTCACATTATCTTCTACATGAGGTATATGCACATATTTTCTTATAAAATACTTGACATTACATGTTATATTTTCATGATATATGTAATAATTACTTCTTTTTATGTAACTTTTGAATGATGCAACTATATTTTTGAGGCTGAGGGTATACTTTACCAATTCCTTGAGCCGGTCATCATTTGTGGAGTGGTAGAGCAATGGCCAATAGAGAGGCATATTGATGAAATTTTACTAGGCATCTTCCTGTGCTCTAAGGGACAAGGATTAATGATTTCCTATAATAGTGAGTAAGTTTTAATTTTCTTGTTTTCTTGCCAACTTATTTTATACTTATGCATTATAAACCATTACTACACATGAGGCTTTTAAAGTTAGTATAAGAAGTCATTAATTTGACTACTGACTTCGTAAATATTTTACAAGTCGCTTACTAAAAATGACTTTAAAAATAAAGACTTAAGAAGTTGTTTGATAAAAAATGACTTCTTTAGTTTGGTGAGAATAGGAAAATTTTTTCACGGGAAATGACTTTTAAAGTCGTTTGACTCAAACGACTTCAAAAACCTATACTTTTAAAGCCGTTTATTTCTAAATGACTTTAAAAGTGATTGACTTTTGAAGTTGTTTAGACCTAAAGAACTTCAAAAGTGTAAACTTTTAAAGTCATTTCAATTAAATGACTTTAAAACATACACTTTATTTTGGCGCGAATAGGGATTTTACGTAGGAAAGGACTTTTGAAGTCGTTTAGGACTAAACGACTTCAAAAGTCAATGACTTTTAAATTCATTTACCACAAATGACTTTAAAAGTGGGATTTCTCTCTTGACTGGTCTAACTATGCATGATCTTCTTACCTTTTACAAATATCTATTAAAACCTTCCAATATCCCTTTAAAATAACACTTTTAGTATGAAATAATTGCTTTCTCCAATCGTGTGACTCCATGTGGCTTGATGGCTCATTCCTTGATGCTCGAATGACTAACTCCCTTTGCTTTAAAACTTGAATGGCTCGACTTCCTTAGGTTTCCTAATTAGACTAGAAAACCTCATGTATGGCTCCAATTCTCATGCAAAGTGGTGGAATTGCATGGATTTTTAGTTGGATAATTTTTTATGCCTCCCATTACCTTCTTGCTTGCCTTAGGATCATTTTGAATCTTGATCACACTTTGAAATGATGCCATTTAGGCTTTGGTTTGATATTTTAATCTTGATCTTCAATTCTCATCTTGATCAATATCTGCCTTTGGATTATCTTTTGAACACCTACAAAAGATTAAAAACCCTATTTAAGTCCTAGAAATTTATGATAATTCACATGCTTACTCTGGATTAGCTCCTAAGCCTACAAAATATAAAAAATTTGAATTATTAGGTCAAAGATGCATGTGTTACAAATTTATGGAAAAACCTTAGAATAACACTACATTTGATAACACATAGGCTACTAATTAGGTACTTTTGTTACAAAATTGAATGCTTATGACACCACCTAACCAGCATTTTGCTGGTCTTGAGCAAACATGCAAAAAATCATGAAAATAAAAATGAATCTTATTTTCATAGGTATTCACGATTGCATTTAGTATATGCAACAAGCCCTTAAACCCCTATGTTAACCCATGGTGGATGAGTTAAGCCACATGAGGGTTTACAGTGAATATGCCTACAAAATTTCATAAGGTGAAGTCTTTTATTTATCTTAGAGAATTATCATCCATTAGCCCTCTACTGACTTTAATAACTTAAGAAATATGAATGTAAAATTCTACAAGTTATCCACATACCAAAGCCATTTTATTACAGTTTATATCCCGAAGTGCATATGTGTGTATATAGGCTACATGAAATAGGACTTCTAAATAGTAATGCTAATAAGGACTTCTAAATAGTAATGATTATTGCTCCATTACTTGAAAAAATGTCTTAACCACAAATTCTCACCAGTATACTCTCATAAGTAAAGCTCCCAGAGAAATAGGTTCAAACAAATTCCTCTCACTATATGACCCAATCCAATGATATTGATGGTTCATATAATCTTATAACCACAATTAAGACATTAAGAATAGATGTCATTACTAAGACTAGTAAAGGTATTCCGCTTTAATTCCTTCTTATTTATATTCTCATTAAGGCTATCTTCTACCTTAAATTGATAGGTGTTCAGATAGGACAAAACGTACGCTTAGGTAAGGTTCTAAAAAACGGTGTATAAGGATTCAAAATTTCAAATCTGATTAGGTGTCTTCAATGTATATTTGGACACTTTTCTTTTTGTTGTGCTTGAAGTGAATATTTTGTTTAAGAGTCCACAACTGTTAAAGTCTTTTGCTGTAAACAAATTTTAAAGTTGGGTACTTTTAAAGTCATTTACAACAAATAACTTCAAAAGTGGGGTACTTTTAAAGTTGTTTATAGCAAACGACTTTAAAGTCCCCACTTTTAAAGTTGTATGCATCAAACGACTTTAAAAGTACCCCCCTTGTAAAGTCATTTGCATTAAATGACTTTAAAAGTCCCCACATTTAAAGTAGTTTTCTATAAACCTTAAAAGTTTGCATTTTTAAAGTCATTTGCTATAAACGACTCTAAAAGTACCCCACTTTTAAAGTCATTTACAGCCAACAACTTTAAAAGTACCCCCTTAAATGATCATTTTCCCCAACCTGACACACTCAAAGAGAGGAAACCTGATGAGAAAAAAGGAGAGGAGGGGGGGGGGGGGGGAAGAGAGAAGTGGGCAGCGGCGGTTCTTGCTAGAGAGTAGCCTTGTTCGTTAGAGAAAATGCATCATGTCGGTGAGCAGAAGAAGAAGGGTTTTGGTGTAGGAGTTTGTAGGCCATTGATGGAGGAAATGGCTGCTAGGATCTCTGATTTGAGCCAATCATCTCACTCAACACAAAGAGCCTAACTTACAAGTAAGATTCAAGAAAACCCAGATCTTGATTTGAGTGGTTCAAGTGTACCTGTGGTTCAAGCATACATCTAGATATTCCTTTTAAGCCTACTTGTGGTTTAAGCATACATCTAGATCTTCCACAAAACAAGTGTTCAAGGAGCACTAGGAAAAACGTCCTATAAGCATGGCTTACAGCCATGGATCATCATGTTGTCGAAGGAGTTGTATGTAGTGCTAATAGAGTATTTTCTAATGGTGTCAAGGATTCATACAATTTTATCCTTCTTTAAGTTGATTATTAGGGTATCATTAAGCAATTACAACATGTGGTGGTAATGTAAATCTTTTACACCTCTTAGGGGTCTTTTGAGTTAGATGTCCCAAACTATTTGAACAGAGGAGTGTAAGAAACTGTCCATAATAAAATAATTAGGAAAATTAGAGGCCTTGTATAGTCTAGGGAATCTCAAGCCTAAGTAGCTAGGGATCCAACTAGAAGCTGATTTTGTCTCCACTATATAATTTAAATTTGTTGTGAGCCTTCAAAAAATCAATGGTTTTTGTGATCTTCTTCCATATGATTGATCCTATAGAACACTCAATTGCTTTCGCCTACCAAAATTTATGGTGATTATATGTCTTTGTGATAAGAGCTTGTTGAAGACCTTCCTTATTCCCAAAAATTCTCTATAATCACTTATATAAAAGAGCTCTATTCATTTCCTCTAACCCTTTGATGCCCAAACCATGTTCTTCTTTGTTATGCATACTTTTTTCCATGCAACTAGATGTAATTTGTTGGAATCATCTACACCTTTTCATAAGAATTTTCTTTGAATTTGATTGATTTTTGAGATGATATTAGCTAGACACTTCAATATAGACATTTAGCAAAGTTGCATGTTTGATAGAGATGATTTAACATGTGACTTTGCCACCTTTGAAGAGATAAGCTCCCTTCCTAAATGAGAGCTTTTTAAGTATTCTTTTGGAAAAGGGTCCTAGAGTGATGTTTTGGATTTGCTAGAGGAGATAGGAAGACCTAAATTGGTGAATAGGAGTTGTACCAACTTTGAATTAAGATAGGTTGCAACACTGTTAAGAATATGTGATTAGCTAAATTATTTTTTGACTATTCACCAATTCAAAACATCTGAGAATCGATTTAATTCTCAAGCCATGTGGTGGAGTATCCTTTTTCTAATGTTGGACACAACCTACGAGCAACCTCCAACCTTAGTCCCCCATATAAGAGGTTAGTCTCTCTCTCTCTCTCTCTGTTTCAAACTATGCCCTGATGTTTATTATTTAAAACCAAAACCCTTAGGAGTATACAAGATCTATTGTAGGCTAAGTATAGAGAGTTGTCGAAATAAATGGATGGAATAAATTTCTACCAAATATGAGGTTTTAAATTAAAAAAAAATCTAGAATTAAAGTATAGCAAATTAAACTAAAACTAAGATGATAGAGAGTAACTTGAAGAATTGTGAATCCACCAAAAGAATCATGATAATGTTTCTCATTACTTGAAAATATGTATGAGTTAAAAGCCTTGGCTACAAGTTAAAACTTCTTCTAAAGAAGGAACAAATATTCTAATGGAATGACCTATCTAAATTAGCACAAATTATCTCCAAACTATAGGCATGACTTGTATAATCTTAGCATAACCCATCCAAGAAAGCATTCACTCAGATATTAAAGACCATTTCATAAATATCTCATTGAAACTACAAATATTAGAATTGATACCAGATAAAAATATCAAAATTGTTATTCAAAGGAAATTTTATCAAGAAATTGTTCATACATCAATTTCTAAACAAGAACTCAATCAAATTATATGAGAAACATGAACACTCATCTTTGGCTTCTTCCAATCTATAAGCTTCAAGCTGAAGGGTGTAAGGATGGTGTTTGGTGTTGTTTGATGGAGGCCTATAATAAATTGGTTGAGAAAATAAAAATGGATACATTTAAACAATTGCATGGAGGAGGTTTGATGATAGTTTCTCAATCCCCTACGCATAATTCTCGTAGCACCGTTGTGCCTCCATTAAATGCTAGTTGTAATTCTCTAACTAAAGAACTTCATGAAGGACAACTAACGCCCCTCAAAAAAAGAAATTCCATCTAAGGAGGTATATGTATATATAGACAAAACTAAAAAATTTCATTGTCCTTATGTAATAATTTTCTATCTCAACCTCTCTATTGTTTATCTAATTTATAGGTGGGTCAATGCCTATTGGCCCTCAATTCTCATCAAAACATCGTGGAAATTGGTTCATGCTATGAGCATGAATCAACCGTTTTGCAGGGAATTAGTATGCCACCACATACAAAGCAGGTGTCCATTACTATGGCTTTGAAGGCAAATGCTAGCCTATCATTCCCTTTAGAAATGAAAAATATTATAACCATTGAGCAGACAGTTGCATATCACATCGCTTGTCTGGAGGCACTAGTCATTCCCATAGAGTACACGTGAGTACATGGTATGTATCTTACCATACTACCTTCCTCATCAATAATTTTTAGTTAGAGACCTCAACTTAATTGTTTATTAACTTTATACGGTTAATCAGCGACAACATGTGCCATCAAGGCCACCCGCCATTGCACCATCACCTATTATCATGCCAATGGAATAGGTACTTGTATATATGTTTATTTTTTATTATCATAAATTAGGTCCTCCTCATTGATTAATATTATTTAGTTAAAAATTTCTACATCTTTTACAACAGCTATCTAAGGATTATGTGGAAGTCCCACCTAACACTTCTCAATCCCTAAGATTAATCTACAGTCTCATAACAAAGATAGGGCAATCAATCCCATCCAAAATCAAGGAGGGAGTGTTTAACGACGACATTGTTGAAATGCCACTTATGATAGAGGACCTATTACAAGTTAGCCTATGGGATCAACTTGAGCACCCTCACATTGTCTCGTACATGGGGTATCTACACATATTTTCTTATAAAATATTTGACATTACATGTTATATTTTCATGGTATAGGTAATAATTATTTCTTTTATGTAGCTTCTTGAATGATGCAATTAGCCTTTTTGAGTTGAGGGTATACTTTACCAATTCCTTGACCCCTGCATCATTTGTGGAGCAGCGGAGCAATGGTCAATAGAGAGGCATGTTGATGATATTGTACCAGGCTTCTTTGAGTGCTCTAAGGGACATGGCTTAATGATTCCCTACAATAATGGGTAAGTTTTGATTTTCTTACCAAATTATTCTATACTTAGGGATTGTCAACTTCAATTATAATTCATATGACTATCTATATAGGTCTCATTGGATGCTACTCATTTTGTATGTCCATGGTGGGCAAGCTTTCTTTTTCTATTCTTATGGATCACACATCCATCTCACCCTCGTAAAAATTATAAATTAGTAAGCTTCTATTCTATTAATGTATTATGTGTAGATAAATAATTTGTATTCATCTATAATGCATTTGAAATTTAAATTTGTAGAACATAGTTAACACAAGCTAATTTGACCAACACTGTACCACCACTGAAACTCACTTGGAAGAATGTCAAGTTATAGAAAACAATTAATTACTCTATTTTACAACTAATTGAACTTACAATATTACTAATGATATTTATGGATTCTTTTGTTGTCCTTGTTGCACAATGCCTTAGATAATAAGTCTAACTAGGAGTGTAGGTACTTTATGCTGAGATTCATGAGGACCCTAATATTTGATGGTATTTGTGTCTCCCAATTAAGAAAAGTAAGACACTTTTACTCTTCATAATCTTATATTTTTCATAGATTTTTATGGATTCATTTTAAAGAATATGACTTGAATTAACTATTTTATATTACAAGCTATTGTGCTTTCTGAGTAGGCAAACAAGAAGAGTTACTCCAAAGTAAACCTCAACGAAAGACTAAGTGAATGGGCTGAGTATGTACTGAGATTTAATTAGAAAACTTGGAGTACTTGCATGATTGTAAAATACATAATAAAGTATTTTTTCATTAACTTATATGTGTTTATTTAGTTTTTATTATTTTCTTTGCAATATATATATATATATTAAGCAATGAATGAGTGAAAACTTAGAGTATGGGAATAAATGAGTATGAGATTGAGTTGTAAGTAAAGTGAATATGGGAGTTGGTTTTCAATATGCTCATTGAATTATATAACTTTTATTGGATGATGAATGAGGGCAACTTAGTGTGGAGTATGGAAGTTGTAAGCAAAGTGAATATGGGAGTTGGTTTTCAATGTACTTATTGAATTATATAACTTTTATGTGATGATGAATGAGGGTAACTTACTGAGGAGTATGGAATTGTAAGTTAAGTGAATATAGGAGTTGGTTTTCAATATATTCATTGAATTATATAACTTTTATGGGATGATGAATGAGTGTACTTTGTGTGGAGTATGAGAGTTGTAAGTGAAGTGAATATGAGAGTTGGTTTTCAATATATTTGTTGAATTATATAACTTTTATGGGATGAGGAATGAGGGTAACTTAGTGTGAATGTGAAAGTAAATGTGAATGTGTATAGATTTACAAATGAAATGAATGTTGATGTTGTAGTAAATGCATGTGTTGTGGTTAATTTCTCATTTTGTAGTTTTTCAAGATGGATGTGGATGGATAATTAATGATGAATTTGTATGTTTTGTACACAATGTGGAAGTGAATGTATGTTTGTTTTTCATGTGTATAAAGATTGTAGGATTAGGAACAATATTGAATTATATACAGGGGGTACTGATTGGAATGTCAAAAATGAAAAAAAGACTTTTGAAGTGGTTTATCCCTAAAAGACTTCAAAAGTTTTTTTTTTTTTTTTTTTTTTTTTTTTTCAATTTTTGACATCTTCATTTACATAAACTACTTTAAAATTCCTTGATTTTTAAAATCATTTATGTAAATGACTTTAAAAGTTGGCTCGATAGAAGTTGCTTTTTAACTGACTTCTATTGTCTTATTTTACCAACTTTAAAAGCCTTATGTATTGTAGTGAACTTTAATTACAATCATATGACTGTTTATATAGGGCTCATTGGATGCTGCTCGTTTTGGATGTGTACGGTGGGTTGCTTTCTTTTTTTATTCTTATGGATCATACATCCGTGCCGCTCCTCATAGAAATTATAAATAAGTACCTCATAGAAATTATAAATTAGTAGGATTTTATTCTTTTCCTGTATTATTTGTAGATAAATAAATTTTTATTCATCTATAATGCATTTGAAATTTAAATTTGTAGAGTATGGTTAACATGGTTAATTTGTCTGAGACTGTACAACCATTGAAACTCACTTGGAAGAATGTCAAGGTATATAAAATAGTTAGTTATTCAATTTTATAAATAATTAAACTTACAATATTACAAATGATATTTATGAATTCTTTTTGTTTTCCTTATTGCACTGTGCTTTAGAGAATTGTTTGATTGGGAGTGCGGGTACTATGTGCTGAGATACATATGGACTCTAATATTCAATGGTGTTGGTGTCTCCCAATTAAGAAAGTTAAAACACTTTTTAATTTTCATAATCTTATATTTTTCAACATTTTGTATGGATCTAGCTACAAGAATGTGACTTGAATTAAATATGTTGTATTATACATTGCTGTGCTTTTTGAGTGGGCGAACAAGAAGAGTTTCTCTAGAGTAAACCTCAATGAAGTATGAAGTAAAGGGGTTGAGTATAAAATTAGTTTCAATTAGAACATTTGGAGTGACTACGTGAATGTAAAATACATAATAAAGTATTTTTTCATTCACTTGCATGTGCTCTTTTAGTTTTCATTATTTTCTTTGATATATATATATATATATATATATTCTAAGTGATGAATGAGTGGAAACTTGTAGTGTGTGACTAAATGAGTAGGTATGAATGAAGTGAATATGGGGGTTGGTTTTCATTATATTCGTTGAAGTATATAACTTTTATGGGATGATGAATGAGGGGAACTTATAGTGTGAAAGTAAACGAGGATGTGTATGAACTTACAAATAAAGTGAATGTGGATGTTGTAGCACATGTTGTGGTTTCTTTTATGAAGTATTTTCAAGATAAATATGGATGGATGATGATGAATTTGGATGTTTATATGCTATGTGGAAGTGAATGTATGTTTGTTTTTCATGTGTACAAAGATTGTAAGAAAATTGTATCACATGTTACATTGAATGTAGAAATACCAATAGTGATTGCAATGTAAATTTTTTTTAAAAAAGGGACATTTGAAGTCGTTTAGTAAACAACTTTAAAAGTCCTTTTCAAAAGAAACCATTTAGTAAATGGCTTTAAAAGTCAGGACTTTTAAAGTTGTTTAATAATTTACTTCAAAATTCAGGACTTTTAAAGTTATTTACTAAACAACTTTAAAAATTACCGATTTTTGAAGTCGGCTCAATAGAAGTCATTTTTTAACCTATTTCAATTAGAATTTTTTATCAACTTTAAAAGCCCCTATGTGGCAGTGTATCTTCAATTCCTAAACTTGTTTATTGCATTCATATCCAACCAGAAGAGTGCACATCATGCATGTAACATTGAAAGGTAAGTTAAACTTCAATCTTCAACTTCAATTTAATCCACAAGTATTCATCAATGGCATGCATGTGTGTGAACCCAAAAAGATATAGTCAAGAGAAAGGAAGTGAATTGAGAATAAAAATTAGAGAATAAACACTAATGGACAGCAAGCAATCAAAGGAATTCAAAGATAGGTAGGTAAAGATGATCCCAAGGATATTGCCTATTAGCTGTCACCATAAGTGGTTGATAGACCTTTGATCAATGAAAGCTAAAGCACTAAATAGAATCAAATAATAGAGAAGAACAATCAAGGAATATTGTGTAAGAAATCAAACAAAAAAGGAATCAAAGTGTGTGGAAAACTAGGATTTATGCAAAGGATAGAAAGCATGGAACTTAGCTTTGAATGAGACATGGAGAGAACTTTAATGAAAGATGCATCTAAAGCCTTAAATGATGGTTGAAAGACCTTGAAGAGGGAAGCATGAAATTCAGCTTGAATGGAGAAGGAATGCGGCGTGGAAGAACTAGAGTGAAGAAGATGTGTTGAAGCATGTGGAAGAAAATTGTGGAGAACCATCCCTTGGGTGGAACTCCCTTCTATCTCATGCGTGGAATCCCTTGATACTTTTATAGATGAAGTGCACCTTCTATTTTGCTAATGTTCAATCCTAAGGAAAGGGGAAAGAAAACACAATAATGGAATAAGAAATATGACTCTAAGATCAGGACGTGGGAGAATTAGAAGTTGAGTTGGGAAGGGAATCTACTTAGGGAAATTTCATGAAAACCCTTCCCTCATTAGATTCACGATGGAGGGAAGGTAGGAAACAGCAAGTGGGAAATTTGGAGAGAAAAGAAGGGAAATAAATAAGAAATGAATAATGGTTGGGCTTTTCTCTAATTGGTCCACCTATATATGAATGTCCTCTTATTATTAAAGTCCATGCTTCCTTATCAATTACCCACTTCAGATCACAGTTTCTTCAAGTTGGTAAACTGTGTTTTACCTTCTCAAAACATGTGGACCCAAGTAGTTTGGCTTAGATGGATCCATGGTTCACTTTGATGGCTTGCTTCCTTGGCCTAGTGGCTTGATTGCTATAGCATGACTTGACTTCTTTTCACATAGCTCATGTGGCTCAGGTGGCTTGCATGGCTCCAAATCTCATGCAATGGTGGTGGAGTTGCATGTAATTTTCTCTAGGCCCGTTCTCCTCGCCTTTAATTCCTTCCAATTGTTTCCTTGAACTAATTTTCTTGCCTTAACATGATCTTGACCCTTGCTTAATCTTTGGAATGGTTGAAAAATGGGTCTTGACTTTCTCGATTAACCTAGATCATTGATTCTCATCTAAAGAGATCTTGGCCATTGGATCATCCTTTCAATACTTACAAAAGATTAAAAACACTAATTAATAGCAAGAAAATTATGATGAATCACATACTTAGTCTAAATTAGCTTCTGAGCTTGCAAAATAACAAATGCTTATATTATTATCAGAAATGCATGTGTCATGAATTTTAAAAATTTCTAGAATAATGCCCTATAATTTATAACACATGGACTGCTAATTGGTTTATTTTTATGCAAAATTGACTACTTATCACTGTGCTCGAGTCAAAGCAATGCTTTGTGTGTATGTGTGCACCCTTGAGAAGTTTCGAATTCATGCATCAACCACATATTCTTGTTTGGCTATTTTCAATTAACCTCTAATCAAGGGTCTTTTTCTTTGCTCTATGCATTATATTCAAAAGAAATGTAATTACTAACGTAATTCATTAGTGCCAGAGGAATGTACTTACGTTACTTGATATATAGTGAAATATAAATACAAGCCACTTTCTTACAAGTAAAATCGACTCCAATGTTTTGTTTGTGTGATCATTTACATTTTTCATACACTACAAAAATTTGATGCTGGCAAATAAATAGTTTATTATTCTCATACCAAAGAGCACCAAACCAATTCATCCCATCCTAAACTTTTACTTCAAGTTGTTACATCGTGGATGCTCATATTTTCACATAGAAAATTTTAGCGAGTTAAGTATTATATTAGAATATCACCTCTATATGATTGTTGTGTAATGCACTTCATTAGACCAGCAAAATCAAATTAATGGGCCAACTTCCATGCTTGAGATGGTAAGAACCTTAAATGGGCTTTCTATTTGGTTTGTTGAGTTGGACAAATGGGCTTGATCTTCAACTAGAATTGTCTAAGGAAGCAAATTGTCTACTTCTTTTCTTGGTGGGCCTTAAACTTCATAGTCATTAGTGAAGTAGGTCAAAAACAAACTAATTAGGTGTATGGGCTTGCTGCTTTTTTCCAGCCTTATTCAATATGTGGTCCTTTGGTGGAACCTTTAATGTAACCAGTCTTACCAATCAATTTAAGCAATAAAATGAGATCCATACACTAGCTCTCTCTCTCTCTCTCTCTCTCTCTCTCTCTCTCTCTCTCTCTCTCTCTCTCTCTCTCTCTCTCTCTCTCTCTCTCTCTCTCTCTCTCTCTCTCTCTCTCTCTCTCTCTCTCTCTCTCTCTCTCTCTCTCTCTCTCTCTCTCTCTCTCTCTCTCTCTCTCTCTCTCTCTCTCTCTCTCTCTCTCTCTCTCTCTCATGGTTTCTCACTGTAATACCCGAGCAATTTACACTATTTTTAACGAAAATTGAACATTCTATAGGAAATAAACTAAGTTAAATGTTTCACTTTATTTAAAATAGTAAACGAAGGAATTTCTGAGGAAACTTAGTACCGTTAGATTCTAATAAAAAAATGGAATCCAACGCCTCAAAAATCACCCAAAACGGAGTTCGTATGAACAAGTTACGGCCGTTTAAAGATAGGGGTATTTTTGGAATTTAAACAGAAAACGTTTAAAACGAAAAAGGACGAAAAACGTAGGGGGCCGTTTTAATAATGACACCCCCTGTCGTCTTCAACCTCTAGACCCCTCTAGAAACCCGTTTTTCCCGATTTCTCTAGAATACACCAGGGGAAATGGCGGCATCGCCATTGAGGGGCACCGCCTTCACCCCTCTATAAAAACCCCATCTCCCCTCTCCAAAAACCACGTTTTTCGGCATTTTTTCCAGTCGTTTGAGACTAGGGTTTCCGGAAAAAATCGGAAACCCGTCTCTTTATAAATTCCGGCAATGGCCAGACCCTAGTTGGGCCGGCCATTCTCCCATTCCCTTTCTCCTTTCCAGTCTGGCAAATGGGGTTTCCCCCTTGTTTGAGTTTTTCGATTTTGACGCTGGGTTTTTTTTGCTTCAAGAATTCTGGTAACATAAGGGTTCAGGAAGTTGAGAGGACCACGATCTCTGGCAACCCAGGTAAGCCATTTTCCTTTCCTCCTCTTCCCTTCCACTTCCCCAGGTAAAAACCAGGCCGGACCTAGTGTTTTTCGGCCAGAAATTGCAGAACCCAGGACCGGACCAACGAGGGAGACGATCTTGGGCATGGTGCATTATGCACAACTGACTGAGCCCATGGACAGACCCCAGGCACGCCATTGTGCACGAGGGCACGCGACTGTGTATGGACGTGGCCTCGGTGCGTCCTAGGCACAGTCCAGGTTCGACCGGGACGCATGGGCAGCCTGGGAGCCAAGGCACATTTCGACTATGCCAAGGTGTGTTCGCGCGAGGTCATCCAGGATGCGCGTCATAGCGCGTCACTTAGGCATGCTTGTGTACATGTGAACATTGTCCTAGGTGCGGCCTTTGGGTACATGTGTGACATGGGGCACGGGTCCTAGCTCGACCAGGATGCACGGGGTGCCCTGGGAGCTGAGACGCACCATGTTACAAGGTGCGTCTGTGTGATGATGCACGTCATAGCGGGTCACTTGAGCATGCATGTGCATGTGCAAAACGCGGTCTCTGGCACGGCCTTTAGGCGCACATGCACGTGAGGCGGTCGCGGTTCAACCAGTATGCACAGGTGTCCTGGGAACTGGGACACGCGGACCTATGAGACTTTAAAATTAGGATCATAGGACCATTTATTGAATTTAACTATTGAATAAGTAGGTCCATATTATAGGATCTAGCCTGATAATGAATTAGGCAGTTTAACTATTGAATAGTAGATCCACACCATAGGATCTAGCCTGATGAATGAATTAGGCAAGGACCTTGGACCCAATAGGCAGAGTTAGCAATCTAACGTCTAAATAGAGTAAAATTAATGAGGACTCCTTGTATCCATTCATACCCAGGAGTTTATAAATGAGACCTAGGGACGGGTTAAAGTGATAAAGGACGCGACTTTAGGAGACTTTGAGGTAGGTGCTCTATCACTACTAGACTTTTTAAAAGAGCCATGATTGTTTTGAGAATGCATGTTTTAAGTATAAGTATATGACTTGTTTAGCATGACTTAATTCAGCATACATATGATAAATGCTTTATGCATAGATATGTTTTGCAAATAATTGCATATACATTATGCATAGATATGTTTTGCAAACAATTGCATATATTGCATGATTTGTGAGCATTGAGTTTTTGAAAGATTGCATGTCCTTGAGGGTTACCAAAAGACTCTGGGTAGGCAATTGTGAGGGCCAGGCAGTTGTGAGGGACCCAAAGATGACATGTTTTGAAAAAGAGGTTTTTGCTTGTTTGATCTGATGTGATTTGGGTTGATAAGCTCATGGGTGCTATGCTGAGAGGTTTGGGCTGGCCTCTAGCCTCTACCACTATTAGGTGGATGGGTACCATGCCCAAAAAGGGCAACGTCCCTACGTCGACTGCATGTGGTACAGGGGGCTACCACTTGTGTCACGGCACTGGGTCGACGTGTCATATGCCTCGTGGAGGCTATGACCGAGTGTCCTCAGGTACCCGGGGACCACACGGCGGCGAGGTCGTGGGCATAGTTGGACCCTATGGTTTGATGATTTACTTGAATTGCATATGGCATGACATGAGGTTGGTCGACCATACCAGATATCCATGAGTTGGATTCAGTTGAGCATCTTATGCATATCATCATGTTTATGATATATGATACTTTCGACTTGGTTTGTGTGATTCTTTAAGTCGTTAGTATTCCTGTTTGACAATGGTTTTTAATATCGATATTGAAAGTGATTGTTCGAACATGCACATGTTTTTAAGAGCATATGATTTTAAACATAGCATGCATTGCAAAACTAGTAATGATAGACTCCTATTGAGTATAATATATACTCACCCTATCCTTAATATTTTTCAGGATAATTCCATCCACGAGTAGAGGACATCTATGTTAGTGCTACGAGCAAGTGAATAAAAAAGGAAACAATTACACATGTAAGTAAACTCTCAACCCTTTGGACATGTATTTGTATTTATTTACAGTTGGGCTGTGAGCTGTGACTGGATAGACCTGGGAAAATATTTATGATTTCTGAAGTTTTTCGAAAACTACTTTGGTGGTTGTGAAAGCAAATGACACTCAGGGTTTTCAAAATGAGTTTAAAACTAAAGATTTTCCGCTGCATTGCATGGTTTTTATAAAATGGTTTTCAAATAGGGATGCATCCCCGCCTTAGGAATTAGATATTGCATTTAAAAATGCATGAGAAAACCCGGGTCGTCACACTCACAACCCTCTTTCTGTGTGCTTTTTAGGTTGAGAATTTTTATCATGCAAAGCATTGCAATGTTAAAAAATACATCTTGAGGCCACTTTGTATAGTTTTCAATGATCTAGGCCGTTCATCTTATTCATCTTGCTATAGATGACCAAGGTACCAAACATGTCCTCTATTTGATACCTATGAGATCTTGTTTTCTTGTCCTTCATGGTTATAAAAATAAACTATTTAACACAAAATAAGTTCAAGACTGTCTATCTTACATTCACAAGAGATCCAAAAAATGTCTCATTGGTATCCAATATATGAGTGGTTTGGTACATAGACCACCTAGGGTAGGCCAAATAAGATTAATGGCTTAGAACATAGAAAAAATGAGAAAATGGGCTCGACATGAATTTATTTTTGATAAAAAACAATGCAACATTTTGCATGATGAAAATTCTTTTTTCAAGTTATAAAGAAAATGTTATTTTATGTTTTTGGCCTTTTTGTGCTTCACCGTTTCTTTTACAACCTCCAAAGGCCCCAAAAGGAAAGTCTTAGGATCTTTAAGACCTAGCCAATCTAATGTATGAAATATCGCTTAATAGCTTAGATCATTGAAAACGCTTAGAGTTTGATGGATGATATGCATTTTCATGATACACCATATGAATCATATAATCCCACTCTTTGGAAATTGTTTTGTCCTTCTATAGGGAGTGAAGGCATCAAATGATAAAGAGAAAAATGGGGTGCAAGTGCACTTTTTAATCAAGGATCTAAGGTGTCCATCTATTCAGCCTCATTTAGATGGTCTAGGTAACAAAACACACATCTGAAAAATACCTCCAAGGTCTTCATTTCTAGGTCTCTTTGTGATTATAAAATAGATAATGTAGAAAAACTCTTTTTTAGCTAAAAAATAAAGGCCCTAGAAGTATTCCGTATGATTGAGAATGAATACCATTTTTATTTATGGCATTTAGTACCTCCTGCCAGGGTCTAAGAGAGGTGAATTGGGCCAAAATAAATTTTCAAACCTTTCATAAATTTTGAAACAAAGTGTTTAATTTGAAAAATCAAATTCAGAAAGTGAAAAGATAGGGCCTAAAGGTCTTAGACAAAGAAATTATATAATGGTTCAGCCAACAAAACTTGGAACTAGTAAGAACTTCCTTTTACTGAGAGAGAGAGAGAGAGAGAGAGAGAGAGAGAGAGAGAGAGAGAGAGAGAGAGAGAGAGAGAGAGAGAGAGAGAGAGAGAGAGAGAGAGAGAGAGAGAGAGAGAGAGAGAGGTTTTTTACATAAAAAAAGATTGAAAAAAGTGTACAAAAAGCATGGATTTGGTTGCTTGAAGTGTTGGGGCTTGAATACTTGTTAATTTGATGCTCAATAAATGTTTAAATGTTGATACTAAATAGTTATTTGAATCTTCAAAGGAACTTTCAATATATAGTGTACTTGCCAATAGATCTATTGGAAATCAAATTCTTTAGTATATAATATACTTGCCAATGGATCTGATGGAAATCTAATCTAGCTCGAGTGCATAAGAACCATTATGCAACAAGATTTTTCCCATTTGAAAATTATAGCTTCTGTGAAAAGTACACGTATTCCCTATAATAGTCAATTGTAAGTGGTTTGCAATTCATATCCATTTTGAATTTGGATCCAAGCAGTAAACTTTTTTAGAAGAGCAATCAATTGGATTTCTTCCCAGCAATGAAATCCCCTTTGAAGACAAGATAGTTGTTCACTCATCCAAAGGTAGTCAATTGCATTGCTGATGGTCTATAACTTCTCCAAGTTGCAACTCATTCTATTCAATTGGGTTCCCAAGGTGATCTTTATCCTTGAGATAGTTAATTGGATGATCTTGGTAGTCAACTAGGCTATTGTATATGTCTTTCCTTCATCTGATTTTCAATTCAAATGCACTTGTCTAATTGAGAAAGGCATTCAACAAGTTCTTAGAAAGCTTGAGTCTCTCAAATGCTGAGCAATTGACTAGTTGAGGGAAGAAGTTAGCATGGGAAAAACACTTAGATCACTTCTATATTTTTATGTCCAAATGCAGTCAACTGCTTTCTAGGGTAGTTGATTGAATTGAAACTTGACATCTTCATTTCAATGAAAGAAGCTATTGAATGTCCATTTTTGCACCAAAAATACAAACTTTTGAATTTTTTAGTGCCTTTTATCATTCATTTTTGTACTTACTTGATAGATTTACACTAAACTACTTATTTGTCATCTAATTTTAATTTGATGTAATTTAGGGTCAAATAAGCATTCGAATATAAGTGTCTATTAAAACACATAAAATAACACTAATTAGGACCTTTTCTACATTTCATAAATTGTATATCAGAGACTGCTAGGAGAATGAATGATTAGACCGAGACAGTCAACCTTCTAGATCACTAATCAAGTTCAAATGGAAACAGACAACCCAAATCAAGCTAGGATGAACTTTAGATAATTTGGATCAATTTAGGAAGCACTAGTCTACATTCTAATAGTTTTCAAGAGTAGATGAGGTGCCCAAATAATTTTTTGAGAAATAAAAAAACCATGCATGCGACCACCTTTTAGGTTGCCACTATCACATTTAAAGGTGGCAAATGCCATGCATGCATGTGCATTCACCACCTCACTACCCTCACATATGAATCTCCCATGCTAGCCCTAGAATTTGACATGTTTTACACTCTTTCTAAAATAGAAACCCATGTAGCTGGGCCTTGCAAATTCTACATGTTTTCTCCTTTGATTCTATCTTGGAGAAAACATGTAATCAAGAAAATATAGGAAGCTAAAAAAATGTTCAAGTTTAGAATAAAATAAACAAAAAAAAAAATCTATAGCTTAAAATGAAGAAGATAAAGGACATGATCATCCTAATTTAGAGCTCTCTAAAAAAATTCTAAAATGAAGACCTAGGTGGTAAGATGTGATTGGCTAAAATGAGAGCTAAGTTTAGACATTATTGAAGTCTTGGAATGAAGTTAAAATGGATGATTTTTACATGGGAGATGATTGTCTACTTCAGACAATTTTTAGGATGAGATTTTTAGTAGCTAGGATAGTTTTCAAGGGCGAATGAACTTGGATAAGTTAAAGATGATCTAGATAGAGAAATAGGGTCCTAAAGAAGATTCTAAGGGCAGCAACCAATGTGGGCCAATCAAGAGCCTCTAATTAAAAGCAAACTATACTAGCTAAGATAATGAGTGAGATAGCTTCCTAAATGGGATGGCTTTTCAAGAGAAAAATAAGGGATAAAATTATGGAAATAAGAGGCTGCTATTGGAGGAGATTAGATGCATACTTAAGGGGACAAATTAGAGTTGGATGTTACTAAAACAATTGGAGACAAGTGCTACAACGGAAAAGATAGTTTTCCTCTCTATAGAGACACATTTTTCTATTTCAAGGGAGCTCTTTTAGAATGATTTTTCTCTTCCTGAAAATTAACAGAACAAGGGAAGGGCTGCAAAGCAAAAGGCTGGGACATTAAGGACTACTTGGATCTCTTCTTTAGTTCTTAATCATGTTATTTCCTTTCTTTTTTCTTTAGTTTTCATTGCTCCATGTAAAGATCATTCTTTACTTATGCTAACATGTAGCACTTGACTTAAGCATCAAAGAATATTTGTATTCTTTTATAAATTACATGCTCCTATAATAGTTAGATCATTCCAATGCTCTGTTTTTGTATGATTTTTTTTTTTAAAATCAATTAGATTAGTAACATGTTAGGCTCGATTTCATTTGACTAAGATTAGAGTGATCCTAGCCTACCATTTGGTGACTCCACTAATTATTTTCTAATGGCTTAAAAGTCTTTGAAAATTTTATTTTGAAATTGTTCTCAAATTATAAAAGATAAAATTGTCCTTAGTAAAATCTTTTGCTTTTATGTTATTATTTTTCATAATAGATTCTTGGATTTAATCCCTGCTCTATTATAGTTAGATTTTTACATAGAATTCTTATTATTTGATAATCTACTTAATTTTTCCCCCCATATTTTGAGATGTATAATTACAACTTGATTAATCATCCTAACTTCAATTGACACAACAGACCTAATGCCAATGTCTCACATTAGGCCTGATACCAACCCCAACAAGGACCCTCCTAGACCCTCCTAGCCCCATTAAATAAATCCTAGTATATGCTAAAGTTTGAAGGATCTTTACATAGTAAAACAAAAGCTGAATGTACAAAAAGAAGGTATTCTTGGCCAAAAAAGTAAGTTTGATACTTCATCACCACATACCACCTAAGTACAAAGATTCAGGTTGCCCAACACCTACTTGTATAATTTGTAATTACAAGATTAATCAAGCTTTGCTTGATTTAAGATATAATGCAAATCTACTATCACACTTGGTATACTATCAACCAGGCCTAGGTGAGCTTAAATCTACAGCCACCACACTCTCACTACTAACTGATTTGTCAAGGTACCAAATAGGGGTAGTTGAAGATGCACTCATTTAGGTAGAATAGTTCTCTTTTCTAGTAGACTTTTTAGTTTTGAGTACATTACCAGTGTTGAATGGAAGAAATGAAATACCCATAATTTTGGGACTATCATTCCTGGCCACATTTAATGCCTTAATTAATTATTAGAATGGTGTAATGAAACTTTCTTTTAGCAATACTACATTAGAATTGAACATATTCAACATCTATGAGTAGTTGGGAGAAACCTCTGAAGATTTGCATAGTGTCAACATGATAAATTCAATTATGCAAGATCAATTTATTCAATCTTCCTTTTCAAACCCACTTGAAGACTATTTGGTGCAATTTAATGAATTTAATGAGGATGCATTAATAGACAAAGTTAATGCTACCTTGACTATGCGCCTATCATAGATAAAGAAATGGCAAACTCATTTTAAGGAATTGTCCCTAAGAGAATCCACTCCCACCCCATCCTTAGTCAAACCTCCTAAAATTGAGTTGAAAACCTTGTCATCTGATCTCATGTACACTTAGGAGACAAGGAAACTTATTCAGTTATAATCTCCTCCTAATTGAAAACATCTTAGGCAGAACAGTTAACCAACACATTAAAGGAGCATAAAGGCATAATATGTTGGATAATCACAAATATAAATGACATTAACCCCTTAATCTACACTCATAAGATCTATATGGAGAATAAAGCCAAATGATCTAGTCAATTGCAGTGCATGCTGAACCCAAATATGAAAGAGATGGTTAGGGAAGAAGTCCTCAAAATGCATGATGTGGGAATTATCTATGCCATAAGTGATAGTAAATGAGTGAGTGCAACCCAAGTGGTTCCCAAGAAATCAGGGATGACAGTGGTCACTAATGCCAACAACTAACTCATTGTTGAATACTTTCACTAGAATGAGCATTTTCCCTTGTCCTTTGTCGATTAAATGTTAGAACAGTAGCATGACACAAGTTCTACTATTTTCTAGATGGTTATTCTAGATATAATTAGATAGAAATTGCATCCTAAGAACTTGAAAAGACCATATGTACCTATCCCTTAGCACCTTTGCTTACAAAAGGATGCCATTAGGATCATGTGACTATCCCACTACTTTTCAAAGACGTATGCTGAGTATCTTCAACTACATGGTGGAGTGCTTTTTCGAGGTCTTCATAGATGACTTTTTCCTTTCGAGCTTCATTTTTCATATATATTTAAAAATTAAGAAAAGTCTTAAACTATTGTAAGGAGAAAATTTTAGTACTAAACTAAGACAGGTATCATTTATATGGTTCCTAAGAAAATTGTACTTGACCACATTATTTCATCCAAAGGCATAGAGGGCGTCATTGGTGTTCAGGTCGATGTAGTAGATTAGGTGGTTGAGCTCATATTCTAAAGGATGAGACAGCAACTAGAAGCTATCAGGGGTGCTGATGAGACCACAGGTGGGATTGAGTTAGAGGATGATTATCCAAAGGGGTCAACTTGCTTGAGAGGTTTAGGAAAATTGTAGCTAAGTTCTCTAGCAAGGATCGGCCAGAGAGTGCTTAGACATGACTACATGACATTGAGCTAATTTTTGCAGTGATGGCCATTCCTAAGGAGAGGTAGGTGGCAGTTTCCACTTTTGTTTTGACCTGTGAGGTTGCATTTTGGTGGCCAATAGCCAAGAGGATATATTTTGAGGGTGTAGATATCACTCCCTAGCAGGATCTCAACACTATAAAAATTGATACTTTTAAAGTTGGAATAAAAATGTCAATTTTTTTACCATCGACTTTGTAAAATATTTCCAAGTCGTTAATAAAACAATGACTTTAAAAACTATACTTAAGAAGTTAGTTTGTAAAAGAACAACTTCTTTAGTCTAGTGCAGAAGACTTTTTTTGAGAGAATCTTTTTCAAAATCATTTTATGAAAAATAACTTCAAAAGTATGGACTTTTGAAGTTGTTTTTA
This sequence comes from Warburgia ugandensis, assembly GCA_035236585.1. Taxonomy (NCBI): domain Eukaryota; kingdom Viridiplantae; phylum Streptophyta; class Magnoliopsida; order Canellales; family Canellaceae; genus Warburgia; species Warburgia ugandensis. Next base: position 81,983,232 of record CP141126.1, on the reverse strand, counting down.
GGAAATGACTTTAAAAACTTGGATTTTAGAAGTTGTTTTTAGAAAACTTCTTCAAAATTGTAGACCTTTAAAGTTGTTTTCAAAAAACGAATTATAAAGTCCATGTTTTTAAAGTCATTTCCCAAAAATGACTTCAAGATCACCTAATTTACTTTAGCGGGTATGAAGTTTTTCCTGAAAAAAGATTTTACAAGTTGTTTCCAAAAAAATGACTTTAAAGTGACACTGCTTTTAAAGTCATTTTGTGGAAACAACTTAAAAGTGTGTACTGTTAAGGTAATTTTCTAAAACCAACTTTAAAAGTACTACTCTGTTATAAAAATTTTGACATCATCTTTCAGTTTTTTTGTACTAATGTCTTCATCTATACACAAACTAAAGCTCATATAGGTTGATTTCATTATTGCTATCTTCAACCATATCAATTGTGAATTGGAATTACATACAGATATATTCCCAATCGATATCAATTTGAGTGTTCGTTAGTATCTCCTTGTTTGTCTCATATATATGCATGTTTGATATATTTTACACGCATGGTTATTGTTAGAAACTTTTCCTTTTAAATTTAACCTTCTTTTTTAATGTATCTGTCATGTTTTCATCTTTCTTCATTATTAATTGGAAATTTCCACATGTGTGCATTTAATTTAGGTTTTTCGAATACTTATAATTGTTGTATACCTATTGTTTGGTAAACTACTTAACTGATCTTTTTATGTCTAACAAGTCTTCACACACAGATTAGCTTCAATTTATTGAAAAAATGGATAAATATGCTTGGATAATTGTGATAAGAACATCAAAAGAATATGAGGAGGGAACAAAAAAGTTTATAGAGTTTGCACTTTAGGTATGTGGTGATTGTGATTGCATGCATTGTCCATGCTCGAAATGTGGAAACTTGAAAGAAGTAAGTGTAGTGGTATTGAGAGAATACTTGTGCTTCAATGGAATCTATGAAAGTATCACTCATAGATTTGGCATGAAGAACTTCCACATGGGTGGCCCTTGATAATGGAGGTAAGATTTGAAGACATTGTAGGAAGTGTTATATATAGTGCAGTTGCATAAATGTTTTAAGATGCATGCGATGACTTCTAGGACAACCCTAAAGTATTTTAGACTACATTAGAAGCCAATGAGGGATTGTACCCTAAGTGTAAAGATTATAGCAATATGTATGTAGTGGTTGAACTTTACGATGTAAAATCAAGATTTGATTTTTCAAATCAAGGTTTAACAGAAGTCTTAAAAGTAGTGGGTAAGATGCTATCAAAGGATAATAAATTGGCAAAATCCACATGGGAGATAAAGAAAACCCTAACTGCACTAGGTTTAAAGTATGAGAAGATACATGCAAGCCCCAATGACTACATCTTCTACAGGAAGGAGCACAAGCATAAAATGACATGCCCAACTTGTGGGTAATCAAGATGGAAGATAAAGAAGAATTCAAGTTTGATGGTGACAGACATTCCTGCAAAGGTCCTATGGAAATTTTCCCTATTCTAAGGTTCAAAAGAATGTTCTACATTACAAAAATAGAGAAGAATTTAGTATAGCATGCCGAGCAGAGAGTAGCAGATAGCTTTTCACACCATCCAACTAATAGCCCAGCATGGAAGCTTGTAAACTTCATGTGGCCCAACTTAGGATGAGAGCCTAGAAATCTTTAATCCTCATAGTTCTAAGCAAGCACAGTTGTTGGCATAATATATTAGTTTGTTACAAGTTTGTATGCATGAAGAGGAAGTTCATGATGTTAGCCATGTTGATATCGGGTCTAAAGCAACCAGGGGACAACATGGGCATGTACATGGCTCCCTTGACCAATGATCTTGAGACATTATGGGATGTAGGAGTTGAAGCTTACGACGCATACAAGAAAGAGTCATTCAGCCTAAAGGCTATACTGTTGTAGATAATAAACGACTCCCTTGCGTATGGTAATTTATTTGGATGCACTATGAAGGAATATAATACTTATCCTATCTGTAGTGATTAAACATGTACCATATGACTTAAACATAGTAGGAAATAACATTCCCTTGCTGTAGAAGATGGTTACACAAAGACTATCTATAGAATTTAACAGTAATGTGGAGACAAAGACACCTCCAAAGATGTTGATAGGATAGTAAGTATTGGAACAATTTGAAATCCTTGATGTCTTGTGGGAAAGAAGATCAAATCAAGTAAATGTGTAGGTGAAAGCAACTGTAGAAGTTGTTGAAAGAAGAAGTCAATATTTTTCTAGCTTTTTTATTGAAAATCTTTGCATCTATGCCATGTGCTTGATGTCATGCACATTGAGAAGAATGTGTGCTAAAGGTTGATCAGTACCTTGCTTGACATCATAGAAAAAACAAAGGATGTACATGCAGTTCAAGTGGATCTTATAAAGATGGGTTTGAAGAGGAGGTTGCATCCATAAGATAGGGGCATTCGAGGAACATACCGCCTAAAGCAAATTATATGCTTGACAAAGAGGAGAGAAGAATAGTGTGTAAAACCCTATCTGAGCTCAAAGTCCTAGACAACTACTCTTCCAACTTTAGAAACATTGTCTCCATGGAAGACCTGAAAGTGTTAAGGATGAAGTCCCATGATTGTCATGCATTAATGCAACATCTGCTACATGTAGCATTATGTTTGGTCTTCCTAGATAAAGTTAGAGGATCTATAATAAAATTCTACAATAAGGTGGTGGATGTTTCAAAATTATAAGAAATTCAAGAACATCTAGTGACAAATTTATGTGAGCTCAAGACAATCTTCCCACCTTCCTTCTTTACCATCATGGTACACTTAATAGTACACCTCATTGATGAAGTAAGACTCTGTCGGCATGTTTACTTGAGATGGATGTACCCATTTGAGAGGTACATGAAAATTTTAAGACTGGCCATAGGGTGTATAGATGAGTATTATATTGCAGAGGAAGGGTTGTGGTGTTTTACACCGAGTCCTTATTAGGAGTGGGTGAGGTTGGAATCCTAAGAAAGAAACAATCAGTTGGATTTCATGATCCAAAGGTTAGTGAACTTCTATTGAGTGGTTGTGTATCAACTGTAGGTTACAAAGAATGGGACCAAGAACATCTTTATGTGTTGCAAAATATTGATGAAGTCCAACCTTACATTGAGTAAGTTGATTATGCACTTTGCAAAAATTAATTATTAATTATTATATTTTTCTTTATTCTCTCAATTAATTTTCTATGTGTTAATTGTTATAATTTCTTTGATCTCTCAATTAATTTGGTGTGCAGGTAGTGAGCACATGGACATCCTCAAAAGCAAAGAACCCAAGTTATGCAAAGAAATAGAAGTGGCTGTAATTTGAGCACTATCATACTTTTAATACTTGGCTCCATCAAAAGGTAAAATGAATGAATTCACACATCTATAAATTGCATTATTTGTTTGTAGTCCTACTTGCAACAATCATATTCTACTTAATATGCATAGGTTCAAGATCAGCAAGAAGTTTCAGGCAATAGTATATCAGAATCTTTAGGTTGGATGGTGATGGGACCACAACCAGAAGTAATAAAATATGCTGGATATGCCATCAATGGTTATTGTTTTTACACAAAAGGCCATGGTTACTCAAGAGTGTAACAGAATAGCAGGGTTAGCTTAGTTGCTAATGCTACATTCTTTCCAGTTCAAAGGATAACATGCCAATAGTGGCAATTGATACTTATTACTATGTTATAAGAGAGATATGGGCCTTGGATTATACTTATAGAACTACGGTTGTATTTAAGTGTGATTGGGTGGAACATAAAAAAGACAACATCAAAACTGTTTCCCTTAGATGGACATTAGTTGACCTCAACAAGATTGATTATAAAAACGATCAATTTATTTTGGCATCTCAAGCAAATCATGTATTTTATGTGCAAGACGAACATGATAAAAGATGGTCAATTGTTTTATCATCTTGTCCAAGGGGTTTTTATAATGAAGATGACCTAGGCGATACTACAATAGTCCCTTGTATTACCAAAATGATCCATCAGTTGAAATACTTGGTGAGAATGAGGATTATGTGCATTATACTAGTGAGGAGGGTGCTTGGGTTGAAAACAATATATGAGGGGACTATATAGATTGTATTAGTGAGATGAAATAATTTCATATTAGCTCTTTGATTATCTCCTTCAACATGTGCTATATAGATTGTGTTAGTGATTGAGGATTTATTTGAAAAATAACTTCTTTTGTATATACTTCTTTTTATTATGGATGCATGATTCAACACTGATTTGAAACATTATCTTTTGCGAGTAAGATGGGCTTTTAAAGTCATTTTATGGAAACGACTTCAAATGTTGGACTTGGGAAGTTGTTTTTAGAAAAAAAATTTAAAAGTCGAGTTTTTGAAGTCTTTTTTTTTTTTTTTTTCAAAATGACTTTAAAAGTACATTTTCCTTATAAAAGGGTGAAAGTCTTTCCATCTTTTCTTGTATCACCTGTTTGACATTCTTCATCCTGCGAGAGGCATGACGACCTCATTTGGTTCTTCTCTCACTCTTTGTTCTATTTCCTTTCTTGCTTTTCTTTTTGGATATTTTGAATATTTGTGACATGAAAAACATGGTAAGGATACTAAAATATCTTTTATCATCCTTTACTTTCTTCTTACTAAATCTCCAATCTGTTTGCATTTTGTAGATGAAATAGGCTTTGTGACTAAAAATGATGGGGTTAAGAAGGTTCTTAGATCATTGTGATTTTGGAAAAAATCATACAACTTCATTGCAAACAATTGCTTCTCTCTCTATCCCTCACTATCGAGAAAAGGAGAACCTTGTGCTTTGTGGTTCTCATCCAAAATTAGGGTTTGATGAGGAGAAATGGTTCCATCAAGTTGGTCGAGGAAGTTACAACTTGAAGCTTTACCATCTCTCTCCTCATTAGAGAGTGGTGTGTGCTGAATACTAAGAGGCCAAATATTGATGAAATAGTTCCACATTAGCTCTATGATCATGATCTTGTATTAATAAGATCTAATCATATGTAAACACGATGTATGTAATAAAAGGATGATAAATGAAAAGTGATTTAAAAAATACTTAGATTTTCTTGTTCTTATGTTTATTTATATATGCACTCGAATACATGAATCAACAATGAATTTTATGAGAAAACTACTGGTGTCTTTGTAAGTAAGAAATTTTAAAGTAAAGAGTGGAATTAGTGTACTTCTTAATTTGAATGAAATCCAATCAACCCTTAGTCTGTGTTGGCACATCAAGAATTCTTTCCATATGAAGAGGTGTTATTGGGGCTTATGAGTTTCCAAACAAATCCTTCTCCATCTATATGTAAATGCTAATTCATCAAGAGAATATATATATATATATATATATGCATATTTTAATTGTTTTTAATATCGTTCTGAAAAAATGACTTCAAAAAATAATAATTTCAAAGCCATTTAAAAAAAAAATGACTTCTAAGAATAGGTTTTTAAAGTCTATGGGGGAAAAACAACTTTTTTAAAGCATATTTTAAAATTAATTTTGAAAAAAATGACTGCAAAAATTTTCAAAATGACTTCCAAAAGTAGGTTTCTAAAGTCTATGGGGAAAAAATACTTCAGAATAGCATATTTTTAAATTCGTTATGAGAAAAATGTCTTCAAAAACTGGTTTGTAAAGTCATTTTTTCACAACCTCAAAAGTCCCCAATTTATAACATCAAAATTTTTATTCATCCAGCCAATTTACTTTTTCGTCCCTATTATCTATGGTTTCCTCTTGTTGTCTCTCCGTCAATCAGTGCTGCTCCCCATTGAAAAGTCTGCAATTTTTGCCTGCGTGTGTAAGGTACTTCCTCTCCCCCCCCCTCTCTCTCCTTTCACAATCATCAATCGGCCCAACCAACTGTGGGCGCATTTCCTCCTACCATTCCTCCCTTCCTCCCTCTACCCTATGCGGTTACTGGCCAGCCCCCCACCAATTGCTCGAGCATCCCCTCCTTCCATCTGCCCGGCACAATCATCACCTACCCCAACCAATTGCGCGTGCATCCCCTTGCTCCCTCCCTCCATCTACACTACATAGTCGCTACCTACCCTGTTCGATTATGCACGCATCCCCTCCATCTTCCATGTGCAGTCATTGGCTACCCTACCAACTACGCTCGCGTCCCCTCCCTCTCTTCCCCTGTCTGCCCTATGTGATCGCCACCTGCCCTGATTGACTGCGTGCTCATCCCTTCCCTCTCTCCCTCCATCTGCCCTACGCAATTGCCTCTTGCCCCAAATGACTACATGCGCATCCCCCCCCTCCCTCCATCTGCCCAGTGAGGTCGTCACCTACCTTGACCAACTGCACACCCATCCTCTCCCTCCCTCCATCTGCCCCCACAAAAATGTGGAACTTGACTCTTTCGTATAAATTTGCTATCATAATATATATATATATATATATAACCCTTTAGGTGGTATAAAGATGTGTTTCTTGCAAGAGTCTTACACCTTCATGATGCCAGAAGAGAATACTGGAAACAGAAGTTCGTAGAAGGACTTCCTTACCTTTTTGCCAATAGGGTAAAAAATGCTTTAAAAAATCAATTCCATGGGGAAATCCCCTACGAAACCTTATCATATGGTCATATAACACACTGTTGTGTTAATGAAGGAATAAATCTTTGTAATGACATTAAACTACAGAGACAGTTAACGAAAGAAAAAATCACCGAGAAAAAATAGTTAGGTGAATTTTGCCAACAATTTGGAATTGATATGCCTAAGAAAGAAGGGCATAATAAAGAAAAGAAATTCTTTAAAAAGAAGAAGAAATTTTCTAAAAAACATAATGAAAAATTTCAAGAGAAAATTGATAAGAAAACAGGTAATAAATTCTTTAAGAAAGACAACTCTAAATTTAGATGCTATAAATGTGGAAAGAAAGGTCATACAGCAAATAGATGCTGGACACAGAAGAAAATTTTAGAACTTCAAATTGATGAAGAAACTAAACAGAAATTATTTAAAATTATATTAAATTCTTTTGAATCAAAATCTTCTGAAGATTTTGAAATTGCTTCATCATCTTCGGATTCAGACATTGAACCTTGCTGTAATCAGTGCAACAACATTAATAAAAATGTAGATTATTGGAAATCTATTGTTGAAATGAATAATCTTTCTATCAATGTTCTGTCTCAGGAAAAGACCGACCTTCTGGATACAATTGTAAAAATTGAAGATCAGGAACTTAGTAAACTACTCCTTGAAAAACTACTTGCTTCATATGAGCCAGAAAAGAAAAAGGATCATAATATTATTGATACAAATGGTGTGTATAGAATGTCTGAAGTTCATAAACGGTTAGGAAAAAATCAAATAACTTCAGCAGCTGTTTCTGTTTCCGATCTAAAACATGAGATTAATAATCTCAACACAGAAATTGTTCTGTTAAAATGCTATGATCTTTTTAGGTATTTTGATTGTTTATTCCAGAATCATGCTTGGTGATAAATTGTTTCATGTTGTTATATGCTTACTCTTCCTGCTCATTTTCTTGCCCAAATTGATGGCAGAAAATAATAATTTTTATGTTAAGAATTCAAATTTGGTAGAATACCCTACCGACACAACCTCTTTGTATAATTGGACATTACCAAATGTGAAACCAAAAGAAGTCTGTAATATAGGAAAATTTGACTTCTCTTCAAATAAAATCATTAAAAACATGGAACAGACAATAAGTCTAGATAACATAGAAAAGATAATAAATCTGTTTTCTGAATTAGACCTGAAACCATATATTAGTTCAGGAAAGTATAAATTTTTGCATGTTGGGTTAATCCAAATTGGATTTAAACCTTTAACTTTGAATTGTCAGAATGCAGAAATCTTAGCAATCTTAAGAGATGCTAGATGTCTTGACTTCCTTCTCTTGTGGGAGTTTTACAGACTAGTCTGTGTCACGGGCTAGTCTATATAAATGTCTTTCCAGACTTTACTCTCTCTTTGTCAGATCTGAATATTTTTAACAGTATGAGTCTTTATATTAAGACTGGCAGTTATAATTTTAAATCTGAATCTGAGACAATAGCTCTCACATATAGACTTCAATTTAAAGTCCTACCCACCTTAGACATCAAGTCTAAGCATAAATCACCAAAGGATAAAACTGTCCTAATTGAAACCAATATGCTGTCATTTGACATAGCTGTTAATAGAACTCTCAAATGGGAAGAAGTTGATTTTCCTCAATCCTGGCAGCTAACAAAAATTGTTCCTCCAAGAAGAATCACTTATCAAAGACTTGATCAGATAATCCAAACCGAGGATGGAGATGTAGAAATATGTTTTGATAATAGGAGATCTTTTAGACTTCCCCGAATAACTTCATGTTCTTCAAGTTCTTCTAGGTTTTCTACTGAGTTAAAACCTGAATCAAAGCCAGAGTCTTCTAATACTGTGGAAGAACTAAAAATTTTAGAAAATAATGTTGTTCATCCTATATACAGATAGGATGATACTCCTACACCCTCAGAAATGGGTTTCAAATTCTAGTTTTATGGATTTAAGCCCTGGAAGTTTAATCCGGAAAACAGTAAATGAAGAATTCCAAAGGCCTAGACACTAAGCCTTTAGAATATGGTATTTCAAATCATTTAATAAAAATGAAATTTAGGAATTCAAGACAGAATTTTATAATCATCTTAATACAACACAAAACCTCGAAAGTTTTGTTCCCTAGTTTTTAAGAACCTTTGTCCAAAGAGAAATTAATGTTATTAAAAAATGGACAACCGCTAAAGGAGATGTTGTGTCCTCTGAATATCCTCCAACAAATCCTTTAACCCTCAAGTCTGGAGAAGAGGGACAAATTAATAGCGCCGCTTATTTTTGACTCAAGTCTAGGTCTGTCCAAATTCACTGATCTAATTAGACAAAACAATTATACAAATCTTTTCCTGCAAACAGTAGGAGAAAAACTTCACACCATTGAAACTGGAGTTAATCAAATTGTTGCCTATATAAATGGAATTAAGGCAAAGAAACAAGAAAAGATTGAATCTATAAAAATAGAACCTTCAATAAAACCACCACTTGAAATAAAGAGATTTAATATGAAAAGTCAGAGTGAAGAAGTGCTGGAACTTCTAAAACAAAATCTTGACAATCTTAAATTAAGCACTCTTTCAGCTTAGCAATTTGAGGTTGAATCTGACCCTGATGATATGTCTCAACCTAAAAGTTTAGACGAATTTAGTGAAATAGAGATATTTAATTTGAAAAACCAATTTTCTCAAATTAATAAGATTGAGAGAAAACCAAGAAGGTTAGAAAAATATTACTATAAAAGACCAACTCCGGCAGATGTCCTCTTTGAAGAAAATGATGTTTATCTGCAAAATGAATATAGAGCTAATACCATCTACGAATGGAACATAGATGGATTAACTGAAAATCAAATCTATCAGGTTGTTCATAGATTCCTTATGTATTCAACAGTTTGTAAAACAAAAGGAAATTCTGATAAGCAGATTGCTCCAATGATCACTGCAGGTTTTACTGGAAACCTGAAAGGTTGGTGGGACAATGTCCTAACTGATATTCAAAAGGTTGAAATACTTGATTTTGTAAAATTGAACCTTATACCAGTCAACCTAGAGAGGATGCAGTTTTAGTCTGCACTATCATAAATAATTTTACAAGTAGTATAGATACCCAATTTGAAAATTCTAGGGCATTACTTCAAAATCTTAGATGTCCATCATTAACACACTTTAGGTGGTATAAAGATGTGTTTCTTGCAAGAGTCTTACACCTTCATGATGCCAGAAGAGAATACTGGAATGCTTTAAAAAATCAATTCCATGGGAAAATACCCTACGAAACCTTATCATATGGTCAGATAACACATTGTTGTGTTAATGAAGGAATAAATCTTTGTAATGAAGTTAAACTACGGAGACAGTTAAAGAAAGAAAAAATCACCGAGAAAAAAATTTTTGGTGAATTTTGCCAACAATTTGGAATTGATATGCCTAAGAAAGAAGGGCATAATAAAGAAAATAAATTATTTAAAAAGAAGAAGAAATTTTCTAAAAAACATAATGAAAAATTTCAAGAGAAAATTGATAAGAAAACAGGTAATAAATTCTTTAAGAAAGACAAATCTAAAGTTAGATGCTATAAATGTGGAAAGAAAAGTCATACAGCAAATAGATGCTGGACACAGAAGAAAATTTCAAAACTTCAAATTGATGAAGAAACTAAACAGAAATTATTTAAAATTATATTAAATTCTTTTGAATCAGAATCTTCTGAAGATTTTGAAATTGCTTCATCATCTTCGGATTCAAACATTGAACCTTGCTGTAATCAGTGCAACAGCATTAATAAAAATGCAGATTATTGGAAATCTATTGTTGAAATGAATAATCCTTCTATCAATGTTTTGTCTCAGGAAAAGACTAACCTTCTGGATATAATTGTAAAAATTGAAGATCGGGAACTTAGGAAACTACTCCTTGAAAAACTCCTTGCTTTATATGAGCCAGAAAAGAAAAAGGATCATAATCCTATTGATACAAATGGTGTGTATAGAATGTCTGAAGTTCATAAACGATTAGGAAAAAATCAAATAACTTCAGTAGCTGTTTCTGTTTCTGATCTAAAACATGAGATTAATAATCTTAAGACAGAAATTGGTCTGTTAAAATTATTAAGTGGGTATGCAAATTGCATTCTAAAAATTGTTACAATGGCAACACATTCCTATAAAACACTTCCTTCTTGAGTAAACATCTTAAATAAGAAGATGCCTTTGCCTATATCATAAACTTTACGATCCTTTTAGGCTCCACAACTATTTGACCTTCTCTTTAATGTACTTCTTTGAGACAATCCAGTCAACCACCTTCCTTAACATGATAAATTTCCATCTCTCCATTCCCTACATTCAATCTGCTTTATTGAAACTTACATAGTTTGCATGGTCTAGTTGGCTTTTCATCTTGGCTAAAGTTCCTTTCAAAAGCACGTCTAAATCCGTACCTCATTGTGCACTTTAAATGAATTCCATCAAAGCTGGTTTGTTCTTAAGAACCGAAAATAAAAGCTTTTGGTTTCCTCCTCTCACAGATTTAGGCTTCATTTATTCATTTGCATGGTTTTTGACCTCCAAGTGCAAAGCATGGCAACTGTAAATATACAACAATTATTAGTTCACTTCCTATTAGCTTAAGCTTTTAAGTTGATTGGTAAACCAACATTATATGAAAGCTTTTTATTGACAAAAAGGTTGTGAGTAAGAATCCTGAGACCTCCCATTTATTAAATTTATGTGTAAGAGTCCAAAAGGGCCTTCAATGTGAGGGAATATGTTAGAGACATAACTATCCATGTGAGGGATTAAAATTTTCTATTACCAATGCCCTTTTTCTACTTGTGAATGGCAATGTCATAGAACATAGCTGAAATGTTTTGGACTGTACGTCAATAAAAAAAGACTTATATTTTACTTATCTTTGTACTACTACTCAATGTGGATCATAGATGAAATGTATTTTTGCTATATGTAATTAAAAAAATATTTGTTTTAGAGGTGTTCATGGTTCTATAGTAGGTTTACCTGGTTATATTTTTAGTGAAAACAATATGGTTTATGGACTGCTATAAACAAAAATCTATAGAAATTTTACTTGGCTATGTTTTCATTGAAAAACACATGATTTATAGATTGTTCATGGATTGATATATACATAGATCTATAGGAAGTTTACTTGGCTATGTTTTTAATGAAAATCACATGGTTTATGGACTATTGTGTACATAGATACATAGCAGGTTTACTTGGATATGTTTTTAGTGAAAAACACATGGTTTATGGACTATTATATAATAGATCTATAGCAAGTTTACTTGTCTATGTATTCATAAAATAAGAAAACATGATTTATGAACTGCTATATAAATAAATCTATAGTAGGTTTACTTGGTTATGCTTTTAGTAAAAAAGACAGTTTATGGATTGCTATATACATAGATCTATAGCAGGTTTACTCTGCTATGTTTTCAATGAAAAACACATAGTTTATAAACTGTTCATGGATTGTTATGCACATAGATCTGTAGTATATTTACTTGGCCATGTTTTCAATGAAAACCACATGATTTATGGACTACTATACATAAATCTATAGAAAGTTTACTTGGCTGTATTTTCACTAAAAAACATATGATTATGGACTGTTCATCAATTGATATATACATAGATCCATAGGAAGTTTACTTGGCTATGTTTTCATTGAAGAACACATGGTTTATGAACTGTTATATACATAGATACATAGTAGAGTTTAATTGGCTATGCTTCAGTAAGAAAAACACATGGTTTATGGACTATTATATAATACATCTATAGCAGGTTTACTTGAATATGTTTTTAGTAAAAAAAATGGTTATGGATTGCTATATAATAGATCTATAACAGGTTTATTTATCTATGTTTTTAGTAAAAGAAAAAATGGTTTATCGATTGTTATATATGCGGATCTATAACAGGTTTACTTGGCTATGTTTTTCGTGAAAACCACATGGTTTATGGACTTCTATATACATAGATCTATACAAAGTTTGCTTGGATGTGTGTTCACTGAAAAACAATGATTTATGGACATTTCATAGATTGATATATACATAGATCTATAAGAAGTTTACTTGGCTATGTTTCAGGGAAAAACACATGGTTTATAGACTATTACATAATATATCTATTGCAGGTATACTTGGCTATGTTTTCAATAAAAAAAAGCATGGTTTATGGCCTACTATATACCTAGATCTATAACAAGTTTACTTGGCTATGTTTTATGTAAAACAAAAAAAAACTGTTTATGGACTACTATATACATAGATCTATAGCAGGTTTACTTGGCCATATTTTCAATAAAAAACACATGATTTATGGACTATTCATGGACTGTTATATACATAGATCTATAACAAGTTTACTTAGCTATGTTTTCAATGAAAATCACATGGTTTATGGATTGCTATATATACATAGATCTACAGGAAGTTTACTTTGCTATGTTTTCAGTGAAAAACACATAGTTTATGAACTAGTGCATACATAAATACATAATAGTTTTACTTGGCTATGTTTTCAGTGAAAAATACATGGTTTATGGACTATTATATAATAGATCTATAGAAAATTTACTTGGCTATATTTTCAGTAAAATAAAACATGGTTTATGGACAGATATATATATATATATCTATAGCATGTTTACTTGGCTATGTTTTATATGAAAAATGCATGGTTTATGGACTGCTCATGGATTGCTATATACACTTGGCTATGTTTTTAATGAAAAGCATATGGTTTGTGGAGTGTCTTTGGACTTCTATCATTGATGAAAGATATCTGAAGTTTTGGAATATTCTTTGAATGAAAAATGCATTTCACAGCTTGTTTTTGGACTATTAATATACATAGAGAATGGCTAAATAGTTTTGGACTACATTAGGATTTAAAAGGCACAATTTTCATATGTGTTATGGACTACTATGTGGCGACCTAGGTTTTTGTAACACATTTTATAATACATTTTTCAAAGGCAAGGCCCTTAGTAGTAAAAAAAAATTTCACAAAACAAAGCAACAGAAATTCTTTTATTTAAAACTTGTTTTGAAAAACCCAAGTCATCACTTCATACATAACATAAGTAGAATTTTTGTACAAGATAAAATTCCATTGAAGGAATATATTTTTATTAAATTCCAAAATCCATCCAATGGTTCACAGTACAGCCCGATATTAGTACAATACTTGTCCAAATTACATAATCCAAACTTCAAACCTCACCATACATTAAAAACTCTCAATACAATACAATGCTCTCAAATAAAATACATGTCTTCAAGGGATATACCCTGATTGATTATTCTTCCAAGTCTTCTTAAGTCTTGAGCTCCTAATTCTCCTTTTCCGTATCTAAGATATTGTAAATATTGAAACATTTACAATATCTCAACAAGCTATGCTTGGTAGGGGATTCAAGAAGCATATTGACAGTATAATCCTAATACTTCATAATCTCATTATTCATACTCATGGAGCAATGTCTTTACTTGTCATATATGTACATCCTTAAGCATACATACGGTATACTATGTATAGATATATACATATGGTCAAAACAGTGAAAAATAGTTAATATCTCAAAACATAATCATGTCTAGCTTATGCTAAGTTGATAAATCATTCAGACTCTATTGGAAATACTCTCTCATTTGGGTAGTATCAGTAATCTACAATTACTCGACATCTCATCATGCCATATCATAAGGCATCATAATGCAAAAATACTCAAAGGACTACTATGCATGCAGTCAGAATCCGTACCAACACGCTTGGATAACTACTCAATAATCCACCTATACCATCCTAGGTGGAAATCACAATATCCATGTCCGTATGGGGATGACCATGGCTGTCACAGTGGCGGCCTTCCCATAATTGCCCCACTCAACTTTTAGCCTCATTTAGGCATGGTATCCATATAATAACAAGTTTTGGAGAGCGGGTGGCCACACCCTACTAACTCTCCTAGCATAGCATCCCCGGCCCTATCCCTGTTTAAAACAAAATCACAAGCCTCCATGCTTGTATGTAAAATAATTCTCATACGTATCAAACAATCTGTCTATTTACTTAGGGCTGGAATACTTTCTAGTTTCCTATTCACTTAGGGTTTTCCTCAATTCTAACTTAACAATTTCATATGTGTTTTGGTTGGATCATAAGGGTTTTCAATGGGTTTAATACAAGTATTTACATTATAATTGTCAACATTTCTAGACATAAGATCATGTATACAACATGTATTTCTCATGTAGATGCATTCATAAAATCCTCCTACCTTCAAGAAGTGAACCATCTCTTCAGATCTTCTATGATCCTAACTAATGTATGTAATCTATAAATCCATATATACTGTCAATATATATACACTCTAAATAATCCTATATTTTTTATCCTATCTATATTCTTTGTCAAATCTTTTCCTTTGATATAAAGGATCTAGATCTTGTGCCTTATCATGATCTATCTTCCTTAGATAGTGTTTATCAAATCTAAGTATTTTCTATTCTAAGTCTTTGTGTATTCCTTTCTTTGATCTTGATCTTTCATAGATCCTTTGATCAACAATTTATACTTGTTGATAAAGATCAAAGGCTGAAATCTTCTATCATCTAGTTCTTCTTTAATCTAAGTTTAGTTGTTTGATCATCCTTAAGGAGGATGATCTTGGTTCTCTTCCTTGAATCATAATTGATCAAGGGTTCAGATCTTCTATTTGATCTAAGATCTTCTAATTGATCTAAGAGCTTCTATTCTATTTGATCTAAGTTGCAAAACAATATATGTCATCATCAAGAAGTATTTATTTCTTTTTATTGTTCTTGATCATTCAAGATCCAATGGATCTTGTTTGATCATCCTTATCTTAATTACAATTTTTATTGGGGTTAGATAATTTGCTAACCTTTTATGCTCTTATTATTATTATTCAACTAGTCCTTAACCATCTTATATGTGTTTGGTTGGATCATAAGGATTTCATGGGATTTAATACAAGTATTAACATTACTCTTGTCAACATAAGGTCATGGGTTCAATCATGTACATCCTATGTAAATGCATTCATCAAATCCTCCTACCTTTAAGTAATGATTCCTTTTTCCCAGATCTTCCATGATCCTGACTAATGTATGTAATCTGCACATCCATACATATTGTCAATATATATAAATTATGAGCAATCCTATTGATCACTAGATCTGATGTTTAGAATGATCTTTAAACATTGATATCTAAGTATTTTCTATCTCTAAGTCTTTGTGTGTCCATCTCCTTAATCTTGATCTTTCATAGATCCTTTGATTGACAATCTACACTTGGTGATAAATATCAAGGTCCTAGATCTTCTATCATCTAGTTCTTCTTTGATCTAAGTTTAGTTATTGGATCATCCCTAAGGAGGATGATCTTGATTTTCTTCCTTGAATCATCTTTGATCAAGGGTTTGGATTATCTAATCTAATGAATTAGATTTGATCTATAAGATGCATACTAAATACAATACAATATTCTTATTCTTATTGTTCTTGATCATTCAAGATCTAATGAATCTTGTTTGATCATCCTTATCTTACTTACAGTTTTTATTAGGGTTAGATAATTTACTAACCTTTTATGCTCTTACTATTATCATTCAACCAGTTAATGTTTTGCTAGTTGAAGGTAACTTATTTCAGCCTAAGTCTAGATTGCTGCTCTTATTTCCAGTTGGCTAAGGCTTACTAGCTGAATGGGTAAACACAAAGTGGTTACTTCAATCCTCATATAAGGAGGCGTTTAGACCTTACAAACGTCAACGGGAGGTAGGGAAAGAGCGAGGCTCTATTAGATAACCCCATTAACCACTATGTTCAACATTCACTAGAGTGACCTTAGGTCAACCTTTCATAAGGTTCCTATAAGCATGTTGACCCTAAGTATCTTTCTAATTGATTTTAATTAAGTCCATGAATATTTACAATGTCATTTATGGGGTTTATTATTCTTCTAGTTTGGGCCAAGGATTTGATAATCCTTATATTGTCCTACTAACTATAGCCCTTACTAATTAAGTCTAAAATAATCCATTCTTATTTATGTCATGAAACTCTACTTTCTCATTAGATTCTATTTTTGGTGTTTTATGCTCTTCATCTCATAACAAGTAGATCTATTAATGAAATTTAACCATAAATCAATTATAAATTCAAAGCATAAAACTACATAATTGAACAACTTAATGATAATGATACAAGGTACTTAAGATTACACTAGCATGATTTTCAACTAATATACCTTAATAACTCAATTTAAACTAACATGGACCTAAGGTACAATCTCATACTATAGCATAATCTGAAATGAAATCCTAGCATGGTCCCAAGTTACAATGGCTGAAATCATACTAACTTGGTCCTAAGTTACACTTGCATAAAATCACACTAACATGCCCCTAAGATAATTAAATCTAGCAACCTATGATAACAATCTAATCACATATCATGCTAAAGTCTAAAAGTTACACTAGCATGCTTTATAACATAAATCACATTTAAAATGTTATTATCAATTAATAAAAAATAAAACAATTACATTAATATTTATAGAAACCTTCACTTATGATCCAACCATTAGATCTTAGATCTTTTCCTTTTGATCAAGTGTTTTAGTTAATTTAGGGGTTTTTCTTTATTAGGGTCCAAAGATCATATTGTTTTGTTTTTGTCATAATCAATCCATGATCTCCTTGGATTTCATCATCTTAGCATCCATTCCATCCATCTCAAGGATCTGATCACACTTGATCACATTGATCAAGTGGGTCCTATTGTATTTTTAGGGTTTTTCTTTATTAAGGTCCAAAGATCATATTGCTTTGTTTTTGTCTTATTCAATCCATGATCTCCATAGATTTTATCATATCAACATCCATTCCATCCATCCCAAGGATCTGATCACACTTGATCTTATTGATTAAGTGGGTCCCTTTGTAATTTTTAGGGTTTTTCTACCATAATGGGTAGATCCCTTAATATATCTCAAATATGTCCAAATAAACCATATATATCACTTTATTTCAATAGTATATCATTATTAAAACAGATTTCCAATATCTGATCACCTCAGATCTTGAAAATTGGAAACTTATTTCCTAAATACAGAAAGTTTCATAATGTATTTTCTCTATTTTATCATTTCTTAAGAAACTAGATGTTATAAGATTTCTATAGCTTCTTTCTAATCTCAATTTGGAGTTCATATGACTCCTAAATTGAATTTGGAAGTTCACAGTCCATTCCTAGGGCCCAGATATGATCTGGGCCCATCGGAATGGATGGCCCAGATTTTTTGGGAGGAACAGACCAGGTGGAACGCTTGTCATCGCGTTGGTCACCGGGACGCGAGACAGACGCTCCCGCCCGGGACTGCTACTTATGCTCAGTCGTCCCTCTTGGGACGACATCGCACACGCAGCGCGCGGAAATGCTTACACGTGCGGCATTTCCGTGTGGCGTCTCACGCACCGTTCTGGGGGCTCTAGTCCGATCAGGAGATCGGATAGTCTGTTCTGGACCGTCCAATCAATCCCTTCTCAATTGAGGGCCCAAAACTAATAGAATTTTGTGAAACATTTACCCTAGGGGTTTTGGACCCTTTTGTATCGATTGGTAGGGTTAGATTTTCCATCTGAGCCCTCAATCATCATGAATTGAAGGTTCTGGTATTTACTTTATTTTTATCATTTTTCACCCAAATAAAATTATAGTAAAATAGAAATTTCATCAACCAATAATAAATATGTCCAGGAAGTAGTTCCACCTACCTGATTGGAGAAAAATGTTGGTTATATGGTCCAATTTAAGAGAATACCAGTTTTATTGATAAGATAGCCTAAGATCCACTTATCTTATGATTTTTGTTGTTTGAACTGTTGGATGTCGAAATTTCTTTGGGTGTTTTGTAGCTAAGGTATGGTAGGAGATTTTAGATTGTGAGATATGTGATATTTTATCTAGAACAGAGTGCCTAATTGAATTTAGGTCTCTTGTTCCAAACTAGAGAGAGGAGAGAGAGAGAGAGAGACATAATATTTTCCACCGTGGTATCAGTGGTGAATAGGGCAATTATCCGAGCGCACTAATACGGATAAGACTGTTGCATGGTAGCCCTTTGATTGTTTTAAACTATGATGCATATGAGAGTAGGCATAGTGAAATGCCTTATGTTTTAACATAATGAAATGCTAGGTAATTGCATATTACCAATATTTCCCAAAAAGGGAATTCCCAGTGTAAGATTAGCTAAAATACTAAATTCTCATAATGGAGAGAATTGATCAGCTTAGTTGAGAATGATATTTGACTACTTTCATAAATTTAACTAATTTACCCATGTATAGCATGTATGTATATGGATGTACATATATTACAAAGTAAAGAATAGAGACATGAATATGTTTAGGGATAATGGGATTATGAAGCATTAGCGTTATATTGTCAATTATTTTGCTTCTTGAATCCCCTACCAAGCATTGCTTGCTGAGATATTGTAAATGATGCAATATCTCAGATACAAGGAAGGGGAATTAGGAGCTCAAGACGATAGAAGACTTGAAAAGAATAATCTTCAAGGTATACCCTTGAAGACATGTATTTTGCTTTGTTTGAGAGTGTTGTATTGTAATGAGAGTTTCACTGTATAGTGAGCTTTGAGTTTGGATTATGTAATTTGGACAAATATTGTAATGGATTTAGCTATACTGGGATCCACTTGATGGATTCTGAGATTGAATGAAAATATATTCCTCCAATGGAATTTTATCTTGTACAAAGTTCTACTTATGTTATGTATGAAGTGATGACTTGGGTTTTATAAAACAAGTTCTAAACAAAAGAATTTCCGCTGCTTTGTTTTGGGAAAAAATTTTGCTATTAAGGGCCCTACCTTTCAAAATATATCACAAAACATGTTACAAAAATCCAGGTCGTCACACCTATGGTCCAGATTGATTAGGCAAACGGACGGTCCCCGCACACCCATCACCGAGACGCATGTGTGATGCTCTCCCCCCGGGACTGCACTATCGCACAGTTGTTCCGTCGAAACAGCGTCGCATGTGGCACACGCCCACGGGCGCGTCTCTGTATAGTGTTTCGTAGCGTGTTCCGCCATCCCAACTTGATTTGGGAGCAATCAATCCCTTTACAATTAAGTGCACAAAACATAATAAAAATTCTTGAAATTTTTACCTTAGGGGTTTTGGACCCTTCTGGATAGATTGGATGGCTCAGATTTTCCATATGAGCCCTCCATCATCCAGAATTGAAGGGTTCACGTCCTTACTTTATTTTTATAAATTTTAACCTAAAACTAATTACAAAAAAATAAAAATTACATAAAACAACATGAAATAAGTATAAGAAGTGGTTCCACCTATCTAATTAGAGAAAAAAGGTAGATTTGAAGCCTAATTTGAAATAAATATCCTTTGATGATAAGATAGCCCGATAGTCCCTTGTTTTGTGATATCTCGTTGATTGCACCATTGGATCTTGAAATTAATTTAGAGGTTTTGTAGACAAGGTAGTATAGGATTGTATGGACATAGGAATTGTGAGATTCAACTTGGAATAGAGTGCCTAATTAAATTTAGGTCTCTTGTTCCAATTAAAGGGAGGAGAGAGAAAGTGTAAGAAGGGGGATTTTTGGGAGTTTTGGAATTTTAGGAAGGAATCTAGATCTAGTTTTTCAGAGTAAGCAAGATGATTTCGTGATAATTTTTGGAGGTGTATTTATAGATGTTTTTGAATTTTTCATAATTACTTGTAATTATCATATTTCAATTCTTTTAAATATTAAATTAACATTGGATCCTCCACTATCACCACCTTCTCCACTAGTAGTTGGTAGTAGTTTGACCACTCATTACATATTTTCTGGCCATTGGATTCATTTGTGGGCTCCTTGTGGGTCCCATGGGGTGTGAAAGGACCATTTGGCCCTTTTATGGAGAAAAATCTATTTTATTCTCCCGAACTCAGAATTGAGCGTACTTAGTGGCGTTGGATTTGTATTTCTGATTAATTTCTAAATATTGATGTCTTAGATCTCAGTTATGGGTAAATTACCATTTTACCCTTTTATTCATAAAAATAAAGAAAATTAAATATTTTTCATTTTAATTCGGAATTGAACGTACTTAGTGTCATTTCGATCGATTTTTTGAGTACATTCATAATTTTAAGTTTTAAATTATATTTTAATATCTATAAAAAGAGAATTTTCAATAACCTAATATTCAAGCTCGAAATTTTTTAAAATTCAAACTAAATTGATTTTCTCAATCAATTTACAAAAATTGGGGTTGTTACATACTATGTGTTGGTGAGTTACATCTAATCATTTGACTTCTGTTATATCTAAAAACAACATGTTTTCTATGCATTTTTGGACTATAATAGGAATGTTTATTGGCAGCCATATAGGATGAATTTTGTCATTTACATGGTAGGCTATTGAACCTAAGGGCACTGTGTAAAGAGGTTAAAAAGTAAGTGTTAGGTCTTTCTCTTTCTTTTTCTTATTGTTTAGAATATATTTATGTAGTATTTGAAACTAACAGCAATCATTTCCATTGCAATGTATCTCTACTTTAACCTAAATAGTTGAAAGGCATAATTGAATGCCATACAAGGTACACATGCTTTTCTTCTTTTTTTCCTTTTCTTCTTTAAAATCTTGATTTATCTCATAGAATTTATATAAAGTGATTGTTGTTATTTGTTATGTTGTTTTTAGCTTAGAGTTTGTTTCTATGATTCTTGTAATGAAATGTGCATGGGATTTAACATACTAATTCATATCCTGATTGGAATTAGAAAGTTTCCTTAATATCTTATTGTTGGTGAGTTTTGCATTTACATTCTCTTGTCTTATTTATCTTGTACTAAAAAAAGCAAGTTTCTTATGCTTTGTTCTACTTTTTATTTCTTCAAATTCGGTATATGGACTATTTAATTTCATTGTTATGATATGATTATGCCCATGTTTGTAGTAAAAATGGAACTTGAGCAACATTAAAATGAAGAATATGAACAATATCAAGAACATGAACAAAAGGTCAACTTGTGTAGCACTCAAAAGAGAAAGCACAGAGGGCGAACTATGATGGAAAAGGTTATAATGAAAATTCAAGGGGAATTAAAGAAGTTGTACATTACAATAGTAAGGTGCAAGAGTATAATGACCCCAATTTTTGGTAATATTAAAATCCCATGAAAAGTTCAGTTTTAAGGGCATTTTGGTCATTTTACTCTTCACCTTGACTGAACCCAGAAATTTGGTCCTGAAAATGGTACCATTAGATGCATCTCAGAAAAAGGAATCCAACAAGACCAAAATCACCCAAAACGGAGTTAAAATGAGCAAGTTATGGCCCTTTGAAGTTCAGGGGCAAAAATATAATTTTTACAAAAAACAGATTTAGCCTGCAAAACACAGGGGCCGGTTTTAATATGGGCACCCTTCATCTTCAACCTCCTAGAGGGTTCTAGAACAGCGGTGATTGGAGGAGAAATCACTGCCATTCTCGAAGTTTCTCCACCGCCATTCAAAGTCGGTGAGAGCCCCCTCTAGAACCCTCTCATAGCTCTATAAATAGAGCTCTTGGGCGCCTCTAATGGCAGCCCAAAAGGTTGAAGAAAAACCGTTGTGGAGGAGTGACCTAGAGGGAAAACAAGGAGAAAAACCCAGCAATGAGCCAGGTATGCCCAAGATCCCTCAAAACCCATCGTCACAATAGTTCTAAGATCAATTTTCCTAGGTTTTTGCATGAAAAACCATGCAAAATGGAGCCCTGGAGACTCACCAAGGACCCAGGGACGTTCCCTGGGCCACACTAGTTTGACAGGGTCAAACCAGGGTGTCCTGAGGATGCCCCGGTCCCCCAGACAAACGGAACGTTCCAGTCGGAACGTAACACATCGTCCCGTTTGAAAAACCAAACGGGCGCGTCTGGGGACGCACCCGCAAAAGAGAAGGACAGGCGGGAAAACCCGGCGCGTCTACAGACGCGCCCGCTGAGGCGCACACCGTAGACGTGCAGCGCACTAGCGATACGAGGTTTTCTCATTCCTTAAGGAAGCCAGGGCGCATGACGCTGACGCGCAGCACCCTAGCATTCCGTTTTTTTCACTCTTGAGACCCTTATGTACGTGTGACACTAAAATGCTTATAACTTGAGATCTATAGCTCCGATTAAGGTACCGCAAAAGGCGTTGTGTCCGTATCGATGACATGGACACACCCAAACTATAAAATCAATGATCAAGGCCCAATCAAAGGTGGGAATGACCCTTAGAATAGGATGGTGGCGCGTGGCTACTAGACCTTTGGAAAACTGATATTACTAAGGCCCAATTAGGACCTTAGGACACCCATAGGCATAGGGATGGACCCCTAATGCCTAAGTAATAAGACCAACCACTCTAAAACCCATAAAATATAGGTCAAACTAACCTTGATTCCCCAAACCATGTTCAGGAACGTACGGGGACAAAGGGGTTAGCGCGACCTAGCTAGGTAGGTGCTCTATCGGTACTAAATTCTTTTAAAAGAACTATGATTGTTTTGCAAATACATGATTTAAGTATATGACTTGTTTAGCATGCATGTGATAAATGCTTTATGCATAGACATGTTTTGTATATACATTATGCATAGATATGTTTTGCAAACTATTGCATACATTGCATGATCTATGAGCATTAAGTTCTTGCAAAGATTGCATGTCCTTGAGGGTTGCCAAAGAGGACAGATTTTGAAAAGAGGTTTTTGACTTATTTGATCTTATGTGATTTGGGCTAGTAAGCCCGTGGGTGCTATGCTAAGGGGTCTGGGTTGGCCACCCAGCCTCTACCACTACTAGGTGGAATGGGTACCATGCCCAAAAAAGGGCATGTCCCTACGTCGACTGCATGTGGTACAGGGGGCTACCACTGGTGTCACGGCACTGGGTCGATGTGTCATATGCCCCGTGGAGGCTATGACGCTGTGTCCTCATGTACCCAGGGACCACACGGCGGGGAGGTCGTGGGCATAGTTGGACCCTATGGTTTATGGACTTATTTGCATTGCATATGGCATGATATGAGGTTGGTCGACCATACCATACTAGAGATCCATGAGTTGGATTCAATGAAGCATCTTATGCATATCATAATGTTATGATATATATGTATATGATACTTTCGATTTTGGATTATGTGATCCTTTAAATCGTTAGTATTTCAGTTTGACAACGGATTTTTATATCGATATTGAACTTGAGTATTCAGACATGCACATGTTTTGGAAAGAGCATATGATTTTAAAACATCACATGCATTATAAAACTAGTAGTGATAGACTCCTACTGAGTATAGTATATACTCACCCTATCCTTAACATTTTTTAGGATAATTCCATCCACGAGTAGAGGACATCTATGTTAGTGCTAGCGCAAGTGAATCAAAAAGGAAACAATTATACATGTAAGTAAATTCTCAACCCTTTGGACATGTACTTGTATTTAATTACAGTTGGGCTGTGTGCTGTGACTGGATAGATCTGGGGAAAAACACTTATGATTTTTGAAGCTTTTCAAAAACTACTTTGGTTATTGTGAAGGCAAATGACACTCAGAGTTTTCAAAATGAGTTTAAAACTAAATGTTTTCCGCTGCATTGCTTGGTTTTTATAAAATGGTTTTCAAATAGGGGTGCATCCCACCTTAGGAATTAGATTATTGCATTTAAAAAATGCATGAGAAAACCCAGGTTGTCACAAAGAGATAGGTGAGAGTGCAACATCTTATAGTAGTTTTCTCTACTCCACGATAAGAAGTATAGTGCCTATCATATTTGATGATTGAAGACGTGTGGCACAATCAGTAAAAGATTTAATATGCGAGATGGTGAAGGTATGTAAAAATATTATGTATTCTATAATTTATAACATACTTTATCTTCTTATTTTCAAATATAGTAATGTACTTTGTATTTTGTAGACTGCCTTTGAGGTACTTGAACACAGAAGATGCATGCTTTATAAGAAGTTAGTTGGCAATGGAGAAAATGGAAGAACTATCTTGTTTGAAATTACATAGCTCCATATGTCAATGATTTGTCCAGGCTATATCTAGTACCTGCCATTTATTTTGACATTATTGACCAGGATGTGTGGAATGCATTTGTAAAGGGCTGCATGTCCTCTGAATTTGATGCATGTGTTAAAATGATGTTTCATTTAACTAAATATGAGTAACATCCAATTATTCTACTTAATTATGTATGTAAAGAAGTGTAGGTAAAGAGCACATGAGGAAGAAAGGTGTATGAAACCAATATGCAACACTACCTCTCCATGTTGGGCTATGCCTATTTGGAAGAGCATGAAGTAACCATTTGTGATAATTTATTCCTTTCAAATTATACTATAATTCTATTCGTTTCATTACTTAACTATAATGTCTTGCTTGATAGTAAAAGAAAGTCGGGACTATGGATCCCATTGACTGTGCCATCCTCTAGAAGATAGCACATTCGGTGGGCTATGATGCCCAAACGTTTATAGAAGAAACTACTGCACAAGTTACTTCTTGCATTGTAAGTGGTTCAACCTGTTACACTTGATTGCCTTCTCTTTTACAAAATTAAATAAGTGACATGACCATTTCATTCTAATTAAAGTTTGTAAGACACTCTTATCTAAGAAAGCGAGAGTATAGGAACTCTAAGTAGCACCGCTGCAAATGATGCATCTAGTATAGGGTTGTGGGCAAGGACCACCCTAGTCAAGTTAGAGGCATAGGGCATGGTATTGTTCCTTTCAGATTCTTTCATAAGAGAATACCTACAAAAGAAGATTCACAGGCCTTCAATGACTAGTGCGAGAAGACAAAAATGAATATACTTAACTAGCTGTGTGTGTAATGCCCCGAGCAATTTATGCTATTGAATTGGACATTCTATAGGAAATGAACTATGTTAAATGTTTTACTTTATTTAAAATATTAAATGAAGGAATTTGTAAAAAAAACTTGGTACCATTAGATTCTACTTGAAAAATGGAATCCAACGCCTCAAAGAAAGCCGAAAATGGAGTTCGTATGAAGAAGTTACAGCCGTTTAAAGCTTAGGGGCATTTCTATAATTTAAATTAAAAACAAAAAAGACAGAAAACACAGGGGGTTGTTTTGATAATGGCACCCCGTCTTCTTCTTCCTCTAGATTTCTCCAGAAACCCTAGTTTCCAGAGGTTTCTGCCACTGCCTCTGGAACTATTTCCGTCCTCTTCGAATCACGATTTTTTCGGCTATTTGAGGCTGGGGTTTCCGGCAAAAAAATCGGAAAACCCCCACAATAGTTTTCCCTACACATTCTAGCCAGGCTCGAGTCAGGCCATCCATTCCCATCTCTCCACCTCCCCTCCCCTTCCTATGGCCTCATCGAAAGTTGGGGTTTTCCCCTTCTTCGTGGGTTCCGGACAATAGGGGTTTCCGGCAGGCGTAGAGGGAAACACACCGCCGAAAGAAGGGCACCGTGTTGGGGCTGCCCAGGTAAGCTTTCTCTCCCTCTCTCTCCGTTTTACTTCCCGTAGGTTAGATCCATGCCGAATTTGGTTTTTCCCAGCCAGTTTTCCTAGCCGGAGAACGTCCTAGCCGGTTCTATCCGGCTCTGTGCGAACAAGGCGTCCCAGGGACGCCATGCTTCACTTGCCTGGGACAGGGTCCCTAGGACGAGTTCCAGGTGTGCGACAATGCGTACACGGTCCCTGGTGCGGCCTTCGGGTGCACGCGCGATGTGGGGCACGGGTCCTAGCTCGACTGGGATGCACGGGGTGCCCTAAGAGCTGAGACGCGCCATGCTGCACCAAAGACGCTTCTGCACGACGCCATCCAGTATGCGCATCATAGCGCATCGCTTGGGCATGCATGTGCACGTGTGAACGCGGTCCCTGGCATGGCCTTTGGGCACACACGACATGCAGGCATGGGTCCTAGTTCGACTAGGGCACGCACACGTCTTGGAAACCATGATGCGCAGACTTAATAAGACTATAAAATTAGGATCATAGGACCATTTATAAAGTCTAACTATTGAAAAGTAGATCCATATCATAGGATCTAGCCTAACAATGAATTAGGCAAGGACCCATGGACCCTAAAAGGTAGATCTAGCAATCTAATGTCTAAATAGATCGAAATTGATAAGGACTCCTTGTTATCCATTCATATCCAGGAGTTTATAAATGAGACCCAGGGTCGGGTTGAGTGATGAAGGACGCGACTCTAGGAGACTTCGAGGTAGGTGCTCTATCGCTACTAAACTTTTTAAAAGAACCCATGATTGTTTTGAGAATGCATGTTTTAAGTTTAAGTTATATGACTTGTTTAGCATGACTTAATTTTATAAACGAATTCAGCATGCATATGACAAATACATTATGCATAGACATGTTTTGCAAATGATTGCATAAATTGCATGATTTGTGAGTATTTAGTTTTGAAAAATTGCATGTCCTTGAGGGTTACCAAAAGACACTGGAGGCCCAAAAGACGCTGGGTAGGCAGTTGTGAGGGCCAGGCAGTTGTGCGGGACCCAAAGAGGACAAGTTTTTAAAAAGAGGTTTTTGGTTGATTGATCGCATATATTGCCAAGACATGTGCTACATGCATAGATTGCATGATAAGTGTAGCCTTGGCTGATGAGGGTGGGCCAGAGAGAGTTGACAGGCTTCTAGGCTGGCAGGCTTCTAGGCTGTCAGGCTTCTAGGCAAGGTTATGACTTTAAATGCGATACTAGCATGAGCAGATTTTATGCATTGCATGCATGTTTTGCCACTGATTTCATAAATTGCATGATTTACGATGAATAAGTGTCATATGCCCCGTGGAGGCTTATGACCCTGTGTCCCTAGGTACCCGGGGACTACACGACGGTGAGGTCGTGGGCATAGTGGGCCCTATGGTTTGAGGATTTACTTGCATTACATATGGCATGACATAAGGTTGGTCGACCATACCATATATCCATGAGTTGGATTCAGTGGAGCATCTCATGCATATCATTATGTTTATGATATATATATATATATGATACTTTCGACTTGGATTATGCGATTCTTTAAGTCGTCAGCATTCCAATTCGACACTGGTTCTTAATATCGATATTGAACATGATTGTTCGAACATGCACATGTTTTAAAGAGCATATGATTTTAAACGTAGCATGCATTGTAAAACTAGTAGTGATAGACTCCTACTGAGTATAGTATATACTCACCCAATCCTTAACATTTTTCAGGATAGCTCTATTCACGAGTAGAAGACGCCTATGTTAGTGCTACGAGCAAGTAAATCAAAAGGAGACAATCATACATGTAAGTAAACATTCTACCCTTTGGACATGTATTTGTATTTATTTACAGTTGGGCTGTGAGTTGTGACTGGATAGACCTGGGGAAAAACATTTATGATTTCTGAAGTTTTTCAAAAACTACTTTGATTGTTGTGAAAGCAAATGATACTCGGGGTTTTCAAAATGAGTTTTAAAACAAAAGATTTTCCGCTGCATTGCATAGGTTTTTATAAAATGGTTTTCAAATAGGGATGCATCCCGCCTTAGGAAATTTAGATCTTGCATCTAAAAATGCATGGGAAAACCCGGGTTGTCATAGTGTGACAAGGGTTTAGTGATAGTTTTTGTATCCCTTCTACTAGATCTTTGTACCATCCCTATACCTCCATCACACGTTAGCTATAATTCTCCTACCGAGGAACATTTTGAAGAAGGACAACCTACACCCTTTGAGATAGAAAATCTATCCAAGGAGGTATTCACCACATTAGAACTTTTTTATTGTCCTTCTATAATTATCTTATCTTAACCTCTTAACCTCTTGAACGTATGATGTATTTATGATTTGCAGGTAGGTCAATGCCTATTGGCCTTGGATATGGGTCAAAATGTTGTTGTAGTTGGATCATGCTATGAGCATGACTCAAACATTTTGCACATGATTAGTATGACTTCACATGCTAAGCACATGTCCATTAACATGGCTTTGATTGCGACTGCCTACCTTTCATTTCCTTTAGAAATGAAAAATATTATAACTATTGGGCAGGCAATTGCATATCATGTTAGTTGACTAGAAGAATTCATCATTTCCCATAGAGTCCATGGTATTTATCATTTCACACTGTACCTTCCTCACCAATATTTTTTAGCTAAATACCTCAATTTAATCATTTATTAACTATATGTAAGGTTAATCAGCAGCAAAAAGTGCTATCGAGGCCACCCACTATTGCACCTTTAGGTACCATTGAACCAATTGACTGGTACTAGTATTTATGTTTATTTTTATCATAAATTCAAATATCTTAATTGATCAACATTAATTGACTTTGCAACTTAGACTTTAACCATTTAAGGATCGCATTGAAGTCCTAACATGCCTCAATCCCTATGGTTACTCTTTGAACTCATCAATGAAGATAAGGCAATCAACCCTGCCATGCAGATTGAGGGAGTGCTTGCTGATGTTATTATTGAGGTGCCACTTATGGCAGAGCACCTATTACGAGTTTGCCAATGGGATCAACTCGAGCACCCTCACATTGTCTCTTAAATGGGATATATAAAAATATTTACTTCTATGCTACTTGAAATTACATGTTATTTTTACATAATAGCTAAATTATTATTTCTTTTATGTAGCTTCCTGAATGACGCAATGAGCATTGTTGAGGTTTGAGAAGTGCTGTACCAATTCCTTGACCTCGGCACCATGTTTGGAGCAACAGAACAATGGCCAATGGAGAGGTGTTTTTAATACAACTTTTTCTACACATAAGGATTGTAAAATTTAATTGCAATTCATAAGATTGTGTATATAAGGCTCATTGGATGTTGCTTGTTTTGGATGTGCACAGTGGGCAAGCATTATTTTTAGATTCGTGTGGATTGCACACTTGTCTAGCCCTCATAGAAATCATAAATAAGTAAGCTTTTAAATCTTTTCATGTATTATGCATAGATAAGTAATTTTTTATCCATATCTAATGCTTTTGAAATTTAAATTTATAGAGCATGTTTAACATGGGTTAATCTGACTGAAACTATGCAACCACTGAAACTCATTTAGAAGAATGCGAAGGTATTAAAAATAGTTAATTACTTTATTTTATAAACTAGACTTACAATATTACACATGGTAATTATTGATCCCTTTTGTTTTTCTTCTTGCATAGTGCCCTAAATAGCAGTTTGATTAGTAGTGAGGGTACTATATGCTGAGATACATGAGGACCCTAATACTTGATGGTATTAATATCTCCTAATTAAGGAAGGTAAGACACTTTTTACTGGTCACAATCTTATGTTTTTTCATAATTGTTAATGGATTCTAGCTTAAAGAATGTGTCAACTGATTTAAAAATGTTGTATTGCAGGTTACTATGCTTTCTAAATGGACAAACAAGAAGAGTTACTCCAAAGTAAACCTCAACGAAATACTAAGCGAATTGGATGAGTATGTAATGAGTTTCAATTAGAACAATTGGAGTAGCTACATGAATGTAAATTACCTTATCCATAATAAAGTTTTCTTTTCATTGATATGCCTGTTTTCTTTTGCTTTTCATTATTTTCATTGAAGTATATGCATTTTATGGGATGAATGATGGGAGCTTGGACTATAAATGAAGTGAATATGTGTTCTTCTACTTTTTATTATTTTCATTGAAGCATATATATTTCATGGGATGATGAGGGAAACTTGGAGTGTAAATGAAGTGAATGTCAATTTCAATGTGGTGTAAATGAAGTCAATGTAGAAATTGCAATGCATGTGGTGTGGTTTTTTTAATTATCAAATCATATCAAGATGTGAATGTGGTGTGGAAGTGCATGCATGTGCGAATGTGGTGTGGAAGTGAATGTGGTGTGGTGTGGTGTGGATGGATGAACAATTTGGATGTTTTATACCGAATGTGAAAGTGAATGTATATTTCTTTTTAATGTGTTTAGAGATTGCAAGAACAATGTAGTAGGTGGAACATTAAATGTATGCAGAACTGTAAGTAGATTGCAATGTAAGCAAAAGAAAAAAAGTTACTTTTAAAGTTGTTCTTAAAAAAATGACTTCAAAAATAGCATCTTTTGAAGTCGTTCTGAAGAAACAACTTCAAAAGAGTATGTATTTGAAGTCAATTGAAAAAAATGACTTTAAAAGACTATTTCTAAATTCACTTTTTTAGAACGACTTTAAAACTAGTATCTTTGAAGTTGTTTTCTTTGAACTCCTTCAAAAGAGGCCATTTTTTAAGTCATTTTTTCAAACGACTTTAAACGTCTCCTTTTTTAAAGTCATTTTTTAGAACAACTCCAAAAATTAAGATTTTTAAAGTCGTTTCCTTACCAACTTCTTTTCTCATCTATTTCCACGTCGACTCCATAGAAGTCACTTTCATTATCAACTTTTATTAATATTTTTTACCGACTTTAAAAGCCTCCTATGTAGGAGTGCAAGGCAGTGTTTACATATAAGTTCTTCCCACCACATCTGTTGGAGCAAACATAGTTGAAGTTTTTGAGTCTTAGTCAAGACACCCGAATGGTTGCGCAGTATGAGGTTAAGTTTGTACGCCTGAGGAGGTTCACCCCCAAGGTGTAGCACGGATCTAAAGGCTACATAGAAATTCATGAGGGGACTAAATTCCAATATGAAAAGTAGGATCTTCGCATCATAGCCTACCATTGTAGCTAAGGCTGTGGAGTTAGCATCCATTCTATAGAGAGAGCTGAGAGACTCGAGTAGAGAGGCAAGCCAACCATTTGGGTAGACGAGCCAGGGCTCATACTTGAAAGGGAAGAGGAAAGTAACAATCAAGAGGCATTCACCACCACTGCCGTTGCCGCCGATGAGACAATTTGGAGGCTAGCCTAGGAGAGGTGAGGCTGATTAGGGATGATTCTGTCTAGGTAGGGATGTAAAGAACAAGGGCCTTAAATGCATCTAGTGCGGCTAGTGGGGCTACATTGCTTGACACTACACCTCAGCAAGGAGGGCAATACCACTATCTTTGGGTTAGGCACTATAGAGATATCAAGCACCACGGGCTGGACAGTTACCATGAGAGGAGTCAGTGCCACATCCAGACACTGCACAACATAGAGGTTAGCTCCCAAAGGTTAGAGTTGAGTCTACAACATCACCACAGTCCAGGCCACACATCTAGCACCATCTTGGTAGGTACTTTATTGGTATAGGATAGATTAGCTCATGTTCTTATTAATCTAGGTGCCACCCACTCTTTTATTTATAATGTTTTTGCATCATGTCTAGACACATCTTTGAGTAGATTAGGATTTCTCATAGAGGTCAGAACATCGGCCAGAGAACCAGTGATAGTGTTGGAGTTCATTTAGGATGCACTCATCTAGATGTCAGGTCAGGATTTGAGGGCCGATCTGATAGCTTTGAGTATGATAGATTTTGATGTTATTTTAGGCATAGAGTACTATTAGTGATCATCTCAGATAGATATGCTAGATTCACTTCACAATTTTAGTAGAGTGTGTAAGAGGGACTAGGCACTTCTATGCATTTTAGCACCACATTCCATCCCTAGATTGACGGTGAGTCAAGATTATAAATAGGAAGGAGAAAATGCTACTAACCAAGACAATTCTTCTCGTCAAGGTTTTGTGGAAACATCACATGAGTGAGGAGGCAACTTGGGAGCTAGAGGATGATATGAGAAGACATTTTCTAGAGTTGTTTTGATCTTTTTACTACACTCTCACACAATTATGGGGACCAAATTCTTGTAAGGGGGGAGAGAGTGTAATACCAATGACTGTGTACACTCCTTATAATATATACACGAAAGTTAGAAACAATGGGAAATTTTTTTCAATTTTCTTTTCTTTTTCACATTAGCTTCTTAAGGGTTCTTTACATTAATTCATTTTAATTTCTAGGAAAATGCAGTTAAGAGAACACAAACTTTCTAACTGAGTGGATGATTCAACTAGAAATTTTTGCTAGAACATGGGTGTAAGGAGTTGGAAAGCAAAGGCAAAGAATTGTGTGTACCATAGAACAGACTAGAGGAAAAGAGGTTGTATATGAAAATGATTAAAACAAGAACCAATGGGGGGTAGAGTTGGGAAGTTACATGAGTTGAGGTTGGCATGCTTGCTTACCATGTGCCTCCTTAAGTTATAAATGGGGGTTTTTAAACTAAATAAAGCATATTCATCCTCCCCATACGTATAAGACCTTGAGGCCGAAAGGAGGAATAGGGTTAAACAAGGGAGAGAAGAAAAGTGAAGCAAGAAGAAGGGTTAGATGTAAGAACTAAGGACTACAGGCAGCAGTATACTTTAGGCCTGGAAAACCTATTGCCTCCTCCTTTGAAGTTGACACAATATGAATGCTTAAAAGGTACAACAAGTGGAGAAGGGTTGAATGCAAGTTTTGGCTCCAACAAGAAGGGGAATCCTTGAAGGAAATAAGGTTGGAACTTAAGAGGAAATTGTAGCCCCAGTTGTAAGAGTGGGCACCCTGTTAGGGGACTCAATTCCAATAGCAAACCCAATGTGTTTGGGGGCTAGCAAGGACTCAAAACAAAGGGAGAGCCAAGAGGGTTCTTGATCCTTGTGGGGTATGGGTTTTTAAGTTGAAATCTTACTCATATTACTTGGTATAGCCTTCAAATTTGTAGCATGTGGTGTATGTTTAGAAATTTCTGTTTTAGGTTTATGAGTGAATCTCAATTTCTCAAGCCCTTCATGATATGCTTGGTTTTTATTTGACATTCCATTTGGGTTATCTCTAATTATCTACCATATGTTTATTGTTGAATGAGCCAAGCCATCAAAGCATTTTACATGATGTTATGCCCTAAGGAATCCCAGTTATGGTTTATCGCTAAATCTCAACTTTCATCTATGGATATCAGTTTCCCATGCTGTACATGTTATACTTGGATTTTATTGAAAGTCCACTTGGGCTACCTCTACATATATGCCATGTATGTATTTTTGAATGATTCAAGCCATCAAAGCATTATGCAGGTTGTTATGTCCTATTAAATTCAAGCCTTGGATTATTGGAGAATCTTAGTTTTGCATGCATTATAGTTTATACTTGAATTTTATTTGAAATACCACTTAGGTTCTCTTTATTTACATACTATGTGTTCATTGTTGAATGTTCAAGGCCTTCAAAGTAGTATATTATTATGCCCTAGTAAATTCAAGTCTTGGATTATTAAAGAATCTCAGTTTTCCATGCTATGCATTTTATAATTGAATTTTATTGAACATCGACTTGGATTACCTCTATTTACTTATCTTGTGTTTATTGTTGAATTATCTAAGCCATAAAGTAGTATGCATGCAGTTGCGCTCTAGTAAATCCTACTTTTGGTTTATTAGATCAGCTTTTTGTGCTTTACACATTATACTTGTATTCTATTGGGAATACCACTTGGATTTACCTATAATTACTTGCTATATGTTCATTGTTGAATGATTTAAGCCATCAAGACATTAGATATGTGGTACATGCTTTATAATTTTGAGGTTTGGTTTATTTGTAAATCTTAGCTTATCATGTTTTGCTTGCTCAGTTGGGATTTTGAGTTGAATTCTATTTAGTTTAAATCTATATTCAATGGGAATGAAAGGAAGGTGTAGGGATAAAAATTTGCAGAAGTTATAGAGGGAAGTTCTTGAAGAAATTTTCTTTGGAATTGGGAGTGATTTTTTGGTCTATTAGGCAAGAAAATTGACGCCTACTTCTAAGCAATATTTTGGCCTAATGTTTGCTTGGGTGAAGCTCAGGGAAGTTGGGGCATAAAATTTGGCCTGATTTTTTGTTATTGAATGTCAATGTGTGTGGGTGGAATTACTATGTTTCAATTGGTTGTATGGCAAGTAATCTATAAGGAGAAACGGGAGGAAATCTAATGCAAGTTCCTACAGGTTTGTGCAGGAAATTGACATCCACAATTGCTTAAGAATGGCCACATTCTCTTTACTCTTCGTGGATTGAAGATAAATGACCTTATGGTTGATATGAGCTTACTTATTATGGACCAATGTCAGTAAATTGTATAAGAGATAAATGGGACAAAATCAACACCATTTCTTGTATATTTTTGCAAGAAATTAACTGTAACGACTCGAGGGCCCCACACACAACCATATTGTCCGCTCTGAAGACTTAGGCCCATAACACCCAGCCTCCGCACGGTTTTGTTCT
The DNA here is from genome assembly GCA_035236585.1 of Warburgia ugandensis. Lineage (NCBI taxonomy): Eukaryota > Viridiplantae > Streptophyta > Magnoliopsida > Canellales > Canellaceae > Warburgia > Warburgia ugandensis. The sequence continues at coordinate 81,948,299 of CP141126.1, read as the reverse complement.
TCCCCCGCAGGGAAAAGGCTTGGATGTATGAAAAGTCTTCTGGACCCTTATCAATAGCCCAGTTACTTTCCCCTTAGCAATGTGGGACTAACTCTCAGCACCTCACCTTGCCTAAAAGCCTACTAGCCTCAGCAACCACCCCTTTTGGCCCTCCCTCATCAGCCCACCCTCATTAGCCAAGGCTAGCCAAACAAAACCTGTCGTCGAGCAGGACAATATTACTTCCGCTGTGCTAGGGAGGGAGTTTTCCTCACATGAACAACGTGTTCCCTGGCCCAAAAGGCACGGTCGCTGAGGGGGGGGGGGAAACAAAATTGTAACGACCTGAGGGCCCCACACACAACCATATTGTTCGCTCTAGAGACTGGGGCTTATAACACCGAGCCTCCACACTGTTTTGTTCTTCCCCCCATGGGGGAAAAGGCCTGGTTGTATGGAAAGTCCTCTGGGCCTTTATCAACTGGCTAGCTACTTTTCCCCTTAGCGATGTGGGACGAACTCTCAGTGCCTCACCTTGCCTAGAAGCCTGCTAGCCTCAGCGACCACGCCTTTTGGCCCGCCCTCATCAGCCAAGGCTAGCCCTCTCCCCCTTAGGGGACACGCGTCCTTGCGTATGGTTAGCCACCCACTCCACGTCAAGGGTCTAACTCTGATACCATTGTAACGTCCCGAGGGCCCCACACACAACCATATTGTCCGCTCTAGAGACTGGGGCCCATAACACCCAGCCCCTGCATGGTTTTGTTCTTCCCCCTAGTGGGGAAAAAGGCCTGGTTGTATGGAAAGTCCTTTGGGCCTTTATCAACAGTCCAGCTACTTTTCCCCTTAGCGATGTGGGACTAACTCTCAACACCTCACCTTGCCTAGAAGCCTGCCAACCTCAGCGACCGCGCCTTTTGGCCCACCCTCATTAGCCAGCCCTCATCGGACAAGGCTAGTCGTTGTTTCCCCTGCCTTAGCAACTGTGCCTTTTGGGCTGGGGAACACATCGTTCATGTGAGGAGGACTCCTCCCTAGCACAGCGAAAGTGATATTGTCCTGCGGACAATATGGTTGTGTGTGGGGCCCTTAGGTCGTTACTTTAACACCCTATTGAGAGTGTGACGGGATTGCAGTTAGCATGGTTAGATAGACTTGGTTTTGGGTGACTTAAAATTTCTAGTGTGATATAGGAATGATGTGAGAATAGTGTAAGCTAACTTCCCATGGGAAATGTTGTGCCAAAGACCTAAGGGGGAACAATTTAAAGAGCACACATACCTAAATGCAAACCTAAAGCGAAGACATGATAAGACTTAGCCTAGAGAAGACTAGGGACCTTCATCAAACTACCTTAGACTCTAAACTAATCAATACATATTCCTAGTAACAAGCTTTAGCATTTTGGTAAGAAGAACCTCTAATGCACTCTTAGAAAGTAGCATGAATAAGACCCACCAATGCATGCTTGTGAACCAACTAGTAAGTACTTTTATGCTTCATGCTATGGTTACTTGAATCATGGTGTTTTCATTAATAGTTCCTATTTGTTTTCTCCCATGGTTGTGTATGAAAATGTGTGTAACTTGTGATATTTCAGATTCATGCTTTCCTTTTATTCTTACTTATGACAATAAGTGAACAAAGAGGACATGTGAATATGGTAACAAGTCTACTACTTGTAAGACTTTGATTGTAAAATGATGATGGAACTTGAATCGTGACACTATATATGAAAAGCCCACACTTTGCACATCATTTAAGATTTATCACTCATGTGTAAGATGGGGTAAAAACTACTTCCTTAACTATTTTGAGTTACATTTGATTTAGAAAGTAATTACTGATTTGATTTGAGTTTTAAGGCAAGCACTCTTGAAGTATCTATAAGGCATGTGAGATATTTGATTTGATATTTGAAGAACCACTCAACGGTGGCTCGATTAGGTAGACCCTAAGGCAAGCACTTACTGAGTAGCTATAAGACCTGATGATTTGATTTGATTTTATCGATTTGTTGGCGGACCACTTGGCGTGCTTGCTATGTGCAGCCCCCTAGTGGCATGCTTGCTTTGTGTAGCTATAATACTTGAGACTTTATACTAGGAGGTTGTAGCTGGTCCTACCCTCTAATTGTGATTGATACTCACTCGGTGATGGGCTTTAGCTTGGATGAGCTTTTGGAAGGGTAGTTAGCATGGGGACTACTTTGGTGTAGCTGGTTAACTACCCATGGGGATCGGTTCACACTACCATGTGGTATCCATGGAAAATGTATGTCCATGGTAGTTACTTGGAGGTAATGATAGTGCGTATGAGTTTGTAATTGATGGTTCATGAGCATTGGACTTGTCTATGAGCATTGAACATTGTGGGATGTGTTTGTTGATGGTCCAAGAGAGTTGTACAGTCCAGAAGCACTGGACAACATGAAGGTCTCTACTAGTGGATAGGTGTTCCAGTGTCCTTGTGACAAGACTCAATTGTCATTCCGTATGTAAGTATGGTATTGCATGATTTTGGCGAGCATATTTGAAAAACAGTTATTATTTTCCTCTTCAGAGGATCTCATAGTACTTTTTAGTATTGAGAATTTACCAACCAAGGTTTTTATTTGATAGCTTGTAATTTGAGCAGTTTCTGGATATTTCCAAATAACATATTAATTATGCTAGAACTAAAGTTATTGTCCAATTTAAGCATGCCTGAGATTATGTGTGTTCTAATTTTGTTTATACATGATCTATAAATCAAAATACATTATGTTGATAGATCATTGCATCTTTTACTAATTGGTTAGTACAAGCCTTAATACTGTTTATTGCTTATTTACATATGCATCTATACTATTTGGATGTCTTGTAATTATGGAAGGACTATTAGTGCTAGCTTTATTCCAAGGTGAACAAATTTATGCTCACCCCCTACAAACATTCTAGGAGAGACTTTGACAAGGCATGGAGCAAGAGAGGAGACTCCTATATAGATGAGTGGTTAGCATAGCTCTTTTGATGTACGTGAACGAAGAAGTATCCATTTATGTTAGAAGTTAAATTTTGTAATAAACTATATTTAGTAGCTTGGATTGTATGTTTGAGGTCGATATTTTGATATATTGTAAATAATAAAGACTATCAATGAAAGTGTATTTTCAAAAGTAATTTATGTTGTGACTAGCAGATGTGTGGCAAAGAAAAATGATTTAATGCATTTTTCCCTATTTTAATCTATGTAAGAAGATTTCACTTGTGACATTTGGTTCGAATATGTGTGTTTTTAAATCTATAGATATTATGCCTTTCCTAACTTGTTTTCAAAATAAAAGAAATTTTCAAATATTGCTTTTTGAAACTAGGATATGACATAATCACTGCACCTATCATACAACCACTTAACTAGGTTTGCCTTTTGAAATCATGTTTATTGATAGCAACCATGTTGTAGGAGTGGTGTTAGGATAAAGAAAGGACAAAAATCAATATGTCATTTACTACGCCAATAGGACACTTAACTATGCACAAATGAACTATGCCACTATGAGAAAGCAACTCATTGCATAGTATTTATTGGATAAGTTTAGGGTCTTACTAGGTAGGTTCTAAAATAGTCATTTTTATTGACTATTCATCACTCAAGTAACTTCTTTGTAAGAAGGATGCCAAGCCACGACTTCTTATATGGATTATCTTGTTCCAAGACTTTGACCTTAGAATTAAAGATAAGAAAAGAGAATAAAATGTTGTGGCTCTCAACTTGTTCTAACTGATTCTTTGAAGGAGTTTCCAATCAAGGACACCTTATCGGATGAGCAACCATTTAATATCTCCCATCTCCCTAGTTTCCTAATATTGCAAATTATTTGGTCATAGGGAGGATACCTAAACATTGGAGTAACCAAGACAAGCAAAACATTTTCTTCAATGTGAAGCACTATTTATGAGATGATCTATATTTGTTCAAATACTATTCAAATCAAATAATTAGGAGACGTGTCCCCACATTGAACAAAATAGTGTCATCTCCATCTATTGTTCCAAAGATTGTAGTGAGCATCTTTCACCTAGAAAACTGCTGCAAAAATTTTGTAGCATGGTTCTCACTAGTCCACTATGTTTAAAGACATGAATTCAATCAAGCTTGTGAGCGCTGGCAAAGTTAGGTGGAGTAACCAGGAAGAATATGATGCCTCTGAGCCCCATTTTTACAATTGATGTATTTGACTGGTGAGGAATTGATTTCATAGGGCCATTCCTTCTCTCTTTTGGATATATGTACATATTGGTAGGTGTACACTATGTATCCAAGTGGACCAAGATTGTTCCATGTGGGGACCAACAATCATAAAATGTTCGTTAAGTTTTTAAATGAGAACATATTTTCAAGATTTGGAACACCTCAAGCCATTATTACTGATAATGTTACACATTTTTGCAATAGATCTTTCATAGCACTTACAGAAAAATATAACATAACATATAAAGTTGTAATGTTGTATTATCCACAAATAAGTGGGCAAGTGGAAGTCTCTAATTGGGCCATTAGAAAAATTGTTTAGAAGACAATTAACCCAAACCATAAGGATTAGTCATTCCAACTGACCAATGCACTTTAGGCATACCAGAGTGCACATAAAACCCCAATTAGTATGTCTCCCTACCACATTGTATACTGTAAAGCTTGTCACTTGCCCGTAGAACTGGAATATATAGTCTACTAGGCTAATTAAAATATTTACTTGTAACATGGATAAGTAGTAGGCTTGCATAGCAAGGTTTAGCTCAATGAGTTGGCTAAGATCCAGTAGGAAGCTTATGAGAGTAATAGATTTACAAGGAAAAAATGGAAGTCTTTCATGATAAAAATATTTTGACAAAAACCTTTACTCCATCTCAAAAGGTCATCCTTTAAAACTCTAAACTCCATGTCTTCCCAGGGAAGCTTTAAACTTGATGGACCAGTCCATAGACTATCAAATAAGCTTTTTTTGTATAAGACAGTGAAGATTGAGCACCATAGGACTGACCCCACATTTAAGGTGAATGGTCAATGTCTTAAGCCTTTTCTAGAATATTATTAAGTGTTTAATTTTTTCTAAAAGATCCCTAGTTTAGCATTCAATTAGATCATCTAACCGTTCAAATTTGCAAAATTTAGCTTGATTTTTGAATTTAACTCAAATTGACCATCCAAACCTTAATTTCTCAAAATCAACAGTTAGATGATCATTAGAGCTTATTAGATGATTAATGAGCGGTTTAGATGATTTTAATTTAGTCTTTTCTTTTGCAGATCAACTAAAAGAAACATGGATGGCTAAGGACCAATGTATAGATCATCTATCAAGGATCAACAATGCAGATCAAGTGAAGATCAAGAAGACAAGAGTCCTAATGGAGGAAGAATCCTAATTTGGGAGAGGATAAAGTTTCCTCATAGGAAGTTACCTCTTAAAGGAAGGAGGTGGAGGAAAATTAGGAAAGAAAAAAGTATAAAAGGAGGAGGCCGTGGAGCCTAGGGAAGGTGGTTTTAGTTCTAGTTTGTTATTCCCTTGCTTGCCATACTTTATCTTCATCTTTTCTGATTCTTTCCATTTTCATTCTGCTCGTCATTGTTTTCTGTTGTTTCCTCTTCTAACCAAAGTCCTTTTTTTTTCCATCTTTCAATATCCTTCATGTCCCTCCTCTCTTACCTTGCTTCCCCCTTTCTCCTTTCTCCTTTCTCCTTTCTCCTCTTATACTCTTTCCCTCTCTCAACTTTTTCTTCGTACTTACCTGATCTACTAGAACTGCCTCTCTTCTTTTGTTCACCGTATCAGCCCACCGTCAATCACAACCAGCACCCCTCTTTATTCTGTTCTATTGATCACACTGTCCAGAACCGAAAGTAGCCTAGAGCTTCATCAACAGCTAAGTACTGAGCAAACGATCCAAGCATCCTCTCTGGCATAACCCTTTTTTTCCCACCTCCGGCATTCTTCTTCGTTGGGTTTTGTCTGGTTTTTGTTAAAAACCAGATTTTTAATAAAATTCCATTTTTGCCCTTCCTCTTTAAATGCAATTACATTTCTGTTCTTTTTCGTTAATTACATCTGCATCCTCATTTTAATTACGTCTGCATCCTCGTTTTAATTATGTCTGAGTCCTTGTTTTATTTACAAATGTGTCCTTGAATATTTTGGTTTCACCTTATCCCTACTTTGCATATCTAGGGACAATGATATCCAAGGCTGCTTATTTAGTTTTATTTTATGTTTTCTTGGATTTAGATATTCTGTAAATTGCACAGTTGAATAAATATGAATCTTTATTTTATTGTCATTTTATTTCTGTTATATTTGTTAGTTATAATTTTTATTTTTATTAATTGAATTTTATGTAAAACTCCATCTTTTAAAGTGAGTCCCTGTGGGATTGAGCTATATTTGCATAGCTATACTACAATGGCCCGTGCACTTGCGGATTGAGTGGACCTTGTCCCTATTAAATTTCTATACCATAGTTTTCACAACTTGCTTTTTCTACATCACTCATTTCTTTCTTTCTCAATGTTTTATCATCCTACTTTTTAAACATTGAGGGAAATGTTTTGCTTAGGATGGAGGTGTAGAATTCTAGTCAATTCTGGTCTCTTTCTAGTTGTTTTCCTTTATAAATAAATAAAATCCAAAATACAATTGAGCAATTTTTTATCTTTTATTTTTGAGTTATTAGGTTAACTCCTTTATCGTAATAAGAATCAAAATTTTAAAGTTTAGTTTTTCTTTCCAACTTTAGCTTATGGATAGAACTACACATCTTAATATGTTACTTTTCCATTTTCTAAAGCATCACACTTTTGCACTTAATTGTATGTACATAGTCTAGAACGATAAGTAGTTATGACTTAGAGACCCTTAAGAAAATAAGTGGAGACCTATATAACTCATGTGAGCTTTAGAGTCATTCTTTCTTTTGAGGATTATATATAAATTCTAATTTTCTTCAGCATACACAATTCGTAGTTGATCCCAATATCACTTGATTTGGTCAGGATTTAGTATTTGAGTATTGCCCTTAATTTTCTGAGAAGTTTTTAAAACTAATAGGCTATATGGAACTTAGGAAATGATTTAGGCCATCTTTGTTTTTAATCCAGATCCGTAAATCTACCCAATGACACTTTTACCACTAGTTAGCCCCTTTGAGCCCTTGTGTAAGCCATTTCTTTTGTGAACCTAATCACCTTTACCCATATTTACCCAATACAAATTATTCATTGCATACTTTCTTCAAAAATGAGTTAAAGATTATTGAAGAAATACCTTTAAGTTGCAATACAAGTAAGAATGTAATCATTAAGAAAAAGAAAAGAAGAAGATAAAAAGTTCTTCAAAGAAATGTAAAAGAAAGAAAAGAAAATAGAAAAGAACAAAAGAATGCTCACTCTAGTGCAACAAAGAAGAATTGTCAACCCTTAGAAGACAACCTCTACTTATTTATGAAGGCTTTGAAGACCTCATTTATCTCTTTCCTTTCATAACCCAATCATAAGCCTACATTGTCTCATTACAAGATCTCTTGATTTTAAGGGGAATATAGTCATGATGATGATATGAACATATAGAAATTAGGGTATAGTATCTCTAACTTTCTTGGTAAATGAAATCCTTTTGAAAGGGATCAAAATAGTTTCTTAATAACTCTCGTACTTTCATGAGTATCCAATATGCGAGATATTTTTATTGTTGTTTCTACTCATATTAAAAAGATATATGTTTTACCCTTCTTCTAAGAGTTTGAGTTCTAAATATATGTCTGTTAGTGAAATTTGAGGTCAAAATATATTTTAGACAAATTTTTTGAGTATAGTCTATTCAAACATCGAAATCTACACTTTGAGATCTGAACCTAAATTAAATATCTTTAGCATATGAGGGTGGTCTTCAGGTTTTTCATTCATTTATAATAACATGCTAAAGTTGGTAAATTGAGTATGGAGAGAAGAAAATTCTTAGAGATAAATTTTGGAACTGACCTTCATGAATTTTGTATGTAAATTCACTACAAACCTTAACTCCTCCACTAGGGATAACATATGAGTTTAAGGGCTTATTGCATACGCTAAATACAATCATGAGTATCTACAAAAAAGTCAATTTTTATCGATTTCAATCAAATAAATTTTGCATTGCTCGAGACTAGCAAAATGCTGATTGAAGGGTTTGTTAGTGTCCATTTCAATACCAAAAACCCTAACTTTCACATTATTTTAGTGCATTTTATCATTCATTTTCATATTTATAGGATATATTTGTACTAAACTACTTATTTGTCATCTAATCTTAATTTGATGTATTTTTAGGGTTAGATAGGCATTTAGTGGTAAGTACATGTCAAACCACATAAAATAATCTTTTTTACATTTTGTAGTTTGTAGATCAAAGAATGTAAGAACAATAAAAGTTAGATTGAGACAATCAACCTTTGAATTACCAATCAAGTTCAGATGAAAACAAATAGCCCAAGTCAAGCTAGGATGAACTTTGGATAATCCAAAACATTTCCAGAGTAGTTAGAAAAGCCATGCATGTGACCACCTTTTTGAGTCATCATTATCATATGCAAAGGTCGTAAACTCCACACATGCATACACATTCACCACCTCACTTCCCTCACTCATGAATCTCCCATGCTAGCCCAAGCATTCCATATGTTTTGCACTCTTTCTAAAATATAAACTTATGTAGTTGGGGCCTACAAAGCCTATACGTTCTCTCCTTTGATTCTAGCTTGCAGAAAATGTATAATCAAGAGGATAACTAGAGAGCTAAAAAAAATCCTAATTTGGAATGATATAAACAAAACATCTATAGCTTATGAGGAATAAGTTAAAGGATGAAGCAATGGCCATGATCATCATAACTTAAGGCTCTTTAAAAAAATCCTTATATAGAGAGCTAGATGGAAAACTATGATTGGCTAAAAGGAAAGCTAAGTTTAGCTGTTTTTGGAGTCTTCAAATAAAGTTAAAATGGATGGTTTTTACATAAGAGATGATTGGTTACTTTAGAAGATTTTTAAGATGAGATTTTAGGTAGCTAAGAAAGTCTTCAAGGGAGGATGGACTTGGACATGTTAAAGACTATTTGAGGAGAAAAATAAGGGCCTAAGGAGGATTCTATGGGCAGCTGCCTATATGGACCAATTAAGGGCCACTAATCAAGGGCAAGCTACACTTTTAGAGAGAGAGAGAGAGAGAGAGAGAGCTTCCTAAATGGTACAATTTTTCAAAAGAAAATCAAGGGAGAAAATCATGAAATTTAGAGGCTGCTATTAGGGGATATTAGATGCATGCTTAAGTGGACAAATTAGAGGGAAAATTTACAAAAAAAATTGGAGAGAGATCTACAAGAGAGAGGACGATTTTCCTCTATGTAGAGATATGTTTTTCCCTTTTGGGAGAGCTCTCTTAGAACAAGTTTTTTTCTTCTTGAAAACTTAACACATAAGGGTGAGGGTTGCATAGCAAAAAGCTGGGATGTTGAGGAATGCTTAGATCTCTTCTTTGGTGCTTAATCAGGTTGTTCCTATCTATTTTGTGTAGTTCTCATTGCTTAATGTAGAAATAATTTTTTAGTTATGTTGGCATGTACCACTTGGCTTATGAATCAATGAAGATTTGTTCTCTTATGAATACATGTTTATGTAATGATTAGATCATTTCAATGCTTTGTCTTTGCATGACATTTTTTTTTGCAATCAATTAGATTAGTAACATGTTAAGTTAGATTTCATTTGACTAAGATTAGAATAATCTAGCCTACCATTAGGTGACTACACTAATTATTTTCTAATGATTTAAAAGTCTTTGAAAATTTTATTCTAAAATCATTCTCAATTTAGAAATGATAAAATTGTCATTAGTAAAATCCTTTGCTTCTATGTTATTATTTCTCATAATAGATTCTTGGATTTAATCCTTCCTCTATTATAGCTAGATTTTGCATTGAATTTTTAGGATTTGATAATCTACCTAGTTTTTAATGTTTAATTATTTCTATAATTAAATCTTTAAAGAAAACACTTTTCGAGAAAATAATCATAGTTTTGATTTATTATTGAGTTATAAAATTAAATAATAAGTGGTATGCCCTAATTTTAGCCTATGTGCACTCTAATTCTAGTTCATCTTTTCTAAATCAATTCACTCATATCTCATCTGTTTGATCTAATCATCATCTCATCTATAATTCTTTCTAATTTAGTATCAGTTTGGTTTCATTAGATTAGAATAATCCAATGCTTATTTGTTATACTATATCCTCCCTATGGTGTTGGCCTTGAAAAAAATTTAAAAAAATCTACACTGATTAGCTATGCACTTGTAGCAATTGACTCAAACAGTAGTTGACTAATTTGGATTAAACTTTGCAAGTCTTTGGATCTTCTGAGAGGAGGTTAATTGCTTTTATAGAGGGAGTCAAATAATTGACAGTTATTGGTAGTTGATCTTTGTCTTTTCTTGATGCGGTCAACTCTAATGCATAAGCAATCAACCGGAATTGATAAAGCAGGCCCCTCGTGAGTCTTTAAATTCTATCATCTTTTTTCCTCTATGTTTTGATCTTCTTTCCAACTTCTCCGATTTATTTTCCATCAAATGTCCAATCAGCCTCGTCTAGTTAAAGAGTTTACTTTTCGTTTTATAATTAAAAATTATATAATGAATGATATTTCAGCATCACCATCTGAAATGAGTTCAAAAGTTGAATTCTTTTACTGGAATCATATCTTCATCAAAACGATTTTGTCTTTTTAATTTCTCTCACCATATTGCAATGTTTATACAATAAAAAAGGGCAGCCCCGGTGCACGAAGCTCCCGCTTATGCGGGGTCCGGGGAAGGGGCGGGCCACAATGGCCTAAAGTAGGCAGCCTTACCTTGCATTTTTGCAAGAGGCTGATTCCACGCCTTGAACCCGCAATGTTTATACAATGAAGAGCTTATTATCTTCTCAGCCACGTATGAGGCCATGCACCCAAAAACATCTGCACCAGGTCAGCTACATAATATTATCCTTTAGTGGAAAATGGATGAGTTGGAAAGTTCATACCAAAAAAAAAAAAAAGGATAAAATTTTGTTAGTATCAAAAGTAAGTCATGATATTCCTTTTTATCAGATCCAGTAGTAAAAGGCATTTCATATATAATTCAAGCTCACTTTCATACACTTCATTCCTTCAAAAAGTTCATTTTATAATCTCTAGTAGAAACCCAACTGTATTAGAAGGAACGCAATGAAAAATTAACCAAAAAAATAGATTAGAATTGCTGATATCTTTGGCCTGACATGAAAAAATTTATACATTAGTCTTTGGTATAGGCGGGAACTTTATGCACTGGGGCTGCCCTTTTTTATAGGCAATGGAACATACCATATACACTAACAAATCTTACTGGTAATGTGATGGAGGTACTTTGCACTAATGGACAAATCCGATTTCAGATCTTGTCTTTCTTTAACTCTTGAACAGTATTTATGCTCATCCAGACTGACAAATGGTTAATCGGTGTTCCAATTTCGACCAAGACAACGAACCTTTGCAAGAGAAACCATATAATCATCTGACCTGTAACAAAGAATCCTAGCAGAATAAATTGTACTATGTAATCAAGTTACAGGCTTCTAAAGATTGATTGATCTTGGCTGCTAGATGTTGAAAAGAATGTAATTTACCGGCAGAGCATTTCTTTCATTAGAGAAGGGGAAGAATCATATTTACAGACCTTAGTTCATATGGAGACTGACATGCAGCAAGCATATGGAACTTTGCTCTATCCGTGTAATTCTGCAAAAAATGAAAACAAATTTGTTAAACTTGCAATTGACATGTGGCAACACTCACAAGTGGCTCTGTGAAGGTTGACCATTCTATAACTAGGAAGAGTCCAGAACAGCAAATCCTCTCTTTCATTGGTACAAAACATTCCATCACGCAAGGACAATAATCACACAATCCTAAATAAAATTTAACATGAGGAAAGTAATAAGCTGAAAACAGGGATTTACTTGGATGTGAGATTGAAAAAGAAAAGAGAGGAGAAAACTTCATATACCACAACTAATACAGCCAAGTTAATGACTCTTTAAGTTCAACTCGCTTTTGAGGAAAAAGGTAGGTTAATCTCCTTTTAGCTAAAACCCGCTTCTCTGATTTTCAATGTCTGAACTTCATAAGACAAAAGCTATGGACAAATCAACTGTCTGAGAAACTCTAATAGCAAATAGATGATGTCTGTATGTCAATATTGTCATTTTCAGCAACGCGTTAGTTTGGTAGAGCACCATCCCAGTACCAGAGAACCTACGGGGGAGAGAACTTCAAAATGAAGAAAGCATCTTATTAGAATCCTTCGAGGTTGACCATGTATGATGAAAGATATGCAGGGAAGCTGTTATTGTAGGTCTCCTTGATGCATCTAAAATTATCTTTACCATTTAAACAGGAGAAAAAATAGGCAGGAAAGATGATTTAGAGGTTTAGAATCATTCTATAGCATTAATTGCAGAAAATACTAAAATCATTTGAAAGAGACATGACCAACATAAAAAAGGGCAGCCCCGGTGCACGAAGCACCAGTGCATGCGGGGTTTGGGGAAGAGACATGACCAACATATTATGTAAATTATAATTACAGTAGAAAACAAAGACTAAAACTACATCATTCACATAATCATCATACACTTTAGATTACAAGATGATCCAGTGAATCCACTAAACTACTGCATGGTACATGTCTAAGTGAAAATAGTAAAGACAAAAACAGTAAATGGGCGATGTGGTTGATAAAATGGACTTGGAATTCAAGCAGAGACAACTGGCCCAGATATGCTTGAATCTGTGTAGATAGAGCTTCAGTTCCTAGGTTCGTATGGAAGGGACTCTATCAAACTAAAATTGGAAAAAGAAAAAAGGAATTTGGACCTCTTTGTTTTCTCCAACACTGATACCACATCAGATGCCAAAACTATAGTTGTTCTACGAGTACATATAATTGTAGAATTGATATTAGGGATTTCTACAAGTAGCAGTGAAGTAAATACCAATGACCAGTTAACCTTTCACTGAGTAGTCCATGTAATCAAATAAAAAAATGGGCAGCCTGTATGTGAGGTCCAGGGAAGGGGTGGACCACAAAGGGTCTATAGTATGCAGCCTTACCTTGCATTTTGCAAGGGGCTCTTTCCACACCTCGAACCTGTGACCTCCAGGTCACATGACAACAATTCAACCATTAAGGCTTGCCTCCAGTCTGAGTAATCAAATAAGAAATGGAAAAATGAAAAACTTGAGCTATTTCTACAACATGGCAATGAATTGTACAAATAGATATTGACAAAGAAAACAGAAAGGGCTAATAACCAACCTGAGATTATGATAAAGCCCAGCATATAAAGAAGCAAAGAAATATTCACCATCTTGACCATGCTGAAATGTCAAAACAAACTGTAGAATTCACAGATTCTGCTTAGATGAATCCCAGAAAAAAAAATGCAACTGTGGTGACATAGGATCATAGATGTGATAATTCACGCAAATGAAATTGTTCAGATGTTATATTAGTTATCCTCAATATTTAACAATCAATGGTTCCACATTCAAAACCAGGCAGTTGCAATGAATTTTAGAAACAGCAATTCAGCCTGCAACAAAATGACCATCAACGAGATTGCTGAATGAAATCCTTACAGCAACATTTGAAGCCACACAAGCATACTAGTCAACGTCTTTCAAATTATAGCATTTTTATGTAGAGAATTTAACACATGTAGAAAGAACAACGATGACCTGCACTTACCCTACTCAACAGTAACATAATTTTCCTTTGCAAAATATGGAAAAGGACTTCCAATAATATCAAACATTGAGACTAGGAACATTATAAACTTGAAGACCAAGTTTTCATTAAATACAAAGTTCCGATGGAAAATTTCAAGTGTGGTTGCTTTTACAGAACAACTTCAGGCTTGAATAACTCCTTAGACTACTAATTGCAAATATAGGTTCTGACCAACTCCAAGTCCTTATCGCAAAAAGGTTTCTATTCAACACCTTCTGAGAAAACATAAATAAGGCAACCTTGATGCATATCATCAGAACACAATCACAAACTTACAAAGCCATGAAATTTCTAACTGCTCCACAAGATAATAAAGCTAAATATAGAGAAGACCTTAGTTATCAGAAAGTATCAGGAACTAGGAATAAGTGAACAAGAAAAGTGGGAAAAGTAAGTACAGAATAAAGTAATATGAGAATCTAGTGCTCAGTTCTAAATTGAACCCTGTGTAGGGGATCATACACCCAAACAGAAAAGAAGATGAAGGGCTGCATAGAATCTTAATAATGATCTTCCATGTGTCAGATACATCAGTATCAATGGATAAAGAAAACATGGCAATCCAAACATGCATCAGTCTTTTGAAGTTATACCAAAATATTTGTGGGGTAGAGGAGGAGGGGTTTCAACAAATCTTGACTAGGACATTCACACAGTTATCCACATGTAAGCTTCTGACACATGAATATGATTTCATACTTTAGTTGGCATGCAAAATATTTTTGGGATTAGAGGATTCTAGACTAGGAAATGTTTTATGATACAAGTCATCATTTTCCAGATTTACACTCAATGACAGGAACTTCTTTACCCTGCGACGGAAGGTATCCTTAAAAGATAGAATTGGGAAGAAAGCAAAAGGATGCAAAGAAATTCTGTGACTGTTACCTTGGAATGACAAGGGAACACATTCCAGCTAATATGGCACATTATAAAATCACTTATGTGCACTGTCAAAGCGAAATACGGAGCAGTATTGAGATTAAGAAGCAGGTACACACAGAGAGAGAATATTGTGCTGCATAATGGAAATGAAATGTGAATGTGCAAAAAGTTCTGAAACATTATAAATATGTCAACTATGATAGAGAAATATGTCCAATCAGTACATTTATCCCCACCTTTTCTGGGTCCCCTCCATCTTTAAACATATTATAGGCTTCATGCATGACAGGCCTTGGATCTCAATCAACCTGTAAATAATTCATATATCATAAGAAAAACAAACTTCTTAGTACAAAAACTTTTATCTTCAATACAGGAAAAGAATCATCATCCCTTCTCATGAAAACAATCTTTAATACTTCTAGAGCTATTTCCTGTGACATTTGAAAATTTGGCCCTATTTAGTTATTCATAATTTCTATTGGAACAAACCATTTTGTTGGACAAAGTTTCAAATTGTTAATGGAATTTCTGAGTGGAAGAGTGACAAAAAGTCTTCTTAGGTTCTCCTGTACGGGGAATCACTAAGTACTTTGAGATGATCAGATTCACAATTATTTGTAGTAGACAAATTTAAAATTGATATCGACCTTACAAAATTACCCAGTTTGTTCAAAGTTCTCACTGCAAATAAAATGATTATTATTATTATTATTATTATATTTTATTTTATTTTTAACGGTTGCTGTCACATAAGGAGTCTTTGACTCTCATGAGATGCTTCTTAATCAGCTTATCTTTACCTTGAAAAAGAATGATGGATCTCTCATTCCACCATACCCAACTCATGGGAAAAGGAATTATGGGCCAAACTCTTCCAAGGTACAAACACATCCATTGTAAAAAAGGACGAAGGGAGCACCCGGAAGATGTTAAAGAATAAAACACAGAAGCCCAAACTTCTGCCTCCCTACAGTGAGTGAGGAGTGATTACATGATTCCTCATCATTCTTGCGCACAACACCACATTAGGAGAATAGCAATTGTTTTTTAATAAGAAGTTGATGGTGCTGAAGTTTGGTGGCAAACTGTAGCTGAAGCTTTGATTGAGGAAGAATAAAGAGATTCCATCCATTCATTATGGTGATGTTCACAATTAGCAAGGAGAGCAAAAAAGGCATAAACTGAGAACAAGCCATTTGGCTCTGCTTGTATTGACAGATCCTTGTCCTTTATTCGGAGGAGATATGAAACAACCCTCCGATACAAGTAAGAAGAATATTCATGGGTTCAGACTCCCATTCCATAACGTGACTGAAGTTCCATCTAAAAGCAGTGTACTCAGTTCTCAGAAAACAGTCCATGATATAACACCCTTCCTCAAACTATTCTATAGAAACCTAGTACTTCATAACACAAAGGGACTCCTTCAACCAATACCTCCTACCAAAACCTAACCTTATCAAGTGTTACCATCCAAAATTGATCAAATGATACATAGAACTCTTTGATATTTAACTCCAACCAGGACACCTCTCCTCATTTCTGTTTTCAATCCAAGGTTTACAGTCTGAACACCACCATTAGCGGGCTCGAACACAGCCACCCATTTGAAGCCTTCATCTCTACCTTCCATAGAAAATTTCTTTGGAGTTTCTCAACCTGATTTGCCACAGATGTCAATATTTTGTCGACCTAAACAGAATGTGTGGGTAGGTTTGCAAGCTACACTCTGATGAGAGTGATCTTAGACATGAAAGATAGAAAGTATATGTTCAATGCCACTCAACTTCTTGCCGCATGCAAGAAATATAAGGCATACCATGGCCAACAGGAAAGCCAAGATAGGGGAATGGTAGTTGCTTGCTACACATCCAATTACTGTAGTTTCCCATAATCTAAATTCAACTCTAACTGCCTTTGCCCCTGTTAACTGTTAAGCTCAGGCACCCATTTAAGCTACCATATGATGCCAGGAAGGAGGGGTTCTTTTATATCCCCCGTATAAGATGAAGATTCATACAATGCAATAATCTCAAAATTCGTAAGAATGTTATCTTTTAAACTTGCACGGCATAAATTCAAGCAAGCTATAGCTATCCAAGAAAGTTATGAGGGCACCACTATGTATATGATAAAAAGCAAAGGGCGCATCCACACAACACGACCAGAAACATAAAATATATTCAATAATCTTTACAAAATACAATGAAACACAACAAGCTCCGACTTACCTCTAGGAACCGATTCCTTGCTTCATCCACTCCATACAACTGAGCTTCACAGAGAATGCACCATATGGACTCCGCTGTATCGTTTGGATTTGCTGCAACATCTATCCGAAACTGCTCTGCCCCTTCTTCAAACCTACAAATAACAACCAAATTCCCTTCGTTCTTTAAAATTTCCTAATCATGGAAATGCATCCACCATTAGTAAATCACTATCAGTAACTACTTACCTATTCAGATAATACAATGACAGCCCCCTTTGCCAAAGATCTGATTACAGTCATTGCATAGCTGGAACTGTTAAAACCATCAAGCAATTCACGAAAAAAAAGCTTCAAATTGCAATAAAATGATAGAGACCCAGATGCCTTTTGACGAGGATCCAATTCAATTGCCTTATCAAACTGCTTTAGAGACCCTCAACATCGCCTTGTCTGAAAGCTGCATTAAAGTCTAATTGCAATTACAGCTTCACGGGCAGAGTTACCACCTTTTAATGCATCCCAAATGATCGAAACTGATGGTAGGAATAATCTTCGTGAAATTACTGGTGCTAGAGGTGACTGGGTTCGCAGTTTCAATGAAGTAATGCCAGAGAATGGTTTTGGGTCCAATTGGAAATGCACACAAGTGGCAACAGATGAAGAGTGCCAAATGCAGGGCAATGGAGGTAGGCGTGACTGTAAATTTGGTGCCGAAGCCATGAGAATCGAAGAAATCCTATTTTCAATTAGTCATGGAATGAACTGAAATAAGTTACAGGAGAATTGAAGTGGGGATTTTGGTATTTGTTCTGGCTTCCTATGCCGTGGAGAAACGGTGACGAAATTGGCTTTTGTCTTCTTCGAGTCACAAAGGCTTAGACTGCAGGGTGACGCGGTTGCCTTGTAGCTGCAAGAGAGATAAGCTCGCTACTGTAACGTGGGGATTCTTTAACCATGTGGTTGGCAGTTCCGCTGGCTGCAACCTGGGTTTCAGCCTTTGGGCACCATGGTGGAGGCTTGGAACGCACCCCATTAAAATTGGAAACTAGTAGCAGGCAAAGAGCCCGAGTTGCCTCGCTCTTTGCAGCGATCTGAACAGTCCATCTTGTTTGCCAGCGAATGGATCCAGCCAGATTTGCGCCTAGCTCCACATTGTACGCCTTTGATTTTTCAGGAATTCGGAATTCTGTAGTGTAGAGGCAACATAGCTGATTAGGAGATTAAGAACACGCGTCGGTGGCCCCCCACCTATATTAGATGGGTCCAGCAGATGAACGGTTTGGATTAGCCTTCCCTGACAGTTTTGGTATCCTACTTTTTCATTTTTCCAAATTACATATACGTACACTGATGAGTAGCCTCAAAGCTATGACCTACAATGGGAGAGGCTCCTTGGTACCAAGAGAATTCATCCATTTTAACATGGATTTGAAATTAGGAAAGGGTCAGGTTAACAGTTAACTTCATTCTAATAAATGGAAACAAACTCCATCCACTTTAATGGATTTGAAACTAGGATAGGGACAGTGTAAGTAGATTTTTCTCTGTAAGCAAAAGGAAAAACAAATCAGCAGGCCCTACTGTTATCACCTGTATCATTCTCTCCAATTCAACTATGGTAGTAGGTATGAGGCATTGAAAAAGTAATTATTCGCATTGCCATAAAATTCGATTTTTCAAAAAGTTGCCAACATTTATTGTCCGTGGTTTCTTAATGTTGTTTCATTCTTGAGACTTGGTATTTTTCAATCGCCAATGCAGCGTCTTATTTTCAGATGCTACCTTTTCATCATTTTAGCTTTAATTAAAGTAATTAAAAAAAAAAAAATCAAACTCTTCTATTATTCATAACTTTTCATATCTCTTTCTTGCCCACTAGGTGCATTTTAAAGTTGGATGCAATTATAACATGCATCTAATAGTTCATTTTGCATTTTAACTCTTCACCGTCGATGATATGAACCATTTATGCTCTAAGTCACATCTTACCCAATCTAAATGCATCAAAAAGGGATCTCTAGTAGACAATAGTAACCACAATTGTCTAAGATAATATTCTTCCTAGAATGTTATCGAATTGTTTTGTCTTTGCATATTTTTTCTTTTTCTTTTGAATTTTAGTTTCCAACTTTTTTCCATTTTTTTGAATCTCAAGAATAAATTTTCAACTTTTTCCTGAGTGGAAACTTTGTCACTCTTGCTTCCAGTTGGATCTTCATCAAGTTAGTTTTGGTCTATGATCAGCAATATCTATCCTGATCAATATTGTAAGCTCTATTGTGATGGAGTAGTTGTTATTTTTCTCCTCATAGTAAGAATTTCATTGTCAGACTCTACTCTACCTTTGAAAATCCAAGGGAAGGGCTATTCTCTCCCTGTTAATAAGATACCCTTTCTTTAAACAAAAAAAAGAAGAAAAAGGAACTTCATTATTAAACCGCAAAATAGCTTTTGGTTCTTTATGATTTTTGCCTCAAAGAATATACTATGTGACTAAAAAGTAAAGACATACCAAGCAAGCCGTTACTAGAAGTATTGTATCCATAGTTCTAAACTTACGTGTCAACTTGATCGAGTTACTTGACTTGAAAGCAAATTAAGTCATTATGAAGGCAACTCATTGCGTAATAAAATATATTATTTGCTCTAAAGTTTGGACATAAGACCTATAGATAAAAAAAATCTGGCCTATCAGCTTGTGCATGTATATTGGAAACTAGAAATATAAGTCCAAAGTCCAAATTAGTAAAATTTTATTTTAATTCTCCCTCAAGTATTTTTGAGTCACACACATGTGTCTTCAAGTTGACTTGACTTTCAAGTCAAGTAGAGTTTTCAAGTTTTTAAACTATGGTTGTAACTTCTGAGAGTATTTTACTTGGTGCAACCCCAATGGAGAGAACAACAACCATGTAAATGCAACCAACATACACTTTCCTATACCTTACTTGTTGAACAAATTTACTAACTAGTTAATAAATTGAATTAGAGTGTAACTTAGAATCCACAATAATGTGGTTTTGATGGCATGTTAACTCTATCATTGTAACACCCCGGATTTTTAAGACATTTTTTTTTTATAATAGTATTTTTAATAAGAGCATTTGGGATCCCATGAGAAAAGTTTTATTTATCATTTTACTAAAACATATCTTAAAAACTCCAGATGTTATTTTTTCCTTTATCAAAATGTCACATATATAATTTAAAACATAAATAAATTTTTATGATAATAGATTTAAAACAATACGCATATCAATCAATGTCAAATAAATCGGCGCCTTTATTTTGAATCAAATAAATATCCAAAACACAATAATAATATGGCCCAGGGTCTATCCATCATAACATCCCATATAAATGTCCAACATATGTCTAAACATCTCATCAAATCCAAAATGTAAAGTATATAGTCCATAATTTAATTCAAATGATACTCCTGTTTATTGACTCACATCATTGTCTAAAACTCTAGGAAAAAGGATCTTCTGCAGCTCTCACGGTTTCTCAATAGCCTTGCCTTTCCTGTTATCGTGCTTGAGATCTAAGGCATTGCAAAACAAAGCAATGCCTCAGCAAACTATCGCTTGTGTAGGTACATAGACAATTAATGTAATAAAATGAAATAAA
Source organism: Warburgia ugandensis (assembly GCA_035236585.1). Classification (NCBI taxonomy): domain Eukaryota; kingdom Viridiplantae; phylum Streptophyta; class Magnoliopsida; order Canellales; family Canellaceae; genus Warburgia; species Warburgia ugandensis. Next base: position 81,927,709 of record CP141126.1, on the reverse strand, counting down.
TGAATAACAATACTGATAAAAAATAAAAAGTCTATTAGTTATGAAGATAGCAGTATCATAAGTCATGCCAACATAAATGCCAATTTATTCCATATGCTAAAACATGCATTTCACGAAGTAAAAACATGACATGAATCAATGTAAATGAGCATACAATAAGAATAAAGGCACCCTAAGGTAATGGGTCCCACAACATCGCACTAATATCACTGATCATGAGTACTCATAGCCAACCTCTGAGTGTCGTCACACCCAAGAATACTATCCATAACCATGCTCATCATACACGCACACATAATAAGAATATGGGCCATCATGCCACAGTGGCAACCCTCTATGAGTATCAACCACCGCTGCTCTCCGTCGACACCATAACGGGAGACTTAGCGTCTGTCCCCATAGAAAGGCCCAGACTGGTAGTGTGGACTATCCATGTTATCAAACCCCTACCGAATGCCATCTATGGGCAGGTATCTATCATATCACAATATCATCACATCACAAACTCAGAGGGTGGGTGGCCAGCCCTATCCCTCCTAGCATGACGCCCACCGGGCAAGAGCACCTATCATCAAATATAAAACACGAAAATCATATGTATATGCTAAAACTCAAGAGCACTCATAGCTCGAAATCCCCAAGACATGCCCCTCATCATGGGGTTAGCCTATAAAAGGTCCAACTAACAAGCCTCTATTCTTATTTCCATGCTAATCCATGCAATTCTAATATATAATAAGAAAGAAGTCTCTATTTAAGCATAATTAATTAATATCATGCTCATAAAAACATTTGTCATGAGTTTATTCAATAAAATATTTCAATTTGTAATAATCATAAAGTACTCAAAGTCCCATGAAATTAACAACAATTAATAAACGCACTTTAAAACACAATCACACATGATGCTATGTTTATGCATGGTTTTAAAATCAGGGCAAAGCATTAATTGTCGTCACCTATCTCAATATGGGACCACTTAGCTTGCTAATAATCCCCTTAATTGGTATGTTCAAGCACACCTGTACATGTCACATCACTATTTTAAAATTTTCTAAATTAAAAGTGGTCATTTATAAGTTTTTAAGTTAAAACTAGGTCCGCGTCGTCAATACAGTCACAATGCCTCTTTCGGATCATGATTTGGACTCCTCTAGCTCCCAAAAATCAAGTTTTAGTGAAAACACTCTCAAAATGGGGCTGACCGACCACCGTATGGTGGTCTATACCGGCAGCACTGGTTTACGTCGATTTATACCAACATAAACTAGCGTCACAAAGACGCTCGCCACCAAGAACTGTCGTCAGGTCTCCGTGCGTCCCGACTTTCCGAGACAGCCCACGCAGGGGCTGCCGTGTGTGCGGTCTCCACGTGCGCGCGCGACGACTGCCGTTCGTGCGTCATTCCCATTGGGGCATCCCGGCATTGGCACCAAGGCGCCGACGCGGTCGCCGCCGCTGGAGAAGACGACCAGATTCTAGTCGTCTCCGGCAAGCCTACAGGCCTCCATTTTGTGCGATTTTTGCACCGTTTTTCTCAGAATTTCCTCTAGAATTCATTTATACCCTCCTTTTGCATTGATTTTGCCAAAAACCATGTTTTTTAAATGGTTTTTCCCAAGTTCCTAAAAACTTCCATAGGTACTGGTTTTCACGTTTTCTAGAGAAACCCACCTTGGATCTTTCCCAAATTTAAAGGGTTTGATCTTGGGTCTTTTGTGCATAGGTGGACAATCCAATTTTCAAATAAATGTGGTTTCATCCTTGAAATCACGCCCCAACAGTAGCATGCACAGAGTTCCCAAGAAAAACATGATTTCTCCTGATTTTAAATGTATTTCTATTTTATATTTCCTATTTATTTAATATAGAAATCAGGGTTTAAGGCTTACCTCGTTTGGCTGGGGTTGATAGTCGTTGCCGGCGTTCCACTCGTTAGAAAACGTGAACTCTGCGGAGCTAGGGTTCTTGAGTAAAACTCAGTGAAAACACTCACGGTGGAGCGTTTTGGCACCTGGGGGGGTAGATATAGGCCTTAGAGTCCTAGGGGAAAAGAAACACTTCCCTTCACGCCTCTTTTCACTGGTTTCTCTGGTGATTTTGTAGGATCTGGTAGAGGTGTGTGGAAGACGGGGGTGCCATTATCAATTTAGGCCCCTGTGTTATACATCTTTGCTAAATGACTAAAATGCCCCTATAACTTCGACGAGAACTTTCAAATTCTTAAGTTTTTAGGAAAAATTTCCATCTCTAAATTTTTTATTTAATTTATTTAGTAATGTCTTAGTTTATACTAAAAATTAAGGATATTACAATCATGTATTCTACTTGGCCCCTTAGTCATTGAAAAGGCACTTGCCATTCAATTAGTCCTAGTGGTTTAGTCATTCAAGGCCTATCATCGCAGTGCCCAACAATGTCTTCTTGTAAAGATTAGTAGCAAATAGCTATGACGCCCATGGTTTAATAATGACAATCATTGGTTTTCATGAAGGCCAACCAGGAGTTAGAACATATTATTTTAGTCGTGGATGCTAAATAAGGTGTAGCCCACCTGTACAAGTCATAGGTTAGCCTCTTATAAGGACTTTTCCTTCTTCTTTTTTCTAGTAAAAGGAAGTTCTATATAACTAGACATTAAATTTTCAATGGTCTTGGAGCTTGAATTCTTATTGCATGTTGTCTTGATACATCGCATAAAAATAAAGGAAGTTCATCGTACTAAGTTCTATTGGATATACTAGTTATAATGGTTTCACCTTTAAGGAGATTTGCCACTCTATTCCCCTCCCTAAGGGATTGGAATATGGAGCACGTAAGTAGTTGCTTCAACAGTGTAGTACTTATGCTGTAGTGGTAATAGAACTTCCACGAAGTATGCCGAGTACTAGCAAGACCTTGTATTATAATTGTACACACCATTGCATTAATTGATTGGGAACCATTGCTAAATATGAGCAACCATCATGTCTTGTCTTTGTTGCATGTGAGTGGCTAATTATTGTACCTTGTCCCCCAATTTACTTTTTCCATTATTTTATATTGTGTATAAATATATGTAGTTGCAATGAAGGAATCAACAAATTGAGTTTCAACACATTTGAGCCAATTTGAGCTTCCACATTCTTTTAGCTTAGCATATTCATTTCATCAAGTTGAGCTTTTGTACATTTTTAGCTTAGCCTATTTACTTTATCATGGTATCAAAGTGAAAAGAGATCATTCAAGAGAGTGGATTTTTTGGATCTCAATTTTAGCAGCCTCTTTAGTTGTCTCCTCTATTACCTTCCATTTCCATGGTTGACAAAGCTTCACCAAGTTTAATAGTTAGTGTGATGTCCCGGTTTTTTAATAATATTTTCACAATTCCTTTTGAAATGCAAGGCGTCTAGTTACAAATTCTTTTTAATATTTTTCTAAAAATCCCAAGTGTCTTTTGTTTTTGCTAGATGTGGATTTAATAATGACAAGAATTCCTCATTTCTACTGAAAATTTGATAGAGTCTCCTCCTTTTTTAGACATTATTAATTCAATGCATGCAATGTGAATCACCTAATAAACATATGTTTTTACAATTTAAATGCAAATAGAAATTCTGTCTCCATGTCATCTCATTCAAATACTAGAAACCAAAACATTTTTACTTTAAAAATAAAAGTTCAAAACCATGACTTTACCTTTTCCAAAATCTATCCAATCACAATCCAATATGTTTATAACATATATTTAAAGGTCCAATAAAAATAGAAGTCATATGTTATAGTCCACTTACTAGAGTTGAAAGATAAATATAGATGTCCTTTCCAACCTACTTTGTTGGTAATCTTTTGCCTCTCGTACAATCCTTGCTCTAGCTCCTTTCCTCTTCCTTATCACATTTATGTATGGTGTGAGGGGTGAGTATATGGGAATATACTCAATAGATAGGACCAAGATTACAAATTGTAGAATACATACAGTCTCATGCACTCCATGTAAATCCTTAGGTATAGAGTGCAAGATTTTTGTACTAATAATATAAACACATTTAAATGCAATTCATGAATGCATCCACAGTATACTATTCGAGCATCTAGTGCTAGATATGAATCCAACATGTGCAATATGAGTACAATTCTTTGCATGCTTTTCATCCATAGGGAATTTCATACCATTTGCAAAATATTTTTGAAGAAACATAATGCATTGGTAAAGTCATAAGCTCATTCAATAAAGTACAATCATATCAAATCAAGAATTAAATCCAACTATGTGCCATGTAAGTCTATTAAATTTGTAATGCATCCATGTCTATACCATTTACAAAACATTAAGAATAATAGCATGAGTTCAAAGAAGAGTAAACTCATAAAAATAATTGAATTGTAAGATCTCATCATTAGTGGGAACACACTATCACACAAGGTCCCACATCATCCTGTCATGAGTACTCATACCAGAAAAATCTAGGCATCATTGTGCCACATCAGCTTACTGTACCACTACTCTATTGTGCCCATAGTGGTGCCTCCTCCGAAATCACATACCAGTAACCAGATCATATGGAACACTATGCAGCAACAATTCAAGTGTGGGTCCATCTACATGCTCCGGCTGACACCAATTATGGAGGATTAGTCACGGTCTCGTTTGGGATGGCACAAATTGTGTAGTGTGGCCTTCCCATGATTGCCACACCCAAGGTTTAACCACCCTTTAAGCAAGGTATAGAATATCTCATAATTATGGAGTGCTAGTGGCCAACCCTACTACCCCCTAGCATAGTGTCCACTAGGCAAAAGCACTTGTCTAAAACAAATCCACAAAAAACCAAAGCGAGAAATCGTAGTACTTTACATACAATACAATTCACTAGTCATGTATTTATCATTTACAAATCAAACCATAGATCAAAATGCATATTCACATATAATACCATTCATGCATCAAAATACAATCTATCCATGAATTTTCCAAATATGAAATGAAACTCATACCATGTTCTTCAAAATCACAATTCTTCATTCACACTATAATTACAATTTGAAATCAAACTTTTTCCCAATTCATTTCAATTCATGGATCAAATTTATACAACATATTTACCATAAATAACTCAATTTGAAAATTTTAAATATTTAAATAAAACATTTATCATAAGCAATCATCATAATAGAATCAAACTTTAAAGTTTATAGTCCTGCTCAAACTTTCATTTAATGCATATTTAATCCAATTGAAATCTAATTGTCCCATACCATCAATTATCAAAAGTTGATATTCTAATTTATAAACTGAATATTGAAAGCTTAGAAATGGTAGAACCAGCTACCTTTGATTGGCCATTTAGATTTGCCAAAATTAATTAATATCCAATTCAATTGTTCATTGAAGATCTTGATTCATCTATCTAAGCTTCTAGCAATTATTGATTTTAGATCTAAGAAAAATAAACATAATTTCACTAATTGATATTTAGATAGTAGATTTTCAAATTAAATTTCTAAATCAAATGGTTAGATGAACATACATATATGAGAATTAAGGCATTATGATTTGTGGATTGATTTTCTTAACAACAAATCCATTGCTCTAATCTAAATATGAATGGTTGAATGTTGTGGATCATTGGTGGATTATCATAGATCAAAGTTAGAAAAGATTTTGGATGGCTAGACAATCTCAAATTTGACTCTGGTCAATCCTAATACATAGATCAAGCAAAGATGACCCAAATTTACATTTTGTACTCATTGTTGAGGGATTGCTAGAAGTGAACCAATTGTTGTTGGAGAAGGTGACCAAAAAATGGTTGTTGTCATTGGCATTTCAATTGTAAAAAATTGTATAGAAATCACAATAAATTTGACTCCTACCTTTGTTCCCAAATGTCTTTGGAAGTTCCTATTCATTTTTTTCCTAGAATGTGGAAGAAATCTCGTCAAAACATGCCATAGTCATAAAAAACGTCACATAGTTGCCAAAATCAAATTTTTTTGTCCAAATCTTGATAGAAAATTCATCGATCTTAGTCATGAAGATAGATCTAAAGTAGCTCTTCCTTGTTTAGGTGAAAACAATAATTAAATCCTTGCTTTTTGTCGATCTTGTTGGAACTCATTTGATTCAATCTTTTTGGGTACGGGAAGATGGTTGATCTAATTTTTGATAGCTATTGGTGCATGGTAAGGAGAGAGTTGTTGTTTACTCCTTTTTGTGGATCTTCAGTTTTGCTAGCAAGAAAAATCAAGTAGAGGAATTGATAGGGAGTAGGGAAAAATGTCGATGTTCTTTTCATAAATCAGTTGTGTTTTACCTTTTTTCTTTTCTTTTATTATTTATTATATTATTTTTAATCATATCTCTCTCATCATTGTGTTTCCCATCATAATTCGTTATCATGTTTTGTCATGATGCTTTGTGTAGAGTATAACTAGATTCCTTTTCTAACTTTTGAGTGGGGGCTATTGTGGTTAAAATTACTAAAATGCCCATGAGGGTGTCTTTATCAATTTTGGACCTTCTGTTCATGATATTTAGATTTTCTCATTCGAACTTTGGTTTTAGCATTCATAGTGTTGTTAGAAAGTTCTTTCCGAGAATATTTCATATTTTGAGATTCTAATACTCAATTTCATGCTTTTCAAAAGCTTATTACTTTAAAGCTTGGAAAAGAATTTCATATTCACATTTTATTTTAATTTAAAATTAATCAAAATTTACATGAAATTGAATTCAAAATTTAAGGTTATTAGATTCTTCCCCCTTTCAAAAATTTTTTGCTCAAAATTTTTTTTACGTCATTCATCAAATAACTTAGGGTGTGTCCTTCTTATCTTATCTTTGGTATCCTAAGTGGCATCCTCAATTGAATGATGTTGCTAAAGGACCTTGACCATTGGAGTGGTTTTCATCCTTAGCTTCTATTACTTCCTATCTAAAATATAAAGGACCTTCTCCTCGAAGGTCAAATCCGGTCTTAACTCACATGGAACTTTCTCAAGTACATGTGAAGGATCTGACATGTACTTCCATAGCATCGACACAATACACACATCAAGAACTCCTATAAGCTGTGGTGGTAATGCCAACTTGTATGCCGCTAGGTCAATCCTCTCCAAGATTTAAAAAAGTTTTGATGATTTGAGGGCTTAATTTCCCCTTTATTCCAAATCTCATAATACCTTTAGTCAAAGAGATCTTTAAAATGACATGATCCCCAACCACAAACTCTAAGTCTCTGCCCCTTCAATTAGTATAACTCTTTTAATGACTATGAGCTATTAGAAATCATTTCTTGATATTTTTGACTTTGTTTGACATTGTTGTACTAGCTTAATATTTAGGTGTAGACACGGTCACCCATATAGTGCCTCGTACATTGACATGCCAATACTCACTTGAAAAATCTTGTTGGACGCGAATTCAACAAGTGAAAGGTGTTCATCCCAATTCCCTTTTTAATCAAGTGCACATGATCTCAGTCATTTTCTAAAGGCTAAATGGTCCTCTCTAACTAGCCATTTATCTGTGCATGAAAAGCAATACTAAATCTCAGAGACAAATCCAAAGCTGCCTATACACTTTGCCAATACCTTGATGTGAATCTACTGTCCTTGTGGGAGATGATGGTTAGTGGTATTTTGTGAAGACTCACAATCTCTTTCATGTACAACTTGGCCAAACTATCACCTGACTGTTTTTGTCTAATGGGAATAAAATGAGTCAACTTCTTCAGTCTATCCACAATCACCCAGATCTTGTCATGACTGCTCTATGTCTTGGTCAATTGCACAACAAACCCCCATGGTGATGCGATCTTACTTCACTCTGAAAGCTCAGGCATTGGTGATGTCCATGTTGGCCTCTGATCCTCTTTACCTCCATCACTCTGATGGCCATGTGGCTATTCTCATTTCATCTTTATTAACTAATGATTATTATTCCACCTAATTTCATGCTATTAGGATGGTTCTTCATGCTAAAAATAAGTTTTCTTTATTGACAAATCTATACCCAAACCTAATATAATTCTACCCAACATTCCAAGTGGAAAACGGTGAATAACATGGTTACTTCATGGATTCTTCATTCAATTTCTCTTGATCTTGTTTTTATTTTCATTTACTTTGAACTACTCAAGCCATTTGGGATGATTTGAAGGTGCATTTTTCTCACCCAATGCTCTTATGATTTTTTATATCAAGCAGTCCCTACCTTATCTCTTAGAGAAGATAATCTATCTAAGTCAACATATTTATTCAAAATTAATGTCAATATGGGATGAATTGGCTTCTTACACTTCCATTCTTGCTTGCTACTATGGAGCTTTTAAAGTTGTCTTAGATCTCTTCCAATAATAACAAGTAATGCAATTTTTATAGTTGCATGAATCCTATGGTCTTGGTCTTAGTCAAATCTTTCTTAGGGAACCTTTACCATTTCCTAAGGCTTTTGAACTTGTAATATAGGAAGAGAAGTACCAAGGACTCTCTTCACCCAAACTTGCTTTACTTGAACCATCAGTCTTAAGTGCAATAAATTGAAATGTTTCTATGGTTTTACAATGGAAACCTTGACTACAACTATATTGTACTCATTGTAATATTGACAGTTACATTGTTGAACATTACTACAATATTATTAGCTACCCTGCACTATGGTCATTGCAATGTTGATGGTCATAAGAGGGAATTGCTATAAAGTTCAAGCTTACCTACCAAAGAAACTTGTGAATGCAAACAAAGGTCACAATAGCATACCACAAGAATGTGTCTTAATGCCACTAGAAGCATAGGCATCTCCACAAATAATGGACACCCTAATGTGGCATCCTCAATAACCTCTACACCATCACTAAGAGAAATATTAGCATATTCTGTGACTTCTTTCCAAAGGTAGTTCTAATGCTATAGCCAATTACACAAGTACTGTTCTATTGATTGTTTTTCACAAGTACATGGGCTATTGTAGTATAGCTTATGCAAGTACAGGTTGATCCCACGAGGACTCAACTTAAAGAATGTAAAGTTTAAATATTTATAAATTAAAAAAAATTACAAAAATTAAATAAAAAGGAACTAAAAAATTAGATCTATTAAATTAATGAAAAGTAAAAAATTCTAAACTTAAAATACAGAAAATTAAATGAAATAACAACTAAAATCTACTTCCCTAGCTTGATCATGGAAAATTTATTCAAATTTGGCACATTAGAGTTGATAGGCCTTCATAAATCTCTCATTCATATCTCTGATTAAGGATTCAATGGCTAGATTGTTCAAATTTCTAAAAATTTGATAATAAGGGCTAGAGAAAGGATGGGAGATTTGGATGGCTTAGATCAAATTTTTGGATGACAAATAGAAGATCAAGTCTAAGGGGTTAGCTAAGAATTTTCCTAAGGTGGAGATCTAAGAATTGATTGAAATCTAATAAGAAAAAGATCATGAAATAAAGTTATCCTATTAATTAAAGCTAAACTATTGATTCGGTTAGGCTTTAATCAAATAAGATTTAGATTAACTAATTCCTAGACTATTTCAAGAACAAAACAAAATAGGGATAAAAATAAGACAAAACAAGGAAAAGACAAAACTACGGATATAAATGGAATTAGGGGAAAATGACTATGGGTAAAAATGGATTTTTTTTGAAATTTCTAGTTTTAAGAGAAATGCAGGAAAAAATACCCAATGAAGATGATGATGCAGGGGACATGGGAAAGAAGGGAAGGAGGAGATTTGAGAGAAAAACATGATTTGGATTTTTCTTGAAAAAAAGAAACGATGTAACAAGAAAGAAATTGAAGAGAAAACATGTGAGAGAATCAACTGTGAGACTAGTGAAAACAGATGTAAACCAACCATGAGCAGGGAAGAACAATTAGGAGAAGAAATGAGGTGAAACAAGCAAGATCAGTGATTAAAATAGGGAGGAATGAAATGGTGGTGATTGGAATAATGAACAATTGAGAAAATAGGGGGAGAAAAACAGAGTAAAAACAAGTTAAGATAGTGAATGCAAAAAAGAAAATAGCATGAACCACTAGGAACAAACAAATATAAATAAGTAATAAGGGTTAGGACATGATGGGAAATTGGGAACATAGGGGTTGGGAACGACAAGGAAAGGTGATCTTCGGTGAAAAACAATATGGTGGAGAGAAGATGTTCGGTTCTTCAAAGGAGGTCTTCCCCTCTATGATCCCTATCAATGGTATGATCTGTTTGAACTTCCCCTGTTGGTGGTGTCATTCTCCTCCTCTTCTATGGTGCTATGGGTTTTTCATGTGGTTCTATAGTGGAGCTCCACTACGGCATCCCCACCATGCAGCAAAAACTATCTCTTTCAGGTATTCCTTCTATGTATTTATAGTGAGCCTCCCTCTCTCTATTTTCTTTCTCTTTTTGGTCTTCCATTTCTTTCATAGGTTTTCTTTCCTCCTCTCTAAGCTTTTTCTTTTGGTTTCTCTCCACCTTCTAATTTCTATCTTTGTCTCACTTGCCTTCCCCTGTTCTCTACAATTGGGTTTTCTTATTCATCCTTCTAACTTTGGATCCCATTCCTCTTTCAAATTTTCCTTCCAAAACCCTCTTAGGTGGAGGAAGGTAAAGTCCAAGTGCAAGTGGTCCTTGATTTTGGTGATAGGGTTGGTATTGGGCCTTATGTGAGACATTAGTGTTATATCCATTTCTCCAAGTAAAAGCAGGATGATTACACTAGTTAGGATTATATGTATTTGAAGATGGAAAAGAAGGTCACTCATAAGAATGTGCCTATTCATGAAGCGCATCTTTGAATGTAGGAATGGTGGGACATTCCTAAGTGGGGTGTGTATTACCTTCACAAATACCACACACCTGTTTGACCTTCTTAGAGGAAATTCTTCCCATTTCCATGGCCTCAAATGTTCTAGATAGGGATCCTATTTTAGCATTCATATCATCTTTTTCAATCATAGCATACATCCCTCGCCCCTAACAGATGAGGTGTTGGACTTGGGCTTGCCATGGTAATCTACTTTTTTTCTAAATTAGTCCAAGTTTGTGTACTCTCTACTAGCCATTACAAATACTCTTGTGCCTCTTTAGCTTGTTTATTTAATAAATTTTTGTTGCACATTATTTCAACAATTTATTGCTTATCAGAATTAAGTCTTTCATAAAAGAAGTTAACAATATGCCAAGGTTCATATCCATGATTTTGAAAAATTAACAATAATTCTTTTGAATCTTTTCCAACATTAATGGAAAGTTTCTTTATCCTTCTAGGTAAAATTCATTATATTTTGATGGAGAGTAGTTTGTCTTATGTACATGAATTTTTTTTTTCAAGAACTTTCCAATCATTTCTTGCCATGTTTGTATAGAACCTGTTGGTAGTGAATGAAACCACATCTATGCTTTTTCCTTTAAAGAAAAAGAAAATAGTTTGAGTCTTATCATATCTAATATGATGTTTTGTGTACACTGAGTCAAGCACACCTCATCAAATTATTTTAAGTGCATGTAAGGACTCTCACTATTTAATTGATAAAACTTGGGAAGTAATTAAATTACTACCACCTTTAATTCAATCATACTAGCATTTTAAGGTAAAATTATACATGATAGTGTGTTGGTATAATTATGTTGTAAGTACTCTCTTAATGTTCTCCCATAAGAGTTTTTGTTATTCCAATTGTCCTCACGTGCTCTTTGTTGGTCACATTCCCTATTATAATACCTTCTCCTATTTTCAGGTGGTGGAGCATGATTCCTCCATGAATGTATGTTATCATTAAATTGAGGTGGAGGATCATCAACATTAAAGAGAGAATTATTTTTCCATGAGGAAACATCATCATTATCCATGACAAGAGGTGGTCCATTATCATTAAACAGGGGATTGTTCCTCCATGGGAAAAATCATATCTATTAATGTTGGAGTGTTAATTACCCCTTTAATTAGTGTTCAGATTATTCATTGAATGCAACTAATCATGTTGTTTTTATTTTTGATATTTTTTCTCAATAAAAATAAACTAAATGATGTAACCTAATATTTAAAATGATGCACAAACAAAGGACACAATTAAACAATCCATAAGGTTAACAAGCCAAAATATTTTGATTTTCTTAAACTTATGTGGGTGAGAAGCTTTTAGATTAATCTAACACTCTTATCTTTTAGACTTGCCCACCACTTACCAATTAGATCCTAACCTAACTAACCACTTTACACTCTCCTTAGCCTACTGTAGGTAGTTAGGGTCATAGAATGTCCTAACAGACTAGTTGTTTAAATATTAGCGTAATTAGTTAAATAAGGGCCATTGGAGTGGCAATGGGTCGCCTCCTTCCAAGAGGGTCTTATGAGCACGTGATGGCCTCTATAGATCTCTTCTAATTGATTTTAAATTAATTTGATTATCTTAGGTGGGCCAAGAGGTGGTGATAAAATCCACCATTGATCTTGTAGGGTCAGGTGCCCTTACTAATTAATTGTCACACTCCATGGAAGTTCAATTAATATATAAATCACCTTAAAGCAATAAATGTGTCCTAAAAATACAATAAAAAATAATAAACTAATACAAATCCTAAAATGCAACAAATATCAAGTATGCTATCTATATGCAATTGCGCTACTAATTAGTGCAAAATTATTCTAATAATGCAAACCCTATTCTAGAAATTTTAAGAAGTTAGGACTACTCCTAGTGGGGTATTGGATAAGATCTTCTCATATAAGGGTGGGACCATTTACATTTCACCTCCACTTCTAGGTTAGGATGGTCCACTCTTGACCTGTTTTATTACAATCATTTTTAAATGAATTGCAATTAATGAAAAATACAATGGGTTCTCACTACAATTCACTCAAAATAAAAATTTGGCTATCCTAATTGAGATCCTCCTTAAATTCCTCTTTTTTTAATTTCCTACAAAAAAAAAATGGCAATAAGTACCAAATTCAAGTAATAGAGTGATTATGAATTAAGAAAAATTGAAAAATGCACCCAAAAATGCCTTAAATACTAAAAAAAATGCAATTCATAAATTTTTTAATTTTTTTTATTTTTAATGAAAACTCTATTGTGGGTCCCCGACAGTAATGCAAAAAACTTGTTGATTATTTTTTGTAAGTGGATAGGCCATTGTAATTCAACTTATGCAAGTATAGGTTGATCCTTTGTGGACTTGACTTAAAGAAAATGGAGTTGAAATAAAATTTAATTTCCAAAATTTCCAAAATGATAAAAATTAAATAAAAATAAATTCAAGATTTAGATCTGTTGAATTAATAAAAGTACAAAATTCTAAACTAAAAGGATAGAAAATTAAATAAAATAACAACTAAAATCTACTTCCCTAGCTTGATCATGAAAAATATATTCAAATTTGGTCACAATGGAGTTGATTAGCCTTCATCAATCTCTCACTCATATCTCTGATTAAGGGTTCAATGGTTGGATTGTTCATATTTTCAAAATTTTGATAATCTGGGGTAAGGAAAGAATGGGAGATTTGGATAGCTTAGATAAAATTTTTGGATGACAAATTGAAGATCAAGACTAAGGGATGGGTTAGGTATTGTCTTAAGGTAAAGATCTAAGAATTGATTAGAAATCTGATGAGAAAATGATTAGGAAATAAAGTTATTCTGTTGGTTAAAGCTAAACTATTGATTCAATTAGGCTTTAATCAAACAAGATTTGTATTAACTGATTCCAAGACTAATATGATAATAAAATAAAATAGAGATAAAATAAAATAGGGATAAGAATAGGATAAAACAAGAAAAAAGATAAAAATACGGATATAAATGGAATTAAGGAGGAGATTTGGGAGAAAAACTCAATTTGGTTTTTTTCTTGAAATAAAGAAATGATGACAAGAAAGAAATTGAAGAGAGAGCATGAGAGAAAAATAAAATGAGAACAATGAAAATAGATGTAAATCGACTATGAGAAAGGAAGAAAAATTAGGAGAAGAAACAAGGTGGAACAAGGAAGATTAGTGATTAAAACAGAAAAGAATGAAACAATGGTGATTGGAATGACGAACAACTGTGAAAACAAGGGGAGAAAAACACAGTAAAAACAAGTTGGGACAGTGAACGCAAGAAAGAAAATAGGGAATGAACAAAATAGAAACAGGGAATAATGGCTGTGACAGGGAGGACTGGAAACTGGGATAGAGAGGTCGGGAATGACAATGATAGGGGATCTTTAGTGAAAAACAATACGGTGGAGAGGAAGATGTTTGGTTCTTCAACAGTGGTCTTCCCCTCCCTGATCCCTATTGGTTGTATGATCTGTTTAAACTTCCCTTATCAGTGGTGCCTTTTTGTGATGACCGATGTTTTTATATACATTTTTAAATGCAAAACAAATTCCTAATGCAGAATCCATCCCTATTTGGAAACAACTTTGTTAAAACAATACAATGGAGCAGAAGATTGTTTTTCTCTTAAATTCATTTTGAAAACCCCGAGTGTCATTTATTTCCAATAAAATAACTGAGGAAATTTTTTATTTTTTTATATAAAACTAAAATAAAAATACATGCATCCCAGATCTAGCCAATCACAGCTCACAGTTTAGCTGTAATAACTACATATACATGTCCAAAAAGGATAAGTCATATACTTATGTTGATTATAGTACATTACGCAATTGTCTTCATCCAAATTTGCATCTGCCTCGATTTGTTTTGCCTCAAGTCAAATTCTTTTAAGACCTGAGATATTGTAAAAAATTTACAATATCTCAACAAGCTTGTGCTTGTGTAGGTAGTTTCACATCTATTATACCAAATTTGAAATCCAATTCTAAACAATATTTCAAACCATTGCAGTTCTAAAGAATATAATGATCAGATTAGAGGCAAGAAACATAATTGAAATCACATGTCAACCTCAATTTATAGTTTCATGCTAAAACATTTCAAATAATATCAATATAAAACATGCACAATTTTAAATGTATATTCTTCAAATGATCGAATCTACATGGAAAACTTACATAATTTATAACATATAATGTATTACAAAATCACATGAATGCATAACCTATAAATTATGTGAATGATCCTCCATTTAACTTGATAATTCAAATGCCATAAGATCCTCAAAATATTAAAACAGTAATCGATCACGAGTACATATGCACCCGAATCGAGAACATCATCATCATCATGTGCACATATGCACCCCGATGAACACATCATCTGGCTGGTCACAAGTACTCATCTAAAGACTATCGCCATGCCCACCTACATGGCGTCATAAAACAAAAATTTCATGGTACACTATGCTCACAACCAGCTCACTAAAATGTATGTCTCAAAAAGGATGCTATGAACACCTCTAGTGATCATTGCCCTACCACCACAGTCATGAAAAATAGGTGCCTCTTTGGGCATGGATACCTACCACCTTTGGTGGTTAGAGGATGAGTGGCCAAACACTTACAACCTCTTAGCATAGTGCCCACCAGGCTCATTAGCCTGAACAAACATATATCTCAATCCAAATGTCATTAAATCATATATCATATATCTCATGCGAAACCATGCATTTCCTTGACTTATCTCAAAGCATGGGATTGGTGCAATTTCAATTATAATAATTTCTTTTGAAACCACACAATTGTGTGTAATAGAATGAGTAACATCATTTTCATTTTTACATAAAATTATGCATCATGGTTATGAAAGTACATATGTATAGCTCACCTACCTCATTCGCAAATATTACATTCTTCAAAAGCTAAGGTAATGCAACATAACAAAATATCAATTTTATGATAGTCAAGTAGTTTGAAATCGAAAGCATGATAATCAAATGATTTGATTATTTGAAATCTACATATTTTAATAAGGCTGATAACATGCTCAAAATCCCAATGGCAAATAGATGTTAAAACTACCTACCTCAAACACGGTTATCTCAATCCTCAGAATGCTGAATAAGCTTAGTTTGTACCAGTCAGCATCTCTATCAACACATGTACATTACAATGTCATTTATCTTACTTATGATTTTTTAATTATGACTTATTTAGTCTTTGATCACCCTTAACTTGGTGATCATGCCTTTACCCCTTTTTGATCATAGGTATTCCTCTTTATTTTTGTCATAATATCAAATCTTGGACGTTGATTAAAGATCAATGATTTAGATCATCTAATTATCCTTAATTTCTATTACTCTATGATTTATAGATAGTTTATTTCATATCTCAATGTTTAATCTATTGATATGAGATTTAGATTAAATATTGATTTGTCAGATCAATAGTTCCAAGTCATCTTGATATCAAATCTTCGAGTCTAAGGTCATTAGAACAATCTAACTTTTAAATTAATGTAATTAATAATATAAATAGCCTAATTGTTCTTCCTAAGGTTTAATCCATTCTAATCTTGTTTATTTTCTAAATTTCTATAATTTATTAGGCATAATTAAGATGAAAATGAAATTTAACTTATTTAAATAAGACTCAGTAGCGGTCTTACCTCTAATCGCTTAAATCCAAGTATGATGTTGTGTCTGATATGGTCTAATCAGGTTTGATCGCCTTTGGTAAAAAATTTAAGAATGAAGAGCTCATATCAAGTGCTAGATCTATGGTCGAATTTGAATGGGAGCTCAAATCGATGGATGATAAAGGTGTTAGGTAGTTGATCATGGGTTAGATCATCTTAAAAGGATAGATTAGTGGTAGATCTAGCATCTAGTGGCCGATTGATGATTAGATCATGATGAAAAGGTTAGATTGGTCGTAGATCTGAGTTTTGGTGATTGATTAACGATTGGATCATGTGGAAGGTTGTTGATTGATCACAGATCCAACATTCAATGATAGATCATGTGCTAGATGATGATGGATGGTTAGATCTAATTCTGATTGGTCAGATCCATGGTTCAAGGATTGATCACTTCTTGGGGTCTGATCATCTTTAATCTAATAGATTTATGAAACTTTTATAGTTTCTATGTCATGATTATTTAAAAATATCTTCTGATCCTAAATTTTATTGTATAATTAGGTTTGTGTCATCAAGACAAATCCAACATACCTTTTTTTATTGTAAATCAGACTTGTATAGCCTTCTGAATTAAAGATTTTGTGTTTTAAATCTTTTTAAATGGTTTAGATTTAAATATGGACTAAAATAGATCAGAAATGATGTCATGGGGGCTCATTGGAGTGGAACACACACTCTAGGACATTCTGGTGCGTCTTGGTGATAGAACGCATCGAGGAACATCTTGGTTTCCAGGATGCAACAGAGTCTTGGTATAACTGCAACTAGAGGGTGCGTCTTTGTGCCGCATCATCAAGGTGCTTCCTAGTCCCCGATTAGGTCCACCAGGATGAGATGGTCTAATCTAGATCGTCAGATTATTTTGATCTTTGATCAACATCCAAGATCATTCAAAATTTCATTATTTTTGGGATTTCTAGGCTTTGGCGTCCCACGAACTCATTGGACGGCTCAGATCTTCCATCTCAGTTGTCCTTGAGTGGGTACCAAATTAGCTCCACCTGATCGGTTTTCAGCAGTGGTTTTTTAGCTACTGAGAGTAGATCTGGCTAGGATATGGGGAAAATAAGCCAAAAAAAAGGGAATAGGACAAAGAGGGGAGGAGAGGTACCTGGGATTGCTGGAGGAGGGGAAGATTTGGCAACTCTAGTGGCTGTAGACATGTTCTGTGCCGCCGAGTTATTGGAAATGGAAGAATGAGGGAGGTAGCTGGAGGGAAAAGGGGGGAAAATGATAGGGAAAAGACAAGGAACTTGGGGAGGAAAGGAGGAACATAATGTGGAAAGGGAAAGGGGTTTTTTTATCGCCAGTGATCTACCTTCTTTGCGGGCAGGTTCGATCACTGGCCTATTTCCCCCGCGAAGGAGTTGGAGACGGGGTGGGGGGTGCTGTTATAAAAAATGGTCCCCTCTAATTTTGACCCTTTCCATAATTTGAAGCATATAAATGGGTTATTTGTGAAATTACTAAAACCCTCTTATACTTAAAAACTATTTAACTTTCTCATTCGAACTATGTTTTCAGTGTTCTTAGTGTCCTTGGGTTCCATTTTTCAAGTAAAATCTAATTATTAAGGTTCCAAAACCTTATTTGGCTGATATAAAAAGTTCATTCATACAATGCTATTTTATCCCCTTTTTTGGTAACAAAAATTACATAAAATAAGCTTTTAAATTTTGGGTTATTACACTTTCTCCTCATTCTCTTCTACGGTGCTACGGGTTTTTCATGTGGTTCTACGGTGGAGTTCCACTACGGTTCAAAACTCCTTATCTTGTAGTAAAACTCTCTCTCCTCGGGTTTTCCTTCTATGTATTTATAGTGATCTTCCTCCTCTCGGTTTTCTTTTTCTTTTTGGTCTTCCATTCCTTTCATGGGTTTTCTTTCAATTTTTCTCTTCGTCTTGTTAGGCTTTTTGTTTTGATTTCTCCACCTTCTAATTTCTATCTTTGACTCACTTGCTTCCATTTTTCTCTACGGTTGGGTTTTCTTGTTCATCATTCTAACTTCAGCTCCCATTCCTTTTTCAAATTTCTCTTCCAAAAACTTTATGTTGCATAGTTTCCCTTATTGCCAATTTCTTTCTGATTTGATCCTATAAATATAAGCCTCATGATCAAGATCTATGAGATTTTCTTTGTTGTTCCCTTATGCATTTCCATCTTATAGGGCCCATATGTCCTTTTGATCCTTGAAGGTGATCTAGTATATTGATTCGATCCAAGCCATTTAATGCCCAATTTGGTTGATGCACCGTACAAAACTAAATTAGATTCATCTTGATCACACTCTAATCATCTGATTAGCTTCTAATGATCATTTGACCATCAGATTTTGAAAATCAATAGTTGGATAATTAATTGGAGTTAAAATTAACATTTAAGCTAAAAATTACAAAATTAAGTGATTGGATGATCTAATTAAATGATAAATTAGGGATATTTTATGCAAAATTAAACATTCAACCCACCTCCCAACCAGCATTTTGCTAGTCCTGAGCAAAACATGCAAAAAGCCAATTTATAAATTTGATACAAATTGCCACTTTCGTAATTACTCACTATTGCATTTAGCATATGCATCAAGCCCATGAATCCTAGGTTATCCTTCATGAACGAGTTAAGCCTTGTGAGGGTTTATAGTAAATGTACCCATAAAATTTCAAAAAAAATTTCAAGTCAATTTCAACTTTTTTCCTTAGAGAATTATCTTCAATAAATCTATCAACTTTAACATAGTAATAAAAATGAATGAAAAATTCAAAACCCTACTCATATACAAACTACATTCCAATTAAGGTCATATCTTAAACTGTGTGTGCATGTGTGCGTGCAGTCTACATATACAATAATCCTAATATCTAAAAAGACTTCTAACTTTTGAACTCCATCTAAAATATGTCTTGACCTCAATCTTCACTAATAAACATATACTCAAAAACAGAATCTCTCAAATAAAGGTTCAAATAGTATCTTTCTTTTAAATAATTGAGCAAAGTTGATAAAAACAAATTTATCTCACATATAGTTATGAAAAAAATGAAAGTTACTAAGGAGTTTAATTTTTTATCCCTTTAGAAAGGATAAGATGTTATTACCTTTAAACTTTTAGAAATACTACTTTTTGAATCCCATCTTTTCATATCCTCATCAAAACTATATGTAAAGGCCCACATTTTTTTTTTTGAAATAAAGAAATGTTATAATTATAAAAATTGAAAATTTTAAGTTAATTGTTCACTATTATGGTGTGAAAGTGAGTTGAAATAAAACTTAGATAATTTCCTAATTATTACTCATTAAATAAATTGTCTGTAATTAGGATATAAGTGCTAATAAAATTTTAATCTAGTAAGACTTAACTACCTAAGCTAAGTGTAGCTAAGTGTCCCAAGTATAATTTGTCAAGACAATGTCTTGACTTCAAGTCACCTTCCTGATGATTTTCAAGGAAACCCACATGGTGAAGGATGGTTTCCATATGGACAATATGAGTAAAGATATTATTGCAAAAGCATGACTCTAAGTAAACCATTGGATGGTGATCCAAGGGTTATAAAATAAAAGAGACTAAGAGAGAAGAGTTACATATGTAAACCATTGTTTGACAATCAAATGGTCAAGAACAAATAAAGAAATTAATACAACAAAGTTACAAACCTGCAACCAATTGGAAAATGAACACATGGTAAGAATCCATAATAAAGATCCAAAAACACAAACAACTTTAATGATATAGACTTTAAAAAGGGAAACTTTCATAAAAGGGGTGTTGAGATAGGAAAGTATGCCTTTTCATGCATGAAATAGTAAGAGAGAAAAGGAGGAGTGTGTGAGAGAAAGAGAGAAAATGGAAAAGAGAAAAGGGAAATTTCAGAACCAAGCAAAAGTGTGGATTTGTCAAATTATTGGAAAAGTAGGAAAAGCAAATCAACAGAGCAATTATGACATTTTGAGGTAGGAAATCTTGAACTAGACCATGGTTTTTCTTTTGAAAATAGAAAATATTGATTTTTTTTAATTGATCATTTTGGATGAAAGATGTATTGAAATCTTCTTAGATACAAACACATATTTGCTTTGTGAATTATAGATGATAATTATGTGCCATGTGAGAAATTGATATGGATTTCATGCATGATCTATGAATAATTGCTCAAATTTAAATTCTTTTAATTTCCATTTGATTATTGATGCATGATACAATTACTTGCTGGAATTGCAATTTCTATAAATTTTAGTTGAGTGTTGATGTAGTATAGATTTTGATTAAGTCTTTCTTTGAATTTTCAACTTGAGAATTAATACATAATTTATATAATTATATCTAGATATATATATATATATGTATAATTGTTGCTTTTTATTTTCAACTAGGAAATTGAAACGTGACCCAAAATATATGACCAGATCAAGATTTCAATTAACTATATATATCGAGGATTGACGCAAAAATTTGGGTATTGAAATCATGTTCTTATTAAATAAAATTGATCTTGAATATCGCATAAATCCTATGGTTTGTCAAAAAAGGGGGTCAATAATAAAATCTTTAATTTGGGTACCATTCACAAAGTGGTAAATGACACTTAAACATAAGGATAGTGCCAACTGCAGTATACACCGATCAATGTCTATTATAAGAACTATTAGAAGAGAAAAAGTTTTCTAAACCATGCTAGGCACTTGACCCAGGAGATATAACAATCATAGCATGCATCCAAGCAAAGTTTATACACATGAACACTAGAGTCTAGCCACAACAAATTATTAATTAGGGTTCACGTGCATGATATTATGGCTTAGAATTAGATGCATTGTGAGTCAAATTTTGTTTAAATTCATGATGCGTCATACTAAGCTTTGAGGCACTAGACTATTGAATACCAAATTGCTTATTTGTATCTAGTAGCTTTTGGAATATGAAACCTTGACCTAAAAATCTATCGTACACTATTAAGGATTAGACGCATAATACATTGGATTTTATAGTTGTGCCATGCATCGATTAGATTCAGGTCTATGGCTCGCTAATCAATAATCAGAAAAAGGTAAAATGGGTATCATTAGGAACCAGCTGAATCAATTACCTAATGATTTTCTTTGACCTTGATGACAGTACCATGAATCAAGCCATACATAAAGACCCCATATATGATGCAATCACAACATCTATTAGTAACCTATACCATGTGCTATTATAGACTTAAATTGTATCATGTATTTAATGAGGTTATAACATTTCACATCTTGCAATCTATTATTGTGTGCACAATACTTCTGATCAAGTGCAAGACATTGAGCAGCTTAACAACACAGAGTGCAACGCATTAATTAGCCCAGCGTTGGTGGGATGCAAAGCTCCATGCACCCTATTACTAGTCAATAGTATATTATTAATCCATTTAATAAGATCCAAAAGACAAAGCAATAAGTGTCCAAATTTAGACAAAGAAATATGATACCATGCATTTAATATATACCTTATAACTTACTATAATCTAAATAGTGATCAAACTTACAATTGGGCTTCATGTCCTTCAATTCATCATGAGACATCATGTCCTTCAATTCAGTCATGGCTTATGTGCTCTCTTTTAATTGGGTTTCTAATTGAGCAATTTTTATCTCCTAATATTGTATGAATTGTTGAAAGTTATCCTCCTCTTCCCCGTTAGGCAGAGGAGGTAAGGTCTAGGAGCAAGTGATCCTTGATTTTAGTGATAGGGTTGGTATTGGGCCTTATGTGAGACATTAACATTATATCTATTTCTTTGATTGAAAGTATGATATTAGTTTAGTTAGGATTATATGTATCTGAAGATGGAAAAGAAGGCCTCTCATAAGAATGTGCTTGTTCATGAAGGGCATCTTTGAATGCAGGAATGGTGGGACATTCTTAAGTGGGGTGTGTATTACTTTCACAAATACTACACACCTATTTGACCTTCTTAGAGGAAATTTTCTCCATTTACATGGCCTCAACTGTTCTAGTTAGGGATGCTATTTTAGCATTCATATCATATTTTTTAATCATAGCATAGATTCCTCCCCTAACGGATGTGGTGGTGGACTTCGTCTTGTCTTGCTAATCTACTTTTTTTGAATTAGTCCAAGTTTTTGTACACTCTGCTAGCCATTCATACTCTTGTGCCTCTCAAGTTGTTTATTTAAGAAATTGTCATTGCACATCATTTCAACAAATTGGCACATATTAGAATTAAGTCCTTCATAAAAGAAACTAATGATACACCATGGTTCATATCCATGATGCAGACAAATTAACAATAATTCTTTGAATCTTTTCTAGCATTGACAAAAAGTTTCTTTATCCTTCTAGATAAAATTCATTATATTTTGGCAAAGAGTATTTGTCTTATGTATAGGAAAATCTTTTTCAAGAACTTCCTAGTCATTTCTTGCTGTCTTTGTATGGAACCTACTGGTAGTAAATGAAACCACATCTTTGCTTTTTCCTTTAGATAAAAAGGAAATATTATGATTCTTATCATATTTATTTTGATGTTTTGTGTACACTAAGTCATGCACACTTCATCGAATTCTTTTGAGTGCAAGTAAGGACTTTCATTGTCCAACCCATAAAATTTAGGAAGTAATTGAACTACTCCCACCTTTGATTCAATCATAACAACATTTTAAGGTAAAATTATACATGAATGTTTGCTAGTATAATTAGGCTGTAAGTACTTTCTCTATGTCCTCCCACGAGGGTTTTGGTTATGCCAATTGTCCTTATGTGCTCTTTGTTGGTCCCATTCCCTGTCATAATTCCTTCTCCTATTTCCAAGTGGTGGAGAATGATTCCTCCATGAATGTATGTTATCATTAAATAGAAGTGGAGGATCGTCAAAATAAAATAGAGGTTTATTTGTCCATGAGGAAATATCATCGTTATCCATGATGAGAGTTGGTCCATCATCATTAAAGAGGGGATTGTTCATCCATGGGGAAATATCATCTCTGTTAATGCTGGGTGTAGATTACCCCTTTGATCAGTGTTTAGATTATTCATTGAATGCAATTGATGATGTTGTTTTGTTTTATTTTGTTTTTCTATTTTTGTTATTTTTAAAAAAAGAAAACTAAACTAAATGATTCAACCTAATGTCTAAAATGAGGCATAAACAAAGGACACAATCAAACAATCCCTAAGGCTAACAAGCTAAAATATTTTAATTTTCTTGAATGTATGCGGGGTGGGGGGGGGGGAAGCTTTTAGATTAACCTAATCTAACACTACTCCTCTCTTTCATACTTGCCCTACCCCTTACCAGTTACATCCTAACCTAACCAACCACTTCACACCCTCCTTAGCTAGTTGTAGGTAGTTTGAGTCATGGAATGTGATGGTAGAGCTAGTTGTTTAAATATCAGCACAATCAGTTAGACAAGGGACACTGAGTGGCAATGGGTCACCTCCTTCCAAGAGGGTCCTATGAGCTTGTGATGGCTTCTATAGATCTCTTATAATTAATTTTTAAGTAATTTGGAAGGTTGGGTTATGCACTTGTAGTGATTATCCTAGGTGGGCCAAGAAGGTGGTGATGAAATCCACCCCTAATCTTATAGGTATTCTTGACATTTACATGCTCACTTGAGGTGGAGTATTATGATCATAGGCATCTTTGCATTAACTGGGTGAGTGTCATTGCTAAATATGACTAGTCATCATGTCTTGTCTCTATTGCATGTAAGTGGCTGATTAATGTACCTTATCACCTTATTTACCTTTTTTTTTATTGTTTTATGATGCTTATAAATAGATGTACGTGTATTGAATGAATCAACAAACAACACATTCAAGCTAGGATTCCCTAGAAATATGCACATGTGAGTGGTTTGATTAGTGATGAATTAAAGACCATTCATCAAGTAGTATATTTGCATGTGTTATTCTTTTCGTTCCTAGGTACACACTTGTAACTATGATGAAGTTTCCTATTGACTCCCTTAACTTTGCCTCTAGCTTGGACTACTAAGATGATGTGACAACCTGAGTTTTTGTAACACATTTTGTAATACATTTTCAAAGGCAAGGCCCTTAGTAGTAAAAAAATTTCAAAAAACAAAGCAGTGAAAATTCTTTTCTTTAGAACTTGTTTTAAAAAGCCCAAGTCATCACTTCATACATAACAGAAGTAGAATTTTTGTACAAGATAAAATTCTATTGAAGGAATATATTTTTATTAAATTCCAAATTCATGTAGTGGTTCATAGTACAACCCAAATCCATTACAATACTTGTCCATATTACATAATCCAAAACTCAAAGCTCACTATACAATGAAACTCTCATTACAATATAATACTCTCAAACAAAACAAAATACATGTCTTCAAGGCACATGCTTTGATGATTATTCTCTTCAAGTATTCTATAGTCTTGAGCTCCTAATTCTCCTTCTTTGTATTTAAGATATTGTAAACATTGAAATATTTACAATATCTTAGCAATCTATGCTTGGTAAGGGATTCAAGAAGCATAATAATTGACAGCATAATTCTAATACTTTACAATCCTATTATTCATAAACATAGTTATGTATTTAACTCTTTACTTTGTAATATATGTACATCCTTATACATACATACTGTACATGGATAAATTTGTCAAATTTATGAAAGTAGTCAAATATCTTTCCCAACTAAGCTGATCAATTCTTTCCACTATGAGAAATCAATATTTCAGCTAGTCCTATATTGGGAATTTCCCTTCTTGGAAAATACTGGTAATATACAATTACCTAGCATTTCATCATGCCAAAACATAAGGCATTTCACTATGCCTATCTCATATGCATCATAGTGCAAACTAATCAAAGGACTACCATGTTGCAGTTTGATTCGTACTAGTGTACTCGGATAACTGCCATGTTCACCACTGATACCATGGTAGAAAATATTGTGTCACTACCCATATGGGGAAATAGGACTTTCATAGTGGTGGCCTTCCCATAATTGCCCCACTCGACTTCTAGCCTCTCATAGGGCAAGGTATCATCAAATCATAAAATTTTGGGAAGTGGGTGGTCAAACCCTCATAAGCCCCTAGCATAGCATCCCTAGGCTTTTGCCTGTTTAAAAAAAAACTCCAAGCCTCCATGCTTGTATGGAAAGTAGGTTTCATATGTATCAGACAATCTGTCTGTTTACTTAGGGCTAGAATATCTTCTAGTTCCATATTCACTTAGAGTCTAGTCCTCAATTCTAACTTAACCATTTCATATGTGTTTGGGTGGATCATAAGGGTTTCAGGGGATTTAATACAAGTATTAACATTACACTTATCAATATAAGGTCATGTGTTCAACACATACAGCCCATGTAGATGCATTCATAAATCCTCCTACCTTCAAGTAGTGATCCATCTCTTCAGATCCTCCATGATTTTGATTGGTGTATGAAATCTGTAAATCCATACATACTGTCAATACATATACAATTTGAATAATCATATCTATATTCTTTGTCTAATCTTGTCCTTTGATATAAAGGATCTAGATCTTTTGTCCTATCATGATCTATCTTCCTTAGATAATGTCTATCCTATTAATCAATAAATCTGATGATTAGAATGATCTTCTAATCTTTCAGATTTTTTATTCTAAGTCTTTGTGTATTCCTTTCTTTGATCTTAATCTTTCATAGATCCTTTGATCAACAATTTATACTTGTTGATAAAGATCAAGAACTTAAATCTTCTATCATCTAGTTCTTCTTTGATTTAAGTTTAGTTGTTTGATCATCCCTAAGGAGGATGATCTTAGTTCTCTTCCTTGAATCATATTTCATCAAGGGTTCAGATTTTCTATTCCATTTGATCTAAGTTGCAAGCAATATATATATATATCGTCATCATCATCAAGAAGTATTTATTTCTCTTTTTAATGTTCTTGATCATTCAAGATCCAATGGATCTTGTTTGATCACCCTTATCTTACTTACAAATTTTATTAGGGTTAGATAATTTACTCACCTATTATGCTCTTATTATTATTATTATTATTCAACTAATTAATGTTTTATTGGTTAAGATAACTTATTTCAGCCTAAGTCTAGACTGCTCCTCGTATTTCCAATTGGCTAAGGCTTACAAGTTGAATGGGTAAACACAAAGTGGTTACTTCAATCCTCATGTAAGGAGGCGTTTAGACCTTACAAATGTCAACAGAAGGTAGGGGAAGAGTGAGGCCCTATTAGAAAAGCCCCCTTAACTACCATGTTCAACATTCACTAGAGTGACTTTAGCTCAACCTTTTATAAAGTTCCTATGAGCATGTTAACCCTAAGTACTCTTTCTAATTGATTTTAATTAAGTCCATGAACATTTAGAATGTCATTCATGGGGTTTATTATGCTCCTAGTTTGGGCTAAGGATTTGATAATCCTTATATTGTCTTACTAACTATAGCCCTTACTAATTAAGTCCAAGTCAAATAATTCACTCTTATTTGTGTCATGAAACTCTACTTTCTCATTAGATTCCATTTTTGGTGTTTTATGCTCTTTATCTTATAACTACTTTAACAATTAAATCTACTAATAAAATTTAACCATAAATGAATTATAACTTTAAAGCATAAAATTACATAATTGAACAACTTAATGATAATGGTACAAGGTACTTAAGATTACACTAGCATGATCTCTAACTAATGTACTTTATCTAATAACTCAAATTAAACTATCATGGACCTAAGGTACCATCTCATACCATAGTCTAATCTAACATGAAATCCTAGCATGGTCCTAAGTTACAATTGCATGTAATCATACCAACATGGTACTAAGTTATAATTCATCATTCATGAATAATTTTATGGACATTTGAAATGAAGTTATACTAAATAATCTATCATGGATCCTATATTCATGAAATAAATCAAATGAAATCAATGCATAACTTAAGCTAACCCATTTCTCATTATTAAAGCTTTTACTTATGATCCAACTATTAGAACTTTAGGTCTTTTCCTTTTTAATCAAGGGTTTTAATTAATTTTTAGGGCTTTTACTCCATTAAGGTCCAAGATCATATCCCTTTGTTTTTGGTCATATTCAATCCATGATGTCAATGGATTCCATCATAATATCATTCATTCAATCCATCCCAAGGGTCTGATCATACTTGATCTTATTGATCAAGTGGGTCCCTTTGTATTTTTAGGATTTTTCTACCATAAAGGATAGATCCCAAAATTTATCTTAGATCTGTCCAAATAAGTCATGGATATCACTTTATTTTAACATATTATCATCAGTAAATCAGATCCCTAAGATTTGATCATCTCAGATCTTGAAGATTGTGAAAATTAGAAGCTTAATTCTTAAATAGAGAAAGTTTCGCAAAGAATTTTCTAATTTTATGATTTCAGAAGAAAATAGATGTTATAAGCTTTCCATATCTTCTTTCCAATCTAAATTTGGAGTTTAGATGACTCCACAATTGAACTATGAAGTTCACAGTCGTTCCTAGGGTATAGATTTGATCTGGGCCCAATGGAACGGGGACCAGAGCTGTCACACGATTGTCCCTGTCAAGACGACATCACAAACGCTACGCGTGAAGAGACGCTCATGTAGGGCACATCTTCGTACAACCTTTCGTAGTGCGTCCCGCAGTCCGATTCAATTTGTGGAGATCGGATAGTCTGTTTTGGATTTCAAATCAATCCTCTTCAATCAAAGGCTCAAATCTCTATAAAATTTTTTGAAACTTCTACCCTAGGGGTTTTGGACCCTTCTAGATCAATTGGATGTCTCAAATTTTCCATATAAGCCCTCATCATCCAAAATTGAAGGGTTTTGGTCCTTACTTTATTTTTATAAATTTTAACCTAAAACTACTTATAGAAAAATAAAAATTACTTAAAACAACTTGAAATAAGTATAAGAAGTGGTTCCACCTACCCAATTGGAGAAAAAACATAGATTTGAAGCCCAATTTGAAATAATACCCTTTGATGATAAGATAGCCCGATAGTCTCTTGTTTTGTGATTTTCCATTGATTGCACTGTTGGATCTTGAAATTGATTTAGGAGTTTTGCAGATAAGGTAGTCTAGGATTGTATGGATGGTGAGATTTGTGAGATTCAACTTGGAAGAGAGTGCCTAATTGAATTTAGGTCTCTCGTTCCAATTAGAGAGAGAAGAGAGAAAGTGCAAGAAGGGAGATTTTTGGGAGTTTTGGAATTTTGGGAAGGAATATAGATCTTGTTTTTTAGATTAAGCAAGATGATTTTATGAAAATTTTAATGAACAATTTTGGAGGATTTTTGGAGGGATATTTATTGGTGTTTTGCATTTTTCATATTTACATGTAATAATTATGTTTAAATTCTTTTAAATATTAAATTAACATTAGATCCTCCACTACCACCTCCTTCTCCACTAGTATTTGGTAGTGGTTTGACCACTCATTACATGTTTTTTGGGCATTGGATTTGTTTGTGGGGCCCATGGGGTGTGAAAGGACCACTTTGCCCTTTTATGGAGAAAAATCCATTTTATTTTCCCAAACTCTAAATTGACCACACTTAGTGTCATTTTGATTGGTTATTTGAGTATGTTCAAAATTCTTAAGTTTTAAATCATGTTTTAATCTCTATAAAAAGAGAATTTCCAATAACCTAATTTTCTAGCCCAAAATTTCTAAAAACTGAAACTTTATTGATTTCTCATTCAATTTACAAAAATTGGGGTTATTACAGATGCTCCTTCAAAATTAAACATAAGTGGTCTGTCCCACATTGCACCATTATTTGGTTTAGAACTACCTATTGTATTTGATCTTGGTTCCACCAATTAAGAAGTTGTTTGGTCTTTTAGCTCATATAAATATTAGAATATCTTGTGCATTTGCTACTTGCTGATAAGAACTTTCCCCTGGGCTATGAGTGATGAGAAGTTAATATTATTGTTATGATGCATTATATTTGTCATTGTTAAATGAGTCAATGCATGTACTCTAGCCCATTTTGGTGAATTTTTTAGCTCTAAATACTTATGACCTCTGCCAAATCATAATTTCACTACACAAAAAGACTTCTTCCCTGTACTCTATTTTTTGGGTTCTTTACATGTAGTCACTTATTTAAGGAAACTAAATACATAAGAATTTAGACCATTCAAGAATAATGTGAAACCCTTTGGTTTAAAATTACAGAGTCTAAACCATTCACATTTAAAAGTACTTTTAATCTGCTCTGTTCAATCAAAAAGATTTTTTACTTTTCTCAAGTTAAAGAAAATACTATTGTCTTCCACTTGCTGCCCTTAGCTATTCTTATTTTTAAGATCTATTGATATCATAATTCAAAATTTGAAGTAATCTCTTATTATATGATTAGTCCAGACCTACAAGCCCATATTTTTCAAGAATCAATATCTACAATCATATGCAAGCATAAGCATCTCTACCTAATAAATTTAACTTCCTTTCTTAATCAAAGCTTGCTCTTAACAAATACCAAAATCAAAACCTACATCTTAATGATTAGAAAAGAAAAGGGGACAAAATTGAGACAAAATAGTTTATATTCATGTTTTAAAAAAATTACCCACACAAAACACCATATTGGCATTCTAACAAACAAATAAACAAAAAAATCATAATAACTTTTCTTTCACCATTATTAGTAATCATTGTAATTACATGTGTAGCCAATCTTGTCATCATTGCAAATTATTACCCAAAAAGATGGTTAATTGCATTAAGAAGTATAAATAGACAAGCTAAAATCAATAGGTAAACAATTTCCAAATAGGAAACTATTCTATTGGTAATCTAAGACTGTCTTTCTAAAATTTCTAATACCTAAAAGATAGAAACAAGACTAATTATGAAACATGACTCCGCTACCAATTTCCTAATTTGAAACACTTCCAACTCAAAGAAAAGAAACTCAATGAAAGCAACTTGTCATGAACATGTTGCATTTAGGTAAGAAGCATGTGCTTGGAAGAGTAGAGGGCTATTAATCTACACCCTTTAGAATGAACCTTGTCCTTAAGGTTCAAGGTTTGATATGTAGCCTTCAAATAATCATAATTTCTCATTTAACATTATCCTTCATCATTGTCTTTCCATTGAACTAAAGTTTCTAAAATAAATTTGAATCCAATTTTCATCCAATGATAGTAAAAAAATTCTTGAGGTATTGGCTGAAACGCACTATCATCACTTAGGGGTAGAAGCATAGGAATGGGTTTCACTTGATGACCAATATGATTTTTAAGGATAGAGATAAAAAAATACAAAATACAATCTTGATCCTTCCAATAACTCCAAATGGCAAGCAACTTTTCCATCTCATTCAGTTCTTTGAAATGGGTTGCAGAATCTAATAGATAATTATTTATTCCCACAACAAGCTATTGATGATTGATGATTGGCTGTGATTTTGAATACACCTATTCTCCCCCTACACACTTACTTTCTAAATGGTTCTTGTTACATTAGATTTGTATTTGGTTTTAAGCATCTGCAAGGTACTATTGTTATTGCTAAAGAATGTTGTCTTCATCTTTTAATATATGAACACATGCTCCACTATAGAATATCTTGGCATATACGATGGTAGTGATGTGGAGGACGACCATATGGAATTTCAAATGGTGTGATTTTGGCAGCCATTTAGAAAGTCATGTTATACCAATACTTTACCCACTATGACTAGTAATGTCATTTTGAGGGCCAATCTATAGTCCATCAGCCCTATAAGCCCTAATAGTAAAAGATGCTTGCTAGTTTTCTTCTACTTTCTTTGTTCTTTCATATGGCCCTCCTGTGTCTGCCCACTATAGATTGATCATTCATTTGGGAATGATATGCGATGCTCAAATTAAGTTGAGTGCCTTATAACTTAAAACCTTCTCTGAAAAAATGTGCATAGAAAAAGTAGACTGTAACCATTTATTATGGGTCTAAACATGCCATGTAGTTTCAAAATATCCCTAATAAATTCTTTTGCAATTGAGCAAGCTGGATATGAATCAGAAAGCCTACAAAAATGAATGTACTTAGAGATCTAGTCAATGACAACGAAAGTCATTGTTTTTCTAGAAGGTTGAAATAATCCTTCAATGAAATATACCAAGATGTCTTCACCTATATCATTAAGAAGTGGAAATAGTTGAAGCAAGCTAACTGAACTAGATTCTCATACTTATTTTTTAGATAACTTGTGCACTCTACAACAAAGTGTTTAATATCTTCCTTGAGACCTTTCCAATAGATGCTTTCTTTTGCACACCTAAGCTATAGGTGAGTTGGTCAGGATAGTATATTGATGTTCGAGGGGTCTTGTGTTCAAATTTTAACCCAAACTAATTTATTTTTTTCTTTACTCTTCAAAAAAAAAATATCTTTTCAAGGATTTGAAGTATCCATAATAAACCATCCTTGTCTTCATAGTTCTGTAACAAATCTAGATCCTTGCTCAGCTATTACTGTAAGTTAAGAATTTCACCATCATGTTAATGTTCACATCGAATATCATCAAGGATAATGAATTAATGGCATTAAGATTTCCAACAATGAAGATATCTCTAGTATTTGTGATAAAGCATCTGTAGTAGAATTTCCACATCCTTCTTTATAAACTATCTCGTAATCATATCTTTAAAGCTTTGAGGTCCACTTTTGTTGTTGCATTGGTTTGTGATCTTTGCACTAGGAAAACTTAAGAATTATGATCAATCAAATCTAAAACTTCCAACTTAGTAGATAAGGATGCAACTTTAGAACAAGAAGAATAAAGGCAAGCATCTCTTTTACACATTTTGAAAGAGACAAGTATAATAGATAACACCTAGCTAAAGAAAGTAGTAGGATGTCCATCTCGCATAAGCATAGCTCCTACGCCCTATTTTCCTACATCATATTCAAGAATAAATTGTTACAAAAATTAGGAAGTAGCAAAAATTGATTAGATATCATCACTTGAGATCTTCAAAAGCTACAATAGCTTGTTCAATTAATAAGAATGATTTTTGTTTAATCATGTAGTGGGAGAAGCAGCTATTTTTCTATAATCACACACAAAGCATCGATAATATTCTATAAGCCAAAGAAAACCATGAAGTTGTCGAATATTAAATGGAAAAGGCTAATCAACCATATATTATATCTTTTCTAGATTTATTGTAAACCCATTTTTTACAGATAATATGGCCAAAATAACAAATAGATGTTTGGACAAAACTACATTTAGATATCTTTGCGTACAATTTAAGATTTTTTTCATTGTTTACAAAATAGTGAAAAGATGTTCTAAATGGACATTTGAGTTTGGCTATATATCATGATATTTGTCAAAGAAGATCAGAGCAATTATCACAATAATTCATGTAACTCATTCGATAATTCATCAATTATCACAATAATTTTTTTATTTATTTTTTATTTTTTCATTGTTACCTTAGTCGAAGTCCTATAGTCCACATAGAACCTTTAGGTCCCATCTTTTTTATTTTTGGACTAATAATATTATTGAAAAGTACTTACTAATGCTATTATGAATTACCCTAGCTTCCATCATCGTTTAACATTTCCTTCATTTTCATTTTTGGGACATATGATGTGACACCTTGGGTTTTTGAAACACAAATATCACTTTTGAAAATTTGCATTCTAAAAGCAAGTACCCTAATTTCTTTTAAATCTCTTTCTTAAACACTTTTTGACTATAATTTCTTTATGAAACATATTTTCAACCAATGTTCATTAATATAGTAGTGAACTCCCATTAGAAAAATGTGCATGTATTCTTGAAAAAATGCTAAAAAATAGAGCAAAAAAATGCTAAAAATTAGGTTGAATTCTCACCAATAAAACTTGTGAAATTTTAATGTTTTATCAACCAATTTTTCATGCTAGATCAACACAAAAATTAGTCATTTATTCATGCTTCAAATTTCTAATAATAGTCATGAAAACTAGGAAAAATAGTAGCCAAATTAAACATGATTTTCAAGTCTAAAATGTTACTAGCAGTGAGCATAAATGTTAAAAACTCATTCCCAAAAACACATGTAACTGAATCATAAAACATGGTGTTTAAATAGTCCTTAATATAAATATAAAAATGCTCAAATTTATGCATGAATAGCCTATGTTATATGTCATTAACATAGCATATTCACAGTCCAAAAATAGTCACCTCAACTAGTGATTTCTCAACCAATTTTAGATGTTTTTAAGCATGATTTTTCATGTTAAAATTCAATCAAAACACATGTCCATATGAAGTGCTCAGTCTCTGATACAAACATCATCCATAAAGCTCCAAAGAGACTTAAAAAAATAATATAAAAAAATCAGAGAAGCTTAGGAGTTTTAGGATCATCTTACTCACTAATTAAAAGTGTTAAAAACTAACGATCTTCCTTGAGCTTCACTCCATGCTCCTACATTTTCTTCTCTCTAGTTTTGGATTGTTATGTGCCTGAGAAAATCCTTCTTCTCCTCTCTTTTTTCTTCCTTTTTCCTTCTCTTTTCCACTCTTTTTCTCCAAGACATTTTGCAGTTATTTTCTTATGGCTAGGACATCTTTTCTCTTATAATGTTTCTAACTACCGTCCTTACTCCCCAAGCATTCCATTCCTAGTAGAACTTCCTCTCCTTACTTATTAGAATCCTATCCATGCCAGCCCATCAGTCTAGGATGTTTCTATTTGTTTTCTACTTGATTAGCTAACTAAATAAAAAAAAAAAAAAAAATCTCTAACTGCCTAGGGTGTTCTATTTCATTTAGGATCCCTCATAGTCTAAGACATTTTTAACTTAGTTACCAACTCCTCCAACACAAAATGTCCCATGCAATACTCCTAATCCCCAGCTACTTAGGTTGCTTAAGCACCAAGTCCTTGGTTTAAAATGTGGCCTTGTTAGGAAATGTCCTTAAGACCTTTAGCATTATGGGCTAAGTGCAGTTACTTGCCCTATTCTTTAGCTAAAGGCATCCTCTAATAGTTTGGGCCTTATGCTATTTTTGGTTTCATTCATCAAATTCACATTTCTAGTATATGGAAAGGTAATTTTAGTTTTCACTAGAGGTATAAATGGTTGCAAAAATTTGGGGTATTACATATTATATTACTCTGGTGGAACATTGGTAGTTTTAGCTCTAGTAGTAATCTCAATTTCTTGGTCTTAAAACCTATGTGGAGGTAAAGGTTAAGTTTGACCAAGTTGCATCCCAAATTGAGCTACTAAAAGTCCTTGCACATTTGAGGGGCATCAACTATCTTTAAGAAGCAGCATTACATAAGACCTTTAGGCTAAATTCAAATAATTTAGTTTGCTAAGAATATTTTCCAATAGTGCATTGGTAGTTACTTTGGATTATATGGTTAGAGTAACTGGAACCTACTTGTCTAACGATCAAACTCATTAAGCTTGTGGCTAAGCAACATACTAAATACAAATTCATGTCTTTTGTTTTTTATTTTCTATTTTGGGTGAACCATGAAATGGGTACAACTTGAAAGTGGGAAAAAAGAACAATTTAAAAGTAGATGCAAACCCCAAAAAGAAAAGTGCTCCCTATGGTCCCATGTGAGGGGGTTAATTGGGCCTTTTTTGCAAAATATACTGTTTTGGCTTAAAAACCCAAAACTAAAAGGAGTAAGACAATGAAGGGTCTCTAATGTCAAAAACACTCTCGAGAAATATTTAAAATCCCAGCAGATGTTCTATAAAATTTTGAAAAGATTGAGTAAGGTTTGCGTAAGTGTCTCACATGCAATTCATTGAACATCTTGAAGATCCAATGAAAATCAAGAGGTTTGGCTAGCTCAATAATGTACCTACTCCTCTATCTCAAGAATAACCTCTTGTTGAGTATCTCAAGGTTATCTCTACCTTGAGTTTCAACTAATTCTTGTGAAATTTTTACAATCCAAGTTGATATAGTACTTGGGCCTTGAAGATTGACTACTCATAAAACTCATTATCAAATACAATGGTGGAACAACAAGTTTCCAAGAGAGACACCTCTCTTACAATTAAAAGCAATGAACAAAAATGATAAAAGAACTTCTCTCTAAGAACTACAATCCTAGAATTAAAATGAAATAGAGAAGTACAAATTCACAACCTAAATGATAGGAAAAATTAAGTTGGAGAGCT
This sequence comes from Warburgia ugandensis, assembly GCA_035236585.1. Classification (NCBI taxonomy): domain Eukaryota; kingdom Viridiplantae; phylum Streptophyta; class Magnoliopsida; order Canellales; family Canellaceae; genus Warburgia; species Warburgia ugandensis. The sequence goes on along the minus strand of CP141126.1, from coordinate 81,892,039 downwards.
TGAAAGTAGATTGGAGCTTAAGCCTGAATGAAGTGAATCCCTTGTTATTAGTTTCTTCTTCTTTGGAATCTTCAAAATGGCTTGTATACAAATGTAAATCTTCAAAATGTGACAATTAGAAATCCTCCTCTTTGATTGGATGAAGATACAACTATTGGGAATTCAAAAATATGACTATTGGACAACTTTCATATAATTGGACTTTGAAATTGCCTTTTTGTGTCATAGTATCCCATACAAATTTAAAGTTCTTTGCTAAAAATATGTAGGGACCAGGAACTCAATTGGCCTAGTTTCCTTTGAATTTTCAAGCAAAAAATGTGTTGGTTCTATAGACAGTTGACTGACCTAAGCAATAATGCTTTCAAGTGGTTCAATTTGACCTTTCAACCTTGAAATGGCAGCAACCTAGTCATGTAGTGTAGGATTTGAATGATCTTGGTACTTTAGAGAGGTCTTCCATAGCTCTATGTATTAAATACTTGAAAAGATTCAAAGAGTTACAGAGACACATTTAAACTCTTAGAATCTCCAAAGTGATAAATCTAAACACATGGAAATCTTCAAGTAATTATATACTTCATTTGTGAACATATGAAAACTTTCTAAATGGGACATGTAGGCACATAAAATTTTTGAATTCTTCAATGAATAACATGTGGCTCCTTGAATATATCAATTCTTCAAAGATAATCATTTGAATCCTCTTGAATGCATAATAATACTTAATATTTATCAAGAAATGGCTTGTGGTGCAGACTAAGTGAACATGTTACATCACAACACAATGGTTGTAATATTATCGAAGTAAAAAAGAATTGGCTCAACAATCTCTTTCTTTTTTCTTTTGTGATGACAAAACCTTGGAAAGAAAGATTAAGACAATGAAATTTTAAGTGATGAAAAAATCAAAGTCTTTTGTTTTTTCTTGTACCATTACCTCTTTTTTCAAAACAAAAAAGCGGGTGGCAAAGGGGTTCTAGGAGAATAAGAAAAGGTTAACTTCCCTAGACACATGAATCATAAGCACATTAGAGGAAGGGGAGACATGACAATACACTGCCCCTAAATAGGTTAGAACATTCAAAGATGGCGTCTATATTTGCTTTTATAGTTCCCCTTGGTTTCTTACATTGTTAAAGAGATAGATACAAATGAGGGGAGAAATTCTTTAATGGGCATCATTATGGGACCACACATATAATTAAAATTGAAGATGGGCCCACTTTTGAGAAATCTAAGCCATCCAGAATCTTGGGTATCACTTAGATGAGTGAAGACCTCAAAATCTCATCCCTTGAACCTTCCTAACCAATGTTCTTTTAAATTGGAAAATGAATGGTAAATAGGTTTACCATAAATTGATATAAAAACTACTTGTGCTGGAATCCCAAATTGATGAGATTCAGTCGTCTAACTGATGCCCACTGCTACATATAGTTCAGATCTCTTTAAAGTTGGTCATATTCAATTTATGCATCCTTACCTTGTTGACCCATCATAGTCTCAATAGAGAGAGGGGCTCAAATATCAAATCTAGAGGTATTCAACTCAAAATTTGTTCTAAGGATTTAGCCCACACTATTTCGCATCATTTATATGTTAAAGTAAAATAAAAAAGGGTACATGAGTGTGGCGCAAGAGTGAGTCTCAATCGTAAAGGTCATAAGTTTGAGAGTCCTCAAGGGTGTGTATGTGTGAGTGCGGGTGTCAACTGATAAGTGTTCAATTTTGTATAAAAATATCAAATTAGTTGCTAATGTGTTATAACTTATAGTGTTAAATTAGGGTTTAGGCCAAAATTCATAACACATGCATTTTTTACCTAAGAATTCAAAATTTTGACATTTTGCAGGTTCAGAAGCTAATCCAAATTGAGTATGTGAATGATCATACTTTTATAGGAATTAATTAGGCTTTTTCTTTTTTTGTAGGTGTTGAGAAGGTAATCCAAAGGTTGAGATTGATCAAGTTGGGAATTGAAGCCATTCATGAGGTTTCCTAGTCTAACTAAAAAACCCAAGCAAGCCAAAGCCTAAATGTCATCAATCAAAGGTGTAATGAATGTTCAACATCATCCTAGGTCAAGCAATAAGGAAATTTAGGAAGCTAAAGGTGACTAAAATGGGCCCATGAAGCAAGCCATTCATTTCCACTACCTTTGCATTGGAGCCATTCAAACCACCTAAGTCATTAAAGTCATGAAAAAGGGTGATAAGCCATATGAGCTACTCAAGCCTTAAAGCAAATCAATAAATCAACTTAAGCCACCAAGGAATGTGCCATCAAGCCAAGGAGGAGTTACACAATTGGAGCATCAATTCAAGCAACTTTCTTATATTAAAAGTGTGATTTTTAAGGGATTTTGTTATATTAATATAAAAGGTAAGATGATCATGCATTATGGGGGCCACAAAGAGAGAAAACTCATCATTTCTAATCTATTTCCTAACCATAATCCATCCATCCTACTAGGGTTCTATGTTTTTAAGTGAAGGAGGGAGCAACTATCCAAAAGGAGGTCACCCCCTTTCCTAATTAGTGATCAAGTGGTTTCCTAAATAGCAAAGCTTAGATCTACTTCAATTCAATTAACTTCAAAACCCTAGATCTTTCCAAATCATTACTAAACCTTATTCCTTGACTTTCCATCAACCAAACATTGCAAAATTAGAAGGAAAAGAGCTCCACTTTCCTTCTAGGAAAAAGATGCCTATACCCTTGTGCAAAATTAGAAACCAGCCATCATGTCTCTCTTATGTCACATTTCCACCTCTCTTTCTTATATCATCTTGCTAATTCATCACCTACCTAACCTTCCTCATTCAATACCCTAACTCTAGGGACACTTTCTTCATATTTTCACCTCTCCCTAAGTTAGGAAACAACTCATCTATATATAGCTCCATGTTCCATACAAATTTTCTAAGTAGAGGAGGATGACACACCTTGAAGTCAAGCTTTCCTTTGGTGCTATTTTCTGCTGGACCTTGGGATTTCTTAGATGCTTTTCTCCCTTTGGATTTTTAGTTATTGTCTTAGTTATTTTCTCTCCAATTTAGGTTAGTGGTTTGCTTGCTTTTGTTTAGTTTTCATTATTGTTCTTTCTAGTTTTGCACCTTTCTTTCCATCTAGTTTTCTCCTTTCTTCTTTACCTCAATTCTACTTGTTTTCTTTGTTATTCCCTCAAGATTTAAGTTAACTCATCTCTAGTAGTGACAACCAAGAGAAGAGCTAGCTTAAATCCATTATTTCCCTACTTGAATTCCATGTTTTCTACCCCTCCTTTTCCCTTAGTTTTGGGTAGTTTTTACTTAGTTAGTTTACCCAATTAGCTTTCTTTTCTCTTGGATTTATTTTTGGTTTTTCTTTGTATGTCATCATAATTTAGTTTATGAACTTTATAGTACACTTTTCTGATAGTATAGATTAGGTTTTATACTTAGGAATTGGATGTAATTTCTAGCTTTTGAACATGTATTATGAGTCTAATTTTTGGTATAATTTGGAGATGATTCAATAAATTTTTTGGGAATTCTTTGGAATGTTTATTTTATAAAATTACTTGAGATCTAGGTTATTTTCTTGTATAAAATTTATGGTTTCAATACTTTTCTAATGTAAGATTTATTGACTGTTCTTAAGTACTGAAATCTAGAAATTAGTTTTTCCTTAACTTTGTGCTTTAATTCCAACCATCAACACATCTTATTTTCCTAAATCCTTACATACCCACTCATATTTTCATGTTGTTTATTAGATCCCATAGTTTGCATAGTAACCTATTGTAGGTGCATTAAATTTCACCATCTTTAGGGTTCCAGAATCATGCACATAGTCCAAAAACCATGTGCATGGTTCTAAATCCCATTCCTTTTAGATTTTTACTTAGTTTTGTTGCTTAATTTAGTTTTAGAAGTAACTAATTCATTTTTTCATCTTATTTTAGCTATAGAAATTTTCCTTTTTAAATTTTAGGAATTTTCATCTTTAAGAAGTTTTATGATTTAGAAAGTATTAAATTTAGAAAGTCTTTTTAGTTGTAGTTTTCATGCACATGCATGTTTCTAATTACTTATTAAAGTTAGTTAGATTTCATTGGTTACTTATTTTTACATTTTAGTTTAATGTTAGAAATTTTCCTAATTTGGTTTTAGAAATTTCTATTTTAGAAAGTTTCTAATTCTAGTTTAGGGAAGTGTTAATTTAGGAAAGTTTTCATCTTAGTAGTTTTCTAAGTTTATGCTTTCTAGATTAATTCATGATTATTTTGCATTTATTTCCTTTAGTTAAGTGCATGTTAGTTAGGTAAGTTTTTATTTTCTTTATTTAGTTTTAATTTAGGCAAGTTTCCTTTTTAGTTTTAGTTTCTAATTCCATACATGTTTCTAATTTGAGTACTTTAATCTCTTAATTCAATCCAAACCGTTCTCTTTTGGTTGAAGCTAAATAATTTGAATAAGATCCAATTCATTACAAATGTATGAGATTCCTTGTGGGATTGACCTTTCTCTCATGAGAATACTACAACTAATTCTTACACTTGCGAGTTAACTTTAAAATCACAATAAGTTTTTGCTGCTGTTGCCGGGGAATCACAATAGATTTGTAAGTGGATTGTTTATCTTTAGCTATAGTTTTAGGTTGCAATAGACTAGGACTTCGCATTGTATTTGTATATTTTTCTAATTCCTCATAAATTAATCTATCTTGCTTGTTTTGTGTGAGGGGAATTTGGCAAAAGGAGCGACAACGATCCTATGGGCGAAAGCTTCATCAAATTTGATTGCTTTATTAGATTATGTTTTTGTTTTTGAGTGAAATTTTAGTGAGCCCCATTGTAACTTGTAATTTCTTTACTTCAATTTAAATGGGTTGTATTAATATAGTGCAAGTGATGGGTATGGAGGCCCACACTTTATCTTCATCAGAAACCCCACTGTAAGCATTTCTCACTTTGATTTACTTTTCCTAGTTTAGGTTGCATTTAGTGTAATTTTCATTTGGTTGGTAGAATAATTCATATAGTTTTATGATCATTCAACTTAATTGTTGCATTTTTAAATATGATTGTTGCATTAGAGAGAACTTATCTAAACTTTGGTAGGATAGCATGTAGGTTGCATTAGTTTCCCTTTTCTTGTTTATTGCTTTATGGTGTATGAAACTTAATGTTAGTAGGGACCCCATAAGAATCCTCATAAGATAAGGACTCGATTCATCACCAGGTCCTTGGCCCAACTAAGAATCAATCAACATCCTTGTATATCATGTTCCCAACCCTTGATCGTTAATTAAAATAAAGTAGAAAGTGACTTAGGGTATCGAGCTCATAGGATCCTTTTAGAAGGATGCGATATATTGTCATTTTAGTGGCTTCTAAGAACTATGGTTATAGTGAGTGTCTTAAAATCCAAGTGATTTTCTCATGCCTTTTGTTGGCGTCAGTAGATGTCTAAACACGTCTTTGACACGAGGATTGTATTAACCACTTTCGAGTAGAACCTAATTGGTAAGCAATGGTCAAGCTTGGAGAAAATGAGGAGCTGACTAGATTTAGGTCTGAAAGCAACCACCCTACACATTATCAAAGATATTCAATTCAGCTCATTAATGAACTATTAGGATTGATTGGTTGTTCATCATTTAGATTTATGGGTCATATTCAGTTAGGTTGCATCATATAGTTAGGGTCTTCCAAAAAAAAATAAAAATACTCATTCATTGTATATAACAATTTGTTTCATTGTATACAAAATTGAGAACAAAGGCTTATTAAGAAGGGGATAGATTTCATAGATTAGATACATCAATGTATATAATAGATATTATGGAACATTAATTGCTTAGGATAATAACTTTTAGGCAAGTTGCGTCACAACCTCAGTACCATAATGATTATACATATTCTAAGCATCCCTATCCCACTCCTTCATGGCCATCAAGCTCCATGCACAATGGATATTATCAAGAGCCAGTGGATACACATAATGCATTCACATACATAGCAATGACTACTATCCTAAAAAAAATTATAATGGATAGGCTAGGCGTCATGACTAACCATAGTCTTAGGATTACCAATATCAAGAAGAATCATAATGGTCCTACCCTGGTCAACACTACCATGATTATCAAGAATTTTAGGATCAATCATCACCAGTTCAACCTGCTCAGCCCTTTTTCAAGACCTCGCCTTTGACTTTGCTTGCTTCTGACTCCCTATGAATCCTTTTATGAAAGTTGGTGAGACATGGGAGCCTCATCTATTATTCATTGAACAACATAAATGATTAGAGTTGCGTAGTGTTGTACTACAACCACCTGCCCCATGCATAAGGGCTTCTCCTAATGGGGGCCTACAAATGCCACAACAATACCAATGCTGCAAGTTGTTTCCTTTACAGCATGAAGAACCACCGTTTGAAAAGAATATGTGTCATATTTGTGAGATAATAAAACAAGGCATGGCTGCCATTGATAAGGTGAATAAGGAAATGATACGAGATGTGGAGGAATGGGAAGAGGAAATGAAACCAATATGAGAAAATACTATCAGAAACATTGCTGAATTTATAAAAAGGACTAATAAAATGAAACAAATTAGTAATAATGAATAGCCATTTATTACCTATAAGTAGACAGAAATCTCTTATGATCATTCTGAGCCACAATGTCCACAACCATCTATAGAAACCTCGAACTTAGCTCTACTCAAGCGATGTCCTGCACCTTATTACGATTAAGATGGAGAGACTTCCATTGATGAGGAGAATGAAACCATAGAAACATCCAACCAAGATCCTCTAGAATCATGTCTTACTTATTTCTATGACTTTGATGAAGACACATCCATTGAGGAGGTAAATGAGTTGTTGGATATTGTGCCTTTGATGAACACTTCTCAATGGCAAGCTAGGGTAAAGCCCCTATAGAGCTTGAAACTCAATTTGAGCCTTGCAGTGTGGAAGACATACCCAATTGGGACCTATAGACTTTATTTTATGAAACTCTAGATAACAATATAGGTTCACCTAAAATCTTACCCATGTATGAAGAATAGGAAGAAGAAGAGTCAATTGATGTTCTGGATAAACATCAGCCAGCTCTAGGGTACACATTAGAAGACATTAAGGGTTTAAGACCCACCTTGCCTCCATTAGATCAAGAACAACCTTTTATGGAAGTACAGAGTTAGCTTATACTCAAGTTTAGGAAAATGTAAGGTAGAAGGAGGAAAAACATGTAACAATTGCTACAAGCTCCATTATCCCTCATTTTGTTGAAAAAGGGGACCATTCATTTCAATATGGTCCAACAAACTTCTCAATGGTCTTTTATGTTATCAAGTTACCACCAGCTCATATTTCATGGTGGAGGACATTTATTGACTACCATGAAATTTTGAAAATGGGGGTCCTCAATTTCACTATGGTCCCACAAAATTTAAAATCATGGTGGTCTATTGTGTCACATTGTTGCCACCACCAAAAATTTCAAGGTGAAGAAAATATATAGACTACTGTGAGGTTTTAAAGTGGCATGAGAATTCATGCCAATTCTTTGTTAAGGTTAAAATTGGAAAAAAAATAATTGAACTAGCTAGGTCTAGGTTTAGAAAGTTATATTAGTTATAGGCCATGTTTGGCTAAAGACATTAAACTTAGTGCTCAATGGGAGGCAACCTAGGAATTTTTTAGAAAGTCTCATTAGTTTGCACTGCCCATTTATCATTTAGGTGTCCTATATTTCAAAACATTAGGGACAATGTCTAATTCAGGTTGTGATGTAGGTACATATAGAGGTTTTGGATTTTTTTGAATTTAAAAAAAAAAATAGTTTTTGAGGTGTAGTTCCCTTACTGATGAGAATTGGATTTTCAAAACTTAGTAATTCTAGTATTTTCACCTCTTAATGAAAGTATATATGCCTAGTTTTTCATATTACTCATGTGTTGAAGCATTTTATGAAGGTTAATTCTCAAAAAATATTTATATGGCACATAGTGAAGTGTAACAGCGGAGGTCCCACGCAACGATATTGTTTTCTTTGGCTGCTCATATAGCCTCACGGTTTTGTTCCTCCCTTATGGGAAAAGGCCTTGTCGCTAGGAGAGTTTCCCAAACTTTAATAAATCGCCCAGTTCTGTAATAACCCCAAATTTTGTAATTGATTGAGAAAATCAATAAAGTTTGAGTTTCAGATATTTCGGGCTGAAATATTAAGGTTATTTAGAATGTACTTTTTATAAAAGTATAACCAAATTATAAGACATGTAAAATTGAAATTAAACTTAGCAAACCCTTCAAAATGACTGTAAGCATGACAAATTCTGAATTCGGATGAGAAATCCTTAAGTTTCTTCATTTCTTGGACAAAAGGGGTAAAATAGTAATTTTACCCAAAAATTAAAATATCCCAAAAATCAAAATATGAGACATCAAAATTTAGAATGTACTGAGAAATATGAATCTAAGTACACTCAAATCCGAGATCATGGGAATAAAACCCAAAATTTTATGCATAAATGGCAAAATGGTCTTTTTACACCATGTGGGGCCCACATGGGGCCCACAAGGGACCCAAAAACCAATCTTATCAGCAGCCCACATGAATTCATGGGTCAACAAACATCATCTAGTCTTGGGGAAGAAAAAGGGGCATGGGGAAGAAAAAATGGAGCATGGGAGACTTTCATGCCATTTAATAATAAAAAATAAAATATTATAATCATGAAAAAAGACCCAAAATGCCTATAAATACAACCCCAAAAATCATCCAAAAATGCTCATAAAATCTCCATGAAATTTTCTTCACTCTCCCTGAAAAATTAGACTTAGATCCCTCCCTAAAAACCCAAAATTTCCAAGAGATATCTCTCTTTTTAATTTATTTTTCTTTTTAGATTAGACCAAGAGACCTAAAATCAATTAGTCACTTTGTTCCAGATCTAATTACATCAATTTCACTGTCCAAAACTTCTCAACATATCTATTCTACAAAACCCCCAAAGCAATTTCAAGATCCAATGGTTCAAACAACGAAAATTTGCAAGAAAGTGGATCTTAGGCCATATCTTCATCAACAAGGTATTCTTTTTAAATTGGGCATATAACCGAGGTTTTTTCTCCAATCAGGTAGGTGGAAATACTTTCTATAGATGTTTAATACTGTTTTATGTAATTTTTAGTTTACTGTAATTTATTTTGGTAATAAAAAGGTAAAAATAAAGTAAACACAAGAACCCTTAATTTTAGATGATAGAGTGCTCAGATGAAAATTTTGACTACACCAATCGATCTAGAAGGGTTCAAAACCCCTAGGGTAGAATTTTCACAATGATCAGAGACGTTTTGGGCCCTCAATTGAGAGAGGATTGATTGGACGGTCTAGAATGGACTGTCCGATCTCTGGATCTAACGGCGCCCAAGACGCATCGTCACAAACGGCGTGTGGGACGTCATCCCAAGCGAGACGATGGCGTGTCCGTCAAACCCGCTAGCGGACGGACCAGACGGGAGTCCCCTTTATAGGCGCGCGAACGACGAGCGTCCCACTCGTCCCGTCCGCGTCTGTGGACACCCCCCCATAAGGGTGCTTCATTAGTTCATCCCATCGGACACGCCCGATGAATTGAATGCGTCCGCTCGGCTTGGTTTTCCGCCCGAAAGATCTGGGCCATCCATTCCTTGGGCCCAGATCAAATCTAAGCCCTAGGAAAGACTGTGAACTTCCAAATCCAATTCTGGAGCCATTTGAACTCCAAATTGAGATCGGAAAGAAGTTATGGAAATCTTGAAACCTCTATTTTCTGATGAAATGATAAAATGGACATAATATTCAGTAAAACTTTCTGTATTAAAGAAACAAGTTTTCAATTACCTAGATCTTCAAGATCTGAGATGATCAGATCTTGAAAATATGTTTTAATAATGATATGCTATTGAAATAAAGTAAGATCTATGGTTTATTTGGAGATATATTAAGGGATCTACCCATTATGGAAGAAAAATCCTAAAAATACAAAGGGACCCACTTGATTAATGAGATCAAGTGTGATCAGATCCTTGGGATGGATAGAATGAATGTTGATATGATGAAATCTAAGTAAATCATGGATGGATTATGACAAAAATAGATCGATATGATCTTTGGACCTTAATAAAGAAAATCCCCTAAATATAACTAATACCCTTAATCAAAGGGAAAAATCTAAGATCAAATGGTTGGATCATAAGTAAAGGTTTCTAAAAATGTTAATGTAATTAGTTTCATTTTATATAATAGCATTTTAAATATGATTATGTTATAAAGCATGCTAGTATAACATTTAGACTTTAGCATGATATGTGATTTCATTGTTATCATAAGGTGCTCGATTTAATTATTTTAAGTACCTTGCCTCATTATTATTAAATGTCAGATTATGTAGTTTTATAATTTGAATTTATAATTCATTTATGGTTAAATGTTATTAGTAGATCTACTTGTTATGAGATAAAGAGCATAAAACATCAAAAATGTATTCTAATGAGAAAGTAGAGTTTCATTACACAAATAAGAATGGAGTACTTTGGACTTAATTAGTAAGGGCTATAGTTAGTAGGACAATATAAGGATTATCAAGTCCTTGGCCCAAATTAGGAAAAGAATAATAAACCCCATGAATGACATTATAAATATTCACGGACTTAATTAAAATCCATTAGAAAGAGTACTTAGGGTAAACATGCTTATAGGAACCTTATGAAAGGTTGAGCTATGGTCATTCTAGTGAATGATGAACATAGTGGTTAAGGGGGTTATCTAATAGAGCCTCGCTCTTCCCTTACCTTCCGTTGACGTTTGTGAGGTCTAAACGCCTCCTTACATGAGGATTGAAGTAACCACTTTGTGTTCACCCATTCAGTTAGTAAGCCTTAGCCAATTGGAAATAAGAGGAGCAGTCTAGATTTAGGCTTGAATAAGCTACCGTCAACCAGCACATTAACTGGTTGAATAATAATAATAAGAGCTTAAAAGTTTAGTAAATTACCTAACCCTAATAAAAACAGTAAGTAAGATAAGGATGATTAAACAAGAACCATTAGATCTTGGATGATCAAGAACAATAAGAACAATAACACTAACACTATATTGTAGTTAGTATGCATGTTTATTAGTATACTTGTTATAGTTCATTAGATTAGATAATCCAAACCCTTGATCAAAGATGATTCAAGGAAGAAAACCAAGATCATCCTCCATAGGGATGATCCAATAATTGAACTTAGATCAAAGATGAACTAGATGATAGAAGATCTAGGACCTTGATCTTTATCAACATGTGTAGATTGTCAATCAATGGATCTATGAAAGATCAAGATCAAGGAGATGAACATACAAAGACTTAGAGATAGAAAAATACTTAGATATGAATGATCTAAAGATCATTCTAAACATCAGATCTAGTGATCAATAGGATTGTTCATAATTTATATATTGACAATATGTATGGATGTAAAGATTACATACATCAGTCAGGATCATGGAAGATTGGGGAAAAGAGATCAATCCTTAAAGGTAGGAGGATTTGATGAATGCATACATGATTGTACTCATGATCTTATGTTGACAAAGAGTAATGATAATACTTGTATTAAATCTCTTGAAAATCTTATGATCCAACCAAACACATATAAGATGGTTAAGGACTAAACTATAAGTGAATAGGGAACTAGGAAATTTTTCAGCCCTAAGTAAACAGACATATGGTCTGATATATATGAAATCTATTTTACATACAAGCTTGGAGGCTTATGAGTTTGTTTTAATAGGCATAAGCCTAGGGGAATGCTATTGCTAGAGGAGTCATGAGGGTTTGGCCACCCGCTCCTTGAAATTTGATGATGTGATGATACCTTGCCCTAAGAGAGGCTAAAAGTTGGGTGGCGGCAATTATGGGAAGGCCACCACTGTGAAAGTCTTGCCCCCCCATACGGGCAGTGACATAATATTTTCCACCGTGGTATCAGTGGTGAACAGGGCAGTTATCTGAGCGCGCTAGTACGGATCAGACTGCAGCATAGCAGCCTTTTTGATTATTTTACACTATGATGCATATGAGAATAGGCATATTGAAATGCCTTATGTTATAGCATAATGAAATGCTAGGTAATTGTATATTACCAATATTTCCCAAGAAGGGAAATTCCCAGTATAAGATTAGCTGTAATACTCAATTCTCAAAATGAAGAGAATTGATCAGCTTCGTTGGGAATGATATTTGACTACTTTCACAAATTTAACTGGTTTACCCATGAAGGGTATGTATGTATATAGATATACATAACTTACAAAGTAAAGAGTATGTTTAAGGATAATGAGATTATGAAGTATTAGAATTACCTTGTCAATTATTATGTTTCTTGAATCCCCTACCAAGCATTGCTTGCTGAGATATTGTACTTGTTGCAATATCTCAGATACAGGGAAGGAGAGTTAGGAGCTGAAGACGATAGAAGACTTGAAGAGAATAATCTTCAAGGTATACCCTTGAAGACATGTATTTTTCTTTGTTGAGAGTTTTATTGTATGGTGAGCTTAAGTTTTGGATTATGTAATTTGGACAAGTATTGTACTAGATTTGGCTATACTGTGAACCACTGGATGGATCCTGGAGATTTAATAAAAGTATATTCCTTCAATGGAATTTTATTTTGTACACAAATTGTACTTATGTTATGTATGAAGTGGTGACTTAGGTTTTCAAAACAAGTTCTAAAGAAAAGAATTTTCGCTGCTTTGTTTTGCGAAAAAATTTTACACTCTTAAGGGCCCTGCCTTTCAAAATACATTAAAAAACGTGTTACAAAAAACCCGGGTTGTCTCAGTTGGTATCAAAGCAATTCATCCAGTCATAGTATAGTACAAATATGTCCAAAGGAGAGATTATAATCCAAGTCTAGATTAAGATAGAAGTAGTTGTATAGAGGACTGATAGAATTTTGGTTTATGAGCAGATGCCACCAAAGAGAGTCACAAGGCAGACTGCTCAAAATACTCCAGAAGACAATATGGAGAGAGTAACCATGAGTAATATGGAAGAGATGATGACAAGGATGTTAAGGAACCTCCTTCCTCACCTACAACAACCCCAAGGTTCATCACCTCCTGTAGAAATACCAAGTATGCAGGCTCATGCTCAGCCTGAGGTGAGACATACTACACCAACACCAACACCACCACCAGCTACTCCCACACTAGGACAAGGGCAATCTTCCCTTGTACCATGTGAAGAAGTTGGAAAATTCCCATTAGCACCAGAAAAAGTTGACAAAATGATGGAGAGATTTCAAAAGAGGACTACAATGTATGATGGAAAGGGTAAAGCTGAAAAGGCTGAAGAATGGATATATGAAGTTGAAAAGACTTTTAGTGCACTACGTACTTCTTCAGAGTTAAAGGTGAAATTTACCACATACTTATTCAAACAAGAAGCTGCATTTTGGTGGAGATTAGCTAACAACACCTTCTCGAATTCTGAAGATACTACATGGGAAGAATTTAAGGAAGTATTCAACCATAAATATTTTCCTTCGCATGTACAACATAGGAAGTTGATAGAGTTTTTAGACCTAAAGTAAGGGAATATGTCAGTGGTGGACTATGATAACAAGTTCATACAACTAAGGAGATTCGCAACTCATGTGTGTGACATAGAAACACACACCGTGGATCGATTCATTGAAGGGCTACACCCAAGGCTGAAAATAAAGGTGCTGGGTACTAAACCCACTACCTTGGCAGACTATGTGGAAATGACCTCCAAGTTTGAAGATGAGTACAAAAAGGGTCAAATTACCAAGTTCAATGGAGGAGGAAACAATAACCCAAGGCCTTTTCAGAAGAATAAAAGACCTTGAAACAATTTTAAGCCTCAAAGAAATCAAAGGAACAATGCACCAAGGCCAAATAGACAGCCATGTCCAAGATGTAGAAAATTTCACCAAGGCAATATCTGCCCACGACCTATACAACAACAACCACAATGATTTCCAATCAAGTGCCACAATTGTGGGGAGTATGGACATGTTGCCGCCCACTATACCAAACCATTGGCAGTCAGGGAAGCAAAACTAGAAATTGCTCCTTGACACCAAGGAAGGGTCTTTGCCATCACTAACGGCCAAGCTGGACCATCCAATGACGTAATTGAAGGTACACTACTTGTAGCAGACAACTATGCCAAAGTACTGTTTGATTCTGGATCTACGCATTCCTTTATATCTTATGAATTTGTATCTAGTATACAACTATCAGTGAAAAACTTGGGATTTGATCTAGATGTAACAACTTCAGTTGGAAAAATAGTTAAACTGCAAGAATACTTGCATAATGTACCTCTAGAAGTATTGGGCAAAAGAATGGACATAGACCTCATTTTATTGAACATGGAGGATTTTGACATCATACTGGGTATGGACTAGTTAGAAAAATACTGGGTAGTTATGGACTGTCATAAGAAGAAACTCACATTTAGTATACTAGGGGAGAAAGTATTAATACTGTATGGGAAACACAATGACTTAGACAAATCCATCATCTCAGCTATGAAGGCAATCAAACATATGTCCAAGGGGTGTCAGGCATTTTTAGTAACAATGGTTTCCTTAGATGTTGAACAGCCCAGGATAACATAAATTGAAGTGGTCAGGGATTTCCAAGATTGTTTTCCTGAAGAAATACCAGGGTTACCCCCACACCGAGAAATTGAGTTTACCATTGAAGTAATTCTTGGTACAACTCCAATTTCTAAAGCACCTTATAGGATGGCCCCAGCAGAGTTGAAAGAGTTAAAAGGAAAATTGCAAGAATTGTTAGAAAAAGGGTTTGTTAGACCAAGTAGTTCACCATGGGGAGCACCAGTAATATTTGTGAAGAAGAAGGATGGGTCAATGAGATTATGCATTGATTATAGAATGTTGAACAGTGTCACAGTGAAAAATAGGTATCCCTTACCTCGCATTGATGATCTCTTTGATCAACTTCAATCTGCTAAGGTCTTTTCTAAAATTGACCTTAGATCAGGATATCATCAATTGCGTATTAAGGATGAAGACATACCCAAGTCAGCATTCAGAACTCGATATGGGCATTATGAGTTTCTAGTCATGTCTTTTGGGCTGACCAATGCACCAGCAGTGTTTATGGATTTGATGAATAGAATCTTCAAAGAATTTTTGGATAAATTTGTGATTGTATTTATCGACGATATATTGATTTACTCTACCAGTATCAAAGAACATCAAGAACACTTACGAATTGTACTAAATACCCTCAGAACACATAAACTGTTTGGTAAATTTAGTAAGTGTGAATTTTGGTTAGAGAAGGTCAAATTTTTAGGCCATGTAATTTCCAAGAATGGAGTAGAAGTGGACCCCACCAAGATTGAAGCAGTAATGAATTGGGAGAAACCTAAAACAGTATGTAAATACGTAGTTTTCTTGGACTAGCAGGATACTACCATAGATTCATTCAAGGGTTCTCTCGTCTAGCTCTTCCTATGACTTCCTTGACAAGAAAGGGAGTACAATTCACTTGGTCAGAAGAATGTGAAAATAGTTTTCAAGAGCTAAAGAAGAGGTTAACTACATCACCAGTATTGACTTTGCCAGCTGGGAGTGGGGGATATGAAATATACTGTGATGCTTCAGGCAAAGGGTTAGGAGGTGTGTTGATGCAAAATGGGAAGGTCATTGCTTATGCATCTAGACAATTGAAGAAACATGAAATAAATTACCCAGTACATGACCTAAAATTGGCAGCTGTAGTTTTTGCATTGAAAATTTGGAGACATTATTTGTATGGAGAAAAATTCAATGTATTTACAGATCATAAGAGTCTCAAATACATCTTCACTTTGCCCGATTTGAATATGAGACAAAGAAGATGGATAGAGTATATCAAAGACTATGATTTTGCCATCCAATACCATCCTGGCAAGGCAAATGTAGTAGCTAATGCATTAAGTAGACAACCAAGAGCTCTACTCACAAACATCACAATTAAATCAGCTTTTGTAGAAAGAGTCCTTAAAGCCCAAGAAGAAGATACAACAACTCAGGAATTGTGTGAAAAGAAAGGATTTGTTAAGGGTATAGATGGGGGCATACGTTTTTAGGAGAGATTGGTGGTTCCTTCAAATAAATGTCTGAGAAAGGAACTGATACAAGAAGCCCATCAGTCAAAGTTTTCTATACACCTTGGAGGTACAAAGATGTATCAAGATTTAAAAGGAAACTTTTGGTGGGAAGGCATGAAGAGAGAAATAGGAGAATTTGTGGCTAAATGTCTAAATTATCAATAAGTAAAGGCTGAACACCAAAGACCAGCTGGAATGTTACAAACATTGGAACTTCCAGAATGAAAATGGGACAATATCACTATGGATTTTGTAGTGGGATTGCCAAGGACTCGGGCAGGCCATGACATGATTTGGGGATAGGCTAAAAAAGTCAGCACATTTCCTTCCAATTAGACAAAACCAATCAGTTGACAGTCTGGCTAAGTTATACATCAAAGAAATAGTATCTCAGATTTACTTCGAGATGTTGGAAGAGTGTACAACAAGCCTTGAGAACCTCACTTAAACTCAGTACAGCATTTCACCCTCAAACAGATGGTCAATCAGAAAGGACTATTCAAACCTTAGAAGATATGTTGAGAGCATGTGCATTAGATTGGAAAGGGAGTTGGGATGAACATCTTCCTTTAGTAGAATTTGCATATAACAACAGTTTTCAGGGAAGTATTGGTATGGCACCATATGAAGCATTGTATGGACGGCCATGTCGATCACCAACCTGTTGGAGTGAAGTTGGAGAAAGAAAGCTGATAAAGTCAGAACTAGTGGAACAATGTGTAGACAAGGTCAGATTGATACAGAAGAGGTTGTTAACAGCACACAGTTGACAAAAGAGTTACGCAGATAAAAGACGTAGAAACCTGGAATTTGATGTGGGGGAGCACGTATTTCTAAAGGTATCACCTGTCAAAGGAGTAATGAGGTTTGGAAGCAAAGGAAAACTTAGTCCTAGATTCATTGGTCCATTTGAAATTTTAGAAAGAGTTGGTCCAGTGGCCTACAAATTAGCCTTACCACCCTAACTCTCAGAAATACATAGTGTCTTTCATGTGTCTATGCTAAGGAAATACCTCCAAGACGACACTCATGTACTTCAAAGGGTGCTAGAAGAGCTAAAGCCTGACCTAACCTTCGAAGAGAAGGCAATACGAATTCTGGACCACAAGGAACAGAAGTTAAGAACCAAAAGCATTCTGTTAGTCAAAGTCCTGTGGCAACATCACTCTGTTGAGGAAGCCACGTGGGAAACAGAAGTAGAAATGAGGAAGACGCACCCTAGTTTGTTTGAGTAAGTAGTGTATTACAAATTTCGAGGACAAAATTATTGTAAGGGGGGGAAGATTGTAATAACCCTAATTTTTGTAATTGATTGAGAAAATCAATAAAGTTTGAGTTTCAGATATTTCGGGCTGAAATATTAGGGTTATTTAGAATATACTTTTTATAAAAGTATAACCAAATCATAAGACATGTAAAATTGAAATTAAACTTAGCAAACCCTTCAAAATGACTGTAAGTACAACAAATTCTGAATTCAGATGAGAAATCCTTAAGTTTCTTCATTTCTTAGACAAAAGGGGTAAAATAGTAATTTTACCCAAAAATCAAAATCTCCCAAAAATCAAAATATGAGACATCAAAATTTAGAATGCACTGAGAAATACGAATCCAACGCCACTAAGTACACTCAAATCTGAGATCATGGGAATAAAACCCAAAATTTTATGCATAAATAGCAAAACGGTCTTTTTACACCATGTGGGGCCCACAAGGGACCCAAAAACCAATCTTATCAGCAGCCCACGTTAAGTCATGGGTCAAAAAACATCATCTAGTCTTGGGGAAGAAAAATGGGGCATGGGGAAGAAAAAATGGAGCATGGGAGACTTTCATGCCATTTAATAATAAAAAATAAAATATTATAATCATGAAAAAAGACCCAAAATGCCTATAAATACAACCCCAAAAATCCTCCAAAAATGATCATAAAATCCCCACAAAATTTTCTTCTCTTTCCCTGAAAAATTAGAGCTAGATCCCTCCCCAAAAACCCAAAATTTCCAAGAGATATCTCTCTTTTCAATTTGTTTTTCTTTTTAGATTGGAACAAGAGACCTAAAATCAATTAGGCACTCTATTCTAGATCTAATTACATCAATTTCACTGTCCAAAACTTCTCAACATATCTATTCTACAAAACCCCCAAAGCAATTTCAAGATCCAACGATTCAAACAACCGAAATTTGCAAGAAAGGTGGATCTTAGGCCATATCTTCATCAACAAGGTATTCTTTTTAAATTGGGCATATAACCAAGGTTTTTTCTCCAATCAAGTAGGTGGAAATACTTTCTATAGATGTTTAATACTGTTTTATGTAATTTTTAGTTTACTGTAATTTATTTTGGTAATAAAAAGGTAAAAATAAAGTAAACACCAGAACCCTTATTTTTGGATGATAGAGTGCTTAGATGAAAATTTTGACAACACCAATCGATCTAGAAGGGTCCAAAACCCCTAGGGTAGAATTTTCACAATGATCAGAGACGTTTTGGGCCCTTAATTGAGAGAGGATTGATTGGACGGTCCAGAATGGACTGTCCAATCTTTGGATCTAACGGCGCCCAAGACATACATGTGATGCACCGTTGGAAACGGCGTGTGCGTTGTGTATGGGACATCGTCCCAAGCGAGATGACAGTGCATCCGTCAAACCCACGAGTGAACGCGCCAGACGGGAGTCCCCTTTACAGGCGCGCGGATGACGAGCGTCCCGCTCGTCTCATCTGCGTCTACGGGGCTTTGTCAGTTCATCCCAGTAGACGCACCCAACGAATTGAACGCGTCCGCTCTGCTTGGTTTTCCGCCCGAAAGATCTGGGCTGTCCGTTCCTTGGGCCTAGATCAAATCTAAGCCCTAGGAAAGACTATGAACTTCCGACCCAATTCCGGAGCCATCTGAACTCCAAATTGAGATCGGAAAGAAGCTATGGAAAGCTTGAAACCTCTATTTTCTGATGAAATGATAAAATGGACATAATATTTAGTAAAACTTTCTGTATTAAAGAAACAAGTTTCCAATTACCTAGATCTTCAAGATCTGAGATGATCAGATCTTGAAAATATATTTTAATAATGATATGCTATTGAAATAAAGTAAGATCTATGGTTTATTTGGAGATATATTAAGGGATCTACCCATTATGGTAGAAAAACCCTAAAAATACAAAGGGACCCACTTGATCAATGAGATCAAAGGTGATCAGATCCTTGGGATGGATAGAATGAATGTTGATATGATGAAATCTAAGTAAATCATGGATGGATTATGATAAAAATAGATCGATAGGATCTTTGGACCTTAATAAAGAAAATCCCCTAAATATAACTAATACCCTTAATCAAAGGGAAAAATCTAAGATCAAATGGTTGGATCATAAGTAAAGGTTTCTAAAAATGTTAATGTAATTAGTTTCATTTTATATAATAGCATTTTAAATATGATTATGTTATAAAGCATGCTAGTATAACATTTAGACTTTAGCATGATATGTGATTTCATTGTTATCATAAGGTGCTAGATTTAATTATTTTAAGTACCTTGCCTCATTATCATTAAATGTTAAATTCTGTAGTTTTATGATTTGAATTTATAATTCATTTATGGTTAAATGTTATTAGTAGATCTACTTGTTATAAGATAAAGAGCATAAAACATAAAAAATATATTCTAATGAGAAAGTAGAGTTTCATTACGCAAATAAGAATGGAGTACTTTGGACTTAATTAGTAAGGGCTATAGTTTTATTGTATGGTGAGCCTGAGTTTTGGATTATGTAATTTGGACAAGTACTATACTAGATTTGTCTGTACTGTGAACCACTGGATGGATCCTGGAGATTTAATAAAAGTATATTCCTTCAATGGAATTTTATTTTGTACACAAATTGTACTTATGTTATGTATGAAGTGGTGACTTGGGTTTTCAAAACAAGTTCTAAAGAAAAGAATTTTCGCTGCTTTGTTTTGCGAAAAAATTTTACACTCTTAAGGGCCCTGCCTTTCAAAATACATTACAAAACGTGTTACAAAAAACCTGGGTCATCACAAGTTCCCTCTCCCTAGGCGATGTGGGACTAATTCTCAATACCTCACCCATCATGGTATTCATCCCTCAAGGCTTCACATCTTCCTCCCTTAGGAAACATGCGTCCTCATGTGATAGCCACAACCAAGCGCTTGCATGCGGTTAGCCACACCATGAGGGGAACTGGCTCTGATACCATTTGTAACAGCTAGGGGTCCCATAGCAATGACATTGTCCACTTTGGCTACCCATACAGCCTCATGGTTTTTGTTCCTCCCTTATGGGAAATATCATAGCTTTGGGACCTCCGGCAATTACAAATGATATCAGAGCCAGTTCCTCTTGTGGTGTGGTGGCTATCCGCACATGGCGTCGTGGCTACCAGGGACATGTGTTTCCTAAGGGGGGAAGATGAGCAACTATTATAGAGCAGGATCTTAGACAGGGTATGTGACGACTCGAGTTTTCCCATGCATTTTTAAATGCAATATCTAATTCCTAAGGTAGGATGCATCCCTATTTGAAAACCATTTTATAAAAACAATGCAATGCAGCAAAAAATCTTTTCTTTTAAACTCAGTTTGAAAACTCCGAGTGTCATTTGCTTTCACAACAACCAAAGTAGTTTTTGAAAATTTCAGAAATCATAAATATCTTCCCAGGTCTATCCAATCACAGCTCACAACCCAACTGTAAATAAATACAAATACATGTCCAAAGGGTAGAGTGTTTACTTACATGTATAATTGTCTCTTTTTTATTTACTTGCTCATAGCATTAACATTTCTTGAGGCGTCTTCTACTCGTGAGTGGAGCTGTCCTGAAAAATGATATATTTGGGTGAGCATACACTATACTCAGTAGGAGTCTATCACTACTAGTTTTACAATGCATGCTATGTTTTAAAACATATGTTCTTTAAACCATGTGCATGTTTGGACACTCATGTTCAATATCGATATTAAAAGCCATTGTCAAAATAGAATACTGACGACTTAAAGAATCGCACAATCCAAGTTGAAAGTAACATACATATCATGAAAATATACTATGATATGCATAAGATGCTCAACTGAATCCAACTCATGGATCTATGGTTGACCATACTCATGTCATGCAATATGCAATGCAAGTAAATCCTCAAAAACATAGGGCACACTATGCCCACGACCTCATCGCCGTGTGGTCCCCGGGTACCTAGGGACTCTCAGTCATAGCCTCCACGGGGCATATGACACTTCGACGGGTGCCATGACACCAGTGGTAGTCCTCGTTACCACATAGCAATCGAAGTAAGGACAAGCCTTTTTGGCGTGGTACCCTTTCCACCTATAGTGGTAGAGGCTGGGAGGCCACCCCGAACCTCTCGGCATAGCGCCCACGAGCTTACTAGCCCAAAAGCATCTAAAGATAAAGCCAAAGCTCTCGACATATGTTTCCTAAGGGGGAAGATGTGAAGCTTTGAGGGATGAATCCTAGGACGAGTGAGGTACAAAGGGTGTCCCACATCACTTAGGGAGAGGCAATTGGGCGATTTATAAAAGTTCAGGAAACACTCCTAGCAACAAGGCCTTTTCCCGTAAGGGAGGAACAAAAACTGTGAGTGTGTATGGGCACCCAAAGCAGACAATATCATTGCTGTCAGACCCTCAACTATTACAAATGGTAACAAGGCCAATTCCCCTCATATTATGGTAGTTAGCCACATGTAGGCACCTAGTTGTGGCTATCACACGGGGACGCATATTTCCTACGGGGGGAAGAGGTGAAGCCTTGAGAGATGAATCCCAAGATGGGTGAGGTACTGAGAGTTAGTCCCACATCGCTTGGGGAGAGGGAACTAGGCAATGTATAAGAGTTCAAGGAACTCTCTTAGGAAACGAGACCTCTTGAGGGATGAAGCCCAAGAGGGGTGAGGGACCCAAAGAGGACAATATCATCCACTATGCACTATGATACACATGAACGAGGTCTCATGAGGGAGAAGCCTAAAAAGGGAGATGGCTTAGGGACCCAAGTATGGTGAGGGACTCAGAGGGAGCAAAACCTTGAGGGCTGGGCCCAAAGAGGACAATATCATCCGCTGTGCACTCTGATACACATGAACGAGGCCTTTTCCCATAAGGGAGGAACAAAACTGCAAAGCTGTATGGGCAGCCAAAGCAAACAATATTGTTGTTGTGGGACCTCTGGCTGTTACAAATGGTATCGAGCCAGTTCCCCTTGTGGGGTGGTGGCTAGCCACACTCGGATGCCTGGTCGTGGCTATCACACGAGGATGCATGTTCCCTAAGGGGGAAAGATGTGAAGCCTTGAGGGATGAATCCTCGGACGGGTGAGGTACTAAGAGTTAGTCCCACATTGCTTGGGGAGAGGGAACTGGGTAGTTTATAAGAGTTTGGGGAACTCTCCTAGCAATGAGGCCTTTTCCCATAAGGGAGGAACAAAACCATGAGGCTATATGGGCAACCAAAGTAGACAATATCATTGCTATGGGATCCCCCGATTGTTACATCAAGACTAATAGAAAGGTATGACTTTGAGATGAGGGAATTCAATGGAGACCTATAACCTAGTGAGCCTTAGAGATTATCTTCTTTCAAGAGAGGTATAAGTAATTCATAGTTTCTTCAGCATGCATATTTTAGTATGATCCTATTATCCTTGTTTTGGTTAGCTATCAAGAATAAATAGGAGTACTAGCTTCTTTATAGAAAATTTATTGAATCTAATAGGCTTTAAGAAACCTAGGGAATGATATAGGCCATCCTTGTTTTGCCCAGAGACATAAAATTGATCCAATATATTACACCACTAGTTAGCCCCTTGAGCCTACTATTATTAAGCCTTTTCTTTCTTAACCTCAATTATGTTAACCTAGAATAATTCCAAAAAAAAAAAAAAAACGTTACCTACTTTCAAAATGAGTAGAGTTAATAGAAAAAGGACAAAAATTTAAAGAAGTGAAAACTAGAGTCTTTCTTTTAAAAAAAAAAGTCAAAAGAAAGAGGTATTAGACAAAGATTAAAAGAATTGAAAGAAAAGACAAGAATACAAAAGGAATTTGCTTCACTATAGTCAAGGATCAATTGTTCAACAATAAAAAAGGAAGACCTCTACTCAATTTTGAACCTTTGAAATTCTTATACCCTTCTTTTTTGAACATGTCCTAAGCCTTCTTTTTATTCTAGTTAAAGACTTATGGATCTTCGGTGGAACATAGCCTTAAAGAGGATATAAAAAGGAATTAAGGTAAAAGACCCCCACTATTCTTGGTAATAGCATCCACTCTTAAGGATCACTTTTCTTTATCTCTTTAGCAGTAAAAGTTTATGTGAGCCATTAGCTTGTTGGATCTGGTCACATAATGAGAGAAATATGTTCAAACCCTTACTTGAGAGCTCCATTTCTAAGAATATACCTGAGAGGATTTGAGGTCAAAACATATTTTCAATGGAATTAGAGCATATCTAATTAGAAGTTATGACTTATGTGGCTATATATACACATGCACCCGGAGAAATAATTAGAATAAGATGTCTTTAATGTGTGTATAATCCATAGAATAGTCCTCCCCATTAAGTTGTAAAAAACTAGTGGGTGCTAATAAATGAGGATTCTCTGAGACAAAATAGGGGACTCAACCTTGTAGAATTTAGTGGGTACATTCACAGCAAACCATGATGAGGCATAACTCATCCACTAAGGGTAATCTAAGAGTTTAAGGGCTTGTTGCATATGCTAAATGCAATCATGAGCACCTATGAAATGGCAACCACTTTTGTTTTTCATGATTTTTCATGATTCTTTGCAAAATGATTGTTGGTTAGAGTGATAAGTGTTTAATTTTATATAAAAAATTATCTAATTAGAAGCCAATGCGTTATAACTTATAGTGTTAAATTAGGGTTTTTAGCCAAAATTTATAACACAAGCATTTTTGACCTAAGAATTCAAAATTTTGATATTTTGAGGTTCAAAGGCTAATACACGATAAGTATATGAATGATCATAATTTACTAGGATTTAATTGAATTTTTCTTCTTTTGTAGGTGTTGAGAAGGTAATCCAAAGGTTGAGATTGATCAAGATGGAAATTGAAGCCATTCATGAGGTTTCCTAATCTAACTAGAAAAACTAAGCCAAAGCTTAAATCTCATCAATCAAAGGTGTAATGAATGCTCAAGATCATCTTAGGTCAAGTAAGAATGCATTTGAAGAAGCTAAAGGTGACTAAAATGGGCCCATGAAGCAAGCCATTCATTTCCACCACTTTTGCATTGGAGCGATTCAAACCTCTTAAGCCATTAAAATCATGAAAAAGGGTGATAAGCCATATGAGCAACTTAAGCCATCAAGCCAAGGAGAAGTGCCACACGGAGTCACACAATTGGAGCATCAATTCAAGCAACTTTCCTATATTAAAAGTATGATTTTTAAGGGATGTTGTGAGATTAATGTAAAAGGTAAGATGATCATGCATTACTGGACCCATAAAGTGAGAAAAACCCACATTCCCAGTCTATTTCCTAACCCTAATCCACCTATCCTACTAGGGTTCCACCTTTTTAAGTGAAGGAAGGAGCAAGCATCCAAAAGGAGGTCACCCCCTTTTACTAATTGGTGATCAAGTGGTTTCCTAAATAGGAAACCTTAGATCTATTTCAATTCAATTAACTTCAAAGCCCTAGATCTTTTCACATCTTTCCTAAACCTTATTCCTTATCTAATTAATTGACTTTTTATCAACCAAAAATTACAAAATTAGAAGGGAAAGAGCTCCATTTTCGTTCTAGGAAAAAGATGCTTATACCCTTGTTCAAAATTAGAAACCAACCATCATGTCTCTCTTATGTCATCTTTCCACCTCTCTTTCTTTCATCATCTTGCTAATTCATCCCCCACCTAATCTTCCTCATTCAATACCCTAAACCTAGGGCCACTTTCCTCATGTTTTCACCCCTTCCTAATTTAGGAAACCACTCATCTATATATAGCCCCATGTTCCATATAAATTTTCTAAGTAGAATTGGTTGACACACCTTGAAATAAAGCTTTCCTTTGTTGTTATTGCTACTGGAATTTGGGATTTCTTATATGCTTTTTTCTCTTTAGATTTCTAGCTATTATTTCAGGTATTTTCTCTCCAATTTAGGTTAGTAGTTTGCCTGCTTTGGTTTAGTTTTCATTGCTCAATTTCCATTGTTTTGCTTTCTAGTTTTGCACCTTTTTTTCCATATAGCTTTCTCTTTTCTTCTTTACCTCAATTTACTTGTTTTCTTTGTTATTACCTCAATATTTAAGTTAACTCTTCTCTCGTAGTGAAAGCCAAGAGGAGAGCTAGCTTAAATCCTTGATTTCCCACTTGAATTCCATGTTCTTTACCCTCTTTTTTCCTTAGTTTTGGGCAAATTTTCCTTGGTTAGTTCACCCACTTATCTTTCTTTTATCTTGAATTTCTTTCTTTTTATGTCATCATACTTTAGTTTACATACTTTAGATTTTACTTTTTTTATAGTTTAGATTAGGTTTTAAGCTTAGGAATTGGATGCAATTTCCTACTTTTGAACACGTATTATGTATTTAATTTTTTGTGTAATTTGGAGATGATTCAATAATTTCTTTTGGAATTCTTATTATGGAATGTTTATTTCATCAAATTACTTGAGATGTGGGTTGTTTTCTTATACAAAAGTTATGGTTTCAATATCTTTCTAAAGCAAGATTTATTTACTGTTCATAAGTACCTAAATCTGAAACTTGGCTTTTCCTTAACTTTGTGCTTTAATTCTAGCCATCAAAACATCTTAATTTCCTGAATTTTTAGTCCAAAAAGCATGTGCATGACTTAAATACCATTCCTTTTAGATTTTTGCTTAGTTTAGTTGTTTAATTTAGTTTTAGCAGTAATTAATTCATTTTTTGCATCTTATTTTATGTTTATAAATTTTGCTTTTTGAATTTGAGGAAGTTCCATCTTTGAGAAATTTTTGGATTTAGAAAGTGTTAAACTTAGAAAGTCTTTTTTTTTGTAGTTTCCATTCACATGCATATTTGTAATTTCTAGTTAACGTTAGTTAAATCTCATTGATTACTTGTTTTTGCATGTTAGTTTAGTGTTAAAAATTCTCCTAATTTGGTTTTAGAAATTTTTATTTTTAGAAAGTTTCTAATTCTAGTTTAGGAAAGTTTCCATCTTAGTAGTTTCCTAAATTTATGTTTCCTAGATTAATTCATGCTTGATTTGCATTTGTTTCCTTTAGTTAACTGCATGTTAGTTAGGTAAGTTTCCATTTTCATTGTTTAGTTTTAATTTCGGCAAGTTTCCTTTTAGTTTTAGTTTTTAATTCCATACATGTTTCTAATTGGAGTATTTTAAACTTTTAATTTAATCCAAACCCTTCTCTATTGGATGAAGCTAAATAATTTGAATAAGTCCAATTTGTAGCAAATCTTTGAGATTCCTCATGGGATCAACCTTGCTCGTGTGAGAATATTACAATTGATTCATGCACTTGTGAGTTAACTTTAAAATCACAACATCAACCATTAAAAAAAAACTACAATAAAAAAGGAGATGTCCAACAAACCCTACCGCAACTTTAAAAGGACTTGTTGAATGCTTATTTCTCATTTTCTAAAAGACGAGAGGATAAAAGGGTACAATAGTCCTTTTGTAGTTTTCTAACTTTTATATGCTTAAGTTTAATAGTGGTGGCATACTTGTACTTTAAACGAAAAGTAAATCACAAAAGAGCATGCTTTTCTTCTTTAAAAAAAAAAAAAGAGAGTAGATTTCATCATCATCATCATGACCTTATCTCAATTAGGGGTTGGTCACATGAATCTTATTCCTCCATTCCCCTCTATTAAGTGTCATAGCTTCATTTAGTCCCTAAGTTTTTAAATCTTTTCTCACCACTTCTATCCACATTCTTTTTTAACCTCCCCTTGCCCTTTTAGAACCTTCAACTTGGATTGCCTCATTCCTTCTAACTAGTTCCCTTTTTGGTCTACGTTGGACATGTCCAAACCATCTAAGCCTAATCTCCCTCATCTTATTACCTATTGGTGCTACTCCTGGCTTTCCTCTAATGTTTTCATTTCTAATTCTATCTTTTCTTGTCTTGCCACTCATCCATCTCAATATCTGCATTTTGATGACAATCATCCTATGTACATGTTATTCATTAACTACCCAACACTTCGATCCATAGAGCATGGCCAGTCTTACAACCATCCTATAAATTTTTCCTTTCAGTTTGAATGGCACCCTCCTATCACACAAAACTCCAAAGGCACATCTCCATTTGTTCCAACCCACTTGGATTCCCTGGGTAACCTTCCTCTTAATCTCTCCACTCTCATGAATTATCAATCTGAAGTATTGAAAGTGTTCTTTTAGGGGGGCTTCTTCGTTATCAATCTTTATTGGTGCTCCACTCCTGCTCCTCTCCTTGCTAAAATTGCATTTCATATATTTTGTCTTAGTTCAACTAATTTTAAATCCTTTAGATCTAATGCATCTCTCCATAACTTTACCTTTGTGTTTACACCCTCCCTTGTCTCATCAATCAAAAACTATATCATCCATAGATAACATGCACCATGGAATCTCTTCATGCAAATGTTTTATTAACTCATTAATAAATAAGGTGAAAAAAGGTATGGGCTTAATGTCAATCCTTTATGTAATCCTATAGTGATAGGAAAATCACTGATCTCTCCGATAGTGGTCCTAACATTTATTACCACTCCCTCATGCATATCCTTAATTATGTCTATATACCTTGTGAAACCACTTTCTTGCCCATAACCCACCATATTAACTCTCTAAGGTCCCTATCATAAGCCTTTTCTAAGTCAATAAAGACCATGTGGAGGTCCTTGCTCACCTCCATATATTTCTTTATTAATTGCCTAAGCAAGAAAATAGCTTTCATGGTAGACCTCCTAGGAATGAAACCAAATTGGTACTCTGATACACTTGTCTTATGCTATAGCATCTTCTCCATAACTCTTTCAAAAAATTTCATGGTATGGCTCATAAGTTTGATCCCTCGATAATTAGTGCAACTCTGTATATCTCCATTTATGCTTGTTAATTGGTACAATAGAGTAGATATATGGTAAAAAAATTCCATTACTAGTTTTTTGAAATTTTCTATGCTTTACCTTAATAGGGGCGGCATACTTGTGGTTTTAATAAAAATTAGATGATGAAAGATTAGGGATTACGATAGAGATTAATTTCGCATATTGGTCCATAGCAGTAGTACCATGGTACTAAATTGTGAGGATTAGGTGAATGTAGTCATGCAATTAATATGTAGCTATCACTACTAAAAGTAATGCTTTTTAAGATGGAAAAATGAAAATGATTTTAATGAAACTACCTTATGAAAGAAAAATCTAAGATTGTTAGATAAAATCATTTAAAAAAAATCTTATTTAATAAGATAGTTTTCCAACTATTTTCTTTCTTATATCCATTGACTATCTTCATCAAGTAGCATTATATTTGCACATCCTGAAGCACTAAAACACCATGATTAGATTATATTTATGTACATTTTATCTTGGAACTTATACTATCTCAGTAGATATCAGAGTTGGTAAGTCTTTCTTATTTGTCTCATGTTTTATTTGCATGATTATGGTTAGAAAATTCCTTTTCTAGAGTTTCCCCTGCTTGTGTAAGTATCTTTCATGTTTGCATCTATCTTTTTGCCCTAACCTAGAGTTAGAAAGTCTCCATGCATTAAGTATTTTCCAACTTTTTCTTCGCACATTCAATGTTTGCTAAAATACTTAACCTAATTCATAAATCTTTTTATGCATGTCTAAAAAGTCTTTGCACACATCTAATCTTTAATTATTGGACAAAAGGGACAAATATACTTGGATGACTGTAGCAACATCATCAAGAGAACATAAGAAAGGAATAGAAAAGTACATAAAATTTTCACATAGAGCAAGGGGTTATTGTAATCACATGAGTTGTCCATGCTTAAGATGTAGAAACCTCAGAAAGGTAACTGTAGATAAGTTGAGAGAACATTTGTGTGTCAATGGAGTTGATGAAAGCTATCCCCTCTAGATCTAGCATGCAAAAGAACTTCCTCATGGGCCCTCAACTAGGGTGGAAAGATGTTTACATGAAGAAATTGTAGGAAGTGCATTGATGTTTTGAGATGCATACAATGACTTCCAAGATGATCCTAAACAATTCTACACTATATTAGAGGAAACCGATGAGCCACTGTACCTTGGGTGTACATATTATACCAAGTTAACTACGATGGTAGAGATGTATAATGTGAAATTGAGATTTAGTTTTTTGGTTCATGGTTTTATATAAGTTCTAAAGGTAGTGGGTAAAATGCTACTAAAGGAGAACAAACTAGCAATGTCCACATTGGAGGCAAAGAACTACACTAGGGTTGAAGTATGAGAAGATATATACTTATCATAATGACTACATCTTATATAGGAAAGAGCACAAGGATAAAATTACATGCCCAACTTGTGGACAGTGAACATCTAAGTTGAAGACGAATTCAACTAAGCAAGTGAAAGATGCGCATACAAAGGTCTTATGTTAGTTTCCCCACATTCCAAGGTTTAAAAGAATGTTCTGTATTATAAAAGCATTGAAGAAACTAGTATAGCATGTCAATGGGAGAGTAGCTGATAGCTCTTTACACCATCCAGCAGATAGCCTAGTGTGGAAGCTCATAGACTTCTTGTGGCCTGAGTTTGGAGAAGAACCCAGACACATACAACTTGCAAAATCTGCAAACAAGATTTATCCTGATGGTTCTCTGTGTAGCATGTAATAGCTTTGGCCTATTAAAATGATTTATCACAACCTCCCACCATTGTTGTGCATAAAAGAGGATGTTCATGATATTAATTATATTTATATGTAGTCCCCAGCAACCACGAAATGATATTGATGTATACTTGGCTCCATTAATCGACAATCTTAAGACATTATTGGATGTAGGGTTGAAGGTTATAATGTATACAAGAAAGAGTTGTTCACCCCGAAGGCTATATTGTTGTGGATAATAAGTAACTTTCCTACGTACAATAATTTGGTTGTATCACCATGAAAGGATACAATGGTTGTCCTACTATAGTGATAAAATGTGTGTCATATAGAGCTTAAATATGGTAGGAAAATGACATTACTAGGGCACAAAAGATGGTTTCTTAGAAACACCCCACACCATTTTAAGAAGGGAGAATTTAATGGTAGTGCATAAATATGTACATCTCAAAAGATATTGACAGGATGAGAAGTATTTGAACAAGTTGAAAATCTTAATGTCTTTTATGAGGGAAGAAGAAAGTAACTAAACATACATGTGGCAGCAACTCTAAAAGTTGTGGGAAGAAAAAGTCAATATTCTTTGAACTTGTTATTGAAAATTTCTTCATGTGCCCTATGTGCATGATGTCATGCACATTGAGCAGAATGTGTCAGAAAGATTGACTAGTTCCTTGCTTGACATGTCGGAGAAAAAACAAAAGATGGACTTGTAGTTCGAATAGATCTTATGAACATGGGTTGGAACAGAAGCTTGTATCCGAAGGATAAAAGTGGCTGAGGAACATACTTGCCTTTAGCAAATTACACTCTCAATAGAGATTAGAGAAGAATAGTGTGTAAAACCCTATCATAGCTCAAAGTTCATGATGACTACTCTTCAAACTTTAGAAACATTGTCTACATGAAAGAGTTGAAACTATTAGGGATGAAGTTGCATGATTTCCATGCACTAATGTAACAACTCTTACATATAACAATATGTCTTGTGCTGCTAGATAAAGTTAGAAGATCTATTATAAAATTCTACTACTTCTTTAATGCTTTGTGCAAGATGATGTTGGATGCTTCAAAATTACAAGAAATCCAAGACCATCTAGTGACAACTTTATTAAGCTTTAGACATTCTTCCCACCATTCTTCTTTGATATCATGGTACACTTATTAGTACACCTCATTGATGAGGTCAGGCTCTATGTAGTAGTATATACTTGATTCTATTCACTCATTTTAACAGCAGTATGAGAGAAGGTAAGATATGCTAATTTTATCTATACTATACATAAAGAAAACACCCTTTTGAAGTTGAACAGTTGATTCACCAAAACATGTGGAGAAAATAAAGTAGAATGGCACATTTGTAGATATATTAAAACACAATGGTACATGGAAAAAAGCATAAAAAAGGGGACACACTTTTATCAATTAAGCTATTAGCCAGCAAAGAAAATAAATGTGATAGTAAATTTATATATATATATATATATATATAGAGGGCAACCGTTGAGTAATTCACCAAAATCCACAAAGAAGAATGAAAGTGGAGTGGCATATTAGTAAAATATAAAAATGGAAGGGTATATCAAAAGGGATTGAAATATCAATAAATAACTTGTTCCTGGAGTATTTATACATTGCAAAGCGAGAAATATGTTAGTAAAAAAATTTCCTATTAACATCTACCTTAAACCTCCTTTCTCCAACTCATACACATGCACCTACTGCTTACTAGTTTTATATAATATGGACAATCTAGACTAATTGAACATTCACCAATGTTATATGGAAATAACAAGTTCCTAATGCTTTGTATTATAAAATGAAAATAATTTGTTGTACCTTTATGTTCTCATCATGCTCTCTTATTATGACAAATTAACAATAGATAACAAATTGTCATTTTTGTTTCCTACAAAATAAATATGCATGATTCTTTTAATCAACTTGGAGGATTATTTCTTCTCCAAAATTTGATTTTCTTTTCATATTTCTAACAAAGGAGTATGAGTAGCATTTTGTTATAGTTTTCTTTGTATCACCAACATTTGGTGAACCTACAGTGAATGTGTGAATGAGAAAAGAAATGTTGCATACTTTAGCTTTCTAATCTATGATGTACATGATTACATTAAGTTCTTCCATAAGTCATTTAGGCCCATTGTGTTTCTAAATATATGATAAAAGAGGAGAAGACCCCATTTTTATATTTGGAGACATAGTAAACCCCAAGATAGTCAATGGTCCTTTCTAAAAAGTTAAGGAAAATTATCATAAAAATTTACTGAAGTTAAGATAAGACATAAATGAAATTCCAAAATACAAAAAGTAAACTTTTCAAATATCAACAACAACATGTATATACCTTTTTTTTGCTTTATTTCAACCCTCAAGAAAGATGTAATATAAAATAACTATAGAGAATGAGAGGGAAATAACTAAATAGCTAAGCTCTCAATAATAGAAGTGAAAATGGAAAGGAAATTCATTTTCAATGTAATATAGCACAATGAATTTGATATAGGAGAGAGAGAGAGAGAGAGAGAGAGAGAGAGAGAGAGAGAGAGAGAGAGAGAGAGAGAGAGAGAGAGAGAGAGAGAGAGAGAGAGAGAGAGAGAGAGAGAGAGAGAGAGATTTTTTGTAATTCATCTCTTGTAAAAGAAAATAGAAACATAAAAAACTCTGAGCCTGTGATATATTACAAAATTAACTAAAGTTATGGTGCCTAAGTAGGTGATCAAATGACCAATGATGCATTTACATGTTGTGGCTACATGACCTTGAAGTAAGCTTGCTATTATAAGACCTAGAGTTAGGGACAAGTGGTTCCTTGCATAAGATGGTGGACATATCCATGTAGCTACAATAAGATGATGATGTGTCAATTCAGTCACCTAATGCAAGGTCATCGCTTGAGTAAAGTGAAGTGATAGCATGACCTAGACATCTAGCAAAAAGAATAGATGTTACAATCCAATTGGTTGGGCTATCCTTTGGAAATGGTTCCCTCCAAGTGCAAAGGCAAGTAATGGTTGTAGTGACATATGATGCTTCTGATAAGGTTACTTCACTCTTGAAAATTCTTCTCTAAAGATCTTGCCACATTACTCTAGAGGAAGATTAAGTCCAAGCTTTTATAAGGAGTTTTCATTAAGCTTATTTTGGAGCTTAGGAATTTTCCATTAGATTTTTCAGTTTTATAGACTTTTAGACTTTATCTCGTTGACCATTCAAGAATAATTTCTTTTCTTTGTTTGTTTAGTTAATTGTCTTTCCTGCATTTATAGTAGGTTTTGCATATAAGGTAGGATTTTAAGATCAATTTTTTTATTTCCCATTTTATAGAGTAGATTCCACACTTTGTAGAATAATTCTTTAAATGGGGAATAGTCTCCTCTAAAGGTAAGGGAAGGAGAGGAGCCAAGCTTCCTCCTTCCCCCAAGAACCCTCTTCACTTGATTGGGAAATTTCCTCATCCCTATGATAGGAAGGATCTTTATAACATGGAGGAGAGGATCATTTACTTTGATTTCTAGTCTATTTGTACAGCCTATCTAATAAGATTTTCATACTTTTATAATAGGAAGGACCTTTTAGGGAAACATACTCTATGCCTACATTTTGGTAGGTTTCGATGAAGTTCATTACTCAAATATGAAGAATACTTCACTCTTATAGTGAGGAAGGCCCCTATAGGGCAATAACTTTCAAATATTTTTCTTCTTGAAAATCAATTCATCTTTAAGTAGGCATTGAAAAACTTCACAAATTTCATATAGGACAAGAGGTATGAAATAGTTAAATGAATAATCTTCCTTTCTTCAATCTATGATAGTCTAGCTATTCTATTTAGTAGAGACTGGTTTTTAGATTGGATGAATTTAGTGCTTAACCTCTTCCAACTCCATAATCAAGATATGAAGTTGATTTCTATATATCTAGTATTAAAGCCTTTTCTCTAGGTTGTGAGTCTAGATTTATCAATAGAGGATGAATCATAATTAGTTCATCTAAAATACCCACAATCAAAGAACACATGGAAACTCAAAAAGGGAGAGGCCAGTGGCGTTCTAAGTGAAGAGGAGAGAACCACCAAGTTTCTAATGCATAAACTTCCATGCTTAGTTGGGAATATACCCACACGTCTTCCATTGGGTTTGTAGTTAAAGTACAAGTGCCTTTTTCAATGATTTGAGTAGTCTACCTTATTCGTCTTGTAATAGATGGGAACTATTGCAAACATCTTAGGATGATCCTACCATAGCTTGGGTAGGATCATTCAAAATATGTGATTTTAATGGTATAACTCATCTACAGTAAGATAGTTAAGATTAATGGTATAGATTATCAAAAGGATAGGTTCCTCTAAGTGAAATCTATTACTATTGTTAGTAATGAATAAAAGCATTGTCTTATCATGTGATCCTCCAAAAATTGTAACATCGTAATGTATGATTAATGTATCCACTGGGCTTGCTTCTTGAAAGATTTAACCATCCACAATCTTGGCCTTATCTTAGATGGATATTGCTCCAAAATCTAATCCATTAAAGAGAAAGACAATCATAATGGCTCACTTTTAGAAGATTTAAATCAACCACAATCTCAGACATATCTTCAATAAGGAATGATAAAGCCAAAATGCCTCTTGGATTTGATTAATCCTAGTGCCATTATACTTACCTCATACTTGCTTTATTTGGTTTTTTGTAGATTCTAACCCTTTTACCATGTTGGGATTGGCTTAGATGGTCTAAGTACCAAATCTCATGAATATAAGATAATTCATCCAATGATTAATTCATCATTTAACTCATTTTCTAAAGTACTCCATTAAAGTAGTCTCAGATCACATCTGTACACATAATCTAAATTGATAAGTAGTTATAACTTAGTAGTACTAAAGAAATTTAGGGGAGACCTATAAGCTAAGTGAGTCATAGAGCCTTTCATTCTTTTTGAGAGGTTATAAATGTGTTCTTAATTTTTCTCAAAGTGCTTAATCTAAATTTGTTCCCACTAACTTTTAAATTTGGCCAATTAATTGAATAATTAGAGTATTACCTTTAAAATTTTGGAAGTTCATTAATCTAATAGATTATAGGAAACTTAAGAAAGGATTTAGGTCATCCTTGTTGTTAAACTAAAGAAATAAAGCCTGACCAAAAGTAGTGTTAACACTAGTTATCCAAATTAAGCCTTTTATATAAGCCTTTTTTTTCTCACTCAAATTAATCCTTACCCATGTTAACCCAGTATAAATTATCCATTACTTATTTTCTTCAAAAGATAAGTTAGATATGAATGAAGACATACTTTTTAGTTGCAATGAAAGTAGAAAAGTGAATATTAAAAGGAAAATAATGTTCTTCAAATACATACAAAATGCTAAAAAAAAGAAAGAAGAAGCCTGAATCTGAAACAAAGAATGCGGAAAAGTGGAAAAAATAAATATTCACTTCAAGCAACCAAAGTAAAGAAGAATTGTCAACTTTAGTAGAAAACCTATACTTATTTTTGAAGAATTTTGAATATCCCTTATGCCCTTTCTTTTCATAACCCTGTCCTACGCTTATGTTTCATCCTAATATAAGACCTATTGATTGTAGGAAGAATATAGCCTTGATGAGGATAAGAAAAGAAAGGATTTAAAGAGTAGTATTTCTAAAAGTTCAAAGGTAATGACATCTTATCCTTTCTAAAAGGATCACAAATTAAATTCCTTAGTAACTTCTATTCCTTCATTAATATATGCGAGACAAATTTGCTTTTATTGACTCTACTCACATATTTAATGCAGGGGGAAAAGGAAGAAATATGTAGAAGGACTGCTGAGGGTAGGGAAGAATAGTTCCCCCTAACTATGGCTAAAGGAAGATTGGAGAATCATAAGGGGGAAGGAGAGAAGAACTGAAAGCTAGAAAAGGACCCATAGAAGAAAGTGAGACCCAAAGAAATCCATCAATGTTTCATCTATGGTTTCTCCTTTCTATCCTTTGGCTGACTCTGACAACCCACATCCATCCCCATCCATCTCATTCCCAACCACCTTATGGATCTTCTTTGTTTTTATCCCATTTTTCCATCATTACTAGTCATCATATTCCCCCTGTTTGCTCACCGTCTTTCTCATCCTATTCAGTTGTCATTTTCATCTCAATCATCATCATAGTTCTCCTCTATTTATCTAGCCATGCATGTCCCATATTCTTCACCAATTTTGTTTTTGATTTTCCACTGGGTGTTTCTTGTTTTTTTCTTCTGTTTCCAAGATTTACATTGTTGCATCCAAACCCAATTTAGGTTTTCTCTCAAAACTCCTCCTTTCCCTTCAATTTTGTTCCACTATACATTATCTTCTTCCTCAGGCTATTTTTCTCCTTCTCTCAGGTAAAACAAAAAAATTGATTAAATTCTGTTTTTGCCCATGGTTCTTTTTCCTTAGTACCATCTATGTCCCTAGTTATGCCTTTTTCCCTATTTTGTCGTACCCTTATCCCAGTTCAATGATATCCAAGCTTTATTCTATTCTTAGTTAATCTAGGAATCACTTAATCCAATCCCTATTTGATTAAAGCCTAATCGAATCTATGGTTTGGCCTTAAGCAACAGGATTAACTTAGTTTTTGATCTTTTTCTATTCTGATTTATTTATTTATTATTATTATCAATTCTCATATATTCATCTAAGTATAATTTCTATCTAATCTAGAGGATTTGATTTTTCATTTGCAATCCAGAAATTCAACCTAAGTCATCCAAATCTCATATTCTTTCCCTAGTTCAAATCATCAAATTTTTGGAAGATCTACATAATAGAGCCATTGAATCTTTAATAAAAACACTGAGAGGTAGATTGATGAAGGTTGATAGACTTAGATGTGTCCAAAATTGAAGAATCTTGCTAAGATCAAGCTAAGGAAGTGTATTTCACTTGATATTTTGTTTAATTCTCTATCTTTTGAACTTGGAACTGTGTACTTTTCATTAATTCAATATATTAGAGTTTTTAATTAATTATTATTTAATTTTTGAAAAATTAAATTTTATTTAAACTCCAATTCTCTTATGCAGAGTCCCCATGGGATTGACCCGTACTTGCATAAGCTATAATACAATAGCTTGTACACTTGGGGAAAATAATCAACAAATTTTTAACGCCATTGTTAGGGACCTGCAATGAGGTTTTCATAAAATTTAATAAAAATTCAAAAAATAAAAAATTGAGGAATTGCATCAATTTAGTATTTTAGGAAAATTTTCAATCTTTTTTAGCACATAATCACTCTATTTCCTAAATTTTGGTACTTATTGCTTCTTCTTTTTTGTAAGAAATTGGAAAGGAGGATCTCAATTAGGATAGCCAAATTTTCATTTTGAGTGAGTTATAGTGAGAACTTGTTGTATTATTTATTAATCACAATTCATTTAAAAGGGGTTGTAATAATACAAGTCCAGGATGGATCATCGTAACCTAGAAGTGGAGGTGGAATGTAAATGATCTCACCCTTGTATGAGAAGGCTTTATCTAGGACCCCACTGTGAGTAGTCATGACTTTTTAAAATTTCTAGATTAGGGCTTGCTTATATAGAATAGCTTTGCATTGTTTGGTAGTGTAATTGCATATATATAACATACTTGATAACTGTTGTGTTTTAGGGTTTCCATTAGTGTATTATTTTAAATTGCATTTTAGGACATTTTTATCACTTAATGGTGATTTATATGTTGATCGAACTGCCATGGAGTGTGGAAATTTATTAGCAAGGGCACTGACCCCACAAGATCAATGGTGGGTTTAATCATCACCTCTTGGCCCACCTAGGATATTCACCACAAGCACGTAACCCTACCTTCCAAATTAATTTAAAATCAATTAAAAGAGACCTATAGAGGCCCATCACATGCTTGTAGGACCCTCTTGGAAGGAGGTGACCCATTACCACTCTAGTGGGCTTATTTGTTCGATTGCATTGGTATCTAAATGACTAACTCTGCTAGCATAGTCTATGACTTAGACTACCTATGACTACCAAAGAAGGATGTGAAGTAGTTGGTTAGGTTAGGATCTAACTAGTAAGTGGTGGGGTAAGTTTGAAATAGAGGAGTGTTAGACTAGGCTAATCTAAAAGCTTCTCCCCCACACAAATTCATGACAACCAAATTGTCTATTTTCTAACCTTAGGTTTGTTTGAATTTTGTGCTCTATCATTGTCCATCATTAGGTTGCATTAGTTAAGGTAGCTTTTCCCATTACAAAAAAAAGAAGAAGAGGCTTTCGTTGTATTCACTTTTGGATACACAACAGTCAAGTACGACTAAAATGACATATAGTTAGATTAGTCATCATCAATGACTAATCAATGATCAAGGGGTAACTCGCCCCATGGTAGTATTAGAGGTGATCAAAGCCCTTCACTCATCATGAAGGAGGACTCACCACCTCTAATGGATCTTGAAAATTAACTTCCACCAAGGAGGAATAATTATCCACCAAATATAGATTGGAGAAGTAATAACAATAGAGAGTGGGACCAATAGAGTGAACATGGGGATAATGATTTACATCAAAACTTTCATGGTACTTCTTCAGAATGTTGGTGCAATAGAATTAAAAATAGGAGTAATCCAATTACTTTCCAAATTCCATGGATTAGACAGTGAGAGTCCTTACTTGAGCGTGCATAGAATATTGGCTTAGATATAGTGAGACTTAAACTTTTTCCTTTCTCTTTAAAGGAAAAAGCTCAAATGTGGTTTAATGCACTGTCAGCAAGTTCCATGAGGACCTGGAATGAAATCACTATGGAATTCTTAGAAAAGTTTTTCCCCTACACATAAAACAAATACACTTGGCCATTAGATAATGAATTTACTTAGAACTACACATCTAAAAAGGATGAAGAAGTGTGTCGCTTCTGCTGAAAGGACTGCACATCTTACTCAAGCATGTCCCACAATTCCAACATTCCAAGGGGTACTTCATGTTCAAGCTAATGCACCTAATACATATAAAGGGCCTTTCTCCCCATACTCAGAGACATATAATTCCAACTGGTGAAACCATCATAACTTCAGTTGGAGAAATGCACCAACTGTCAATGTCTCAAACCCTAGCCCATCCTAGCCTCACCAACAAAATCAAGGACCTTCTACTTTAGGCCATACCACCAAACTCATTTACGTCCTGATCTTGGACCTTACTTCCTCCCCTGTACAAGGCTTGCAGATGATAATATCTATCAAATTATCCAAAACCAGGATAGGAAAAATTCTCAATTAAAAATTCAATTGAAAGAAGCCACACATTCTACAGATGAAATGAAAAAATGATGAGTTAAATGACACAAAATATGGAAAAGGGAAAGTTTCCAGCTCAACCACAAGCAAACCCTAAGGGTTTGCATGTGGTTGGCAATAATACATCTAATGCATCATCAAGCTCTACCATGGAATAGACTAAGGCTATCACTATTCTTACGAGTGGCAAAACAATTGAGAAAGATGAGCCACAAAAGATTGACAAGGTTAAAAGACCCATTAAAGAATAAGAAAATTCTAAGATAAGGACCCCACTCCTAAGAATTCAATTGAAAGAAGCCACATATTCTATGGATGAAATGAAAAAATGATGAGTTAAATGATATAAAATATGGAAAAAGGAAAGTTTCCAGCTCAACCACAAGCAAACCCTAAGGGTTTGCATGTGGTTGGCAATAATACATCTAATGCATCATCAAGCTCTACCATGGAATAAACTAAGGCTGTCACTATTCTTAGGAGTGGTAAAACAATTGAGAAAGATGAGCCACAAAAGATTGACAAGGTTAAAAGACCCATTAAAGAACAAGAAAATTCTAAGATAAGGACCCCACTCCACTAGTTGAAACATGTCCTATTCCTAATCCATTCCCTCAAAGGTTGCATCAAGCTCCAAAGTTTGCCTCTAATGATGAGATTTTAGTGATTTTCATGCAAATCAAGATCAACACATTGATCTTGGATGCTATAAAATAAATCCACATCATATGCCAAATTCATAAAAGACATTTGCAACATAAAAAGAAGATTAAATGTTCAAGAGAAGGCATTTTTAATTGAGCAAGTTAGCTCCATTCTTCAACATCATACACTACCAAAATACAAGGATCCAGGTTGCCCCACTCTTACTTACATTATTGGCAACTATAAGATTAATCAAGCTTTACTTGATTTAGGATCTAGTGTTAACTTACTACCATACTCAGTGTATGAACAATTTGGTTTGGGTGAGCTTACACCTACTACCATACTCAATATATGAACAGTTTGGTTTGGGTGAGCTTACACCTACTACCATACTCAATATATGAACAGTTAGGTATGGGTGAGCTTAGATCTACTTCTACTACACTCCATCTAGCTGATTATTTTGTGAAGATATCGAGAGGGCTAATAGAAGATGTGCTTATCCAAGTAGAACAATTTTGCTTTCTTTGAGATTTTCTAATTCTAGATGCACAACCAGTGATGAATGAGAAGAGTGAAATACATGTTATGCTGGGATGACTATTCCTGGCTATGTCCAATGCCTTAATTAATTATAGAAATGGTGTCATGAAACTGTCCTTTGGTAATAGGCATTAAAGCTAAACATTTTCAACATTTGTAAGCAATCTAGTTAAATCACTGATGACTTGCACAATGTCAATATGATAAATTCAGTTGTGCAAGATCAATTTCTTTCATCTTCCTTATAAGACCCACTTGCAGCCTATTTGGCCCACTTTAATAAGTTTAATGAGGATGCATTAATAGAGGAAGTTAATGCCCTCTTTGATATCGTTCCTATCATGAACACAGAAAAATGCAAACCATATTTCGAGGAACTTCCATCGAGGGAGTCCACTCCCCTTCCATCATTAGTAGAACCTCCTAAGCTTGGTGCACTGAACATGGAAGCAAACCATGCACTAAGGCTCAAACACATGATGTATTGCACCAACAAATGCACTATGTACTGAGCAAAACTCATGCACATGGAGCATCAAATATGACAGATGCACCAATTAACTGAATGAGACTTAGGTGCATAGTATTTTGGCCAA
Organism: Warburgia ugandensis; assembly: GCA_035236585.1. NCBI lineage: Eukaryota > Viridiplantae > Streptophyta > Magnoliopsida > Canellales > Canellaceae > Warburgia > Warburgia ugandensis. The sequence goes on along the minus strand of CP141126.1, from coordinate 81,850,906 downwards.
TGGTCAAATGTGCATAGTGTTGATCTATGCTGAGGCCTATCATACACCAAGTTGTGACTATGCGCATGGGCTTTAGACAGAGATTATGCGCAAAATGTACCGAGTTTGGATCAAGCACATCTTGTACTGGTCATTACTCTAGTGTATGATATTAAAGGAAATGACCATGCACACCATTTAACAAGTATTACTTAGATGTGTGGCATGTTTGGGGGAAATGATTGGACACCCTATACATCAAGCAAGGCCCATGCATGTGATGTACTGGATATACAAGCCATACGCCATTGACTATTGATTAAGTTATAAAACCTTATTAGATGCATGAAAATTTGAACATAAAAAAGTATTGGTTAACTTAAAAAACCTTATAATATTAGATGCATGAAACTTTGAACAAAAAGAAAAAATCATATGACATCAAGTAAGACTAGGCGGTATACATCATGATAGGGAAAATTTTCCATGCACTAACATAGAGCTCGAAAGTGTGGTATGCAGAACAATACACAAGAAACCAATGTGCCAAACTAAAATTAGACACATTATATGTTGAACACTGATAAGATAACCACATGTATTAATGCAGATTATTGATTGGTGTTCAAATATATAAGTATCATGTGTTGATTGGAAATTAGATGCATTGACTTAGATTTTTGAATGGTGATTAGGCGCATCATACAATGGTCAGATATATGCATGTAATAAATAGTAATATGGCATATAACTCATGAATGAAAGACCCAATGCACTAAGTACTAAGCTATGCCCCTACACTCCGTGTATATATTAATGCTTAGCTTATAAATAATGAACTTCAATTAGTACATAGAAATTCCCTAGTACTAGAAACATGACACTTTATAATTTGACATATGGCACTAAATAGCATAGAATAGAGCACATAAGCTGAAAATGAAACTTCAAGGTACCAAGTAAAATTATGATATACCTCATACAAAGTCATGCCTAATTTAGATGGCACACAATGATTGACATGCATTGATATAACTATATCCACAACTTGCAATGTACTACATTTTATTATGTCATATGAAACTGCTCATAGGGTATCAAATTGATGAATAATTGATTTAAACTATAACAGGGGCAATTATATGATATTGTAGACTATGTTTTATTGGTGCCTGAAATTTTGAAATTACTAACGTTTTAGAAGGACTCATCTTGGCTTTTGAATTTATTACCAAGAGAATTATGCATACTTACATTCTAATCTAAATGGAAATATTTTTAGCATTTCTGATTTGTTTATCAGAATTTCAACAATTTGACTCTAAGGGTTGTACATATGTCTGAAAACTAGCAAGAATGGTATATTTGCATTTGTTATTAGTATACATTCTTTATGATTTTGCACTTTTGGGCAATTGAACTTTATTAAGAAATTAGGAGACTCTTAAGAGTTGATCCTAGCTCAAGGATTTCATATAAAACCCCATGATTGCTATGCTAGGGAGTTGGCCATGGACTTTTGAAAAGGTACTAGCCTATAATAGGCATGTTTGACAAGGGTATGTTATATGGGAGGACTACCCTTGTATAGGATTGATTTGGCTGTCCCATGCAGTCGATGCAGTCAGTGTGGTAGCCACTCACGAGCACAAGTTGAGACTTTGGTTTTGCTACATGCATAGTCAACCTTCTCGTTTGCTTGAACATGGGCTAACATGTCGTTCATTCTCGAAAATATTGACTAATGCCTGTGGCAGGATAGTAAATGTCACTCAATTACATATTAATCATAGAATGGACTGATTGAGAAATTAATCATTCAACAGATATGGATTAAATTTGACTCAAATCTTTATATGCCATGGATATTATTTATATTATCCAATATTATGTTATTTTGATTGTTACATAGTTGTTTGATATGAATTGAGATGTTGTGATTTGACGATGACATGCTTAATAGTGGACGTATACACTTTCAAATTTAAAAACTTCCATACCACAATTTTTAGAGCTTTTGGTTAGTTTTAGATTCTTTACTAGGTAATTTATATTACTCACCAAACCACCCCATAGGTGAAGGGCAGGAGGAAAAGCTTGGGATTGATGCATAGGAGATTGAGTAAACTTGGAGTTTTAAAGTATGAAGAACTAGGAATAGTTTTACTTATTTGAAGACTTTTGTCAATTTGTAATAAATCATAATATTTGAATTTTATATTGTGATTTAACATAGTAGTGTTTGGGTTCTAGCTAGTAGGTCATGATTGGCTGGAAAACATGAACTATTATTTTGAAATATATTGTGGAGATTTTTTTGACATACTTGGCCTAGAAGTAGTTTAAATTCTATTATTATATGTAGAGTTGTATGATAAAAAAATATTTACAAGGATCGATCTTGATCAAATTCAAAAATATTTGGAAAATATATTTATAATGTTATAGTTGGTATTAGAACCTAAACTACTCACAGCCAAATGTACTAGGAAGTGAAATGGATCAAAGTTAAGAGAATCAGTCATAAGGACATCTTAACTTAGAGAACTTAGTAAAAATTTCATAGATTGTATGTTGAAATACAGATGCCTCCTTGTCATAGTAGAAAGAATACATCTATACCAATAAAAGAGTCTACTACTACTGGAAACCAGGCACATGTACTTGTACCTACATCTGCATCCATGGAAGCTCAGCAAGACATACTAAAACCATTAGTACAGGCACAACGAAGTGTTGGTGCACTAGGAGATTTGGCTAGTGAGGTGATGCAATTGATATTTTAGCCAATGAAATAGAAGCTTCAGACGTCATTGGAAGAGGATTTTGTCGAAAGGGGGCAAGAGTGACACTTTGATGGAGTGATTCAAGAAGATTACTCCAAAGTTTTCTAAAATTGAGGGAGCCAAAGCAGCTGAGAACTAGTCCTATGAGGTTGAGGGACTGTTCAAAGGGATGATAGTACTAGACAATCGACAAGTCACTATTGCTACCTTTGCACATTAGTGGCCAACTACCGTGCAAACGTATTTCTCTGATGCTGGAGTCATCTTGTGGGGATAATTCAGGAAAGTTTTTGAGTAGAATATTATCCACCTCACATTGTGGAGTCAAAAGAAAGAGAGTTCATGGACCTGATTCAAGGTTCCATGACAGTGAGTGAGTATGAGACTCACTTTACTAAGCTAAGGAGATTTGCGCTAGAGGTTTGTCTCACTGAACTCAGAGTTGCTTAGAAATTTGTTCATGGATTATGCATAGGAATTTGTAGTCGTATTTTTATATTGCAGCCCCCTCCATTGGCAAAGGCTGTAGAGTTGGCTTCTCTATGTGAGAGGGAATTAAGAGACATGAGAGCAGAAATATTTATGCCTAGAGGAAATAAGATGAACTAGAAAGAAAAGCAACTAATCATTGCTAGACCTCCACCGAAATTAGTAGTTCCACTTCGTTCTATACCACCATCGAGGCCAGAGTTTAAAAAGAGAGAAGTGGAGCATAACCTCTATAGGTGCTATGGAAAGAAGCATCCGAGAAAACCATGTCATGTCCAGGAGAAGAGGTGTTTTGGGTGCATAGAGAAAGGGAATTTTCTAAAAAAATTGCCTTATGAAAATCAGCCTTAGAAACAGGAGATTGTACTACATGGTCAAGGATGGATTTTTTCCCTAACTACCAAGCAAGCCAAAGCTTCAAACATAGTCGTTGAAGGTACATTACCCATTCTTGGTCATTTTGCTAAAGTACTGATAGATTCAAGTGCTACAATTTCTTTAATATCGCAATACTTTGCATCAACTTTGGATTGTACTATATTGCCATTGGGATTTAGCATAGAGGTCAATATACCACATGGAGGACCAGTTATTTTGGATAAATATATCCAAGATATAGGGATTTTCATGGGAGATAGGGAGTTTCTAGCTAATCTAATCCTATTCAATATGATGGACTTTGATGTCGTATCTGGTATGGATTGGTTTCAAGTTATGGAGCTACTATTGATTGTTGAAAGAAGAGGGTACAATCTAAGGAGATAGAGGGTAACACTTACATATTCTAGGGAAAATTAGACACATCACGAATACCTATTATATCAGCAATAAAAGCCACAAGACTCATGGCCAAGGGCCATATAGCATACTTAGTGAGCATGGTGACTCAGAAGGAATACAAACAAAAGATAGAGGACATAGATGTTGTATGGGACTTTGAAGGAGTGTTTCTTGATGAGTTACCAGGGTTGCCACCTAAGAGAAAAATGGAATTTACCATAGAACTAGTATTAAGTATAGCTCCCATCTCAAAGGCACCCTACTATATGGCTCCTGTAGAGTTGAAAGAAGTCAAGGAATTGTTAGATCTGGGCTTTATTTGACTGAGTGTATCACCATTGGGAGCTCTAGTACTATTCGTAAAGAAGAAGGATGGATCTATGAAATAATGTATTGACCACCGAATGCTGAATGGTGTTACAATTAAAAATAACTATCTATTACCACATATTGATGACCACTTTGGCTAGCTATAGTCTATAAGAATATTCTCAAAGATTGACTCATCAGTTGAGGATACGAGATGAGGGTACCCCTAAGACAACATTTCAAACTTGATATGGACTATGGAAAAATTTCTACCGATGCCATTTGGAAGACTAATGCTCTAGTAGCATTCATGGATTTGATGAACCACATATTATAGAAGTATTTAGACCAATTTGTGATAGTGTTCATTGAAGACAACCTTATTTACTCAACAAGTGAGGAGGAGATCAAGAGAATCTTAGGATTGTACTGAGCACACTACTAGAGCATCAGTTATATGAAAAGTTAGGTAAGTGTGAATTTTTCCTAAACAAAGTACATAGTCATGTAATCTTGAAGGAAGGAGTTTTTGTCGATCCTACATAGATCAAAGCCATTTTGAAGTGGGAGAGACGAAAATTTGTTATAGAGATCAAAAGTTTCTTGGGATTGGCTGGGTATTATCGATGTTTCATTGAAGGTTTTTCTAGGATAGCTCAGCCATTGACTAAGTTAACTAGGAAGGATAGTACGTTTGAGTGGACCATTCAGTGTGAGCAAAGCTTTCAAGAGTTCAAGAAGAGGCTCACAACAGCATCAAATTTGGCATTACCCTCAGGTACAGGAGGTTTTGTAGTATATAGTGATGCTTCAAGAAAAGGATTTGAGTGTATACTCATGTAGCACAGGAGAGTTATAGTCTATGTATCCATACAACTAAAGACTCATGAAGTAAATTACCTGACATATGATTTGGAGCTTACAGTGATAGTGTTTGCACTTAAGATTTAGAAACACTATCTCTATGGAGAAAAGTTAGTTTGACGTGTACATAAATCACAAAAGTCTGAAGTATATATTCACACAGAGCGACCTTAACATGAGATAATGTTGATGGTTAGAATACTTGAAAGACTATGACTTTTCAATTCTATATCATCTTGGGAAGGTGAATGTGGTCACAAATGCTCTAAGTCAAAAGTCTCATGGAGTGTTGATGAACATATAGGTGAAATCATTGTTTATAGATCGAATTCTCCAAGCACAAAAGGATTGTGAGGGGACACTAGCCTTGGTGAGTAGTAATGGTTTTAGTAAAGAAGCATATGGGAGCATAAGATTTCACAGCAGATTTATAGTACCTCCTATAAAATGTCTAAGGCAATAATTGTTGAAGGAAGCACATACATAAAAGTACGCTAATCATCCTCGTGGTACTAAGATGTATCAGAATCTGAAACAAAATTTTTGGTGGAATAGGATGAAGAAGGATGTCAGAGAATGTGTTACTAGATGTCTCACTTGTCAACAAGTAAAGGCAAAGCATTAGAGGCTAGTAGGACTTCTATAGACTTTAGAACTTTCAGAATGGAAGTGGGATCACATCATGATGGACTTTGTGGTGGGACTAACTAGAACCTCTAGCGAACATGGCATGACTTGGGTCATTGTGGATAGATTGATCAAATCAACACACTTCTTACCAGTAAAACAAAGGTAGTCTTTAGAAAGTTTGGAAAAACTTTAAATTAAGGAGATAGTGAGTCTACATGGAGTTCCTTTGACTATCATATCTGATAGGGATAGTCGTTTCACATCTCACTTTTAGTTGAGTGTATAAGAGGGACTAGGCAAGACGACGAGATTCATATAACATTCCCATCCACAGACTCATGGATAGTTAGAGAGGACAATTCAACCACTTGAGGAGATGCTACGAACTTGTGTTGTTAGATTGGAAGGGTAACTAGAATGAACACTTTCCTTTGATCAAGTTTGCTTATAATAATAGTTATCATTCTAGTATAGGTATGGCCCTATATGAAGCATTGTATGGATGACCGTGCAGATGCCTACCTATTGTAACGATTGAAGAGAGACAATTTGTGAAGACCAAATTGATCAAGTAGTGTGCTGAAAATGTTAGGCAGGTTAGGAAGAGGTTGTTGATAGCACATAGTAGACAGAAAAGTTATACAGATCAGAGACGTCACAATCTCGAGTTCAAGGTTGGAAAATTATGTATTCCTTAAAGTCTCACCAATGAAAGGAGTTATGAGATTTGGCATGAAAGGAAAGTTGAGTCCAAGGTTTACATTCAGATATTGGAGAGGATTAAGAAGGTTACATATCGTTTAGCATTACCACCTTAGTTTTCAGACGTACATAATGTATTCCATGTTTTAATGTTGAGGAAGTTCATTCCTAATATAACACATATTCTTGATCAAATACATGCAAAACTAAAGCTAGATTTAATGTATGAGATAAGACCTCTAAGGATTTTGGATTACCAAGAAAGAGACTCTAAGGAATAAGATAATTCATTTGGTTAAAGTTCTATGACAACATCATTCTTCTAAGGAAGCTACTTGGGAAATTGAGGAAGATGTGAGAAGTAGTTTTACTTGTTTGTTTTCTAATGTGTAGCAAAATTTTAGTCATAGGACTAAGAGGACAAAATTTCTAAAAGGAGGGAAGATTATAATGGCTCACATTCTTTAGAAATAAATAAATGTTATATTTACAAATTGCAAAAAATTCTAAGTTAATTGTTAACTATTATGGTGCAAAAGTGGGTTGAAATAAAGCCTAGATAAATTTTTAATTATAACTCATTAAATAAATTGTGTGTACTAAGGATATAAGTACTAATAAAATTTTAATCAGGTAAGACTTGATGACCTAAGCTAAGTGTAACTAAGTGGTCCCGAGTACAACTTGTCAAGGTGAGGAATCGACTTCAGGTCACCTGCCTAATGATTTTTAAGAAGAAAATCATGAATTTTTTTATTGTTTGTTTATTTCTTCAAATTTTTTCATTTGGACAAGCCATATAAGAAAACCCAATGGTGAAGGATGGTTTTCATATGGACAAAACGTCTAAAGATATTATTATCAAAGCATGAATTTGAGTAAACCATTGGATCATGATCCAAACATTATAAAATAAAAGAGACCAAGAGAGAAGAGTTACAAATTTGAACTGCTGGTTGAGAATCCAATGGTTGAGAATAAATAAGAAATAAATACTGGGAGAGTTACAAAACTAAAACCAATTGGAAAATCAACACGTGGCAAGAACCCAAAAAGAACCAACAAAAAAATGTAATCAACTTTAATAATAAAGACTTTACAAAAGGAAACTTTTATAAAAAGGGAGGTTGAAATAGGAAAGTAAGCATTTTCATGAATGAAATTGTTACAGAGAAAAGGAGGCGTGCATGAGACAAAGAGAGAAAAGAGAAAAGCAAAAGGAAGGAGAGAAGAGAGAAAGAAAAGCAAAGAAAAATATAGGATGAAAAGCAAAAATCTAGAGTTTTTCCTTAAAAAATTAGAAGCTGGAGGATTGGGTAGAAGGAAACTACATTTGGAGGTAGTGAATCTTGAACTAGACCACGGTTTCTTTTGAGAAAAAAATATTATATATATTTTTATCGATTGTGTTGGATGAAATATGTATTGATATCTTCTTAGATACAAATGTATATTATTCTTTGTGATTGATACATGATAATTATGTGCTACATCAGTGATTGATATGGTTTTCACACATGACCTGTGAATAAATGCTCAAATTTAAATTCTTTGATTTTCCATATGGGTATTGATGCTTGATACAATTACTTGTTGTACTTGTATTTTTTGAAAATTTCAATTGAGTGTTGACATACTAGAGATTAAGATTACGTTCTTCTTTGATTTTTCAACTTGAGAATTAATACATAATTATATTTAGATCAAAATTATAATTGTTCATTTTGGTTTTCAACTAGGAAATTGAAGCATGACCCAAAATATATGATCAAATCAGGATTTTTGTTGACTATACATATTGGGTGTTGATACAAAATTCAATCTGATATTAATATTTAAAACATCTTGTTAAAAATTCGGTGATTATGACAGCCACACTATGCACTTGGTAGTTTGTAGGTGTGTGGTGCACTAAACTCAAAGGTTGCACAGGCACTGATTATGATAGCCACATCATGCATCGAGTAATATTCAAGTGCTTAGTGCACTGAACTTAGCAAGGGCACCATGCACTAAGGCTCAAACACATGATGTATTAGTACCAACATATGCACTATGTACTGAGCAAAACTTCGGTACATGGAACATCAAATAGGACAGATACAACAATTAACTGAATGAGACTTAGGCGCATATTATTTTGGTCAATGATCAAATGTGCATAGTGTTGATCTATGCTCAAGCGTTTCATACACCAATTTGTGACTATGCTCATGGACTTTAGACAGAGACTATGTGCACAATGTACTAAGTTTGGCTTAGGCACATCTTGTACTAGTCATTACTCTAGTGTATGATATTAAAGGAAATGACCACACTCACCATTTAACAAGTATTACTTAGATGCATGCCACGTTTGGGGGAAATGATTGGACACTATATATCAGGCGAGGCCCATGCATGGGATGTACAAGATATATGATCCATACGACATATTGACTATTGATTAAGTTATAAAACCTTATAATATAAGATGCATGAAACTTTGAACATAAAAAAATATTGATTAACTTACAAAAGCTTATAATATTATATGCATGAAACTTTGAACAAAATAAAATAAAATCATATGACATCAAGTAAGACTAGGTGGTATTTATCATGATATGGAAATTTTACCATGCACAAACATAGAGCTCAAAAGTGTGGCATGTAGAACAATAACAAGCAACCAATGTGCTTAACTAAAATCAAATGTGTTGTATGCCAAATACTGATTAAATAACCACATGTATCAGTGCAGATTAATGGTTGGTGTTCAAATATCTAAGTACCATATATTTAGTGGAAATCAGATGCATGGACACTAATTTTTGAATGGTGATTGAGCACATCATATAATGGTTTGATATACACATGTAATAAACAATACTATGGCATATAGCTCATGAATGAAAGACCCAATGCACTAAGTACCAAGCTATGCGCCTACACTCCGTGTTTGTATTAATGCTCAGCTTATAAATAACGAACTTCAATTAGTATGTAGAAAATCCCTAGTGCTAGAAGCATGACACTTTGTAATTTTCCATATGGCGCTATATAGCGTAGAGTAGAGCACATAAGCTGAGAATGAAACTTCAAGGTACCCATTAAAATTTATAATATAACTCATCCAAAGTCATGCCTAATTTAAATGGCACACCATGATTGACAAGCATTGATCTAACCATATCCATGATTTGCAATGTACTACATTTTATTATGTCACATGAAAGTACTCATAGGGTATCAAATTGATGAATAATTTATTTAAACTATAAAAAGTACAATTATCTGATATTGTAGATTATGTTTTATTGGTGCTTGAATTTTTGAAATTACTAACGCATTAGATGGACTCATCTTAATTTTTGAATTTGCTACCAAGAGAATTGTGCATGCTTACATTCTGATCTAAATGGAAATACTTTTAGCATTTCTGATTTGTTTATCAATATTTCCACAATTTGACTCTAAGGGTTGTACATATGTCTGAAAACTAGCAAGAATTGTATATCTGCATTTGTTATTAGTATTATTCTTTATGATTTGGCACTTTTGGGCAACTGAACTTTACTAAGAAATCAGGAGACTCTTAAAGTTGATCCTAGCTCAGGGATTTCATGTAAAGCCCCATGGTTACTATGCTAGGGAGTCAGTTGGCCACTGACTTCTGAATAGGTACTAGCTTATAATAGGCATGTTTAACTAGGTTATGTTACATGGGAGTACTACCATTGTATAGGATGTGATCATGTTGTCCCATGTAGTCAGTGCAGTCAATGTGGTACCCACGAGTGTAGGTTGAGACTTTGGTTTTGCTACGTGCATAGTCAAGCTTCCTTTTTGCTTAGACATGGGCTGATACGTCATTCGTTCTCAAAAATCTTGACCAGTGCATGTGGTAAGATAATAAGTGTCACTCTGTTATAGATTAATCATTGAATAGACTGAATGATGAATTAATCATTCAATGAATATGGATTAAATTTGACTTAGATCTTTATATGCCTTGGATATTATTTGTATTATCCAATATTATGTTATTTTGATTGTTACATAGTTGTTTGATATGAATTGAGATGTCGCAATTTGATAATGACATGTTTAATAATACATGTATACACTTTCAAATTTAAAAACTTGCATATTGTGATTTTCTGAGTTTTTGGCTAAGATGGGTAGGAGATTGAGTAAACTTAGATTTTTAAAGTATAAAGAACTAGGAATACTTTTACTTATTTGAAGACTTTTGTCAATTGTAATAAATTTTAGTATTTGAACTTTATATTATGATTTAACGTAGTAATGTTTGGGTTGTGACTAGTGAGTCATGACTGGATGGAAAACATGAACTATTATTTTAAAATATATTGTGGAGATTTTTTTGGCGTACTTGGGCCAAAAGAATTAGTTTAAATTCTATTATTATATGTAGAGTTATATAATTAAAAAAATTTACAAGGATCAATCCTGACCAATTTTAAAAATATTTGGAAAATCTATTTATAAAAGACTAAGGATGTCGCAGTTGGTATCAAAGTCTAAACTAGTCATAGCCAAACATACTAAAAAGTCAAATGTATCAAAGTTAGGAGAATGAGTCATAAGGACATCTTAACTTAGATAACTTAGTAAAATTCTCACCAGTATTGTATGTTGAAATATAGATGCCGCCTCATCATAGCAAAACAAATACATCTATACCAGTAGAAGAGTCTGGTGTCGTACCTACATCTGCACCCATGGAGGTTTAGTAAGACACACCAGAACCATCAATACAGGCTCAATGAAGTGTCTATGCACTAGGAGATTTGAAAAGGAGTTTAATGAATGCAAAAAGGTTGAAAAATAAATATTCACTTCAATACAAGTAAATAAAGAATTATCAAATTTAGTAAAGACCTCTACTTATTTTTGAAGAAATTTGAATATCCTTTATGCCCTTTCTTTTCATAACCTTATCCTAAGCCTACGTTTCATCCCAGTTGAAGACCTATTGATTTTAGGATGAATATAATCTTGATGAGAATATGAAAAGATAGGATTTAAAGAATAGTATGTCTAAAAGTGCAAAGGTAATGGCATATTATCATTTCTAAAGGGATCAAAATTAAATTCCTTAGTAAATCTATACCTCCATGAGTATATGTGAGATAAATTTTCTTTTATTGACTCTACTCACATATTTAAAAGAGAAACATGATTTGAACCTTTTATCTGAGAGTTTTATTTTTGAGTGTATGTCTATTAGTGAGGATTGAGGTTTAAACATATTTCAGATGAAGTTCAAAATTTAGACGTCTACTTAGAAATAAGGATTATTGTATATGTACATGGTACACACACACACTCTAAGATATGAGCTTAATAGGTATGTATTTAGCATATGGATAGGGTTTTGAATTTTTTATTTTTATTAGTTTGCTTTGAGTTAGAAAGAGTTTAATTTAATTTATTTTGAGATTTAATGGTTAATTTATTTAATTTTTGAAATAATCTTGAAAGGTACTGTTGTGCAAGGTGGTGAACAGCTTATGTTTGTGATTGAATATCTTAATTTCTACCATCTTGACTTGAAATCTAACTATACCATTAAATTTATTGATATAAAATTGTTCTAGGTACCATGTTTCATTGAAAATTTCTATCAAAAAGTAGAAGAAATCAGCATCCAAATTTAGTGAAATATCCATGGATTCTAATTGTTTGTGGATTGTAAACAGATACTGGATTAATCTTGGACTGTGAACAGGGATAAGATAACTATTTAAATAGTGTCACTTTCTAGCAACACTTTTTCACTTGGAGACATAGTAAGAGGTGTTGACATGGTATTTTAATTTGGAAAAAAAATTAAGAAAATCTATGAATAGGATTTGATACATAACACATCAGAGAATGTTATGGGTGATCTTAATTTTTGGTCAATTAAATTTTATTTAGAATCCAAAATTTTAAGTTGAGTTCCCATGGGATCGATCCATACTTACATAGGTTATACTACAATAGCCCTTGCACATGCGAAAAACAATCAACAGAACTTGAAGCTAGAAAAGGACCCATAGAAGTAACTATGACCCAAAGAAATCCATCCATCTTTCATTTGTGGTTTGTCCTTTCTATCCTTTCACTAGCTCTAACAACCCACCTTCATCTCCATCCACCTCACTCCCGACCATCTCCCCTCCAACCATTGTATTTTCTCCTTGCTTTTTTCATCATTTTTTTTCTCCTCACGTATATGGATCTTCTTTATTTTTACCATACTTTTCCATCATTACCAATTATTAGATTCCTACTATTTTCTCATCGTGTTTCTCATCCTGTTCAGTCGTCATTTTCATCTTGATCATCGTTATAGTTCTCCTCTATTTTTCCAATCATGCATGTCACATATTCTTCACCAATTTTGTTTTTTATTTTCCACTAGGTATTTCTTGTTTTCATCTTTTGTTTCCAAGATCTCCATTATTCTATCTAAACCCAAATTGAGTTTTCCTTGAAAACTTCTTCTTTCCCTTTAGTTTTGTTCTACTATGGATCATCTTCTTCCTCAGACTGTTTTTCTCCTCCTCTTGGGTAAAACTAGAAAAACAAATTAAATTCTTTTTTTGCCCATTGTCCTTTTTTCTTAATCCCATCTATTTCTTTAATTTTTTCCTTTTCCCTATCTCATCTTACTCTTATCCCAGTTCTAAGTTATCCAAACTTTGTTCTAATCTCAATTAATCCAGGAGTCACTTCTTCCAATCCCTATTTGATTAAAGCCTAAGTGAATCAATGATTTAGCTTTAAACAATAGGATTAATTTAGTTTTTTATCTATTTCTTTTGTAATTTTTGACCAATTCTTAGATATTTATCTAAGCATAATTCCTAACTAATCTAGAGGACCTAATCTTCCACCTGCAATCTAGAAATTTAATCTAAGCCGTCCAAATCTCAAATTCTTTTCTTAGTTCAGATCATCAAATTTTAGAAGATCTGTGTAATCCAGCCATTGAATCTTTAATCAAAGACCTGTGGGATGGATTAATGAAAGTTGGTCAACTCAAATGTGGTCAAAATTGAAGAATCATGCTAAGATCAAGCTAGGAAAGTGTATTTCACTTGGTGTTTTGTTTAATTCTTTATCTTTTGAACTTGAAATTGTGTACTTTTTATTAATTTAATATATTTGAGTTTTAATTCATTGTTCTTTAATTTGTATGATTTTTATTATGTGGAAAATAAAATTTTATTTAAACTCAATTTCTTTAAGCCGAGTCCTCATAGGCTCGACCCATACTTGCATAAGCTATATTACAATAGCCCGTGTACTTGTGAAAAACAATCAACAATAGGCTATGATAAGTGTTCAATTTTGTATAAAAAGTACCCAATTAGTAGTCCATATGCTATAAATTTTAGGCATTATTCTAGATTTTTTTCTTTCAAAATTTCATAATACATGCATTTCTAATCCAAAAGTTTTATATTTTATCGATTTAGAAGCTAACTATAGTAAGTATATGAATAATCATAATCTTTTAGGATTTTAATAGGGTTTTTACTTTTTTATAGGTATTGAGAAGATGATCCAATGGCCAAGATCAAGTAAGATAATATTTAAATATCAAGATCAAAAGACAGCCAAAGACCTAAATTTAAAAGCTCAATCAACCTCAAGATCATCTTAAGGTAGGAATGAGGTTAATGGGAAGATCCAAAGGTGACTAAAATGGGCCCATACAAAATGCCATGCAATTCTACCATATCTTTGCATGAGAGTTGGAGCCATGCATGCAAGTTTCCTAAGCTATGAAGGAAAGCTAAGGAAGCTAAGCCATTTAAGACTTGAAGCCAAGGGACTTAGCCGCTCAAGCCATACCACTTGGAGTCACATGATTAGAGGACTTTTAGAAGCAATTATCTTATGTTAAATAGTGAATTTCAAGGGATAATTAGAAGGAGTTTGCGAAAGATTAGTGCATGGTAAGATATGCATGTGTAGATGGACCAAACAAGAGAGAAACCATCTCCATTTTTCTTCTCTTTCCACCCTTTTTCCTCTCTCTTTTCTCACCACCATGTCATACACATTAGAAGGGAAGGAGTTCCACACCACATTCCTTGAAAGTGGCGCCTCCCCTGCTTTCTAATTCCATCCTTTTCCACCTCATCTCACCTTCTAATCTTCCATCTCCATTCAACCACTTAAGTTTCCTATCCTAGATTCCTACTTCTAATTCCCATCCTAAGTTTCCTATCCTATCTATCTTATCCCCATCCCTTTGGTTATTTTTAGAAAGTCCACCTTGTCCCTCTTTCTAAATCTATCTCTTTCCACCTTGCACCCACTTTCCTCGAGTTGTAACTATAACTCCATTCCTATTCTAATCAAATTTATATTTTTAAAAAGGGAATTGATCTATAAATACCAGCCACCATCCCAACATGCCACATACAAGTATGGAATTCCATGCCCCATCCTAGGATGGAATTCCATGCCTCCCTCTTACACCATCACACCTCACCCCTTCAACCTCCAAGTCTTCTATGCACTTCTACTTGGCTATTTTTCATTGTCTTCCACACCTTTCCTTGCTTTGTTCTTTGGTTTTTGCACTCTAAGTTTAGGTTAGTACTTTTGCTTTAATTTCCTTAATTCCATTGTTGTTTATTGTTTTCTTTGTTGTTTAAGATCCATGCACATAGTTCCTCTTTGATCTTTTTAATTCTTTCTTTCACTTCTCTTAATTTTCATGCTTAATTCTTCAAGATCAAAGTTATCTTTTCTCTAGTAGTGACAGCCAAGAGGGCAGCAGCTTTGAATCTTGTTGTTTCCTCTTCATCTTTTCCATGTTTTTCATTTAGATTTCGAACTAATTCTTATTGATTTCTTTCCCATCTTCATGCTCTTATTCTCTTAATTTCCTTTTGGGTTTTACATGCATGATATCTGAGACTAGTTTGAGAATATTATAATTTGTTTAAGATTTGATTATGATCAAGTTTTAGTCATTGGAAAAGTGCACAATTTTTAGTTTATTCATCTATGTACATGCTCACAATACATGTATCAATTTCAATCCAATAAAGTTTATGTTACATGAAAAAATTTCTCTTGGTTATTCTCATTCTTGAAGTTCTTTAAATTTCTAGTTTTGTACTCATATTTCATGCCTTGAATCCCACCCACCGTATCTCTATCCATGCTTTGTTTGATTATCATGTGCACTATGCTTGTAGATGTTTACCTTTCATGATTTAGGCGCAAATTCCAATAGTCTACAAACTTATTATTTGTTGCCTTAGGAACCCATCTAGCTTTCTAGTTAGTTTAATTACTATTTTTATTAGATCCCATGTTAGCAAGCTTTTGATTCATGCATTTTAGCCATATTTCTATTCCATGAACCATACACACAACTACATCAGTCATATGCATGGTGATTGGGTGATTTCCCTTTAAATGGTCGATTGTTTCCTTGTTTCATGATAGTTTAGCATTATATGTTTAGTTATTTACATCTTATTTTAGCTTCAAAAACTTTATTTGTTTAGCTTTTGAAAGTTGTATTTTAAAAAGTTTAGGATTAGAAAAGTGTTAGTTTAGGAAATTTTTATTTTTAGCAAGTTTTCTTAAGTAAAGTTTCTTATATTCATTCATTATAATTTTGCATTAGTTTCTTTTATTAAATGCATGTTAGTTAGGAAAGTTTCTAATTCCATTAAAAATCTTTATTTTTAGAAAATTTTCTTTAGTTCATGTTTCTAATTTTATGCATGTTTTCCATTCCATGTTGTTTAAATTCCTAGTTTAGTCAAAGCACATTTCTCTTTGGCTAGGCTAAGTAATCCAAATAAAATACATTCAATATCCAAATATGTGAATTCCTTGTGGGATTGACCTCTCTCATATATAAATTATTACATTGATTCATGTGCTTGTGAGTAACTTTAAAGCTACAGTAGGCTAGAACTCAAAGTCCATGCCTTTTGAATGATCGTAGCGTGCTTTTGTAGGTAAAACTACAATAAACCAATTATTATTATTTATTTTTTGTCAAAGTCCCAAAACAAGAAGTTAGGATCAATTGAAAGCATTGATTTCTCCTCGGTTATTTATTTTTGGCATTTAGAAGACAATAAATTTCTTCGATCTACAAGTAAAGTGTTGTATTACATAGAAAAATGGGCCTATTCACTTTCCTCTTCTCTAGTGAGACTTATAATTCATACAAAGGAAACTAGCATGATATGTACAACTAGACAAAGTGGCCAAATCAGGGAAAATATTACATTGAAATCCATAATAAGCATAAGAGTGTATTTTGTATGTAGAAAGAAGGATATTTTAAGAGTTAGGTGGGAGGCTATTTTAGAAATAGGCAAAAAAAAAAATTCAAAATAAAGAAATGGGGTGGCAAGATATATAAATATCAAGAGATGGTAGCATATCTAGAAAGAAAAAAAAAATTAGTAGCACAAGTGCAAGAAAACACAACTACTGATGAAAATTTGCTTTTCCCCACCTCTAAATGTGCAACATAAGTTAGTAAAAGAGTATTTTGCTGATCTTATACAATCATGCCCTTCCCCTTCTACCCCCTTTCATGCTTATGACTAGTATTATGAAAATATGGTTATCTCTCCATGTTAATGCTTTGAATTTAGACAATTTTTAGAGCAAATGACACTCACACTATTGACCTTATTAGATCATAACTTGGCTCCCTTGGACTAAGTCATACCCCTCTAGTTGGCTATGTTTGCTCTTAAATGGATAAAATTGTTTTTACAAAAATCTATGAGAGATTAGAGGCCTCATTCATCTTTAAGTCAAACATGGTTTTCTCAAATTTTGAATTTCAGGAGTTAGAGAGTGACCTTGTAAGATAGATAGAAATAAGGAGCCAAAAAAAGTACATATAAGAGAAATTTTGAAAATGAATGAATTACCATTTTCTTTTGGAGAAGAAATAAACAATGAGCAAGAGTTGGATTAACTAATGAAATTTTTTTTAGGTAATTTTGTGTTTTTTACAAAAAAATAGGGTTAGCTATAGGGGTATAACTTAGTAAAGGGCACCAATATTATAATATTATAAGATCAGAGGTATGAATTTTGCATGCTCTAGTTTTTATTCTTTAAGACTCTTACTTTCTTTTGTTTTTGTTTTTTTTTTTAACTGAAAAACTCTTTTTATTCCTACTTTAGAAAATTTCCTACCTTAATGTAATCTCTTATGGACTTATAGACCTCCAGTGAGCCCTGCAATTCATAATGGGTAAGCTTTATTTAACTCTCTCTCTCTCTCTCTCTCTCTCTCTCTCTCTCTCTCTCTCTCTCTCTCTCTCTCTCTCTCTCTCTCTCTCTCTCTCTCTCTCTCTCTCTCTCTCTCTCTGAATGAAGATAGTTTGCGTCAGACATAGTATCAAATGACTATACTACTGAATTTCTTCTCTTTTCTGATGGAATCTCATTAGAACATCTTTATTCTCTTTGAGAGAAGTATTCATAACATGACAGGCCAATCTTTCCCTTTTTCACCCCACGTAGAAAATATTATTTTAGTCATTCTATTTTGACCAAGTTGGATTAAAAGTACTACATTATTCTAGTGAAGACATATATTGCACCTGTTTACTAGTCAAGATCACATGCAACTAGTCGAAGTATGATCTCTAGCCTCATTACCTTTCCTCTTCTACAGAAGGAATTTTATTTTGGAAAAGGAAAATGTTACCAATAGAAGGTACTTTTATTCATGTCCCATTCTGGATATTTTTCTTGATATTATCATTCTCTATTTAGATCATTTTATTCTTTGGGACTCTTTGTATTCATTTTTTCTCCTCAAAAGTTAGACCCTGAACCCATGCATAACCTTGAACCCTGATCACCTAGGTGAGAGACTCCTTGTTATGAAATCTACTGCCTTCATTTTCCCAAAAGGTAATAAGATCAAATTTCATTAAAAGCTATCAACTCAGCCACAGAATAATACATAAAGTACTACCAAGATCAAGTGAGTCTCAAGAGTTAGGAGATTAAAGCTAGTCCAATGGATTGTCATTGGATCCAAGTCACCTGCCATAAGAGAACACCTAAAAATTGGAAAGCACAGAAAACAAGTAGATCAAGTAGATCTGCATATAAGAAACAAACTGACTGAAGAACATGAAGTCTCCTACCTTGATGTAATTCATCATTGGACATGTACATCTCTATACAACATAGATTTAGCAGCCAACTTACCTCCCCACCCCCCCCCCCGCCCCTCTCTCTACTCAAGCTATAGAAAATATTTTGATTCAGGAACTTTATGAATCCAACATACAATAAAATGTTCTTTTCCTAGTTATAGGTAGGTAGATAGAAATCATCTATAAACAATAGTTAGTGTTCAACAAATAAAAAACATATTTAGTAGGTGATATGGTTGTGTGATTAGCATGATTTCTTTTCCATCATGTGAAAGTAGAAGTATCTTAATGTATTAGAATCAAGTGCTATGAAAAATTCATCTTAAGAGAGGTACTAGGAAGAGGCCTTTATGATTGAGAGAGAGGTTTCCTAACAACATTAAGTCCTAGGCCACGTTTCTGATAATGTGTTTATAATGGCTCATGGATCTTTCAGAATCCCCTTGGATATTTCCAAACATAGCAAAGCAAGGATCACACATTCTTCTCCATTGAACAATTCAAATTAATCTTCCATATACTAAAATAAAACTGTCAAGCTCATGCACACAACCTTCTATAAAAATAACATGTGGCTTCTTCCTTCTTATTTTTTTAAAAGATTCTTGTTAAAATGTAATGTCACATGCTAGAAAGTCTTATAACTCCCAAATCTCTCTCTCTCTCTCTCTCTCTCTCTCTCTCTCTCTCTCTCTCTCTCTCTCTCTCTCTCTCTCTCTCTCTCTCTCTCTCTCTCTCTCTCTCTCTCTCTCTCTCTCTCTCTCTCTCTCTCTCTCTCTCTCTCTCTCTCAATTTTTTTTTTTAACTCACACACCCAATAGCTTTTGATATGTATCATTTTCATATGTATTCTCGGGACACCTCACATAACATGCAAGCACCCAACATCCCCTCAAGGGATGAGATGTATTACGTCAAACCCCTCAACTACTTACGATAAAGGCACCTTAACCTAACCGCTAGGCTATATTGGCTTATTAGTCTCTCTCTAGATAAATTAATGGTTCATTTTACTGCACTGAACCTAGGACCCACTTATAGACATGAGGCTATATTGGCTTATTGGCCTCTCTCTCTCTCTCTCTCTCTCTCTCTCTCTCTCTCTCTCTCTCTCTCTCTCTCTCTCTCTCTCTCTCTCTCTCTCTCTCTCTCTCAATAAATTAATGGCTCATTTTATTTTCCTAACACTGCATTTCCTTTTTTCTTCCTCATTATTCTATGTAGTAATTGCTTACTCATGACCCTTATATTAATAATTCTTCTCTTCTCAAACACACTTGCACAAGCACTCTTCCTCTAAGAAATTCATTACTTTCTGAGCACTTCAAAACCTCTTTAGTTTCATACTTGATTCTTTGCTATTTATTATTAATTATCTTTTGCATTTATAGCAACTAAGATTTCTCTCTAAAGGAATTAATCTTGGTTACTTAAAAAGAAATTTTGAATTATATTTTGTTTCTTGTTATTCTTAATCAATTATTTTATATTGATCTATTACCTTTTGCAACTATTTTTTATTATTAATGTACTTTAATCATAAAATTATTTTTAAATTTTTCATAGGAATTTGTCTATGTGCCTTTTTTATGACATATTTAGGATCTTCTCATTTTTAACCTTTTTAAAAAATTAAATCTCTAAAATTTTTAATGGTGGTTAAGCATACTTAAAGATTGCTCTTAAAATATATTTAAAAAAATTTTAATTGTAATGGTTACTAGAAATTTTTAAATATGATTGTTAAACTCCATTAAGATTTTTCTACATCAAAATTATAATTTTTTCGTCTTCAAAGGAATTTATATATGTGCCTTTTTCTTCACATATTAACATCATCCCATTTTTTATCCTTTTAAAAATATCTAAACAATTATAAATATTTCTAAACATATCTAAAGATTGCTATTAAAATCCACCAAATTTATTATAGGTTGCAAGAAATTTTTAAAAATTGATGTTAAATTCCATGAAGATAAATTAAATTAATATAATATATATAGGAATTCTATTGTTTTTGTTTTTTCCATTCTATACAGATTGCTTTATTTCTTTCTAACTCTTTCATATTTATTTAGAAATTTTTTTGCTAGAAAAATATTGACATTTTAAGAAATATCGATTAAGAAAATCACAAAGTATAGAAAACTAAATTTAGAGACTTTGGTTGCATTATTGGACATCTAAACATCTTAACATCGAACCATTATATTAGGTGGACCATATACTAAAAAAAACAATTACATGCATTATTTCTAACCACATAAGTGAGAAGTTAAGGGTCATGATGTATCCACTACATGGCTAGAGAATGAAGGGCAAGATTATAGCCATTTGAAGCCAAATTGCACATAAAATCTTATTAGTTAGACGATCATATTTATATTTAATCTAAAACACTATTTTGAAATTGAAAACCACACCTAGTAAATAACAAGTTAGAGAATAGCCTTTCTAGCCATTGGACTAATCACATAGAGGATCACATCTAGCCAATCGTAGTAATCTAAAATATTTCCAAATTATTGTAACTGCTTTTTTATTTTATTATATTTGCTAACACGCACCACCCCCTAATGGTCTTTATGTATGTACACTCTTTCCAAACAATGTGCAAACACCCATTCCAATGTCTCCTAAAGGGATACTTTACACTACCTCAAACCCATGACCAACTTATTGCGAGCGTATGATTCCAATATCAATTCTTATATATGAACATGTGCAATCAAAATTGTTCATCTGGTTGATGATTAGGAGAGGAACAAGTGTGCCACAACCACATATAGTCTCTTAGATTAAGCACACCAAAGTCAAGATTTTACATTCTCCCTATGGAACCATAAATGGTCCTTAATAGTCCAAGATAAAAAGAAACAACTTATCAATGTGGAGACCACGCAAATAACAATGAAAGAGTTATTCTATAGCCTTGGCATGGATGGCCTCATATGCTAGTCATACTCTAAGATCAAGAAATGCAGAAGTCAACAAAAGAGGGAGGGAGTTTGTTAATCTGAGTATGAATCATTGTAATGTTGAGGGGGATTGGCTAATTTGTGTGTTGATCTCTTTCTCCCATAAACTCTATATATTTTGTCTTCTTGATTAGCATTGTACATAAATGACAAGTTAGGTCTCATTCAAAATTCCCATTCCTAAAATAGTCTTCATAGTGGAAGCTATAGATGGTGCATCTTTCTTGTGGTTCGCATGAGAAAGGAAGAAAATACTAAAGTATTAATGCATTAATTTTGAGAGCACTCTTGTTTCTCATTCTCATTTCTTAAAAAAAATTCTTTCTAAATTTAAGGTTTTATCATGGTAAGAAAAGGGAGATTGTTGAACCAATTCTTTTTTATTTTGATGATAACAAAACCATTTTGTTGTAATCTACATGATTAACTGTGTAAAAAGGGTAGCTTGGCACACAAAGCTCTCAAATATGAGGGGTATGGGGAAGGAGCAGAGCACAATGGGTCTATGCTATGTAGCCTTACCTTGCATTTTTTGCAAGAGGCTATTTCCATGCCCTGAACCCACCACCTTTGGGTCACACAACAACAACTCAACCATTGTGCCAAGGCTAAGTGTCCAAATATTAAATGATTATCACAAGCCAATCCTTGAAAGATCTCGTGTATTTTAAGAATTCAAAGCTACAAGTTAATTCCTTGAAGATTTTAAAGTATTCAAGGGTTCAAGAGGCTAACAAGACAATTAGTTGAAGATACAAGAGTGTGTTGAAGAGCCTTAAAATAATTCCTAAGAAACCAAGTATTCAAGGTCAAAAACATCAAAACAAAGAAATCCAATGTAAAAGAGGACATAGAGTTGATCCTTAGCATGCTAGGCTCAACCCTTGCTATTCTGAAACTTAGAACATGTTATGGATTGCAAAGGGTGGACCTTAGAGATTCATTGAATTCAGGAAACCACAAGTTAACTGCTTAAAGATTTCCATGTATTCAAGTGTTGAAGAGGCTAACAAGACAATTATTTGAAGATTGGATAAGTGTTTGAAGATCCTTGAGATCATTCCTAAAGAAATTAAGTGTTTGAGGCTCAAAAACCTCAAAACAAAGACATCTTACTAAAAATATGACATAGGGTCCATCCACAGTATGCTAGGATTGACCTCCCTATTGTTCTGAAACTCAGAACATGCTCTAGACTACAATGCTAACCCCCCTATGTTATAAAAGACCATTTAAGTTCTATTTTGAGCAAAAAGTAGACCCTGAGTAGAATGAGTTAACCCTAAGAAACATAAAACTACAAAACCCATTTTGAAAATAAAAGAACTTGACCCTAGGACATTAGAGTCAAACCTAAGGGACACTGACTTGGATTTTAGACCAAAAGAGTCGACCTTAAAAGCTAGTAAACTATTGGGAAAATATGCCTTCATAAACCAATATTTAATTTATTGTTTATTTCAGCAATGAATAATATTCATTTTTTATGCCAATTTTGCGTTGTAGGAATGCTTCATAATTGTATTTATTGAATGTTACAATTATTAGTTAGTCATGAGATGACAAATGAAACTTCAAAAACATTTTTGAAATTTCATGTCAAGGTGATGGGGATTCATCGTATGAGGAGATATGAAATTTAAGATCATTGTAAGCCTAAAAATGTCATCAAGTGAGAATGGGATTAGGGTTCCACATTTGGAATACTTGTTAAAAGTGATGCTGCCTATAAGATTGGAGAAGATCAATTTTCAATCATCTAAGTAGATGTTCAAGACATACATGATGGTGAATAGAAGTACATTTGTACACAAGACAAAATCTTAACTCATTGGAACATTTAATGCACACAAATCAATATATGCACTACTACAGTGGAGACTATTTATAGATGGTTAAAAATATATATCTAAGACTATTTGAAAACTATCTTCTATCTAGCCATCTTGGAAAAGTTATAAAAAGAAGATTTAAAAATCAGTGAAAAAACATCTTTTTAAGATAGTTTTCAAAACTGTCTTAAAAAAGATTTTTATTAAGACAGTTTCTTATACTATCTTAAAAGAACATTTTTAACACAGTTTACTAATCCATCTTTAAAATGTTTACATTCTCACAAAGAATGACAATATAGAATAATATTCCTACTATTACAATATTCATACATACACATTCAATATACAAAATTTAGCATCTATATCTTCCTGCTACTACTATCTTCCTACAATCTTCCACACTTCCAACATCCACATTCAATATAAACAATTCAAAGGATTGAAAAAAAAAACTTTACAACTACTAAATACAAGATACATCCAAATTCACTATTTAAGGGAAGAAGTTTTATATTAATCAATATAAAAAATTATATTAAATTAGTACAAGTGTTAGTGGGGGTGGAAGTACAGATCAGTCAAAGTTAAATTTCATTACATACTCAGCCCATTCGCATCTTCTTTCCTTGAGATCTACTTGGGAGTAACCCTTGCTTTCATAACCAGGCCACATCATTGCCTGTAAGACAACATATTTAATTTAGTTTACTACTTATAAATCCACTATGTACTTAAAATGTTATTTCAGGTAGCCAATCCCACATGAATGTTAGATGATAATAAGTGTCTCACTTTTGTTAATTGTTGAAGCTTAATATCATTGTGTATTAGGATTATCATTTATCTTAGAAAATAGTATCTACACTCCTAATATTGTCATTATCTAAGGCACTATGTAGCAAAGAAAATAGAAAAGAACAATAAATATCATTCCTAATTGTAACTCCAGTTTGTATATAGAGTAATTAACTAGTTTTCCTTACCTTGACACTTTTTCAAGTTTTTGTGGATTCATAATGTCAATTAGTTCAGCCCATCTTAACCATGCACTTCAAATTTATAATTCAAATGCATTAGATATAAAGAAAATATTATTTATCAATTATTAAACAATTATAATACATAAAAATGATTAGAAACTTACTTATTTATGATTTCCATCAACGGGACATGAATGTGCTTTCCATAAGAATAAAAAAGTAATGCATGCCTACCATGCACATTAAGAACTAACATCATTCAATGAGGCCTATGTACACAATCATTTGAATTACAAATAAAGTTTACAACCCTTAAAATTATATAAATGAGTAGAACATAGTTTGGAAGGAACAACTACTTAAATTAAACCCATGCACTATTGTAGGCAATCAATAAGGCTGCCCCTACAAACAACAAGTAACCATGGTAGAATTTCATTGACTTGACTTTACATGAGTCATTGCTTTCCATAAATGGCACTAGGCTCAAGGAATTTAGAAATGATGTTGATGTTTAATGTCTACATTTTATCATGCATGTACATGAGGAAAAGGAATAATTATTATTTATCATTACTAATTAATACGTAATGTCAAGGGTTCTTTGTAACAACAGGGGCTCCAATGATAGCAATATTGTCTTCTTTGGCCAAATCCTCATAGTTTTGCTTCCCCCATAGGGAAACACATTGTTACCAGTAGAGATACCTAGACCCTTATAACCAGTCCAGGCTTCTACTCCCCATGCAATTTGGGACTAAACTCTCAGGATCATCCAAAGCTTGCCATCCTATGGCTCAATATCCTCCTTTCAAGATTGCACACCTAGACTGCCCTCTAGTCTCCCTTGCAAATTATTCAAATATAATTCAAGTACGAGATTTCAATAACATCATACAATTGAAATTCATATTCTTTACAAAATCATTCTAGAAAGTAATGATGCACTCAAGAAGTTGTAAACACATATAATACTTGCAAAAGCATAAAGTTTTTCTCATTAGCAAATTACTCTATCACATGGATTTTTAAGAGTATTTTAACAATCACACCTTGGTAATGAGTATTCATGCCAATATCCAGGCATCATCATGCCATAACAGTAAAGGGAATCATCACCCTATTGCAACTTAGCACCATATCACATCCACGTATAAGAAAGAAACAAATGGACTACTAGGCTTCCGCAACCCAAACCTAGTCCATCTGCATGCTCGGTAGTCTATATCATTGCAGGGAGACTACAATCCACACCACATGGGGTGAGTCAACCAATGCCAAGTGGGGCCTTCCCATGATACCCACACCAGAAAAAGCCAATCATGGAAATAACATGTATCTAAATTTAGGAGAGCATATGGCTGACCCTACTACTCTCATGGCATAATGTCCACCGGGCAAAAGCGCCCGTCTAAAACAAATCCTTGGAAAAAAAAAAGGGTGATAAATCTGATACCTTTGTA
Organism: Warburgia ugandensis; assembly: GCA_035236585.1. Taxonomy (NCBI): domain Eukaryota; kingdom Viridiplantae; phylum Streptophyta; class Magnoliopsida; order Canellales; family Canellaceae; genus Warburgia; species Warburgia ugandensis. The sequence continues at coordinate 81,824,935 of CP141126.1, read as the reverse complement.
TCCAATGTGATTCATCAGTCACACACTAATCATTTTTAAAATCAAATCACAACATACTTATATCAATACTATGAAAAACTATCATTTTAAATCTTACTAAAGTTACTAAATTTAATATTTAGAATATATACTGGAATAAACCAAAACTATAAACAATTTAGATCCCATATTTCGATGAAGTTCTAAAAATCTCAATAATAATCATAATAACTCTAAATGTGAAAGTTCTCCTAAATCAAATTAAGATTTCATCTAATTAAACATTATTCTTTAAAAATTCAATGTAAGTAGAAAACATGTAATGTTAGAAAACCTACCTCAGAAAGAGAATTTATCTATCCCCATAGTCTTTCCCTTTTGTTGTGGTTGTAGACTTTGGTCTAGTCATGTCTAGATCTGAAATTTAAAATTTTATTAAATGTAAATATGTGAACATACATATTTTCACTAAAATATATCTAAATTTTATACTTTGGCCACTTCATGGTTGTCTATAAATCAAGATGAAGCCTAAATTTGTCTTTTGTTATCGATTGGCTATACAGTTATAAGAATCCAGGTTGTTTCATTTGTTGATTGGATTTTTCTATCATATTGAATTAAATATTTAATTAGGGGCAAAAACATTAGATCTACACCATTGATCACTGATCAATGGTTCAGATCATCTCTTATATCTTTTGGTAATACTGGTCCACAAAATTATAGGTCTATTTCTGTGGATCAGCACCTTCAATATAAATCCATGACCTAATCAAGTTTTGAATTTAGATCTTTAATGATTTGGGTGGTTGATTGAAGTTGTTAGTTAGATTTGTACTTCTTAGACTATCCAATAGTTAAAATTCAACTTATGCGTCAAAAAGGTCACACTCACTTCATGGATTTAAGTTTCAAATCATAAATTGATGGGTTATGACCCTCATTGAGTATAGATCATATGGATCAACATTTTTTTATCATTGATATAATCTAATTTGGTTTAGGTGTATATGGATCTTCGAGTTTCTACCCATCCCAGCGTAAATCTGCAACTCTAATTCGTAAACGAATGGTCAAATTCATAGATTGTGAACTGACGGTGATGGACTGAGATTAGATCAACCTTTGGATGATCAGATGATCTCTAATATCACCAGAACCCACTCCATTAGGTAGATCACATCAAAACAAACTAAAACCATGCTTTTCATGCATAAATTTTAGGTCACCAATGACAAATGACTATCCTCGAGAAGGTGACCAGAAACATTATCACTGGTGGCCTTTTTTGGTTCAAAATATCAAATTCAATGGAGGAAAACATAGATTAGGGTTCACCCTTACCTACAATCCCTTCAATTTTGGTGAAGATCTGTCATCATTTAATGTCCAAAAATGTCAATGGAAGGTGATTGTCACTGGATTTTTCACCAGTCATCACTGTCACTATTTTTGCCCTGATCCTTTGTTGTTTCTTACATGATCTTCACTATCCTTGAGGGATTTTTATCATTTGATGATGGTGGATAATATAAACTAGTTGGATCTTCCAATCCTTTTGCTATGTTCCCTCCTAAGTCATCTTCCCTGTTTGTTCTTCACCATTTTAGGCATCGGTTTTCTTCATGGTCTACAATAATGATCACTTGGCCTCTCTCTCTCTCTCTCTCTCTCTCTCTCTCTCTCTCTCTCTCTCTCTCTCTCTCTCTCTCTCTCTCTCTCTCTCTCTCTCTCTCTCTCTCTCTCTCTCTCTCTCTCTCTCTCTCTCTCTCTCTCTCTTCTTTCTTCTTCTATTTTTTCCTTTTCTTCTTCAAGTAACAGTCGAGGAAACTAGATTATTTCATCTTGTGAGGTGGGGTGCCGATATCAAATTGGCTCCTCTTGTTTACGTGAATTTTTTTAAATTTATTTTCATATTCAAATTAAAATATGATAATTTATGTAAATAGAATAAAATAAATAATTTAAAAATTAAGGCTATTACATTCTTCTTCCCTTAGAGAAATTTGTCCTCAAAATTCTCTTTACATCAATCCTTAAAAAGTTCAGGATGTGTCTGTCTCATCTCCTCTTAAGTCTCCCATGTAGCTTGCTCCATTAAATGATGCTACCAGAGAACCTTGATCAATGGAATGGTCTTAGTCCTCAACTCTTGTACCTTGCAATCCAAAATATATATAGCTCTTTCCTCAAAAGTCTGATCTAGTCTCAGCTTTGTTGGTACCTACTTAAGCACATGATGAGTCAAATATGCTTCCATAGCATTGACATGTGGAAAACATCGTGCACATCTACAAGCTATAGCAGTAAGGCCAACTGATAAGCTACTGCTCTAACCCTTTTCAGGACCTTAAATAAGCCATTCAACTAAGGATTTAACTTCTCCTTCAAATCTTTTCAACCCCTTCATCAGAGAAATCTTGAAGAACACATGGTCTCCAACTATAAACCCAATGTATCTATGATGCCTATCAACATTGTTTTTCTAACAACCATAAGCTGTCAAAAGTCATTTATGAATTAACCTAACTTTCTCTCTACACTAATTAATTGGCTCGGGTTTCAACAATTCTCTCTCACCCACATCACTACAACACAAGGGCAATTAGCATAGTCTTCCATAAAGTGTCTCATAAGGAGCCATGCCAATACTCATGTAAAATCTATTGTTGTATGTGTTAAGCGTTAAATTTTGGTCAAAATACCCCTAATTTGGCATTCACTTAGATCATCTCATCCCTTGCCATAGTGGAGACATGGATTTAGAAAGAGGGTAAGTTTATATAAGAGAAAGACCCTTCTCATCCCTCTCTCTTCCTCTCTTTGGGTGGACGTTGCAAGGGAAGGAGGCAGAACCACCACCTTCCTCTTTCCGCACTTCTCTCCCCTTCTTCTCAGCTCTCCCTCTCTTCTCCTTCACTCACTCCCCCTCTATCTATCGTTTCTCTCATCTTCTCTCACTCCTAATCTCACTCTCGGTTTTCTCTTCCCATTCTCACCCTTCTTCCTCATCCCCTACCAATCACCGCCTTCTCTCTCTCTCTCTCTCTCTCATGCTCCCCCTTCTCCCATCCCAACACAGACTAGCAAAGCTCCCTTAATTGTTTGATCCTTCGTTCCACCCAATCCCATCTCTATCTCCCTTTCCCTGCTCTCTCTACACATCCCTCTCTCTTTCCCTTATTGCTCCCTGCACCTACCAACCCTCTGTTCTTTGCCCAATCCAATCACCTACACCACCTTATCCTGTATGTTCACCAATGAGATCCTCTCTACCTCACCTATCTACTCGACACCGGCAAACCAACCCTGGCTCTCCCCTCTTTTTATCTCTCTATCTCTGTTCCCTCTCTATTCGCCAACTCTGTCTCTACCTGCTTCACCACACCCACCACCAAAAAACCCACTACCCACTTCTCCTCTATCTGTTCACTGCCCGATCTTGCCCTCACCTTCTCTGAAAGCTAGCACTGGCTTTCACCATCTCCTTCTTCCTCTGTTCACCTGGGTGTCAACCAGGCCAGTCAACCCCTAGCTCTCTTTCACCCTCCCCTCTCTCTCTCAGAATCCCTCTCTTTCCACCATGATTTCCCACCTCTCTCTCACTTCCAATCCCAAACAACATCAACTCCACTGGCATCGTCTCCAACTGCACCGGACAATCACCTTCTCCAATTTCCACCAACGCCGTCTCCTCTTCTCTGTCACCAACCGACTCAAATGAGGAAACCCACAACAGGTTTCCTCTATTTTCCCTTTTCCCCCCTCTTCTCCTCCTCTTCTTTTCCCTTCTCCCCCATCTCCTCCCCCAGCTTCCTTCTTCACCATCAGTTTCCTTTACTATTTTTTTTCATTTTAAACATTTTTCTATTAATTCAAGTTCTATCCTTCACTCTTTTATTTTAATTCCATTTGAGTCCTCATTTTAATTCGCTCTATGTCCCTGTTTCTATTTCAGTTGTATTTTATCTGTGTTCTACTTATCTAGGAATTTCACAATCCAAATCAAATTAATTAAGGCTTAACCTAATCAATGGATTAGTCTTAAAAGACAAGAACTCCATATTTCTCATCTGTTTCAAATCATATTTGCAATTAATTTTCATATTTCTTTCGTATTGCATTCCTTAGCTTAATTAACATCTCTAATCATTAATCTGAACTCTAGAAATTAATCTAAATTGCCCAAAATCCAAAATCACCATTTAGCTTAGATCTTTATGATTTTTGGGAATTTGTTTAATCCAACCATTCGAGCATTAATCAAGGACATGCTGAAGATATTGATGAAGGCTGGTCGACTCCAAGAAGACCAAAATTGAAGAAATTGATAATGATTAAGCTAGGGCAGTTGATTGTTCTTGTTATTTAGTTTAATTTTCTTTATTCTAGAACTAAAAATTCTATAATTTTTAGTATTTGAATAGATCTGAACATTGATTCCATTTTTAGTAATTTTTGTTATTTATTTTTAATTTTTATTAATTAAATTTTATTTAAACTCCCACTTTTTAAGTCGAGTCTCCGTGGGATTGACCCATACTTGCATAAGCTACACTACAACAGCCCGTGCACTTGTAGTAAAACAATCAACAGTATGCAAACTCGACAAGTGATAGGTGCTCTTCCCAATTTCCCTTCCAATCAACTGCTCATGCCCGCAACATATCCTTTATTATCTAGATGGTCCTCTCAAACTGACAATCAGTCTATGAGTGAGAGGTAGTGCCGAATCTTAATGTCGATCCTAAAGCCTCCTGAACACTCTGCGAACGCTTAGATGTAAATCTGTTATTCCTGTCAGAAATAATAGTTAAAGGATTCCCATGCAAGCTCACTATTTCCTTAACATATAGTCTCACCAAGCTTTCAATAGATTGACTCTTTTGAATGAGAAAGAAATGGGCAGATTTCGTCAGCCTATCAACAATCACCCTAATCATATCATGCCAGCTCGTTGTCCTAGGAAATCCCATAATGAAATCCATGGTGATATGATCCCACTTTCACTCAGGAAGCTCTAAAGTCTACAACATCCCAACTGGTCTCTAGTGCTCAGCCTTGACCTGCTGATAGGTCAAGCATCATGCTACATACTCACGATGTCCCTCTTCATTCCATTCCATCAGGAATATTGCCTCAGGTCCTAATACATCTTCGTACCTCAAGGATGAATAGTGAATCATGATTGGTGTGCCACTTGAAGTAGCACTCACATCAAGTCATCAATTACCAGCACTACCAATCTACCCTTGAAACCTAGACCTCTATCCTGTCCTCTGGTGAAACCTACCTTGTCACATAAGGACTGCGTTTTTGCATCTTCTACCTACCCTTGAGGGACTCTATCACTAAATATCGATCTAATAGATAGATTGGCAACTACTACCCTCAACTTCCTACTTGGAGCATTAGCTACCACATTGTCTTTCCTAGGGTGGTATTGGATAGTGAAATCTAATCCTTGAGGTATTCTATCCACCTCTATTGTCTCATATTCAGATCATTCTGCTTAAAGAAATTTGAGGCTTTTATGATCAATGAAAACCTCAAACTTCTCTCCATAAAGGTAGTGATGCCACATCCTCAATGCAAAAACCACTATTACCAACTCCAAATCTTGTGTGGGCAATTCACATCATGCATTTTCAACTGTCAAGACGCATAGGCAATCACCTTGTCATCCATCAGTGCACATCCAAGTCCCTTCCAGTATGCATCATAATAAACTGCAAAACCACCAATGCCAGCTAGTAAGGTCAACACTTGTGCAGAGGTAAGTCTCCTCTTGACCTCTTGAAAGTTGGCCTTTCATGCATCAGTCCAAACAAACTTCGTATCCTTCTCAGTCTGTTAGGTAAGCGATAATGCAATCTTGGAAAATCCCTTAATAAACCTATAATAATAGCCTGTCAACTAAGAAGGCTACGAGTCTCTATCACTGTCGTAGGTCACTCCCAACTCATAACTACCTCAACTTTCTCCAAGTCTACTACCACACCATCCCCAAATATAACTTGACATATGAAGTTCATGTACACCAATTAGAAGTCACATTTACTGAATTGTGCAAATAAGTGATGGCTCCGTAAAGTTTTAAGAACAATACATAAGTGTTCCCTATGTTCCTTTCTGCTAGTAGAATAAATAAGTATGTCATCCATGAATATAATAATGAACTTATCTAAATAAGCTTGAAAGATCCAATTCATGAGGTCCATAAATACTTGAATGCATTAGTCATCCCAAATGGCATCACCAAGAACTCATAGTGGCCATAACGAGTCCTAAAAGTTGTCTTAGTGACATCCTCCTCCCGAATCTTCAACTGGTGATGCCCTGACCTTAGATTGATCTTCAAAAAGATCTATTTAGATTGGAGTTGGTCAAATTGATTATCGATCCATGGTAAAGGATACCGGTTCTTCACTGTGATGCTATTTAGCAAGTGATAATCAATATACAATCCATAGATCCATTCTTCTTCTTCACAAAAAGGACTGGTGCCCCCTAAGGTGATCCACTAGGTCTGATAAAACCTCTATCCAATAACTATTGTAACTGGCTCTTAAGCTCTTTCAACTTAGATGGAGCTATTTAGCAAGTAATAATCAATATACATTTGCATAGATCCATCCTTCTTCTTCACGAAAAGGATTGGCCCTAAGGTGATCCACTAAGTCTAATAAAACCTCTGCTCAATAACTCCTATAATTGGCTCTTTAGCTCTCTCAACTTAGCTGGAGCTATTTGATATGGCGCCTTAGAAATAGGAGATGTTCCTCACACAAGCTCAATCGTAAAATTAATCTCTCTTTGTGGTGATAATCCAGGAAGCTCCTGTGGGAAAATGTCCTAGAACTCTCGAACCACATCTATTTCCTCAATATGTAGTTGCTCAGCCTCTACCACTACTACACTCACTAGTAAAACATAAAACCCCTTTACATAGTATCATGTTGATTTCATGGTAGAAATAACACAAGTTCATGTGGTGTTATTCCTACGCTGGAATGAGAACATCGGTTGTCTTAGTGTGCACAACATGATCTTCTTCCTATGACAATCCACTATTGCCCAATGTGTTGCCAACCAATTCATCCCAAAAATAACGTCAAAATCAATCATATCAAGGATGATGAGGTCAGCATCCATCCTCTTTCCCATGATCTCTATGGGCACACCTTAAAGAAACTCTCTAGTCTCAATCAAATATCCCACTAGTGTCATCACTTCTAACACAAAATCCAAGATATGTTTAAGCAAGTCCACACAAGATGTAGAAACACTAGAAATGAATGAATAAGTGGATCTTGAATCAAATAAGACTGTAGCATGCCTATCTACAACTAAAAAAGTGCCTTTCACAATGGCATTCAAGGTTTATGCTTGCCCCGAATGCACATCCCTAACTACATTAAACCATATACGTCCTAACCCCACTATCTGTTTGTCTATCTATTTGCCTATCTACTTGTCTCTTAAGACAATCTCTAAGGAAATGTCTAGACTTTTCACAACCAAAACAACATAACAGCTATCTCTACTATGGTTGTTGTTGCAACTGTTACCTTCTAGTACTGGGACATATCTGGCCAGGATGGTTCCTCTTGCATCTAGGACATTATCTCCACCCCAAACTTCTGCCTGTTTAATAACATGTTTGAGACAACCTGGGTTTTTGTAATACATTTTTCAAAGGTAGGGCCCTTAATAGTAAAAAATTTAGCAAAACAAATAGCAAAAATTCTTTTCTTTTTAAACTTGTTTTGAAAAACTCAAGTCATCACTTCATACATAACATAAGTAGAATTTTGTACAAGATAAAATTCCATTGAAGGAATATATTTTTATTAAATTTTAGAATCCATCCAGTGGTTCACAGTAAAGCCCAGTATCAGTACAATACTTGTCCAAATTACATAATCCAAATTTCAAACCTCACCATACATTAAAAACTCTCAATACAATACAATACTCTCAAATAAAAATACATATCTTCAAAGGATATACTCTAATTGATTATTCTTCCAAGTCTTCTTAAGTCTTGAGCTCCTAATTCTCCTTACCTATATTTGAGATATTGTAAACATTGAAACATTTACAATATCTCAATAAGCTATACTTGGTAGGGGATTTCAAAAACCTTAAAACTTCGATAGTATAATCATAATACTTCATAATCTCATTATTCATACTCATGGAGCAATCTCTTTACTTTGTCATATATGTACATCCTTACACATACATATGGTATACTATGTATAGATATATACATACTGTCAAAATTGTGAAAAATATTTAATGTCTCAAAATATAATCATGTCTAGCTTATGCTAAGTTGATAAATCATCCAAACTCTACTGGAAATACTCCCTCATTTGGGTAGTATCGATAATCCACGATTACCTGACATCTCATCATGCCATATCATAAGGCATTTCACTATGCCATGCATCATAATGCAAAAATACTCAAAGGACTACTATGCATGCAGTCAGAATCCATACCAGCAAGCCCAGATAACTACTCAATAATCCACCTATACCATTCTCGATGGAAATCACAATATCCATGCCCATATGGTAGGACCATAGCTGTCATAGTGGTGGCCTTCCCAAAGTTGCCCCACCCAACTTTTAGCCTCATTTAGGCGTGGTATCCATATAATAACAAGTTTCGAAGAGCAAGTGGCCAAACCCTGCTAACTCTCCTAGCATAGCATCCCCAAGCATATGCCTGTTTACAAAAAAACCACAAGCCTCCATGCTTGTATGTAAAGTAATTCTCATATTTATCAGACAATCCATCTGTTTACTTAGGGCTGGAATACTTTCTAGTTTCCTATTCACTTAGGGTTTTTCCTCAATTCTAACTTAACCATTTCATATGTGTTTTGGTTGGATCATAAGGGTTTTTCATGGGTTTAATACAAGTATTTACATTATACTTGTCAACATTTCCAGACATAAGATCATGTATACAACATGTACTTCTCATATAGATGCATTCATACAATCCTCCTACCTTTAAGTAGTGATTCATCTTTTCAAATCTTCCATGATCTTGATTGACGTATGAAATCTATAAATCCATACACACTGTCAATATTTGTACAATTGTGGATAATCTCCTATCTATATTCTTTATCTAATCTTGTCCTTTGATATAAAGGATCTAGATCTATCTTGTGTTCTTATCATCAATATAATCTATCTTCCTCAGATGGTATTTTATCCTATTGATCAATAAATCTAACAGTTAGAATGATCTTCTAACCTTTCAGATCTAATTATTTTCTATCTCTAAGTCTTTGTGTATCCATCTCTTTGATCTTGATCTTTCATAGATCCTTTGATTAGCAATCTATTCTTGTTGATAAAGATCAAGGGCTTAGATCTTCTATCATCTAGTTCTTCTTTGATCTAAGTTTAGTTGTTTAATCATCCCTAAGAGGATGATCTTGGTTCTCTTCCTTGAATTATATTTGATCAAGGGTTCAGATCTTCTATTGATCTAAGATCTTCTATTCTATTCAATCTAAGTTGCAAGCAATATCTATACACATATATATCATCATCAAGAAGTATTTATTTCTTTTTATTATTCTTAATCATTCAAGATCCAATGGATCTTGTTTGATCATCCTTATCTTACTTACAATTTTTACTAGGGTTAGATAATTTACAAACCTTTTATGCTCTTATTATTCAACCAGTTAATGTTTTACTAGTTGAAGATAACTTAATTCAGCCTAAGTCTAGACTACTCCTCTTATTTCTAATTGGCTAAGGTTTACTAGCTGAATGGGTGAACACAAATATTAACGGAAGGTAGGGGAAGAGTGAGGCTCTATTAGAAAACCCCCTTAACTACCATGTTCAACATTCACTAGAGTGAACTTAGCTCAACCTTTCATAAGGTTTCTATGAGCATGTTAACCCTAAGTACTCTTTCTAATTGATTTTAGTTAAGTCCATGAACATTTAAAATGTCATTCATGGGGTTTATTATTCTCCTCGTTTGGGCCAAGGATTTGATAATCCTTATATTGTTCTACTAACTATAGCCCTTCCTAAAATTAAGTCCAAGTCATTCACTCATCTTAATTGTCCATGAATCTCTATTTCATTATATTTCATTTTTGGTGATTTATGAATATTGACACATAACCACAAATTAAATAATTATATCTACTAACTTAAAGACAATTAAGATGCTTATACTATACTTTGACAATTCAAATAATCATACACTTTAATTCATAAGAGAATTATACATCTATATCAATCCATGACCTCAATGGATTCCATCATAATATCATTCATTCAATCCATCTCAAGGGCCTGATCATACTTGATCTTATTGATCAAGTGGGTCTGTTTGTATTTTTAGGGTTTTTCTACCATAAAGGGTAGATCCTTTAATTTATCTTAGATCTATCTAAATAAGTCATGGATATCACTTTATTTCAACATTATATCATCAGTAAATCAAATCCCCAATATCTAATCATCTCAGATCTTGAAGATCATAAAAATTAGAAGCTTAATTCTTAAATACAGAAAGTTTCATAAAGAATTTTCCAAATTTAATGATTTCAGAAGAAAATAGAAGTTATAATCTTTCCATAACTTTTTTTCGATCTCAATTTGGAGTTCGAATGACTCCACAATTGAACTGTGAAGTTCATAGTAATTCCTAGGGTCTAGATTTGATCTGGGCCTAGTAGAAAGGACGACCCAGATCATTCGAGCGGAATGGGCCCGGCAAAGCGATCATTGCATGCCTGTTATAGGGACACACGCGTAATGTGCTCCCCCAGTGATTGGCGATGTCGCACGGTCGTCCTGTAGAGCCGACGTCGCGTGCGGTGTCGCGCGTCTAGAAACGCTCCCACAAAGCGTGTTTCCATGTCACATTTCACCATGCATGCCGGGTTCCGACTTGATTTGGGAGATTGAGCAATCCATTTAGACCGTCCAATCAATCCCTTTACAATTAAGGGCTCAAAACTCAATGAAAATTCTACCCTATGGTTTTGGGACCTTTCTGGATCTATTAAACAACTCAGACTTTCCATCCGAGTCCTCTATTATAAGGGTTCTGGTCCTTACTTTATTTTTATAAATTTTAACCTAAACCTAATTACAAAAAAATAAAAATTACATAATACAACAACAAATAAGTTTAAGAAGTGGTTCCACCTACCTTATTAGAGAAAAAACTTAGATTTGAAGCTCAATTTGAAATAAATACCTATTGATGATGATATAGCCCGATAGTCCCTTATTTTGTGATTTCCCATTGATTGTACCATTGAAAATTGAAATTGATTTAGGGGTTTTGTTGATAAGGGAGTCTAGGATTGTATGGATGAAGGGATTTTTGAGATTCAACTTGGAACAAAGTGCCTAATTGAATTTAGGTCTCTTGTTCCAATTAGAGAGAGGAGAGAAAAAGTGCAAGAAGGGAGATTTTTGGGAGTTTTGGAATTTTGGGAAGGAATCTAGATCTAGTTTTTCTGAGTACACAAGATGATTATGTGAAAATTTTAAAGAACATTTTTGGAGGGGTATTTATAGGCGTTTTTGAATTTTCCATAATTACTTGTAACTATCATGTTTCAATTCTTTTAAATATTTAATTAACATTGGATCCTCCACTACCACCTCCTTCTCCACTAGCTGCTAGTAGTGGTCTGACCACTCATTATATGTTTTCTAGCTGTTGGATTCATTTGTGGGCCCCTTGTGGGCCCCATTGGGGGTGTGAAAGGACCATTTTGCCCTTTCATGGAGAAAAATTCATTTTATTCTCCCTAACTCGGAATTGAGCGTACTTAGTGACGTTGGATTCATATTTCTAAGTACCTTCTAAATATTGATGTCTTATATCTTGGTTATGGGTAAAATTAGCATTTTACCCTTTTATTCATAAAAATGAAGAAAATTAGGAATTTTTCATTTTAACTCGGAATTGAACATACTTAGCGTCATTTCGATCAATTTTTCGAGTACATTCATAATTTCAAAGTTTTAAATCATGTTTTAATCTCTATAAAAATAGAATTTTCAATAACATAATATTCCAGCCTGGAATTTCTAAAAATTCAAACTAAATTGATTTTCTTAATCAATTTACAAAAATTGGGGTTGTTACAATGTTGCTACTGTTCTGAGGTTCCTTATGGCTTTATAAAAGAGAAGGGCCTCTTGCCCTCAATGGGGTGTCTAGAACTGCTACCATCCTGCTCAATCTCCTTCTTCTCTGCTTACCCTGGATGAGATCCTGCTCCATAATAAGAGCTATCTCAACTGCTTTGGCCACCATGGTTGGTTGTGTCAACAACACCCAGTTCCTCAACATCAAGCTTAGGCCATAAATGAATCTCTTTCACCCTTTAAGTCCATAAAATCCATCTCTTTCACCTTTTGTAAATGAAGTGGAAAATACATGTCATTGAACACTTTCTTAAAGTTTTCTCAAGTAATCATACCTCTAGGGAAATGAGTCCTCTCTACAATTTGCCACCAAAATGTGGCCTTTCCGAATAGAATATATGTCATAATCTTTTCCTGCTTATCTGCAAGCACCTCCAAGGCCTTAAAGGCCTTATCCACCTCAAAAATCACCTCTCAGTAGCCTCTAAATCACCGTCACCTGAGAATGAGGGCACCATCCCCTGACATCAATCAAGTAACTTATCAGTCCTTATAGAATCCTTCCTCAAGCTACCTTTAAGATTACTCAGTACAATCTCTATCTAAGCCTGCTCATTAGATACTACGATAGGCTATGTTTGGGTCTACTCATTGGATGTTGTGTAGGTTATGTATGTGAATGTCCACTAGAAACTGTTACTAGCTGCGGTTGGGTGTGTTGCTACTGAAGATGTGGAAAAAGGCCTTGAATAACCTAAGCTACTATCTTAGTCACTAAATTCCCTTGTCCAAAAGACTAAGCAAGTGCAATGGCCAAAGCAGTAGGAGCACATCTAGTCCTTTTCGGAGGAGCCATTTGTTGCAAAATCAATACAATTTGTGTGAGTTTTCCTTCCAACTCACTCTCTTTGGAAACACTTTATGGACTATTGTGACTTTATGGACTTGTTGAACTAATTGTGGATGGAGTAAACTGACTCTGATACCAACTGTCACTACCCGGGTTTTTAATATATTTTTAAATTATTTTTTTAAAAGTCAAGATCCCTATTATGAAAACTTATTTTTGAAAAACAAATAGAAAATTTATTTTTTAAGAAAGTATTTTATAAAACTTCAAGTGTCATAACATTCACAAAAACTTGGATTTAATGGTGAAATAGATATCCCATTTCTACAAAAAAAATTGGCAAAATTTTCTCTCTTTTTCAAACATTTGCATTTAATCTATGTAATGTGACAACACCTGATAATTCCACAATTATCATCAATATACTTGGAGACTCTGTCTCCACACTCATACATTTAGACTTTTAGAAATTTTAAATAAGCAAACAAATTTAGCAAACAAATCTAAAAATATGATAATATATAAATAGAATAAAAGAAATAATTTAAATTTTAAGGCTATTACATTGTATTGAAGTAGATATTTGCATACCAAATATATGTCACAATGTGCATGTCATCGAGTTGATTCCATTTACAAACTCTTATGAAGTCTTCTCTCATGAATGTTAATTCAACTATATCATCAACAAACACTCCGGGCTCAATTCTTATAGGGTGATTACCCTATCTTTATTAATGTTTGTAGAGATACCTCAAGGTTAAAACGGCATGTTAAGTAGAGCTTCTAGTTGATCTCTAAATTGTTGATATAACAGAAATTATTAATCAAAATCATGAAAATTTTCATTGAAGACATTCAAATTTATCATGAAAATAAACATAAATCCTTGTATCTGTGTGATCATTAGACTGGAAGGTGCTAGTGAGAAGGAGGTTAGCCTCAATGGCACCATCTGCTACTTTTGATTAACATTAAATGTAGATAAAATACAATTAAATTGATGTTTTGAAAAAACATTGTTGAAGATGATGGTATGGCAACATATATACCTTGGATCTTAGAGAAATGACATATTGTTATAACCAAACAACATGATACCCAATGGTGTTCCAAAAGGTACAAATGTCATTGGCTTCTATAAAAAATGGTAGGCGAGCATCCTCTCAATAGGTCACAACAATACCCTCATGCTTAGTGTATGGGTGAATTAACAATTTGTGCAAAAAGGAAGTTTGAGTCTAACACTATGTACCGACAATGATGATGTGTCAATTCCATTCAAGGCCAACATGCATTGACCCATATGCAAATATGAAATAATGCATACATAAGAATGAATGAGGTAGGACAATTAACTGGACAATGAAAAAGTAAACATATGTTCATCATATAAACCTCCTTGACTACATTTGTTCAGAGGGCTAGGTAGCTCTTCCTTGTCTTCATGAGTATGGGAATTACAGTTAGCATGCAATTAAGCTTTAGATGTAGTAGGAGCTGGTTCTAAACTTCTCATATTTTGGATCTCCTCCATTATATCCAGCTTTAACTGCTCATACATCTCTGCTCGGAGTTTCATTTTTATTCGTAATAGTTCTCTTATCATCAAGTTTAAGTTGTCCACTAAAGTATTTGGAAGAAACAACACCATGCCCTTGGCCCCTTACTCATTAGGGCATTCCTCCTTGTCCCCAAAACCCTATATAGGATGTCATCCTGTACAGTAATACTGGTTAGAGACCTTATAGATGTAGTTTCTTGGGTCAACACTTCTTGCACAATTTATAAGAACATGATCAATTCTATAAATTAATCTATGATTATATATAATTATAAAAATATGATAAAGGAATACACATGCAACCACTTATTATTCTTGAAGCAGCTTGTGCAGCAACTTCGTTTTTGTAGGTTTGAGCCTTATGCCTATCCTAATGCACCATTTTCCATAGGATGGCATGATTAATGCAATGCTAGTCCCAACTTTATTTTACTTTCGAGAGACACTAAAGATAGGTAAGGAAATATCAATAAGGTATTATTAGAAAGAAATGAACTCTCACAAATACTTATTTCTTATTCTTCTAACTTAGCTTAGCCCAACTTAGAGTTGGTGCTACATATGATTGATTGCACACAGCTTTCTCCCTTGACCACTCTTTGCCTACATTCGATGTAATGAAAGTAATTAATCACAATCATATGTTATAATTAATTCAATCAAATCTTGGTTTAGAACATACCTCAAATTTAAGAGACAAGCAACATTGCACAAATTTATTCCATACATCTTGGTCAATAAAGTTTAATATAGGTTAAGGACTTTGTACAACCTTGATGGATTATGTAGTTGCTAGCAAGGTAGCTCATCCATTTTCTCCATTGTTCACTAGCTCCTTGTAAAGCATGCATCTTCTTATCATCAGATACGTCAAATGCAAATTACAAAGTAGAAACAAACATGTTAAAAACATTTGGAAATAACAAGATAAGGTATCTACTATATTATACAGAGTATTTTCATACCTTCACCATATTCCATATTGATTCTTTGATTGTTGGTGACACATGCATCCAATTATCACACATAATAGGAAAAATGCTTCTTATGTGAAGCAAAGGTAACTAATATAGGGGACTACATGGTCACCTATCTATTGTCCCTTATTAATGCAATCAACAACACTATTTATTCCCTTTGACTATCTTTTAATGGTATGTTCCATTGTTGTTTGCCCTTTGCCCTTTCTCATATGAGGGTTACTTAGGTTAGACTATTCTTCATGCTGTTGATTTTCTTCATGTTCCATTTTTCCTACACAAAGCAAAGCATGTCATTTAAATAAACACAAATGAAATCACTCATGCATTCAATGTATTTAATAATTTATTCATTTCATGTAAAATGGAAATTCTTTAGCAATAGGTCATAAAACAACAATTATTTTCATAATTGCAATCTAGTTGAAAATAGTCATGATACATAGGTGTAAACATACATAGATACATTTCAATGTTCTATTTAATATATTCAGATAGCATACAAGAACACAATGAAATCAAATCCATGTAATGCATTTTAAAACATAGCTTTTAACACTAAAATAAAACCCTTATTGCTACCAAAATTTTGGTAGAGTCTCCTCTATTTTTTGGACTTGCATATTTAACACATGCAGTGTGATTCACATGATGAACCATCATAGTACATTTTAAAATATAAATGGGGACTTAGTCTCACCTTGGTTTCATTCAAACAAGAATTACATTTGTGTCCATGCACCATTAAATAACTTGAAATTGTTATCAAGATATACATGAATCCTCTCATCAAAATTTAATGGGGCACTAATTGGAGCTAGGTTGAAGGGCCTTAGGATGAGCTTTCAAGTATCGATGTAGTAGAATCTTAAGACAATGACAATTTTCTTTTCAAGATACAACATACTTAGCAATAGAGATAGAGAGAGAGAGAGAGAGAGAGAGAGAGAGAGAGAGAGAGAGAGAGAGAGAGGAAAGCTACCTACTCGTTGACAAAGGTAAAGTTTTTTTTACTACGCACGAGCCAGAGAGAGGTAAAGTAGCTAGAGAACATGGTGATGAAAACTAAGATGGTTATTAAAAACCATCTTTAAAAAAATAAAAAATTTAAGATAGTTTTAAAAAAAAATTAAAAAGCATATTAAATTTTAACTTCTTTTAAGAAGATTTTGAATACCCATTTGATTAGTTTCTTTTAAAATAATTACAATTTTTTTAATTCCATGCTCCATGCAATGACTTCTCAAGTCAGGCTATTCTTCATGTACCTACATTATATATAACTACATATATGCATATATATAGTGAATTTCTACTAAACAATTATGCATACATAAATAAAAATAACACAAACAAATTTTTAGGTAACTCCTAGTTAACCTAAGGCAGGAAAAACATGATGAATAGATTAGATCATCAAAAAATAAAATGTGTATATATATAATGACATAAATAAAAATAACACAAGAACAAATTTTTAGACAACTCCTAGTTAAATTGAGGTAGACAAAGCATGTTGAATGAATCAGATCATCCAAAAATAATATACATATATAGTAACATAAATAAAAATAATATAAGAATATAAGCTTCAACCTTACATCCCATAATGTCTTAAGATTGACGATCAACATAACTAAGTACATGTCAATATTGTTTTCTGGTTGCTTGAGACTCGATATCAACATGGTTAACATCATGAACTTCCTCTTCATGCATAGCAACAGTAAGAGGCTGTAACAAGCTATTATAACAAGCCAATAATTGTACCTACTAGTTGCTCATGAAACCATGAAGATTAATCTCATCTACAAATATTTCAAGCCATAGGTTTATCAATTATTTTTCAAAATTGGGCCACAAGAAATCTAAGAGCTTCTATGTGGGTTATATTCTAGTTGGCACAGATAGCTATTAGCTACGCTCTCCTTGGCATGAATTATTAGTTTCTTCACTATTTCTATAACACAAACATTCTTTTGAACCTTAAAATAGGGGGGAAATACCTTAAGATCTTTGCAATCATGTCTTTCACCTACTCAGTTGAATTCTTCCTCAACTTCCATATTGATTATCCACAAGTTGGGCATGTAGGTTTATCTTTGTTCTCCTTCCAATACAAGATGTAAGCATTGGGACAAGCATGTATCTTCTCATACTTCAACCCTAGCATAGCCATGATTTTCTGTCTCCCATGTAAATGTTACAAGTTTATTCTCCTTTAGTAGCATTTTATGCACCACTTTCAAGACTTTTCTGAAACCTTGATCTAAAAAACCAAATCTTGATTTTACATTGCATAGTTCTGCATACTATTGCAGACAACTTGGTATAATCTGCACACCCAAGGTACAATGGGTCATTGACTCCCTTCATTGTAGTCTAGAATTGTTCAAGGTCATTTTGAAAGTCATCTTATGCATATCGAAACATTAGTATAGTTGTATTATCTACAATACTTCCTACAATGCTACATTCATATCTTTTCACTTTTGTCTAGTGCCCTTGAGGTAGTTGTTTTTCATGCTAAATTTAGGGGTGATAACTTTCATCAACTTTATTGAAAGTACAAATGCTCTCAACTCGCCTATAGTTACCTTTCTCATGTTTCCACATCTTGAGCCAACACATGCGATTACAATTTGCACCCCCTTCCCTTAGCAAACTCTGCTGACTTTTTTGTTTCCTCCTGATATTCACTTAATGATCTTACCATGATCATCTAAGCTTATTTGTCCATTTTGACAATAAAAAATAGAAGCTCTCAATGACTTTTAGATATGAAAATTAAAATGAACTATCGGTTCATCAATTTAGCAAACACTAGCTATACAAAAAAAAAAAAACATTAGAAAAAAACTTATCATATGCATGGAGATTTTCCAACTCTAGGTTGGAGCAAAGTATCAATATAGACGTGTGTGATGGATCCATACAAGATAGGAAAATTTTAGAAAAGGAATTTTCTACCCATAATTATACAGATAAAGTATGAGACAGGGATGAAAGACTTACACACTCCGATTGGCCTAGATAGTATAAGTTCAGAAGCAAACTACATGTTCGGTCCACTCTGATCACTGGATTTCTTGTTAATACTAACCAAAGCCAAAATGCATAAAATAGAGCTTTAGGTTGTGTAGTCTAATGTAGTAGGAAAAAGACAAATGAATGGGAGACATGAAAGAAAAGAGGTATGAACTTTTCATATAACATTAGATTTTTTAAGATAGTTTTGAAAAGCAATCTTCCTTAGTTCAATTTTTAAGATAGTTTCCAAAGCCATCTTCTTAAATATAATTTTTAAAGATGATTTTTGAAAATTTTCATCTCAATTATTATTTTGAAGGCGTGTTTTTAACCGTCTTCTTAATTCGTCATTTTTAAGATGTTTTTTTCCAACCTTCTTAATTAGGATTTTCAAAGATAGTTTCTTCCAACCATCTTCTTAAATTAGATTTTTAAGATGGTTTTTTCTAACCATCTTCTTAAGCAAAACTTTTTAAGATATTTTTTTCTAACTGTCTTCTTAAATGGGCATTTTTAAGATGGTTTTCTCCAATGAATTTTAAGAAAATTTTTCAAAATTTTCTTATTAAATAGGACATTTTAAGATGGTTTTTTGTAAACATCTTATATATTTTTTACTAAGATAGTTGAATAAAAATCATATTCTTTTTTGTCATCTTAGAAAACACCAATTTTAGGAGTAATATTTTAGACAAACCATAATCATGCACACACTATCCATAGTGTAAAGTAGGCATGGTACTTATTCCTTAGGTATCAAGAGGTATAATCTAATTTTAGGTGATACATGGTTATCTTAGAATAAATATTAGACTTATTGAGAGTATGTGATACTCAATATAGGACATGCAACCTCATGGGAAAGATATTCAAGTAAGATCCATCATAAAAGTAGACTTCAAAAATTCATAAATATAAAGACATTTATCAAATTGCTTTAGTCAAGTTCTAATGAATGATGAGGCCCCCATAAGCTTGTACATTTGTGCACCTATTTAAATCTAAACCACATGTCCCACATAAGATAATAAGCAAATTTGAAAATGTGAGAAGGCAATTTGGTAAGATGACTCAAAAGTTAATAACTTGATAATGTAATGCCAATATTATAATTTTCTTAATTAGTGAAATCAAGCAATATAGTTGGTGGTGAGTGACTTGATTATATTATAATCTCTTTCAGATTAATCAATAATGAGGGCCCACATGTGTGATGGCCAGCCTCCTTAGTAATCTAATAACATAATTAAGTGTAGGATGTAAAGTCAAAGTTTGGCTACAAGGGTCAAAGATTGATTAGAGTTGCTATATTTGAATTGAGTTAGATGGGACTCAATTGGACTAAATGAGTAAGAAAGAGGTCACTCTAATTAGGAAACCTAAGAGATCACAATTAAACTTGTTGCAATTGCTAGAAATTCAAAGGAAGAGAAGAGAGTCAAAGTAGTTTCTCAAATGATGTGTGACACAAATTAGGAAAGTGTGATGGGATTTTCTTCATTGCAAACTCACCCCAAATCTATGTGAAATTGAAGATCAAGCTTTTGAGAAAATTTAGTAATCGTAACAAGAATGGATGGATGAGGACTTCTATGGTTTGGGAAGGTATGTACTTGATCTTGTTCTCTCTAGTAAAATTAAGATTTTATGTGATTCGAAAGTCTTAATAGAAGAAAAATTGCAAATGATTTTAAATCTTAGTTTTCTCTACTAAGGGCTGTCATACTACTAGCATCAATTTTATTTTTGAAGTGCTAAGGTGGATTCCAACGGCCAAATCACTTCTTGTCCAAATGCCCTAATTCTCATTTTTAATGAATCTATTGAAGATTGAAGGCTATATATTGAGGATTCATATTAAGAAATTGAAAAAAGTGTTGCATCTCAAGATTTATCATTCCCTTCATTCAAATGCTCAAATTCTTCAATTCCTTCAATTCAATATTTTATTTTCTCTATCTTTCTTATCTTATAACTACAATGAAGAAATCATTTGTATTCTCTTACTTATTACATCTTTGTTTGATAGTTTTATCTCTCACTATTCCATTGTTGTAAAAGAAAGAATTTTTATTGGTGTCTTTGTCTTGTTAGTAGCCAACATTGTATCTACTTGGGTGTAAAATCTCACCAAAATTATTTAAAACTCAAAGTTGACATTGCTTTGAGAGAGAGACAATGTAGTTTCCATGGTTGTGCCTAACCTCTATAAACTTGTTGTTCAAATCTTCTCATCCATCCCCTTTCTTTCTTGCTTTCATTTGTTTAATTATAACTCACATTTCAAAGAGAGAGAGAAATATTTGAAAAAAATTTTAAACTCTCTTTTTAGATTTGATTGCTCCATTCATCTAACCTTTGGTGATTATAATACCATCAACTTTGGGGAATTTTTCTCATTAGCAATGGAAAATGAAATGATTTTAATAAACACTGGACATTTTGTTCCTATGATAGTCCAATTATAAAAACATTTATTTTACTTTCATTAACAAGATGAATGCAGCCAACTAACTACTTATTGATTCCTTTCTTTCTAAGATGATGAGAAATTTTCATTTAAAGACAAGAATTAACAATGATTAGAGACTCTCGTTAATATATTTGTACATATGACATGATCTCGAGTTATCAAAACATTTTTTGGACACAATTGAATGAATGTTTCAAAGAAAGCATAACCATCCATGATCTTAAAGATTCAAGGGGTCCATAACTTAGTGGGATTGACATTTATTTTGTAGCTATCATGAGGTAGAATAAAATTTTAGGTGATGTGCATGTACCTTGGAATAGATATTGGACTCATTAAGAGTATGTGATGCTCAATATGAGACCAGAAACCTCATGGAAAAGATATTTAGGTAGGCCTAGCATAAAGTAAACTTGAGAAATTCATGTAGAGTATCTAGTAAAGCAGTTTATCAAATTGATTTAGTAAAGTCACTAATACTTGTGGGGCTCGCATAAGCATGTGTATTTTTGCATTCAAGTTAAATATAAACCACATGCCTCACATAAGATGCATAAGAGAATATGAAAATGTAGGAGGGCAATTTAGTAAAATGACTCAAAAAGCAATAACTTGATCATTTAAGGCCGGGATTGTAATTTTATCATTTAGTGGGACTGTTAAGAGTCATTTAACATAACTTTTGATATAATTTTTGAGATATTATTTATAAATTTATATGAAAAATATATCATTTGAAATTTTTATAATCTAATCATAATTTGATAAATTTTCAAGGTTAGCTAATTAACCGAGATAAGTATGTGTAAAATCAAACATTGTATAATACTAATTAGGCTGTTTTCTTTATTTTGTAGGTGATAGATCAAGATCCATGCAGTTAGATCAAGTTGATCAACATCTTAGATTGCTGATCAAGCTTAGATTGAAATGAATGGCTTAGATCAATCTAGATTATCTAGATCAAAATCAAGAAGCAAGGACTTTAGTTCAATCCTCAAGCATCAAGTCCATACCATGAGCACAAGAGAATTGAGAATGCTAAGGGATTTGTCATGTGGTGATAGTCATGTTTAATGATGGAAAGTGGATGGGATGGAGAGAGAGAGAGAGAGAGAGAGAGAGAGAGAGAGAGAGGAAATATTTTCCTAATAGAAAACTAAGTTAAAATTAGGAAATTTATCTTGATTAAGAATTATTTGGATAAAAAGAAAGAGAATGGAGAAGGAAATTACTAAAAACTGAATTCAAACTGACTTCCCATCATTTATAAAACCAGATCAAAAATGGAGTGAAACAAGCTTGAAGATTCGGAGAAAAACAGAGGTTGAAGAAGATGAACAGTGCACATGTTGGCTGGTATGCTTGAAAAAAATCTCTGAAATTTAGTTTATTGGATAGAAGACATCAAAGAGAAGAAGATCCAGGTGTTTGATTTTCAATTATTATTCCAAATCATGTAACTTGAATTGATTAAATTTAGCTACTTATTATTGTTTGCATGAATAGTAATAATGAGTTACTTAAAATTTTGCACCTTTGCTTTGGTTTATTTATAAGTTTTTGAATGATTTAAACTTTATTTAAATTTTTATTTAAGCTAGAAAGAGTTTCATATAAATTTATTCTAAAATTTAATGATGGGATTTGTTTAATTTTATGAAATAATCTTGAAAGGTACTGTTGTATAGATTGGTGAACAGCCTATATTTGTGATTGAATATCTTTAATTTCTGTTATCTTGATTTGAAATCTAAGCATACAATTGAATTTATTTATTTCAAATTGTTCTAGGTACAAAGTTTAATTGTGATTTTAAAGTTAACTTGCAAGCGCAAGAATTAATTTTAGTATTCTCACGCAAGCAAGGTCGATCCCACAAAGAATCTCATAGATTTGATTGGATCTTATTCAAATTATTTAGCTTCAGCCAAAAGAGAAGTGTTTGGATTGAATTAAGAGATTAAAGTACTCAAATTAGAACCATGCATGGAATTAGAAACTAAAACTAAAAAGAAAACTTGCCCAAATTAAAACTATGGAAACTTACCTAACTAACATTCACTTAACTATAGAAAACAATAGTAACTTAGCACGAATTACAATAAACAACTAACTTAAGGAAATTTAATAAAAGTATAAACATTCCTAATCTAGAATTAAAATTAAAGGAAACTTACTAAAGCTAAACTAAGCTAGTGAAATTGAAAACTTAACAAATTAACAAGTAAACAAATAAACAAATAAAAAAAAGTACAAAGAATTAGAAAAATTCAAAACAGGAAATTAAACTCAAGAAAACTACCTAAAATGAATCCTATACACCGCCACTTGAGAGGCAAGTGGAGGATAATTTTCATCAATTCATGCAATATCAGGAGAGAAACATTGCTCAATTAGAAGCCCAATTAAAAGAGCACACATAGTCTATGATTACATAGAAGGACATGGTGTCTCAAATACTACAAACCCTTGAAAAAGGGCATTTTTCTATCCCACTAGATGTAAACCTTAATGATGTGCATATGGTAGGTAGATTAATTCTTTAATTACAAACATGGAACAAACAAAGGCAATTACTATCCTTCATAGTGATAAAATAATTGAGAGATCTGGTCCTAAAAAGGCTGAAATGGTAATGAAATCTGTCAGGAAAAAAGATGAATTTGTTAAGAAGTAAAACATTCTACCCACTAAGCTATACCATAGTCCTACTTTCATTTCCACAAAGGCTACGTCAAGCTCCCAAGATTGTCTCTAATTATGAAAAGCAGCCTGGAGATATATTTGATACATTTTTAAGTGTTAAAATAGAAAATACAAAATTACAAGATAAATTTGTACACCCCTTCTTTTCAAAGGCCTATTAGGCCCATTTCGTATGGGACCTAAGGAAGCTTCGAATCGTATAATTTTTTTGAAAAATTTTCATCTATAATAATTATGTGCCATTTTCTTTCAAAAATTTCCCTTTCTACATCTCCCGTTTCTTTCTTTCTTTCTCAATGCATTACCATCATCCAATTTTTTAATAATTGAGAACAATGTTTCACTTAGGTTGGGGGTGTACAATTTTGGTGAATTTGGCCTTTTTGTAGTTGTTTTTATTTAAAAAGATGAAAAAGTTTTAAAATTTTTGAAAAGTAAAAAGAAAAAGAATATTTTGAGATATTTTGAATATCTTTTTGAGTTTATAAGTAAGTTCCTATACAATGATGAGAATTAGATTTTTTGAAGTCTAATATTAGTTTTCATCTTTAGCTTATTAATGGAATTTCTCATGATTTTACTCATTTTCTAAAGTATTCCATAAAAGCAAAGTCTCACATCACATCTGTATACACATTTGCATATATATAGTCTAAATTGATAAATAGTTGGGACATGGAAATCTTGAATAAATTTAGTGGAGAACTATAGTCTAAGTGAGTTTTAGATCCATTAATTCTTGAGAGGTCATAGATGTTCCTAAAATTTTCTTTAGCGTGCTTAATCTAAATTTGACCCCATCAACTCTTAAATTTGTCTAATTACCTAAACTATTAGAGTATTATCTTTACAATTCTAGAAGTTCAATGAATCTAATAGGTTATGAAAGCTAGAAAATGATCTAGGCCATACTTTTTGTTAACCTAGAGACATAAAGCTTACCCAAAAATATTTTTACCACTAGTTAGCCAATTTGAGCCTTTTATATAAGTCTTTTCTTTTCCTACCTAAATTAACCTAGTATAAAGTATCCATTACCTATTTTATTCAAAAGATAATTTAGAGATGAATGAAGAAATACTTTTTAATTGTGATAAAAGTAGAAAAGTGAATTTTAAGAAAAGAAATATTCTTTAAAGAGATTCAAAAGAGCTAAAAAGGAAGAAAAAGATTTAAAAAAAGCGAAATGAAGGATGTGAAAAAAGTAAAGCATATTCACTTTGGTATAAACCAAAGTAAAAAGTTTCAACTTTAGTAGAAGACCTCTACTTATTTTTGAAGAACTTTAATTACCCTTTATACCCTTTCTATAGGTAACCATGTCCCAAGCCTATGTTTTGTCTCAATTGAAGACATATTGACTTTAGGATTTATATAGTCCTAGTGAGGATATGAATGGATAGGATTTAAAGAGTAATATGTCTAAGTGTTCAAAGGTAATGGCATTTTATCCTTTCAAAAAGGGATCAAAATTAAATTCCTTAGTAACTCTTGTTCTTCATAAGTATATGTGAGATAAATTTTCTTTTATCGATTCTACTCACATATTTAAAAGAGAGATATGATTTTAATCCCTTTTCTAAGAGAGTTTATTTCTAATCATATGTCATTAGTGAGAATTAAGGTTAAAATATATTTCAGATGGAGTTCAAATGTTATAGTTTACTTAGAGATAAGGACTACTATATATATAGACTATACATATATACACTACACTTTGAAATCTAAGCCTAAACGAAATATATTTAGCATATGAGTAGGGTTTTGATTTTTCATTCAATTTTATTAAGCTGATAAAGTTGTAATTTGAGTAAAAATGAAGAAAATTCTCAAAGATAAATTTAGGAACTACCCTTCTTGAATTTTGTGGGTAAATTCACTACAAACCCACGAGGCTTAACTTGTCCCCTAAGGGTAGCCTAGGGTTTAAGGGCTTATTACATATGCTAAATGCAATCATGAGTACTCACGAAAGTGGCAATTTGTATCAATTTTGAATTTTGGTTATTCACTATTTTGCTCAGGATTAGCAAAATGTTGGTTGTGGGGTGGGAGTAAGTAATATAGTTGGAATTCCATCGATGTTGGGCCCCAGCTCAAATAAAAAAGAAAAAGGGTTATGCATTAAGTGTCAGCCAACAAGTAAAACCTTTTTGAAGAAAGTAAAGATGATTTCATTATTTTCTCTTCTTACTTACAAATGAATATGCATATGTATACTAGTTTGTAAGTAAGAAGAGAAAATAATAAAAATCACCTTCAACTTCTTCAAAGTATGGCAACCCTAACATGACATAAATCTACAATTGAAATTCCCTCAAGCTAGGGCATCCCTTGTAAGTGATGCATTGCACCAGATCCCAGGTGCAGTGAAAAATGGGCAAGGGTTGCTAGGGAATTCCCCCAATAGCAACGCACTACATCTACTCCCAAGTGTAGTGGGAAATGGGTAAGGCTACTAGAATATCCCTTAGAAGCAACGTATTGCATCAAAACCCAGGTGCAATGGAAAGTAGGCATGGGTTCATGTCATGAGAGTCAAGAAGTGCATGGGTAAATAGGCTAAAGAGCATAAGATTTGCATTACCACATGGAATATAGGGACATCAACTAGTAAGAGTATAGATTTAGTAGATACAATGAAATGTAGGAGAGTCAATATCGCTTGTATGCAAGAAACCAAGTGGAAAGATGCTAAAACTAGAGAAATTGATGGGTATAAGCTCTAGTATGTAGGAAAGGATAATAATAGAAATGGCGTAGGGATAGTGGTTGATAAGGAATTAAAGGATAAAGTTGTAGACGTTAAAAGAACTAGTGATAGAATTATAATAATATAACTTGTTCTAGGAGGAAAGATCATAAATGTTATAAATGCATATGCACCACAAGTAGGGTTAGAAGATATAATCAAGAGATAGTTTTGGGAAGATATGGAGGGAGTCATGTAAGAAAATCCCAACACATAGGGGATATTTATATGAACAGACTTAAATGGCCATGTAGGAAAAGAAAAGGAAGGATAAAATAAGGTACATGGAAGGTATGGTATTGGAAAACAAAATGAGATGGGGAAAACTATCCTTGATTTTGCTTTGACATATGACCTGGCCCTTGCAAACACATTCTTTAAGAAGAGGGATGAACACTTAATAACCTTTAAAAGTGGAGTCCATAAAAGCTAAACAAACTTTTTTTACTTAAGAATACAGAAAGATCAATGTGTCAGGATTATAAGGTGATACCCGGTGAGAGTTTAACCTCACAACATAGGTTAATGGTTATGAATATCTACATTAAAAGATGAAAGAAAGGAAATGAAGTTAATAGGTATCTAAAAACTAAGTGGTGGAACTTAAAAGGGGAGAAAATAACCTTACTAACAAATAAGTTGATGGTAGAAGGAAATTGGAAAAATCAAACAAAAGTAAACACCATGTGGATTAATATGGCCGAGTCCATTAAAAAAGTGGCAAAAGATGTCCTAGGAGTATTTAAAGGTAAAAGGCAATTGGTAAAGGAAGCTTGGTAGTGTAGTAAAATAGTGCAAAAAGTTATTAAAGAAAATTGAGTGTGTTTTAAAGCATGGCAGAAGACTAGAAATAATGAAAACTGTGAACAGTGTAAGATTGCTAAAAAGGTTGCTAAGAGAATAGTAAGTGAGGCTAAACTTAAGGCATATGATGATGTCTACAATAGACTAAGATCAAGAGAAGGTGAGAAAGATGTGTTTAAACTTACAAAATTAAGAGAAGAGAAGGGTAAGGACTTAGACCATGTTAAGTGCATTAGAAGTGGTGATCAAAGGATACTAGTAAAAATTGATGAGATCAAATAAAGGTGGGAAAGTTAATTTCAAAAATTGCTAAATGATGATTGCCTTAGGAATATAGGGATTGAAAGTACTGTAAACCTAAATAACATTGGATATTATAAATACAACCATAGATTAGAATACCTAAAGTGAAAGAGGCCTTGAAAAAATGAAATCAGAAAAGCCCTTGGGGCTCAATGGTATACAAATAGAGGTTTGGAAGCATATGGGAGATATAAGAGTAATTTGATTAACAAAGTCGTTTAACATGATTATAAAATCAACAAAAATGTCAAATGAATGGAGGAAGAGCTCTATTGTACTAATTTATAAGAATAAAAGAGATATACATAGTTGCACTAATTATCGGGGGATCAAATTTATAAGCCACCCTATGAAACTTTTCGAAAGACTAATTGAGAAGAGACTACAACATGAGACATGTGTATCTAAGAACCAATTTGGTTTCATGCTTGGGAGTTCTACCATGGAAGTTATTTTCTTACTGAGATAATTGATCGAGAAATATAGGGAGAGGATGAAGGACCTCCACATGGTCTTTATTGATTTAGAGAAAGCTTATGATAGAGTCCCTAGAGAGATAAAATGGAGGGCGTTGGGCAAGAAAGGAATTTCGCGGAGGTATATAGATATAATTAAAGATATGTACGCAGGAGTGGTAACAAATGTTAAGATCACTAGTGGAGAGACTAGTGATTTTCCTATCACTATAGGATTACACCAAGGATCGGCATTGAGCCCTATCGTTTCACATTGGTTATGGAAGAGTTAACAAAATATCTACACGAGGAGATTCCAAGCTGCATGCTATGTGCAGATGATATAATTTTAATTGATTAGACAAGGGAGTGCATAAACACAAAACTAGAGTTATGGAGAGAAGCATTAGAACTTAAAGGATTTAAAATTAATCAAACTAAGACAAAGTGTATGAAATGCAATTTTAGTAAGGAGAGGAGAAGGTGTGGAGCACCAGTAAAGATTGATAACCAAGAAGTTCCCCTAAAAGACTACTTCCAGTACTTAAGATCAATGATTCATGAGAGTGGAGAGATTGAAATGGCAGTTATCCAAAGAATCCAAGTGGGTTAGAACAAATAGAGATGTGCATCTAGAGTTTTGTATGATTAGCGGGTGCCACTCAAACTAAAGGAAAAATTCTATAAGATGGCCATAAAGCATGCTCTATAGATCAGAGTATTGGGCAGTTAAGGAACATCATGTTCATAGGATGAGTGTAGCGAAAATGAGGATGTTAAGATGGATGAATGGCAAGACAAGAAATGATAGAATTATGAATGAAAATATTAAAAGGAACTTAGGAGTAGCACCAATAGGTAACAAGATGAGAAAGATTAGCTTTGATGGTTTAAACATGTCCAACGAAGACCGAAAATGGCACCAGTTAGAAGGAGTGAGGCAATGCAAATCGAAGGATCTAAAAGGGCAAGGGAAGGCTCAAAAGAATATGGATAAAAGTGGTGAGAAAAGATTTAAAAACTTTGGGACTAAATGAAGCCATGATACTTAATAGAGGAAAATGGAGGAACAAGATGCAAGTGGCAAACCCCTAATAGGGATAAGGTCTTCATGATGATGATGATGTAATATAGTTGGTGGTGAAGACTTGATTGTATTATAATCTCTTCATATTAATCATTAGTGGGGACCCACATGTGTGAGGCACCCCCTTGATAATTTAATGACAAATTTGAGTGTGGGATGAAAAGTCAAAGTTTGACTTAAAAGTCCAAGTTTAAATGAAGTTACATTAATTGGGACCCACTTAGACTACATTAGCAAGAAAGAGATTGCCCACTATTAGAAAATCTAAGAGATCACACCTAAAGTTGTTGTAATTGGAATTAGAGAGTCAAAAGAAGAGAAAAAAAGTTAAGATAATTCCTATATGGTGGGTGACACAAATTAGGAAAGTATACTGGGGAGTTTTCTTATTGGAATCTCACCCAAATCTAAGTGAAATAAAGGATCAAAGTTTTTGGTGAAAGGTAGTGACCACAACTAGGGTGAATTAACAAAGACTTCAGTAGCTTTGGAAGTTACATATTAATCTTATTTTCTCTATTAAAACTAAGGTTTTAAGTAATATGATGGTCTTGGTAGGAGAAAAATAAAAATTGGCTGTAAATCTTAATTTTCTCCATTAAGGGCTCGGATATTCTATTGGGGCCCCAACATAAACTTGATTTTTAAAGTGCAAAGGTGGATTTCCAATGGCTAAATCACTTCTTAATCTTAGATGCTTAGTTTCTTATTTATAATGGATCTATAGAAGATTGAAGGCTATATATTGAAGATTCATATTAAAAAACTAAAAAAGGGTCGCTTCTCAAGTATTGTCATTCCCTTCATTCAAAAGCTCAAATTCTTCAATTCTTTTATTACAATATTGATTCTTAGCTTGTAACCCTAGTGGTGAAATCATGTATTTTCTTACCTCTACATCTTTGTTTGAGAGTTGTATCTCTTATTAGAATATTATTCCATTTTTGTAAAAGAAGGAACTTTTATAGGTGCTTTCGTCTTGCTAATAGCCAGCATTGTATCAACTCAGGTGTAAAAAATTGAATGAATTTGGTGAATCACAAAGTTGCATTGCTTTGAGAGAGAAATATATGTGTATATATAGAGACAGCGTGTGTGTGCGCGCCCGCGTGTGTGTGTGAAAATGGAGATGCTGCGGTTGGGCCTAACCTTTGTTTTCCTTTCCTTCTTACTTTCATTTGTTTGATATCAGATTTCAAAAAAAGGGTGAGAGACATTTGAACAAAGTTTCGAAAGTCTCTTTTTAAACTTGATTGCCCAAAATACAATGAACTCTAGGGTAATTTTCTAAATGGCCCTGAAAATGAACAATCATAAACAAACAATGGGCATTCTATTCCTACCATAGCCTAGTCATAGACATATATCTCGTACTTTCCTTAACAAGGTAAATGTAGCTAACTAACTACTTAATGACAGTCTCCTTTCTAAGATGGTTCTTCTATACAATCCTTTGTGTATGTTGTATTGAAGAAAAATGAAGTATGAGTCCACTTTTTTGTACTTTTTAATGGATTTGAGATGTTCATTTCATTCAGCCCCTCAATAAAATTGTCCTTGGTACCAAACTTCACAACTATTAGGAATTTCTAAGGCCTTCATCTTTAGCCTTTAGACAGTAAGAGAGTCATTTTGTTTTATACCGGCCATTTTACAAGCATAAGAGGACTAGAAATAAAATACATTCTTATTAGTTATGATCTATGGAATTGAGGATACTTGATTCAGCCCAAAATTGATGTACATCTTGGATCCCTAAAAAATGCAAAAGGGTGGTCCTACACCCCATTTTTCTTCAATACAACTCACACAAAGGTTGTATAGTAGAAGTGCTAGAGAGAGAGAAAGGGAGGGAAATACTTACACAAGGAGAAATATATGGGTGAACAGAGAGAAATAGAGAGTTTTTATGAGAGGAAAAATTAAGAGTTTCACATTCCCATTTCTCCCGATTTACTTCTTTCTTGACTTATTTTACCTCAAACAAGTAAACATAGATAATACTAATACGACTCCCATAAGTTGGCCAGTGGTCGACCAGGGCAGTTTCCTTCATATCTAGTGTAGACATGGTCCATCCATGGTAAGATAGGACAAATGAAGGGTTTTGATTGTCAAAACGGTCCCTGACTCTTCCACTTTTGACTTCTATTTTAGTTTTTTTCCTCTGGTGCAGGCAATCTTGACAATGATTATGAATCCTTCCGTCTATCCTTTTCGTTGTTCAGAAATATCAAATGACAAAAACACATCGAGAAAAAAAAATCTCAATCAAATATGCCTCCCACACCAAACGTTCTAATCTACAGGTTTTGTTGGCAACCATGAATCTGGTTAATTGCTGCCAACCCACCACCAAAGAGTTTATCCTAATCCTCAATCAACACCCCCCTCTCTTAATTTTCTTATCTTCCTCTTAGAACCGCGAAAAGCACATACGAGGTTAGTATTTGGTGATCCAAGCCGTTCATCATTCATGTCCTGTCTTATCTAGGAAGGAAACATCACCACCATTGGATGGTCGTAGTGTATGCTGCTTGGAGTCCAAAAGGCGCCATTAATTAGAATCACGCACCGATAACAAGTTTGGTGGGGGCTTAGACAGAACCTAAATGTTTAATGGCTTGGAATGACCAAAAGCTGGGTCCAGATGGAATGTGTGCATTGTCTTTGGCCCCATAATCATAATCTTCTTGTAGGATCTTGATCGGTGATTAATCTGCGAATATAAAGCCAACTAGAATGCCGTAAAATCACAACCGTTGTCTTTTGGGAGAACGAACATTAGTCAATGACACTCTTGCGGGTCCCACCTGAATGGCGTGATCGTCGCCGTAGCAATTCGCCTTGCTTCCCAAGTCCAAGTCCTGTGTTCGAATATCTAGCTTGCGTTACGAACGAGAAGGAAAAAAAGGAACAATAATATGTAGGAAAATCATCTTGGTTTTCCACCATTCCTTTCTTTTCTCCATTTTTTTATTTTTATTTTTCCAGTCACATATTCCGACGTCCTCCGATCAGTTCATCATATTCTGGCAGCGATTCCGGGGTTTCTAATCTTTATCCATGGAATACGTATTAACCGTGGATAATATAACGGTGACGGCAAGGCACGGTTTAGGGTTTGCAAAAATCCTCCTCTCTCGCCATGAAGAAAACTCCATGAAACTCGAATTCCCTTCATCTCCATCCGTCGGAACCCTAACAATCACCGCCGGAATTTCTTCTGTCGATGCCATCTCCGCACCGCCGATAAGATCTCATTCTTACAGAGCGGTACCTAGAATTCTTGGCCGGAGAATCAGACGTGCTCGGAGAAAATCTCTCACCGGAGGTTCCGATTCTGACGCTGGGGATGACGGATTTTCCGGAGACGACGGTCCCTTTGGCGGGGGTAGTGGTGGGAGAGGATGGAATTTCGGGAGATATGGTGAAAGTTCGTGGAATTGGGAAGGAGAATCGCATTCTTCGTATAAAGATCCTGCTTTTGATTTCGTTTATGAGGTACTTTGCTGGATTGCTCTTTCAAACTGTGTGCATTTTGCTTTCAAGAAGATTATTAGGATTGTTGGGGATGGTGTGGGAGATCCTTCAAGGGAGAAGGTTGCGATGCCGTTTGTTCAGTGCTGACATTGGACGCTGGAGATTAATTCCCCCCGAATTTGGGCTGGATTGTGAAACATGTATCTTTCTCTGTTTTTACTTAACCTTAGTTGTATATATGTAAATATATCACCATTGCCATAAGATCATTGCTTTGATCTTGTTTCATGTACAGATTCTACTTCTTTCACTTTGAGCAAAATTGAAGGTGATTTGTTCTTCCCAAATTGTCACTACCAGTTTTACTTCATTGATGTGATTATTGTTTATATTTTTTATTCTTATTTTCTAAAATGGTGTAAGGAAATACTGCTAGTTGGTGAGCAACTTGTTATTGTGTGACTGATAATGCTACCTCATTGATTCCATACAAATGAACTGTCTTGAAGCTCGTATTATATATTTTCTTCTTCCTGTGGCCAGCTGAAAAACTTATTATACTAACAAGGGTAAACGTATAATGCAAAAGAATTGGAGCTAAAGGCTTCCATGGACGATTAATGGCAATTCAGCCTGTGCCGATAGCTGCGTAGTTTTAAATCTGCAACAAGATTCTGGAGTAGGAATGTGGTTGGTTGACAAATACTGCTATTAACTCATAATCTTGTTGAATTAAGTTTTGCTCACTTATTCGTCTAGAATGGATCCCAGTAAGCTATTCAATTTCTAGATTTATTGATTAATTTGTGTCTGAGCAAAATAACAGGGAACTCTAGGAGCAGCACGCTTCCTTGCCTATCGAAGTATATGGGGAAAGAGTCGATCCTGAAAGTGTTTTAGTTCCTACAACTAAGCTGTCATGGGATTCACATACAGTAGTGAGCTGCTCTCTGCACTAGGTGTACTCAGAGAACAAATTCTTAGTGCTACCTTGATGGTCAAAGCATGGTTAAGATCCAAACTTAATTATAAGAAAGATTTGAAGAAACTAATGGATGGTTGTATCAAGGTATGAGAACACCTGCTGCATGTCAAAGTTCCACTTCTTACTCTTCTTCTACTTTTCTGGCTTCTTTTAATATTTCTTAAGATAGCTTGTCCATCTCTGGGTGTACCTCTTGAGACAGCTTAAAACACATTGCAAATGGATTGACGAAGAATCAAGCCATGGGACGAGAATTTGAAAATAAGCAGGCATTGGAAAACACTCTCTCTCTCTCTCTCTCCCCCCTATTTTTTCTTTTTGTGCTTTCTGTTTCCTGTTACTCATATCCTGTGTGACCTTTAATTGAAATAATAAAATGCCAACATTTAAGGATATAGATAATCGTAATCAATTAATTCTGAACCTTGCTTTTCTCTCTGTTCTTGTTCTTGCTGCCTTTAGTTTTGAGGTTTATGAAAAGGTCCATATCTTTCCACAGTCGCAGTTTTCTTCTTAATTAAGGAACCATAAGTCCTAATCCGTGTTTAGATACAAACGCAGTGATGAACATGTCATGATCTCAAGTTCCACGACTGAATTAAAAATGACAGTGAGGTCTGGATGCAACAGCAGAGTTGTCGTCACATGACCTTGAGGTTACAGATTCAACACATGAAAATAGTCTCTTGTAAAAAATATAAGGTAAGGCTATGTACTACTGACCCTTTATTGATCCGCCTCTTCTCCAAACCTGTGTACACAGCAGTGGGCTGCCTTTTTTCTTTATCTCTCTCTCTCTTCTTCTTCTTTTTAAAGTGTGGTCTTGGGATAAGGTTTGATGATGATGACGATGAGTGAGGTCTGCAAGCAGCAGCGAAAGATCTCAATAATTGTAGCATTGTGGCCACTGTATATTGGACGATTCCCAATTAAAACCAGCATAACTGAGATTCAAGTTCCTGACTAGAAAATATGAAGTCTTAAGAATAATGTAGTTCATATAGTCTTCAGGATCGAACGGTCTTATGCTGGCCAATACTAGTCTTAAGAATAATGTAGTTTATATACTCTTCAGAATCGAACTGTCTTATGCTGGCCAAGACTAGTTAACTTCTGTTTAAACAGACGAATCTTGAGATGTTTGATTGAGTAGCATCTTTCTTCCGTTTCGTTGGCCTAAAACTAGAACTTCTATACAGAGCACGGAAAGGCCTGCAGCTTTGATCCGAGGATGATTTCTGTTTGTTGTCGCATGCTACAAGTTTCTTACCGTATCTTTTTGATAAAAAGAGAACGTACTTATGGATGCAATCTTTTTCCTTATCAAAAAAAGAAGATTTACCCACGCAGACTGAAAAAGTATTCATTTTGTCTTCCCTAATCCCTTTAACTTCAGCTGGGTGCTTCCTGCACATCTTTCCTTGCACGATTTTAATTGCTGATAAAGGCTGCAATTTCTGCTCCTCTGCAGAAATTGACCACTTCATTAAGTCTGCAAGATTGTTATAGATACGTGCAGGTTATTGTTGACTTGTGCAAAAGAACTTTTAGTTCTATAATAACAAAGGAATTTGTCTCTGGAATTAGGTTCATTATTTTAGAAGCCGCTGTAATGGTAAATATGGGAATTGAAACTTTGCCGCTCCTTTGCTTTACATTATGAACTGTATTTTATGCCCATGCATTTCACTTCGATCTTCTGGTAATACCTTGAAGGAAAAGCAACCTACAAGAAAGATACACCCTGGCCTCGACGTGCGCAACTAAATAACTCGATCCAATATTTTTCTGCATTTTACAATTTTAAAACGACAAGAAAGAGCAGAAGGAAAAAGAAGATGAACTTCCTCTGTAATATGCAGACCTGTTTGAAGCAAGAATTACTAAATTTCCTCGCGCAACCTCTGTTCCAAAAAGATTATACTATTCATAGTTTTGCGATGATATTTAACTTGGACTAACTAGTATTGATTAGTGTATATATCTGAATTATTCCAAGTTTGAATGGGAGCCTTGGCGCAACGGTAAAAGTTGTTGTTGTGTGACTTTCAAGTCACGGGTTCAAGGTGTGGAAACAACCTATAGGGCCTTGTGGTCTGCCCCTTCCCCGAACCCAACATAGGCAGGAGCTTCGTGCACCAGGGCTGCCTTAAAAAAAAATTTGAATGACTCAAAGTTTATTTACGTTTTTGTTATGTTTAAATGATATTTTACTACTTGGTAATGGTATTCTTTTGACTCAAATATTGGCTAAGCCAATATAGCCTAGTAATTAGGCTGAGTTGCCTCTCCCACGAGTAGGTTAGGAGTTTGAGGTAATGCATTGCATTCTTTTAGGAGATGTAAGGTGCTTCCACATTGATGGAGATATTTCAAAGATACATTTAGCATGGGTTTTAGAAGGGGAGCCTTTGCGCAATGATAAAAGTTATCGTCATGTGACCTTGAGGTCACGGGTTCAAGGCGTGGAAACTGCCTTTTGCAAAATGCAAGGTAAGGATGTGTACTTTAGGCCCTTATCGTCCACCCCTTCTTCAGATCCCTCATAGGCAGGAGCTTTGTGCACCAGGGCTGCCCCTTTTTATTTAGCATGGGTTTTGAGGGTGATGTGTCTCAAAGATATATATGAAAAGTGTGTGCATACAAAACTTATTAGGTACTTGAGTTACTAGTTAAATAATCATCATCATCAAGACCTTATCCCAATTAGGGGTTGGCCACATGAATCTTATTTCTCCATTCCACTATATTAAATACCATGACTTCATTTAGTCCCAAAGTTTTTAAATCTTTCTTTACCACTTCTATCCACCTTCTTTTGGGCCTTCCCCTTGCCCTTTTAGAACCTTCTACTTGTATTCCCTCACTCCTAACTGGTGCCGTTGTTAGTCTCCTTTGAACATGTCCAAACAATCTAAGTCTAATCTCCTTCATCTTGTTACCTATTGGTGCTACCCCTAAATTTTCTCTAATTTTTTATTTCTAATTCTATCCTTTTCTTGTTTTACCACTCATCGATCTCAACATCCTCATTTCTGCAACGCTCATCCTATGAGTATGATGTTCTTTAACTGCCCAACACTCTGATCCATAGAGCATGGCTGACCTGATGACCATCCAATAGAATTTGTCTTTTAGTTTGAGGGGCACCCACCGATCACACAAAACTCTAGATGCACATCTCCATTTGTTCCAACCCACTTGGATTCTCTGGGTAACATCCCTCTCAATCTCTCCACTCTCATAAATCATTGATCCTAAGTACCGAAAGTGGTCTTTTACGGGGACTTGTTGGTTATCAATCTCAATTGGTGTTCCACTCCTACTCTCCTTGCTAAATTTACTTTCCATATATTCTGTCTTAGTTCGGCTAATTTTAAATCCTTAAGATTCTAATGCTTCTCTCCATAACTTTAGCTTTATGTTTACACCCTCCATTTTCTCATCAAGTAAGACTATATCATCTGCAAATAGCATACACCAGGGAATCTCCTCGTGCAGATGTTTTGTTAACTTATCCATAACTAATGTGAAAAGGTATGGGCTCAATATCGATCTTTGGTGGAATCTTATAGTGACTAGAAAACCACCAGTCACGCGCACTAGTAATCTTAACATTTGTTATCGCTCTCTCATACATATATTTAATTATGTCTATATACCCCTGAGAAACACCTTTATCACTCAACACCCTCCATATTAACTCTTTAGGGACTCTATTATAAGCTTTTTCTAAATCGATAAAGACCATATGGAGGTCTTTCCTCCTCTCCCTATATTTCTCTACTAATTGTCTTAGTAAGAAAATAGCTTCCATGGTAGACCTCCCAGGCATGAAACCAAACTAATTCTCTGATACACTTGTTTCATGTCGTAGCCTCTTCTCAATCACTCTTTCAAAAAGTTTTATAGTGTGGCTCATAAGTTTGATCCCTCGATAATTAGTACAGCTCTGTATGTCTCCTTTATTCTTATAAATTGGTATAATAGAGCTTTTCCTCCACTCATTAGGCATTTTCTTTAATTTTATAATCTTGTTAAACAACTTAGTCAACCAAACTACCCAATATCTCCCGTGTGCTTCCAAACCTCTATTGATATACCATCGGGCCCCATGGCCTTTCCTGATTTCATCTTTTTCAAGGCCTTTTTTACTTCAAGTACTTTAATCATACATTCATATCTATAATATCCAATGTTATTTAGATTTATAGTATTTTCAATCCCTATATTCTCAGAGCCATTATCATTTAATAATTTTTGAAAGTATGTTTCCCACCTCTGTTTGATCTCATCATCTTTGACTAATACCCTTTGATCATCACTTTTAATGTACCTAACATGATCTAAGTCCTTACCCTTCTGTTCTCACACTTTTGCAAGTTTAAACACATCTTTCTCGCCTTCTCTTGTTCCTAGTCTATTATAGAGCTCATCATATGCTTTAAGTTTTGTCACGACCCGGGTTTTCCCATGCATTTTTAAATGCAATACCTAATTTCCTAAGGCGGGATGCATCCCTATTTGAAAACCATTTTATAAAAACCATGCAATGCAGCGGAAAACCTTTAGTTTTAAACTCATTTTTGAAAACCCCGAGTGTCATTTGCTTTCACAACAACTAAGGTAGTTTTTGAAAAACTTCAGAAATCATAAATGTTTTTCCCCAGGTCTTTCCAGTCACAACGCACAGTCCAACTGTAACTAAGTACAAACACATGTCCAAAGGGTTTGAGAGTTTACTTACATGTATATTTGTTTCCTTTTGGATTCACTTGCTCATAGCACTAACATAGATGTCCCCTTTTTGTGAGTGGAGCTGTCCTGAACCATGATATATACGGGCGTATCCTGTCCTTAAGTGCTTACTGATGTCTGAAAAATGTTAAGGATTGGGTAAGTATATAATATACTCAGTAAGAGCCTATCACTACTAGTTTTATAAATGCATGAGATGTTTTAAAATCATATGCTCATTCAAAATATGTTTATGTTTGAATACTCGAGTTCAATATCAGTATAAGAATCCATAATCAACTGAAATACTCATGACGTAAAAGATCACATAATCCAAAATTGAAAGTATCATATATATATATATATGATGACATCATGATATGCAATAAATGCTTCATGGAGTCCAACTCATGGACCTCTAGTATGGTATGGTCGACCAACCTCATATCATGCTATATGAAATGCACATAACTCATCAAACCATAGGGTCCACTATGCCCACGACCTCCTCGCCGTGTGGTCCCCGGGTACCTGAGGACACTCGGTCATAACCTCCACGGGGCCTATGACACGTCGACCCAGTGCCGTGATACCAGTGGTAGCCCCCTGTACCACATGCAGTCGACGTAGGGACTTGCCTCTTTTTGGACGTGGTACCCATCCACCTATTAGTGGTAGAGGCCGGGTGGCCAACCCAGACCCCTCGGCATAGCACCCACGGGCTTACTTGCCCAAATCACATAAGATTAAAGAAGTTAAAACCTCTTGTTAAAACTTGTCCTCTTTGGGTCCCTCACAACTGCATGGCCCTTGGCACTCCAGAGTCTTTTGGCAACCCTCAAGGACATGCAATCTTTGCAAGTACTTAAATCATGCAATGTATGCACTTGTTTGCAACCCATATGTGTGCATAACTTATATGCAATCATTTCAAAACATGGCTATGTACAAAGCATTTATCATGCATGCTGAATTAATTCATGCAAATCAAGTCATATATTTAAAACATATGTTCTCAAAATAACAATAGTTCATTTAAAAGAATCTAATAGTGATAGAGCACCTACCTGGCTAGGTCGCGTTAACCCT
This sequence comes from Warburgia ugandensis, assembly GCA_035236585.1. Lineage (NCBI taxonomy): Eukaryota > Viridiplantae > Streptophyta > Magnoliopsida > Canellales > Canellaceae > Warburgia > Warburgia ugandensis. Next base: position 81,785,488 of record CP141126.1, on the reverse strand, counting down.
CTTGTCCTAGTACGCTCCTGAACATGGTTTGGGGACTCAAGGTTAGTTTAACCTATCTTTTATGGGTTTAGAGTAGTTGGGTCTTATTACTTTGGCATTAGGGGTCCATCCCTATGCCTATGGGTGTCATAAGGTCCTAATTGGGCCTTAGTATCCTCAGTTTTCCAAAGTTCTAGTGGCCACGCGCCACCATCCTATTCTAAGGGTCATGCCCTCCTTTGATTGGGCCTTGATCAGGGATTTTATGGTTTGGATGTGTCCATGTTGTCGATATGGACACAACGCCTTTTGCAGCGCCTCAATCGGAGCTCTAGATCTCAAGTTATAAGTGTTTTAGTGTTGTATGTACATAGAGTCTTTAAAGACAAAAAGACGGAATGCTAGGGCGCTGCGCGTCAGCGTCATGCGCCCTGGCTTCCTTAACCAAAAAAAACGACGCCTTTTCTAGTGTGCTGCGGTCTGCGGAGTGCGCCTCAGCGGGTGCGTTTGCAGACGCGCAAGACTTCTCCGCCCGTCTCTCTCTTTAGTGGGCGTGTCCCCGGACGCGCCCGTTGGTTTTCTTCCGACGCGTTCGACGCGTCACGTTCTATCTGGAACGTCTACGTCGACTGGGGGACCGGGGCATCCTCAGGACACCCTGGTTTGTCGAACCAGTGCGGCCCAGGGGACGTCCCTGGGTCCTTTGTGGCTCTCCCGGGCTCCGTTTTGCATGGTTTTTCATGCAAAAACTTAGGAAAATTGACCTTGGAACTATGGGAGAGATGGGTTTTGAGCAATCTCGGACGTACCTGGCTCGTTGCTGGGTTTTTATCCTCGTTTTTCCCTCTAGGTCACAGCTCCACGATGGGTTTTCTCCAAGGTTTTGGGCTGCCATTAGAGGCACCCATGAGCTCTATTTATAGGGCTTTTAAAGAGGGTCTGGAGGGGTTCTGACCGCCTTTGAATGGCGGTGGAGAAACCTCCAGAATGGCGGTGGTTTCTCCTTGAAACACCGCCGTTCCAGAAACCTCTAGGAGGTTGAAGATGAAGGGTGCCCGTATCAAAACAGGCCCCTGTGTTTTGCCGCTAAACCCGTTTTTGTAAAAATTACAAATTTGCCCCTGAACTTCAAAGGGCCATAACTTGCTCATTTTAACTCCGTTTTGGGTGATTTTGGTCTCGTTGGATTCCTTTTTCTGAGACGCATCTAATGAAACTATTTTTAGGACCAAATTCCTGGGTTTAGTCAAGGCAACTAGTGAAATGACCAAAATGCCCTTATCTTTAAAATTGAATTTTTCATGGGATTTTAATATTACAAAAATTGGGGTCATTACAAGTTTAGCCTCACTTAATATTCTCTTAGCAACCTTTTTAGCATCCTTATAGTGTTCATAGTTTTCATTATTTCTAGTCTTCTACCATGCTTTAAAAAGCATCCGTTTTTCTTTAATAAATTTTTGCATTGTTTCACTCCACCACCATGTTTCCTTTACTAATTGCCTTTTACCTTTAGATACTCCTAAGACATCTTTTGTCACTTTCTTAATGGACTCAGCAATATTAATCCACATGGTATTTACTTTTGTTTCATAGTTCCAAATTCCTTCTACCATCAACTTATTTGTGAATGAGGTTATTTTCTCTCCTTTTAAGTTTCACCATTTAATTTTTGGATACCTATTAAGTTCATTTCCTTTCTTCCATCTTTTGATATGGATATCCATAGCCATTAACCTATGTTGTGAGGCTAAACTCTCATTGGGTATCACCTTACAATCCTTACATATAGATCGTTCATTATTCCTAAGTAGAAAAAAAATCTATTTTGCTTTTATGAAATCCACTTTTAAAGGTTATTAAATGGTCATCCCTCTTCTTAAAGAGTGTATTTGCAATAGACAAGCTATAAGACAAAGCAAAATCGAGGATATTCTCCCTCATCTCATTTTGTTCACTTATACCATACCCTCATTGTATTCTATCATATCCTTCCTTATCTATTCGTACATGACCATTTAAGTCTGCTCCTATAAATATCCCTTCAGTGTTGGGAATTTCTTGCATGACTCCCTGCATATCTTCCCAAAATTGTCTCTTGATTGTATCTTATAACCCAACTTGTAGTGCGTATGCACTTATAACATTTATAATCTACTCTCCTAGAACAAGTTTTATTATTATAATTCTATCACTGATTCTTTTAACATCTACAACTTTATCCTTTAATTCCTTATCCACTATTATTCCTACACCATTTCTGTTATTTTCCTTTCCTACGTACCATAATTTATATCCATCTATTTCTCTAGCTTTAAGCCCTTTCCACTTGATTTCTTGGATACATGCAATGTTGACTCTCCTACGTTTCATCGCGTCTACTAACTTCAAACTCTTACCTGTCAATGTTCCTATATTCCATGTGGCGATATGAATCTTATGTTCTAGAGATATCCTATTTACTATTGCTTTTCTAGACTCCATGGCATGAACCCATGTCCAATTTTCACTGCACTTGGGTTATGATGCAGCACGTCGCTTCCAAGGGGATGCTCTAGCAGCCCTTGCCCATTTTTCACTATACCCAGGATCCGATGTGGCGCATTGCTTCTGGGAGAATGCCCTAGCAACCCTTGCCTATTTTTCACTACACCCGGGATCCGATGCAGCGCTTCACTTATGGGGAATGCCCTAGCTTAAGGGAATTTCAATTTTCCATTCATGTCATTTTTGGGTTGCCATAGTTTTAAAAAGCTGAATATGATTGTCATTTCTTTCTTACAAACTAATATACAAATGCATATTCATTTGCAAGCATAAAAGAAAAATCATCTTCAGCTTCACCCTTGCCGGCTGGCTACTTGACACAAGGATTGCCATATTTTAAGAAGCTGGAGATGATTTTCATCTCTTCCTCACAAACTAATATACAATTGCATATTCATTTGTAAGAAAGAAATAACAAAAATCATCTTCAACTTCTCCCTTGTAGGCTGACACCTGATGCAAGACCCTCCTCCTTTTTCATCCGGGCTTAGGACTGACATTGGCGGAGTTTTACTAGTTAAATAATAATAATAATAATTTCTTGGCTAAACTCAAACGTAAAAGGAATGGCAAACCCTTGTTTGTTTCTTCAATTTTTTCAAATTAAAGAAACGGAGAGATACATAAGGTATTCTCTTTTCAGAAAAGAAAGTCTCTTTTCTAAAGACATGGATGCTCTCATTTTATACGTATAAGCATGACGCTCCAGATGTTATAAAACAAGTTCGATGAAAAATGAACTTCTGCTACTGAAGTGGGTACCTAATTTATGTAAGTGGTGAGCTAAGGATGTGAGATGACTGAAAGTTCAACTTAACAGTGAGTTAAGGGGAGAAGATTTTCTTCTCAACTTAATCTCCAGTACCACTAACAGTGAGATGAGGAGATATCACTTCATCTCAAGTACTAGCAGTAGTGTTGTAGGCATCTCATCTCATCTCATCTCAAGTTAGCTCACTCCATCTCAAGCACCATTGCAAGGCACTCAGTAATTTGAGAAGGACCCACTAATTCAATGGCCTGCTCGTACCAGTGAGCAACAAAATTAAACCAGGATACAATCTCCTTAGAGCAAGTCATGATTTCTCTCATACACTGACATCACAACCTGCTCATGATTTCACTTCAATTCAAGTTGAAGATGCTACAACTGATGTCGACCATTTCACCTTGCAATCCAAGTATGAGCCTCTAGGAAAATGAGCATTAGCTTTGGTAATTTCGGAAAGAATCTTATTACTGAGTTAGGGGCTGATTGGCTCGGAGACAACGAACCGTATATAGTATCCAGCACTATGTTAAACGGGGATAGAACTATTGGAATACAAATACAACAGCCCAGAAAAGATGGCTCGTATGTTCAACATTGGATGCATGTAGTGGAGGAGAAAATCACTATCCATGGAAACCATAGTCCGTGATTGCCTCGTTTTACGCGATCATGGTCAAAGACAACTACCGCAAGTCAGAGCAGCGTTTTGCTAGAAAAGAAAAAGTTGGGAAAGATAAAGAGAGGCAAGCTTTATTATAATTTTATCATGCCAATAAAGATGATTCATTTTGATCAGCAAGACAGGAAATTCCTCCTTTGCGAACATGGCAATTATCAGATGCTTAAAACAAAGAAAACTAAATGATGGAAATACGAAAGCAGCAAGTACAATCATTTGCGGAGGATATTCACAATCGAAGAGCCAATGCTGCAAAGATGCTCAAAAACTTCATTCCTATGCGTTAATGGCTACCTGCGGACAGGCGGTCTTCTGAACCCATCCTCGCATTTTCCGGCTTGATCTTTAGCGATGCCCAACAATCTCATTACCTCTATGTACGACTTGGATTCCATGGTTAAGAGAGCCAGTTTGAGATCATTGATACCGATGTCGTACACCTCAAGACAAACGTAGAAAGACACCTTGAGTCCTTCATCGGTGGTTTGGTTAACCAACTTAGAGATGTATGAGTAAGCGTCTGTAGCGTTGGATGGTGCCAGCTTGATGAAGATCCTTGCGAAGTGGGTAAGATCTCCCGTTGAGCTCTGCTTATCAGATAGAAGAGAAGATACACAGAGATCATAGTAAGCGGTTTGGTTGCACGTTTTGTGAATCAAACCAGTACCCACTTGGTTCACATAAGCTGAGGATTGAAGGAAGGAGAGAGCGCAAACTGATACAAAGAGCAGCAAAAAGTAAACCAACTTTGCCATTGTTTCCCGGTTGGCTTGAACTAAAAGTAGATTTAGAGGAAAGGGAATTCAATACAATAGTAGACTCGTCTTCATAAGCCTTTGCATATAGACATAAGTGAATTTTGTAGTGCTCCACATAGAAACAACACACTGTCGTTAGAGATTTTGGACCATATAAAGAGATTTTACTTGATAGGCCCCACCATTGGTGCCCTCTCCTGATCTCTCTGACTTTGGCATTTTGGATACCTTATAGTCTAAAAATGGTGTAGATTGGATAATTCTAGCATCTTAAATATCTATCTTTCATCAAGTGGAATAGGGACAGTAACAACCTTTTTGTAAGAGATGCTATCTCGATTGAGCTTCCTGGATTGAATATGTGACCTTATAGGAAACCCCACTTGAGGATAATCTGATTTATTCATCTTCTTCATCCTCCCTTGCTTGCAAAAATTCACGTCCATTGGTTGCTTCTAGTAGCTAGTTTGCTCGGTTCAAAATTCCAATGATCATTACTAAAATACTTTTCAGCTGAGAAAACTAATAGCTAGAAGCATACAATGGATATGCATTTTTGTAGCTCACCTAAATAGGAGATGGTGAAGAAAATGAATGGATTAGATCATCCAAAGGTAAATCATAGATGCAGGCATACGGAGTAAGTCCCAAACCTCTTTTGTGGCAGCATTTCTTTCTATAAAAGGGGTCCGCATTCAACAAATGAAAACACAGCTCTTAAGATGCGAGAATTGTTCTATCACCTTGATTTGTGGGCTGCATGACATCCAAAATCAGAAAAATCAGATGAACGGGCTGGATCAATCAGAAGTACTCATTATCTCAAAGTGGGGCTGGATCAATCAAAAGTACTCATTATCTCAAAGTGGAGCACCACAGGACAACTTACGGCATGTTCCTTACTGTAGCATTTCTTTCCACATTCAATTGAAAACAATAAAATAGAAGGGTTTTTTATTAACAAAAAAATTTGGCATGTTTTCATAAACAAATTGAGATATTCTCTTTTGATTGTTTTTTCTTCTATTAAAACTTATATTACCCGAATATTTGCTTCCAGTTGCCTTCCTGCCTAAAATTTACTGGCTTTAATGTAAGGCTTTGACAGATCTTAAGAACATACGATCACTCACTAAATGGAAGGGCTCACACAAATGTAACGACTATACTTCCACTTGGAGTAATTTGGCAAGAAATCTACATTACATTATGGGTTTAAGGTTTGACAGATCATTATCCGAGTGATGAAATACATCGTATCATTCTTGAAATGAGTACCGGCAGCGTACGCCTTTCAGCAGGAGAAGGAGTCCACGCTGTTCGTTTTTTCACGCATGATAATTTATTTGATAGATCTAAGTCATTTATCATGTTCTCAATATCAAGATTATTAATCCAGTAGAAATCAGTGCATTTTAATGCTCCTAAAAACTTTTTTGAACCTTAGAAAGATTAATAAAAGTAAATGGTTACTATTTTTTTGCTAATGAATAAAGGCTAAAAGTGTTGAATGAACATGAATTTTAATCTATAACCTATCTAACCCTTTTTAAACATGATGAATGTATTAGATCTATAAAATACCATTCCATCAAGCATAAAAGATAGGTTGTGGACTTCTTCTCATGCTTGAGAACATATGTATCTACCAGGATTCTATTCAAATTGTATGTCTCTATAACTTTGGGAAGGGTACAGTGCATACCTGATTCAAGTTATGTCTGATTTAAAGGCTCTACGTTTAAAGTATCAACCTTTCAATAATCTGACCCATTCATCTAATTGCTCCTGCTCTAGATGTCAAGGTTGAATGGTTGTTACAACTTCTGATCATAGAAAAAACACTGTTTTGAAACTTTTACAAAAAACGGTTGTCACCCAAAAGTATGGATTTTAATATTCTATTAACTCATCCAATCGCCTTGGTTTTCTCTTTAGAAGAAAACCAGAGCCTGAGATAAGTCAGATCATCCCAAACGCCGTTCATGCAAAAGGTGGAGCAATTTTAAACCACGACCGTTTTCCTGCGCATTAGTTTAGCATTCCTTTCCCTCGCATGTGGTAGCTTAGGTAGAGAGCACTATTTTCCCAGGGCCTTTAACAGCCGCTACTACAGAATACAGTTATCTGGTTCTAGCTAATTCTCTGCAAAGTCTTAAATAAAGAGGGCTTCGTGAACATCGTCTTCTGTTTCAAGCAAAATATTAGAGTTCTAGTTTCATTAGCTGGGACCCGTTCAATAGTTATGAGACTAGCCAAAGTGGGGGGGCATCATCATTACCCTTTCAATAGAGCAATCGTCTTGCAGTTTGGCACAATTATTAGTATCCGTGGGGCTATCATGCTGGCATTTTATTGTCAACTTTAAGGTGCCAAATTGTCAATAAAATCGGAAATGACGTCTTCACTTCCTCTTGTCATCATTTCCATTCCCTTTCTATATTTTGAAATGATAAAGTACCATTCCACTCACTTAGTCTTATTTCATTCTCATCTAGATGGGTTGACAGATGCCTGAAGACATGGCATTTTCGCTGGCTTCATCTTGTCGACACACACCAGCCTGACATAGAGAGATGACGTAGAATGATAAATAGATCACCAAGAGCTCATTCCCAAATAGAAGCAGCAATAAATATTAAATTTTCCTGTTTTATTGTTACATTGCTCCCAAAAAAAAAAAGAAAAAACGAAAAAGAAAAATACAGAATCACGAAGGGTTCTCAAGAATAACCAAAGTCCAATGCAACTGGCATGTTAGAGGTCTGGACGATGGACATGGCAGGCCATAGCTTTTGATCAATATATGCAGCACAATCTGGGAGCTTAAAATTGATACACCCGAGAGTCCACAGTCTGGTAAGAAAAGACCATCAAATTGAATGGTCCGAAGTGCACTGAGATCAGCAGCTCAGCAGCACGAATCATGTACACATGCTGATGCTTCTATCTGCATACATGCTCTCCCAATTCATGGTCTAATTTCCTTGGTTGATCAGCGGAATTGTGTCATCTAACTAACACTTCTTTGTGAAGCTCAATTGTGGCACAACGTTTCAACAACTTGAAAATTCTCATTGATCAAATCCATCAAGGATCGACTGTGATTGCTTCTGGGTCGGGCTGACACTACCACCTCGGCTAATATTGAGTGCAACTAAAGCTTTTTGTATTTCCATGGTCATGGCACTGTCCACACTCCCTGATGAAATTTTTCTGTGCGACTTCTGCAAATGAAGCTTGAGAGAGCTGCTGCTTAGCCCTGCATTCTTGCCACAGATTGGGCATACTCTCATCATTGGTTTTTTATGCTGCCACTCCATTGAGACTTTCCCATGCAATTTCCTGTCCAGATCCATGAGGGTCTTAGCAAACCCATCATTGGGCTGAGCTCGGCGGTGAACTTTCTTCAATGTATTCCATGCTTCTAAAAGAGTCAGTTTCCTGCAAAAGGCAAATGTTTGCAGCAATTAGACTTGACAACTGCCTGATTGCAGGTTTTCTTAAGCACAATGGCAAAGATCTGGTTCATTCCTTACTTTCTTAGCATTAAATAAGAAAGAACAACTGTAGCACTTCTACTTTTTCCTTCGAAACAGTGAACAAGAACTCTTTTACCCAAGCGCTCAACATCTTCAATGAAATCAGAAGCCTCTTCAAAAAGATGGCTGATTTTTGCATCATGATTATCGCATATCTGCACAGATACTGCATCTTAAGCAATCATTATATAAAGAAATGCTAGAAAAATTGATAATTGAAAAGCGAATAGGACTGTTCAATACATGGTTGTGTTTAAGGCAAGTAAAACAAGTTTTGAATGGCTTAGGCAACTGCAGTAAGGTGCAGATGAAAATAATTCTGTTGAATTTCAACGGCTGAAACATAACCAGTGTATCTTCTCTACTAATTCTGCACTTCTTGAAAATTAGAGTTACAAATGCAATTGAGTAGAATTTCATCACATGTAAGCATATATGAGTTGCAGTAAAGTCCACGTCCCTTTTTGCATTTATGGTAAAACCCTTTTTTTTAAAGATCTAAGCCATTCAACGTGTTTGGAATGGTGTAGATAGGCTAGATCAAATTTCATGCCCATTGGATGCCTTTAATCTATGTTTCTTGGGTAAAAATCACAACCTTCCATTTTCATGAATTTATCAAAGACCCAAACCAAGTGTTTAGGATCATCCAAATGCATTGACTTCTTGTGCATTACCTATTTTTCATTCTGTGAACATGATAAACTGCTTAGATCTATAAAAGAGGTTCACCATGCATGAAGAAAGGAGAACAGACTCTTTCCAGGACTCAACACATACTGTCAAATTTAGATAAGATTTCTTAAGGTGATGCCATAGACGGTCCCAAGCTTGGACAAAAGGGAATAGGGTTTTGTGTCAAGGACCAGCTGGAAAGTAAAACTTTTTGAAGAAGTTGAAGATGATTTCATTATTTTTTCTTCTTACTTACAAATGAATACATATAGGTATATATTTTTGTAAGAAGCAAAAAATAATGAAAATTATGTTCAACTTCTTCAATTACGGCAAACCTAACATGACATGAATCGATTATTAACATTCACTTGAGCTAAGGCATCCCCCGTAAGCGACGTGCTACATCAAATCCCCGGTGCAGTGGAAATTGGGCAAGGGATGCTAGGCATTCCCCTAGAAGCGACGCTTGGATCCCAAGTGTGGTGGAAAATCAGCAAGGTGCTAGAGCATTCCTTCGGAAGCGACTCACTGCATCATAACTTAGATGCAATGGATAGTAGACATGGGTTCGTGTCACGGGGGTTGAGAGGTGCATGGGTAAATAAGCTAACTTAAGAAAATAAGATCAATATTGCCACATAGAATATGGGCACATTGATAGGTTAGAGTCTAGAGTTAGTAGATACGGTGAAATGTAATAGAGTCAACATCGCTTGCATCCAAGAAAGCAAGTGGCAAGGGGCTAAAACTAAATAAATCAATAGGTATAAACTTTGGTATGTAGGAAAGGATAATAATAGAAATAGCATAGAGATAGTGGTAGACAAAGAATTTAAGGATAAAGTTGTAAACGTTAAAAAAACTAGTAATAGAATTATAATAATAAAACTTGTGCTAGGAGAGAAGACCATAAATCTTATAAGTGCATACGCACTGCAAGTAGGGTTAGAAGATAAAATTAAGAGACAGTTCTGGGAAGATATAGGGGGAGTCATGCAAGAAATTCTCATCACGGAGGGGATATTTGTAGGAGCATTCTTAAATGGTCATGTAGGAAAAGAAAAGAAAGGATATTATATGATACATGAAGGGTATGGTATTGGAGAACGAAATGAGATGGGAAAAGCTATCCTTGATTATGCTTTGACATATAACCTAGCCCTAACAAACACATTCTTTAAGAAGAGGGATGAACACTTAATAACCCATAGAAGTGGACTCTATAAAAACCAAACAAACTTTTTTTATACTTAGGAATACCGAAAGATGGATGTGTAAGGATTGTAAGGTAATACTCACTGAGAGTTTAACCTCACAACATAGGTTAATAGTTATGAATCTCTATATTAAAATATGGAAGAAAGGAAATGAACTTACTAGATGTTTAAAAACTTAGTGGAACTTAAAAGGAGCGAGAATAAGATCACTCACAAACAAGTTCATGGTAGAAGGAAACTGCAACAATGAAACAGAAGTAAACACCATGTGGATTAATGTGGCCGAGTCCATTTAAAATGTGGTAGAAGATGTCCTAGGAGTATCTAAAGTAAAAGGCAATCAATAAAAAAAAACTTGGTAATAGAGTGAAAAAGTAGAAAAAGTTATTAAAGAAAAACAAGTGTGTTTTAAAGCATAGCAAAAGACTAGAAATAATGAAAACTATGAATAGTATAAGAATGCTAAAAAGGTTGCTAAGAGAATAGCGAGGCTAAACTCAAGGCATGTGATGATCTCTACAATAGACTAGGATCAAGAGAAGGTGAGAAAGATGTGTAGAAGAGATGGGTAAGGACTTAGACCACGTTAAGTGCATTAGAAGTGATGATCAAAAAATATTAGTCAAAGATAACGAGATCAAACAAAGGTGGGTAAGTTACTTTATTGCTAAATGACAATTGCCCTAAGAATATAGGGATTGAAAGTATTGTAAACCTAAATAACATTGGACATTATAGATACAACCGTAAGATTAGAATTCTCGAAGTGAAAGAGGCCTTGAAAAAATTGAAATAAGAAAAGGCCCTGGGGTTCGATGGTATACCAATAGAGGTATGGAAGCATATGGGAGACATAGTAGTAGTTTGATTAACAAAGTTGTTTAACATGATTATAAAATAAAAGAAAATGCCGAATGAATGGAGGAAGAGCTCTATTGTACTAATTTATAAGAATAAAGGAGATATACATAGTTGCACTAATTATTGGAAGATCAAACTTATAAGCCACACTATGAAACTTTTTGAAAGAGTGATTGAGAAGAGACTACAGCATGAGACAAGTGTATAGGAGAACCAATTTGGTTTTATGCCTGGAAGGTTTATCATGGAAGTTATTTTCTTACTAAGATAATTGATGCAGAAATATAGGGAGAGGATGAAGGACCTCCACATGGTCTTTATTGACTTAGAGAAAGCTTATGATAGAGTCCCTAGAGAGTTAATATGAAGAGTGTTGGACAAGAAAGGGGTTTCGCGAGGGTATATAGGCATAATTAAAGATATGTACAAGTGGTAACAAATGTTAAGACCACTAGCAGAGAGACCAATGATTTTCCTATCACTACAAGATTATACCAAAGATCAGCATTGAGCCATACCGTTTCACGTTGCCTATGGAAGAGTTAACAAAACATCTGCACAAGGAGATTCATGGTGCATGTTATTTGCAAATGATATAGTTTTAATTGATTATACAAAGGAGTGCGTAAACACAAAACTAGAGTTATAGAGAGAAGCATTAGAACCTAAAGGATTTGAAATCAGTCGAACTAAGACAGAGTATATGGAATGCAATTTTAATAAGGAGAGGAGTGGGAGTGGAGCACCAGTAAAGATTGATAACCAATAAGTCCCCGTAAAAGACCACTTTCAGTACTTATAATCTATGATTCATGAGAGTGGAGAGATTGAAAGAGAGGTTATCCAAAGAATCCAAGCTGGTTGGAACATATGGAGATGTGCCTTTGGAGTTTTGTGTGATTGACAAGGCCACTCAAACTAAAAGAAAAATTCTATAAGATGGTTATAAGGCCAGCCATGCTCTATGGATCAAAGTATTGAGCAATTACAAAATATCATGTATATAGGATGAACATAGCTGAAATGAGGACATTGAAATGGATGAGTGGCAAGACAAAAAAGGATAGAATTAGGAATGAAAACATTAGAGGAAACTTAGGAGTAGCACCAATAGGTAACAAAATGAGGGAGACTAGACTTGGATGGTTTGGGCATGTATATCAGAGACCAAAAATGGCATCGGTTAGGAGTGAGGCAATGCAAGTCGAAGGATCTAAAAGGGCAAAGGGAAGGCCCAACAAAAAGTGGATAAAAGTGGTGAGAAAAGATTTAAAAACTTTGGAACTAAATGTAGCCATGATACTTAATAGAGGGGAATGGAGGAATAAGATTCATGTGGCCGATCCCTAACAGGATGTCTAGGATAATTGTTAGATTCATTTTTAGAATGTCTAGGATAGCACACTCGTAAACTAGACACAATTAGAAAACATGACTTAGCACAAGTAACTGACTTGAGGTCCAAGCCATTTCATCTTATTATCATTACAAATAATTGTTGACCACTGAATTAAAGAATACTCTAGAGATGCTGAGTAGAATCAGAGGAATTCAATATAAGTTTCAGACTCAGAAGATGCATTGTTCAGTAGCATTGCACATATAGAATTTTGTCTCCTTGCATTTTGAAATGAGAAAAATCAGTAAGATACCATCATGCAAGTCCATGATTTCCAAGATGGTTCAACATCATTGCACTTTTACTTACTACAGAAAATGTTAAGCCAGTATCAGGCTAGGAGTTTATAATAGTATGGAAATCGGTGGGATCTTTTAATTGGTGTTTTTGGTCTTTCAATCATTTATCATAATAGAAATTGAACAACTGGATTCCACTGAGTAACAGCAAAAGCTTGAAGTATCAACTACATTCCTGAAAGATAAAAGCAGAAACACTGTCAAAACAGTATGAAGAGCACAGTGTTCCTGAACCTATGTTCCTTGGTTTCAGTTTGGTAACCTGTGCGAAATCGAATGACCTGAACCTTTGAACTATGATGAACTCTGTTGCAGAAATGCCAGCTTAAATCCAAAAGGAAAATGCAGTTTTGGCTGCAAGGAGTGCTCTACATCATCAAAGACCTTTAAATGATAAACTCAAATGCAGAAATCTAACCACATCAAAGAAAATTCTTACTGAAAAATTCTTGTACTCAAAAAGATCAGGAAACTGAGAGTCTGACTGTCCAATTTCATTTGAACAAAGACAAAGTATATGTGTGATGCCTAGATACTGTAGAGAGTGAACGGATTTCGCTGCCAGTGCCCCACCAATAAACAAGTTAACTGTAACCAAAGAAGGTCTCTCTGTGTTTGCAGCATCAGAGATCAAGGCAATTCTATCAAGAATGTGTTCCAGCCTAACCTGCACAACCAAACACCTTGCATGTTATTTCTATGAATGGAACTAGGCAGTAGATGATGGAGATTACCTTCAACTCATAAGCATCAATAACGCTGTTGTTATCACTCCCCTCGAAAAACCCTGGATTGAAATTGTTTTCCTGGCAGAGTTTAACTGCATCTGTTCTAAGCATCTCATTCCATTGATCTAACTCTCTACTCATTTCAGCATCCAGCTGTAAAGAACAATAAAGAACTTAGTTCAGGAAAGAAAAGTACCAGTATCACATAAATTACTGATAAAACACTTTTATCTGATACCAAAAGGAACTTCTAATTTTGGCATCATTGCCACAAAAGACCATGCTTCATTCATTATAAGGAGAATGAAATACCAAAAATTATCATGACCTAGAATTAGCACTAAAACCAGTATAGAACTATCAAATAATGATCAGACAATGGCCAGAAGATGATAACAATTACACTGAACGTCAGTTCCAGTGTATCAGAACATATGGTTGTAAAATAGCTGTCACGTTCCAAAAGAGTCTCATTGTTCCTGTTTGGGGTTTTGATGAAAGTTATAGCCATTTTCAGAGCCATGCAATGTATCAGTAGTGACTGGTAGAAGTGGAAAATTTTCACAGCTATCTACAAGAGGAACTCTCAGGCATGTTTTATGTAAATAATTCCTCACTAGTGTATTGCTAACATTCTGGTTAAATTTAGACCTTAGCATACTTGTTGAAGTCCCGGAGTTTCATTGTCAAACGCAGGCTACGTTGGTGTTCCCCACTTCCTTTGAAAAATTTACCATGGGAACCATCTCGTGAGCTGGGAGAAGTTGAGTCTGATCCCGAAGATGAAGACTTGGGTGCTGGTTTTTGCAAGTCCAGGTCACTTGGTTCTGCATGAGCTTCACCTGTAACACGTTCCTTACAGGGAGGGGAGAGGCAGTTGTGTCCAAACCCAGCAGTCTGTGATGAAAATTCAGAGATCACAGTGTCCTCCTTGTCTGAATCAACTGAGGAGCTCTTATTGATTATTGTCAGAAATACTCTTAATAGGCTATCTAGTTTCTGGTAAAGTGTGAGAAGGAATATATGAAATCCCTGCAGGTCCCTGAGAGCACCACGAAACCCCCCACGAAATGCATGAACAATTGCAGTGGTGTCAGACACAGAAGAATCCATCTGTGAAACCGCCTCCTCTGATTCAGGAATCCCCATCTTGCCCCCTGTTATTTCATATAGCAGGTTAGAAGAATACTCATAACTGTTTAGGAGCAGCTCAACCAACTTTGGGTAATGGGCTTGGTCACTCGCTCGTTTTCCCGCGGGGGGTCGGCGAGGAACACCAGAATCAATTGCCACTACATGAAAATCACCAAACCTAAATTCATCTGAAAGTTGGCTTTGTATGGATGTATGAGTGACTTTGGGTGTTTCTATGGTATTAAATGCATCTGAGCTCTGAGATACCATTACAGGATTAGAGGGACTTAATCTGCTATCTACCGAGTTGCATCTTCTCTCAGTTTGAAGAGCTCTAATCACCTGTGGCCCATATCTTCTTATTGCAGTATCCAAAGCTTCCTCTAATGCCTCCATGTTTGCGGAAGCTACTTTATCAGCAAATAGTAGATTTGCAGAGTTGCCACGCCAACCCAGCTGACGACAAGGGAGTCTATCTTCATTCCTAAGAACAAGGTCCAACATTAAGATTCTTCCAAGAGCTGCAGCAGTCTTTTCAGCATTTTCCTGTGAATAAAATGCATTTGGACTTTCAAGCAGAGGTGAGCCATGAACATAACTGCAAAAATGAGTCAGGTAATTCAGCATCTACAGGATATCAAATTGTAGTTCAATATTTATCAGAAAAGAAGGTTGTCTTTGCACTTCATCAGAAGCAAGCATCGGCTCATTTCAAGAGCTTCCAGCAATTCTGAACAGGTCATTTCACCACCTTCATCTCCCTCTGATGTTGCAATATCTCTTGCTTTTTCTGCAGCATCCTTGATCTGCTGCCATTCAGGACTAAAATTGTGAATCACTCTAGCCTGCAAAGTTAGACAATTGTGTAATAACATGTTAGATTTTTCCAACAGTGCAGATGAAGCTTCAGGTTTCTGAAGAGAGATGAGAATCACTTGTGGTGTCCTAACTCCCAGCCATTTTGCAAGTTCATAACCTAAGCGCTCTGATTGTGTTGCCATCCTTGAAGAAGATATCTTTATGACTGCCGCTACTTCCTTTAGCATGAGGTCATCACTCTCAGGCCTGTTGAACAGGGCAAAGAAAACAACCCCCCCAGAATTCACTGTCACCTGTATCATCCAATTGCTTAGAATTGAAGACAACAGTCAATATTGTTAAGAAAATCAAGAAGGTAATTTTTAAAAAAAAAGAAGGAAAAATCAAGAAGGTCACTGGTGGAAACTTTCAAGCAAGTAGCTTCTGCAACCACGTTAAAGTATATGCACTCAGTAGAAAGATGTAATTATACAGCAAATTGGGGATATTTCTGTCATTAAATCATGCACAGGTGGACCCATGTGGTTCAAATATAATTAGATAGAGTATCAGACAAGTAGTTGAGTGAAACTTCATGACATATTGAATAATATCTAGGATATGTTCATGAATTACAACCAAAGACATGTTTAAGATGTTTTTACAGTTAGGAATTTTTTTATTTAAGAACCACAATTTCAACAGCCCAAGTCTTAAGTGGTTTCAGGGTTACTTTTAATTTTCATTGTGACTCAAGTTGGACGGAGAATATGATCAAAGGTCCAACCTTTAGTCTATAGAAGGGGGAAACACATACAACTTCTACACGTTGCAGGTTTCAAGTAAAATTTTGTGAGCTTTCTCTTTGATTTGGGTGTGATTCTAAAGTTGTTTACATTTATGTGAAGACTCTAATGATGATGCTTGAAGCTAGTCAATGTATATAGGTGTAACTCATATATCTCTTTTCTTTTATCCACTCCTTTTGTTACAAATCCCTTGTTGGATTGTTTTAAGGTCTCCAATTTAGTTGCCAGAGTGGGAATCAAAAGCTATAGCAAAAGAGGGAAACGAATGTGAGATGCGAGCAAGTTTTAGAGGATGGAGTTGGGGAAGTTTCTGACCATCAGTTTCTGTTTCCATTTTCTAAAATTTGCAAGTTTATGCCCATACATTACATCAGTCAAGTCTGATTTAAACCCAGAAAGTCATGAGTTCAGAACTCAGCATGTGACAAGTAGTACTATGTAGTTGCTTCTTAAGATCATGGATCTAATGTTTGTTTTATAGTAATAGAGGGCATGATTCTATCTATGTTGTGGTGGACAGGTTTCTGAAAATCGCTCATTTTATACCTTGATCCAGAACTGCTGATGTAAGGTCACTTGCTGTTTTCCTTAAGGAGGTAGTCCATTTGCATGTTGTTCTGAAAATGACCGTTTCAGAGTAAGGTGTCAAGTTTATCAGCCATTTCTTGAAGATTCTATCAAAGATTATGAAAGGTAAGTTCAAGTTTTCAGCTGCTTATGACCCACATACTGATGTGCAGATGGAGATAGTTAACCAGAGTTTGGATACTCTATTACGATTGTTGGTTGGTTTCATATGTCAAAGGAGGACGAGATTTCACATATAATAGTGCAATCATCCATCTTGCAGAAAATTCAACAGCTAGTTCAGCAGCTTCATTCATTGTCCTGTCTGGATTGTGAGTCATGTGAAGTCAGTAAATAACATAGGTTGATGTTTTGTCCTAGAGCCAAGAGAAGAAGCCTAATTCCTTTCCCTTTAGTTCCTTCGGATATTAATAGTCCATGTTGCATTGCTAGTTTTTTTGCTTTTCAGTATTTTGTTTCATTTGTAAATATTTTTCAGGATAACTTGGATATTTTCATTAATAATAACAGTAAGTTTCTTTGAGGATCGACAAGGAACCAAAAGTTCCATTTGGCTGAGATCTTTGTGTGTTTCATTCTAAAAATGCCTTCAAATAAGTAAAGAGCGATATTTCTTCCTTTGGTTTGCAAAGGAATCATTCAACGGACTTCATGTTCCTATACTTTCTTAACAAAATGGTGTGGCGGCATGAGAAAGTAGGCATTTATTTGATGTGCACCCTTCTTAATAATTAGTACACATTGTACTACAGTTCTTTGGTGAAGGACCATAGCTGTTATTATCCAATTAATCAGATTCCATTCTCAGTCTTAGATAACAAAATTCTTGTATACCTTTTGTTCCTGGAGTTCCTGTGCATAAAATTCCTCGATTTTTTGGGGTTTAGTGCATAAACTGTTACTCTTAGGACCAATAAGAGTGTTTTAATTGGCTACTCTTAGGACTCAAAATGGGTATAGGTACTATGATCCAGTCACTCGCTGACACCATCAGAGTTGACATTGCATTCTTCAGGAGAACCCCATACTTCATTGACAATGGTCAGGGATCCAACATTTCCATTGTTGATTTTTATAATCTTCTGCTGATACTACTGGTCCACATTTCCATTGTTGTTTCTTCCAATCTTGTGCTGATACTCCTGGTCCACCTCTTCCTCTTCCCAGTGCTTGTGCAGTTCCTTTCTAGGTTTACAATCACCAATCCAAACAAGTAATATAGCCTCCACATCAAGATATTCAGCCACAGCATATTTGCTTGAGTTGTGTCACACTCTATACAGAGCTCACTGCACTAGCAACAGATAAAAGAGCTGTGGGTTGCAGATGCATATTGGCTGCTTAGTATGATCATGATGGTAGCTCAAAAGTTCAGGAGCCCTGCTGCTAAAGGTATACTTAGAAACATGGGGTTGGCTACTTTGAGATCTTTTATCCAGTTGGAAGTTTAAATTCAGTCAGAGTGCTTATTGCAGCCATTGCCTACCACAATTGGCATATGTTCCAGCTAGATGAGAAGAATGACTTTTGGTATTTGACTTGCAAGAACCACTACACATGGAGCAACCGCCTGGGTTTGTTTTTCAGGGGGAGTTATGTAGCGTCTGTTAGGTGAAAAACAGCATCCATGATATTGTAGTCTCATGGAGCTCTGTTTGAAAATTTCACAGAGTTGTAGAGAATGGGATTTCATTTAGGCCATAAAGACCATTCACTGTTTGTGCAGAAGAAAAAGAAGGAATTATTGAGTTGATTGTTTATGTAGATGGCATTATTTCTTGCAATGATTCCGTGGGTATCGCAGATACAAAAAAATAGCTCATGCAACATTTCAAGCCCAAGGATCTTGGTCAACTGCAATCCTTCCTTCTTATTGAGGTAACATGACGAAAGAATGGGTTTAGTCTATCTCAAGTGGTCATCTGGTAGGAGGTAACAACGGTCATTTTGCAATTTCCTTCTGTCATTTTCCTTTCTTGCAATATGTTAATACAACAATCTGCCTTTTCTCAGTTACTTGACCAGCCAAGTTAGTCAACAGAACCTGGCAGTAAGTTGTCTTTTCCAGTGACAATATTTATTTGTTTTTATCATCTATAGGGGTTCTGGGGAAGAACAGAAGTGGTTTGGCTGTACTATAATGACCAAACCATCAATATAGACCTGCCTGTTCCAAAACTGTGCTTAAAAATGTTTTATGTCGCTTGCATTTCCACTGGCATTCATGAATCTCAAGATGATAGAATGGCATAATTTCACATACCTCGAGAGCTCTAGTCATTTCATCCTCAGATTGTTCCGTGCTACTACTGTGTTCGGTGTGGTGCAGAGACGAAAGTGTAGCCCAAGAAAATTCTTTCGATTCAATGTCCAACATGGCAGCATTACCAAGCCTTTCCCACAAACTAATTTCTGGAGCTTCCTCAGATGGTGGTACGTATCCTGAACTGGCAATTTCTCCTGCACTGTAGAAAGGTAACCTATGAGAACAGACAAACAGATGTCCATCTAAACTAATGGCAGATGCCCAATTCTAACTCAAATTAAATTTCCAAAAATGTAAAAGATTTAAGCAGAAATTTTTTCATTATTTCAAAAGAAGAGAACAGAAAACATTTCCTACAGTTACTTGCAGTATCACAAGAAATCTGCACGGTACCAAGTCAATGAGTAAGCTATCGTGCAAGGCAACACCACTTTCATATGAAAAAGCAAATGATAAATTCAGGTTCATCTCAAAATGTATGTATGACGACCAAAGCCTCTCCCAATTGAAGTTTTTAGCAACTGCAGGAAGAAAAAAGGTTGCTTTTGCTAGTCCAGGTGTAATGTAGTTCAGAGAATCCAGGACCTAGATGGAACCTAGGTCATGTCTTTTTCGGTTCTTTTTCTAGTTTGATCAAGGAAATACATTATTGAAGGAAAAAGAACGTTCCAAGCTATTAACAGACGTGCTGGTTTGAAGCCAGCAAGAACAAATGCAACAGCCATAAAATCCATCATAAAGTAACGTATATTAGGTAGATCAGAAACAAGGATCAACTCTCTGGACAGCTTCCCAAGCTATGGAAGGACAATGAAAGTTGGCTGATTGCCTGATTCAGATTGTACGCACCTATGCACATGCACAATTTGTTCAGATCCTGAACAATCAGATATAAGTCACAGAAATTCCACAGATCTCATCTTTGATGCCTACATCCAAATTCAGAGAGCATTCAGCCAGCTAGAGTCTAGTACCACATATTATTTTATATTACAACAATAGTTACACATAATTTCTGATATCCTTAGGTAGCAATATACGGGAATAAATTTGTGTAAAAAAAAAAAAAATCAATAGAAAGTGACAGTAAAGCAGGACTAAGTAGAGAGAGAAAGAGTGGAGTGTGTGCATTCAACATACACATAGTAGGTTAACTGATGATTAAGATCTTGTGAGTTTTGGCACAGGGAACAAAAAAATGAACAGGAACACTTGAAAAGGAGAAGAGGGCAAATGCCTTTAATGCATTGGCACAAGAGGGGCCTCTCCTGCAGCACCTAGTGGGTCACAGGTTCAAGATGCTTATGGGTGTGTGTGTTCAACATTCAATAAAGAAAAGGTCTTCTTTTGTTAGAAAGCATTCAAACAAAATTAACTACATAACACATAAAGAATATGAAAGCTTGAAGGTATTTCTATAATTTCATGGCTCCTAAATCTTGTAGTCATCTCCAGATTAGATCTAACAAGCCAACAACAAACCGGATCTTAAAATTTGGATCCATTCAGATCTTTTGGATTATAATCATTGCTCTGCCAACTCCTTCATTTCATTGGAAAGATATTTTACTTGATTTTGTCCTTGGATTACCCCGAACAATTCAAGGAGCAATAGGTACTCTACAGTGAGGAGGATCAGATCTCAAATATGGCAAATTTCATCCCTGCAAAACTACTCATAATGCCAACAACAGATAACTTGTTCTTTAAGGATATCATCAGGTTCCATGGTTTGCCTAAAACCATTGTTTCTGGTAGGGTCACACAGTTCTTAAGACCATCTATTTGGAAGGGTATGGGGACTCAAATTGAATTTTGCACAACTGCTCATCCACAATCAGATGGATGGTCAGAAGTGACTAATCGATCTCTTGGAACCATGCCAATGGCATAAATTCATGCAGAGGGAACTGGGGATCTCTACTACCAAAGATATAGTTTGGATTTAACTGCTCCTTCAACAGAACTAAAGGGTTTTCTTGATCACATATTGTCCTTGGTCACAATCCACAGGGACCTTTGGATCTTCTGCCACCAGCAAATGTGACACAGCAAAGTAAACAGCAGATGATTTGACATTGCAGTACAAAGAAATTCATGAGCAAGCATACTTCAACATTGAATCCAGTTACGCAAAGTAAAAGCCCCAAGCAGAACAACATCTCCTCCATGAAGGTTTTGAACCAGGGGATGAAGCCTGGGTGTATCTATCCAAAGAAAAAATATCCAAGTTGACAGTACCATGAGCTACAGGCAAAAACAACTACTCTGTGCAAGATTTTGGCTAAAATCAATGACAATAACTATTCCGTCAACTTAGCTCCATGTCTCAATATCAGTGATATCTTTCAACATCAAGCATCTCCGCCCATACTACGGAGAACATCATATCAAGAACTTGCAATCGAGTTCTTTTCTGGAAGGGGGCCCTGATGCTGGCGCATCAACAGACAGGAGAACTGTTGGAGAAATTTCTAACCAAATGAGAGGGTACATCTGAAGGCTTTTTGGGTTTACAAAAGAAGAATAAACTACAACCAGAGGGACTTTCTAATAGGCATCATTTCTGTTTTAAATTGAGTATAATAAGGAGAAGCCCCAGAGGACGTCTTTTCTAGTAGGGAACACTTTCTCTAGGCTGCTTCATCCCCAAATCTGAGTCCTTTTGGAGTTTTTAAAAGTGTAGAAGAATTTTTCTTTTACATTCATAGTTATGAAACTTAGGAAGTCCAAGTAAGATTTAAAAAGTTGAGAGAAAGTCTTTTACTTGTTTTACAAGTAGTTCAGAAAATTAGGAGTCCATAAATACCCATGTAAGAGGAAGTTTTTCTCCATTTTCGATGTATTGAAAATGGCCAGGTTTTTTCCCTTTGTAAGTGCTCATTTTCCTTTCCCAGGGTCACTCTTGGTTTTAAGCAAATGCCCAGATTGATCACAAGAGAGAAACATGTTTTTGGTTCAAACCAGGTATCACAACTCACACATCTCCCCTGGTTCATGGGTTTTATTTTCAG
This sequence comes from Warburgia ugandensis, assembly GCA_035236585.1. NCBI lineage: Eukaryota > Viridiplantae > Streptophyta > Magnoliopsida > Canellales > Canellaceae > Warburgia > Warburgia ugandensis. The sequence goes on along the minus strand of CP141126.1, from coordinate 81,763,420 downwards.
TTCACTGCTGTTCAAAGTTCGAGTTTGGTCTTGTTCTTACTTGCTACACCACTTTCGATTTTCATATGACAATTCAGAGGATATTTTAACTAAAGCAATGGCAAGATATTATAAGAGTGTGACCTCTGACTTGAGAAAGACAGCATGGATGCCTAATCATGATTGACCTCTGTGAAAGCTGTGGAGGATTTTTGGGCTGATGTGTTATTTAGTCAAAGCTTATCTTCAATTATAGGCAAACCAAAGCACCCACTAACCTTCATTTGTCTTCAATTATAAGCAAACACAATATTCTGATTCCCAAACTCAGCAACATCATCTAATCTGGGTATTGGCACTACCTGATCAGAAAGCCATTTATTCCAACTGTTAGGTGTCACCATGTCAGCAATGGCCAGTTTTGGATCTTAATGCAAGAAGAACATCCTTGACCTGTCTTAGAAACGCTTTGACTGGCAGGAGTTTAGGCATCTCAAGAAATGAGAAGAAAATGACAAGGTCATCCCTACCATGAACAGGTGGAGGTTGTAATTGTTTTGATATCATATTGATTCAAACTGATCATTGAGGTAAAAAGAATCTTGTCCATCCAGAAGTACCATGGTGTCATGAAACGCTTAATTGTTATAAACTCTTTATATAAATTCCCTATGGGTTGAATCCATTAGGGTCAAGCCATTAGCCAATCCCAAACTAGTCGATGTTTTACACAAAAGTAATGGTAGTGTGGTCACTGTCATAAATATGACGTACAAGTTGAGCAGTTAAGCTATATAAGGGCCGTGAGGCGCTAATTCTAAATACAATTGGGTACTTCCATTCAGAAGACATGCCTGAAGCCTGGTCAATTGGACACACACTAGAGGGCTCTCTGAGTGTTTAGTGAGAGATGAATGAAGTGAGATATCACAAAGAACATAGTTAAAGGCCATGCAGAGCAGCAAGACAGGTCTGAACATGTAGCCTCTACAAGTTCACTCAGCCTTTACCCATTCCAACAAGGGTATAGATTGATACCTCTATGAAATTTTAGACAATCCCATTCAACAAACAAGAGTGTGATTTTCAAGTTGGTTGCTCAGTTGATAAACTAGAGCACACTTCATTCCTTCAGGAAATCTATATTTATCCTTACAAGTTTCTAGGACATTCACCTGTAATAACAGAGGCAGCAGTTAGCTATCAAGATATGGCTGTTTGCAGCACGGATTTTTTCACTTGTGAGATGGACTTAATGATGCATAGTTCACTATTCACTGAAATTGAGAGTCAAACCAAGAGGAGATTGATGCTTGGAGAAGTAACACATTTTTGTTTATGTAATATCAACTGCAAAATGGGTAAAATGGCTGACTTGGGCCAAAGTATCTTACTAAAATTGTCACAGACCTACCAAGATAAGACTTCAGAGGCAGTTTATATTCAGTCAACACATTCTACTGGTACATGTAATCGGGCAGAACCACAGAAGAAATACACCACATCCAAGAAGAGTTAATAGATACAAATAAGATAACTTTATTAGTTGTGCTCAATCTCCCTTTAATTTTTCTTCTTTAATCACCCTTTAATTTTTCTTCTTCTTCTTTTTTTTGAAAATAGTAATATATAGAACCAAAAGTAAACATTTACAGTGGTGCAAGAGATTGCCCCACATATAAAACCATCCAATTCATCTCCCTGTTTAGTAAGAAGTCTACATTGTCACAAGACCTCAATACATGCTGAAAAGGAAAAACAATTACAAATAGACAGGGCGAATATCATCAATGAACTAGATAAACACCAAGGACATGGAGATGAGAAAAGAAATCTCAAAAGACAACATCATTGTGCTAGAGGATGAAGTTGGATCGGCTACGGAAGTTCCATGGTTAGCTAATATGAGGGTGTTACAAGCCCAATGTTTAAAGAAGAAGACAAGCTTCCAAGGTTTCTACCTCCTTGCTTACTCCAATGATGACAAAATACGTAGTTTAACTCTCAAATCATAAATATTCAAGACTCGCACATTATTAACAAACGCAAATGCTGCAGATATAGAAGTTCTTATGAGAATCATGGAAGAAGAGACTCACCCATAGTGTTGCAGCCTCAGAAAGTCCACCGATGCCAGTCCCAAGCCCAGATAAAGGAGGAGTGTTTCGCTTCAGGAGCCAGCCAGTACGTAAAATGGCAAACCTCATTCAAGAATTGATTTTTGACATTCCCTGGAGTTAGGGTGTTCCCCATAAGCGACGCGTTGCATCAGATCTTGGTAGCAGTGGAAAATGGACAAGGGCTAATAGGGCGTTCCCCTGGAAGCAATGCTGCATCGGATCCTGTGTGCAGTGGAAAATAGGCAACGGCTGCTACAGCATTCCCTCAAAAGCGACGTACTGCATCAGAACCCAAGTGCAATGGAAAGTATGTGTGGGTTCCCACGTCGTTCAGGAAGTGTGTGAGTAAATAGGCTAGGTTAGGAGGACAAGATTCATATTGCTACATGGATTATAGACACATTGACATGTAAGAGTCTAGAGTTAGTGGATACGATAAAACACAAGAGAGTCAACATCTCTTGTATTCAAGAAACCAAGTGGAAAGGGGCTAAAACTAAAGAAATGGATGGTATAAGCTCTGGTACGTAGCAAAGGAAAATAATAGAAATGACGTAGAGATAGTGGTAGATAAAGAATTAAAGGAAAAAGTTGTAGATGTTAAAAGAACCAGTGAAAGAATTATACTAATAAAACTTGTTCTAAGAGAGAATATCATAAATATTATCAGAACATATGCACTACACATAGGGTTAGAAGATAGAATCAAAAGATAGTTTTGGGAAGATATGAAGAGAGTCATGCAAGACATACTCAGCATAGAGGGGATATTTATAGCAGTAGATTTTAATGGTTATGTAGCAAAAGAAGAACAAGGATATAATAGGCTACATGAAGGGTATGGTATTAGAGAAAGAAATGAGATAGGGAAGTTTACTTGATTTTGCCTTAACTATAAAAGGAGAGCCTAGGCGCAATGATAGAGTTGTTGTCATGTGACCTTGAGGTCACAAGTTCGGGGAGCGGAAATAGCCTCTCACAATGCAAGGTAAGACTGCACTACTATTCGCCCCTTTCTTGAACCCCGCATAAGTGGGAGCCTCGTGCACCTCCTATCCCTTATATAACCTAGTTGTAGCCAACACATACTTTAAGAAGAGGGATGAAAACTTAATAACCATTAAAAGTGGACCATATAAAAGCCAAATAGACTTTTTTCTTCTTAGTAATACCAAAAGATCAATGTGTAAGGATTGTAAGGTGATACCTAGTGAGACTCTAACCTCACAAATAGATTAATGGTTATGGATATCTACATTAAAGTATGGAAGAAAGGAAATGAAATTAATAGGTGTCCAAAAACTAAGTGGTAGAACTTCAAAGGAGAGATGATAGCATCATTTAAAAACAAGATGGCAAAAGGAAACTGGAACAATAAAATGGAAGTAAACACCATGTGGACTAATATGGTTATGTTCATTAAGAAAGTGGCAAAAGATATCCTAGGAGTATCTAAAGGTAAAAGGCAACCAACAAAGAAAACTTGGTGATGGAGTTAAAAGGTGCAAAAAGTTACTAAAGAGAAACAAGTGTGTTTTAAAGTATAATAGAGGACTAAAAATGACAAAAAATTTGAGCAATATAAGAATGCTAAAAAGGTTGCTAAGAGAATAGTAAGTGAGGCTAAACTCAAGGCATATGATGAAATTTATAATAGGTTGCGATCAAGAGAAGGTGAGAAAGATGTGTTTAGACTCGCAAAGTAAGAGAAAAGAAGAATAAGGACTTAGACCACATTAAGTGCATTAGAAGTGATGACTAAAGGACACTAATCAAAGATGACAAGATCAAACAGAGATGGGAAAGTTACTTTCAATAATTGCTAAATGACAATTACTATGATAATATAGGGATTGAAAGTACCATAAACCCAAATATCAATGGACATTATAGATATGACCCAAGGAATTACAATACCTAAAGTGAAAGAAGCAGTGAAAAAGATGAAATCTAAAAATGCCTTGGGACCCGATAGTACACCAATAGAGGTTTGGAAGCATATAGGAGATACTAGAGTATTTTTGTTGACAAAATTGTTTAACAAGATTGTAAAATTAAAGAAAATGATGAATAAATAGAGGAAAAGTTCTATTGTACCAATTTATAAGAATAAAGGAGACATAAAAAGTTGCACTAATTATTGGGGGATTAAACTTATGAGCTATATCATGAAACTTTTAAAAAGAGTGATGGAAAAGAGGCTATGGCATGAGACGAGTGTATCGGAGAACCAATTTGGTTTCATGTCTAGAAGGTCCACTACGGATGCTATTTTCCTGATTAAACAATTGATAGAGAAATATAGCGAGATGACAAAAGACCTCTATATGGTCTTTATTGACTTTAAAAAAGCTTATGATAGGGTCCCCAATGAGTTAATATGGTAGATGTTGGGCAAGAAAGGGTTTCACAGAGATATATAGACATAATTAAGGATACGTATGAGGGAGTAGTAACAAATGTTAGGACCACTAGCAGAGAAATAGGTGATGAGAAAGGCCCAAAAGAACATAGATGGAAGTGGTGAGAAAAGATTTAAAACATTGGAACTAAATGAAGCCATGACACTTAATAGAGGGCAATGGAAGAAAAAGATTCATGTGACCGACCCTTAATCGGGATAAGGTCTTGATGATGATGATTGTTGCAATCTGAGAATCATGTCAGAAATTGCATGACAAGCATCCTTTGTTAAAACCAGGAGAACAAAATCAAGTTGGATGATTAGATAGGTTCCAATGAAGTTTAACCAAACAAATCTTACTAGCCAAGACAGTACATCTAAATGTTGTGGAGAGAAGAATGTGAATGATTACCTTTGCCTAACTTAGTAGTTGTTTATGAAGATTCCGTCCCCTCTCTAAGCAAGAGAGCTATGTGCTTCAAATCATACTGTCTTGCTACTTGTCATTAATCTTATACTTTTAATATTCTTCTTGGCTAAATATTATCGGAGCTGTAACATTTAGTACTTGAACTGAAAATCAAGTTCTCAAATTTGTCTTCTCGCAACTAACGCTAACGACTATCTTTAGAAATGCTTATGCTCAGTGGCGGCATCTTTATTTGAAAACTGAAATGCGAAATGCAACCTTTCAAAGATTACAATGTAGAAAGCCATAAAAGGGCAAAACACAATCATATTTTTCATTGATCCAGACAGACAAAAGCAAAATTCAATTCCAGGACATACCGCCTCTGGTTGAATGACAACGACCTCAATGGCATACTTTCCAATCTCCTTGGTCGATTTGGAAAGCCGGAAGAACGATATTTCCCACTTCGTTTACGCACTGATTCCAACCATTGGGCAAAACGGTACGCTGGACCAGCTGTTATATCGCCTAACAGAAGCAACATCTAAACACAACAAAAGAAATGGAGGAAAAAAAAAAAAAAAAAACCAACAACAACAAATTCTCAGAATTAAGTTAATCACATTGAGTAAAACTAGATCTGTACAGCGAACAACTTACACGAGACCCGATCGGAGACCGGGATGAAGAAATTGGATCGAATGTTAAGTTCTGAAACCTATTCCTCTCTTTCTCGATTTCCTATAACAAAGAAAACAAGAGAAACACAATGCAGCAAATGAGAGACAGCAACATGGAAATGGATTTCTGGGTGATGAATAATTTCGAGTTTTTATAACTGGGAGAGATGGGGATCATCATTAGAGTTCCTAATTGTGGAAAGAGGAGGAGAAGTGATGATTACGGGTTCTTCTTTTTCCGCCTCCTCGGCCATTGACAGATTTTGGGAGGAAAAAGCTTTTCTTTTCTTTTCCTTTGTTTTGTCTATAAAGTAGAAATACACGCAACAAACGGCAATGGTACTTGAATTCCCTTTTTCCGCCAAAGAGAGCTCCTATTTCGGAGGGAGAGTGGGAAAGAGAGAGATTTCGTTTGTGCCGCTAAAATAGGCGAGCTATAAATCTGATTTTATTTTAATGCAACTGGTTGGGTTGGACATGGAACAAGTTGAGCTTCCTCTTGGTGAAGTTGTCGTTGGCTCCCTGCTGCCACATCACGCTAGAATCATCTGATGGATCCTGTTTTTGGACTAATAGATATCCAAAGTTGAAGTGCTCCCATAAATGGACAGGATCACAAAAAGCAAGGCCCATCATGTAGGAGCTAAAAAATGTGCAGCTCAGTTAGTCGCAGATGACAAAGTAACGCTCCTTGTTATGCGTGGATCTCCTTTAAGATAACACATTTCCCTTCTTGGGAGATTTTAAGTAAATTAGGAATTAGGATAATAAGTTCTAGGTAATTTGCTTTATATTCTTCTTCAGGGTTAAAAAAAACAAAAAACTAAACAAAAACTAAAAGTAAAGAACCTAAAAGAACAAAACAAAACATCACAACAACAATAATGGCCGCTCCACGGGACTAGCTTAAACTAGAGCCCCTCTCTGATTTGCACCTACTTAGGGTGGAGGAACGTAGGTCCGTAGCATGTACGGAACAATAAGGAAAAGCCATTGTGTGTGTGTGTGTGTGTGTGTGTGTGTGCACATATCATCATGGTAGCCTTATCCCGATTAGGAGTACGCTCTCCATTTGGTCATGACATCATTTAGTCCACAAGTTTTTAAGTCTTTTCTCACTACTTCTATACACATCCTTTTGGGCTTTTCCCTTGCGCTTTTAGAGCTCTAGACTTGGATCAACTTACTCCTAATCGTTGTTGTTTCAATCTCCATTGGACATGTCCAAACCATCCAAGTCTACCCCTCCTTGGCCTTGTTACTTATTTGTGCTATTCCTAAGTTTCCTCTAATGTTTTCATTTCTAATTTTATCCTTTCTTGTCTTGTCACTCATCCATCTTAACATTCTCATTTCGGCTACACTCATCATATGTATATCTTGTTCCTTAACTGCCCAATATTCTAATCCGTAGAGCATGGACAGCTTATAACCATCGTATAGAATTTTTCTTTCAATTTGAGTGACACTCATTGATCACATAGAACTTCAGAGGCACATCTCCATTTATTCCAACCCACTTGGATTCTCTATATAACATCTTTATTATCTATTTTTCTGGGGCTTCACTCCCACTTCTCTACTAATTAAAATTGTATTCTATATATTCCGTCGTGGTTCGAATAATTTTAAATCCTTTAGACTCTATAACATCTCTCAACAACTCTAGCTTTGTCTTTATGCCCTCCCTTATCTTATTAATCAAAACTAGGTCATTTGTAAATAACATGCACCATAGAATTTCCTCGTGTAGATGTTTTGTTAATCATCCATAACCAACATGAAAAGGTACATGCTCAATGTCGATATCTGATGCAATCCTATAGTAATAGAAAAATCATTGGTCCCTTTGTTAGTAGTCCTAACATTTGTCACTGCTCCCCATACATATCCTTAATTATATCTACATATCTCTCGTGAAACCCCTTTCTCCTCCAACACTTACCATATTAACTCTATATAAACCCTATCATAAGCTTTTTCTAAGTTAATAAAGACCATATAGAGGTCCTTCTTCCTCTCCCTATATTTCTCTATCAATTGTTAAGTATGAAAGTTACTTTCAAGGTAGACTACCCATGCATGAAATTAAGCTAGTTTTCTAATACACTCGTCTCATGTTGTAGCCTCTTCTCAATCACTCTTTCCTAAAAGTCTTAAGGTATGACCCATGAATTTGGTCCTAAGATAATTAATGCAAATCTATATGTCTCCTATATTCTTATAGATTGGTAAAATAGAGCTTTTCCTCTATTCATCTAGCATTTTCTTTAAGTACTACTCAAGTATATCCCATATACTTCTAAACCTCTATTAGTATATCATCGCTCCTCAGAGCCTTCATGATTTTATTATTTTTAAGGCCTCTTTCGCTTCAAGTATCTTGATCTTACAGTCATACATATATAGTCCAATGTTATTTGGGTTTTCAATTCTCTCAATCTATATATTCTCAAGACATGTCATTTAGCAAATTTTAAAAGTAACTTTCCCATCTTTGATTGATCTAGTCATCTTTGACTAGTACCCTTTAGTCATCACCTTTAATGCATTTAACATAGTTTAAGTCCTTACTCTTCTATTATCTTATCTTTGCAAAGTTTGAACACATCTTTCTCACCTTCTCTTATCTTTTGTAGAGATCATCATACACTTTGAGTTTAGCCTCACTCATTATGCTACTAACAACCTTTTAGCATTCTTATATTGCTCAAAATTTTGTTATCTCTTACTAGTTTCCCTTTTCCTTTAGATAGTCCTAGAACATCTACATGGAGTTTTATTTCTGTCTCATTGTTTTGCTTTCCTTCTACCATCAACTTGTTTGTGAATGATGTTATCTTCTCTCCTTTTAAGTTTCACTAGACACATATTAAGTTCATTTCCTTTCTTCCATCTCTTAATGTAAATGTCCATAACCATTAACTTATATTGGGTGGTTAACACTCACTGAGTATCACCTTACAATCCTTACATATTGAATCTTTTAGCATTCCTAGGTAGAAAAAAGTCTAATTAGCTTTTATATGATCCACTTTTAAAGGTTAATATGTTCAAGTATGTGTTAGCTAGAGCTAGGTTATATGTTAAAGTAAAATTGAGGATAGCTTCCCCATCTCATTTCTTTCTCCAATATCATACCTCTATACACCCTATCATATCCTTCCTTTTCTTTTCCTACATGACCATTTAAGTATGCCCTTACAAAAATCTCCTCTGTTGGGAATTTCTTGCATTATTTTACTCCATGTCTTGAAAGATATGCATCTTAATTCTATCTTCTAGCCCTTCCTATGGGTGGATGCACTATAACATTTATGATTTTCTATCCTAAATCAAGTTTTATTAGTAGAATTGTATCACCAGTTCTTCAAACATGTATAACTTTATCCTTTAATTCTTTATCCACAACAATCCTCATTTCTATTATTGTCTTTCCTACATACCAGAGCTTATACCTATCAATTTTCCTAGTTTTAGCCTCTTTCCACTTAGTTTCTTGGACACAAGCTATGTTGACTCTCCTACATTTCATCATATCTACTAACTCGATACTCTTATTTGTTAATGTTTCATCATATCTACCAACTTCATACTCTTACTTATTAATATGCCTATATTCCCTGTGATGGAACAAATCTCATTTTCCTAAGTTGGCCTCTTTACCTACACACATATAGAACAACACAGGAAACCCTGCCTCTTTCCATTAGATTCAAAATTTGATGCAAAGCATTCTTAGAGGTAAAATTCACTAGTAACCCTTGCCCATTTTCTACTACATTTAGGATCCGATGTAGTGTGTCGCTTACTAGGGAACATCCTAATAACCTTTGCCATTTTCCACTAAATGTGGGCTCTGATGTAATGCATCACTTACTAGGAACTCTCTAACTTAAGGAAATTCCTTAGTCTTTAGATTCATGTTAAGGAATTGCCAAAAGATTTTATGTTGACTGGTAACCTGACAAGACCCTCCTTTATATGGGCTTAAGACTGGTAGCAAGATCATAAAACCACACAGGCACACACATAAAAATGCCACTTGTGCCACCTTACTTATCTCATATGCTTAACTATATATCTATCAAATTTCACCTCTGTCCTATGAACTTATGGTTGTGATTTGTCATGTAAAAATGTAGAATAAACTATGACTATAATTTTCAATAAAAAAATGGGAAAATTTTTAAAGAATGAATTTTTGAAATATCATAAGTATTTCAAACAATTTACATTCATTTTTTTTGAAAGAGTTACTAGCATTTCATTAATCTTGCCCACTTGCTCAATGTCCTAGGCCCATAATAGTTGATAAGGATGGATGTGTCAAGATAGGTTCTTCACATTCTACCATGCCTCTTAATAGAGTGGGGATGCCAGGGATCTATGGTATGGTGGGGTGGGGATTTTTTGTGACCTGTGGTGGGGTGGGATAGAGTGGGGTAGGTGAAAACCTGGCTACCCGTGCCTAGTGCCATCAACTTATCGTGTGGTCACACCCTATTGTTGTAGCATCACTTGTCTTACGAGCTAGTTTGGCACTGTCTAACTACATAACCTTTTTCTTTATTTTTATTTTTTACATAACATGATTTTGGTTTTTTAGTAACTATCCAAGGGTTGAGTCATGAAATAGATGAGTTAAGATGACTCATTGATCTAGAACATGCAAACATCATTGCCTATTGTATTGATCTAGCTTAAGTAACTGTCTAGGGGTTGAGTTAGGAATTGAATGAGTTAAGTTGACTTGTTGATATAGAATATGTAAACATTGTTGCCAGTGTATTGATCTGGTGAACCAGCATGTATCATATTGGTCTTTTTTTTAAAATTATTATAGTCACTATCATGGAAATAGAGCTTCTTTACATGTTGTGTGAGTTAATCACTTCTCATATTTACAATGCAAAAAGTAGTATAACTTTGATCTAAGATATGGTCTGGAAGATGAATGGTTTGGATCATTAATCATCTAGGCCATACATGTGCACCAAAACTTACATGTTTCCACCATATGTTGGATGATTGAGTCCTTGGTAAAGGATGATATAGAAGGCATCTCGCTAGGAAAATATTTAATGGGCTTTTAAATGGTGCTCTTTTAAACCATCAAACCACAATGCACTTTCACTTAGTCTATCTAAGAAACGGTCCATGTAAGGCCAAATCTCCAAATTAGAAATGGATTCAACATACTAATGCAACATTTAAATTTAACAAAGTCTTCATAAGTCTTACTTTTCTTTCTATGATAAACACCACAAATCAAGCTTTCCCATTTTCAAAAGTTTATAATTACCGAATTGAACGTGAAGTGCATCAATAATTTGGTAGGTTCTCATGCATATTTGTACATATCATGACAAATTCAAGTTGGAAAGAAGTTAACATTAGTCTTTCCTTTCTCCAATATCTTTTCGAACTCTTTCCAAGTGTTTTATGATTTCTTAAACAATTCCTAATTCCTTGCTCAGTCATTTCAATTCCAAACTAAGTAACTAGGACAAACTTATAAGATCCTAAACTTGAAAAGGCTTCAACATGTCATGATGACATAAATTTAGGGCATACCAAAATTATTAAAGATGCGACTGTCAATTGTTGACTCTCAAATAGTTTAGTTAAAATCCTTAGGCGAATGTATGAGATAATAAAGAAACCAAGAACTAAAATCTCTCTCTATGATTTCAGAGTATTGTATTCATATGTATATATAGAAGTTTACAAGATATAGGTTGGAGATAAGCATTGTCTATATACAAAAGGTAGCTTGGTGCATGAAGCTCCTGCATATGCAGGGTCCACCGAAGGGGCTAACTATAAGGGTCAATAGTACGTAGCCTTGTGTGAATGGTATGTAACCTTACCTTGCATTTTGCAAGAGGTTATTTTCACTCCTCAAATCTATGACAACAATGTTACACAACAATGACTCTATTGTTGTGGCAAGGCTCCCCTTCTATAAGCATTATCTGTATACATTTGAAAATTGAATAAAGGAGGAAAGATCATATGTGAGAAGTTTAATTGATGTTAGAAAAAGTGGTGGGATAATATTAGGCAAGATTGTTGTTGGACTTCTCGTTATGCCTAATAGCCTCTCAAGGTCAAAATGTTGATTACATCATAGTGAGCTTGGCTACCTGTGGAAGAATATGCTTTGTAGGGAGTCATTTAGTAAGTATATTTGCAACTTGAACATGCAAATACAGAAATTTGACTTGTAGACTTGCGACTCTCTCTCTCTCTCTCTCTCTTGAAATGATATTCAATTTTTGTGTGACCTATCCTCGAATGAAAAATAGGATTTTCGATGAGACAAGTTGCTCCATGGTTGTCACAAAGAAGAGTTGGAGGTTGTCACGTGTATACAACAATATCTTGTAGAAGTTGTATGATCCAAGCAATTTCTATAGCTATTGTAGCAAGAGCTTGGTATTCAGCCTCCATGATGATTTGGAAACAAATAACTGCTGCTTATAACACAAGGATATGTAGATACAAGAACTGACCATAGACTATCTATCATTGGATGGCCTAGCCCAATCATCATCATAGTTGTATCCAACAAGAATAGGCTTTGTAGGTTGAGTACCTGAAGATTATTTTTGCTGCATGCAAATGAGATGATCTACGAGTGCGCATGAACTAGCATGCCTAATTTACTATATAAGCAATATCAGAATGTGTTATTGTATAGTGAAGAGCTCCCAATCATTTGGTGATATGACAAGTCATTGGAAGTTCTACATCATAAAGTGATAATTTATCTGTGGGTGTAAAAATTGGCTTGACATTTTGAAGATAAAAATGCTTTAATAGATCAATGGTGAATGATGTTTTAGATTGATTCAAGATTAGACAATGTTGATCTTTGTAGATGTGAATGCCAAGAAAATAATGAATCTTTTCCAAATCTTTCATTACAAATTCAATAATGAGAGATTTGATGAGACCCCGAATGAGAAATGGTGAAGATCCTATTATGGTGATATCTTCAACAAATAGGAAAGGTATGAGTATTCCCTATTTGTGATGAAAGAAAAACACAGAAGGATCCTCATTGTTGCATTTGAAGCCTAGATCCATAAGATATTCAGTGAATCTTTTGAACTTGGCACTGTGCTTAGAGAAGTCCACCAAATAACCTTCTTCAATCTTAGCACATGTTGCGGGTGAGTTTTATTGCGAAACCTTGCAGATTGGTTCATGTAAATGACCTCATCTAACTTTCCATGAAGGGAAGTACATTTTATGTCAAGTTGATGTATATCCCATTCCAAAGAATGTGTGACGTGTAACACTGTTCTAACAGTAGTTGGCTTTCACTATGGTAATGAAAGTTTTGAAATAAATCTTGAACTTCTATTTGGTTGCATCCAAGAGTGACAATAAGTGCTTTCTTCCTTTTAATACCATCTGGTTTTGGTTTTTATTTGAAAAATCCATTTACTTCAATGGATGTGCATCCAGTGGAAGTAGTTGAAACTCCCAAAGTATTGTTATCAACCAAGGCACCATATTTGTCTCAAACCACTGCAGTTAAGATAAGTGAGGCTTCTTTAAGTGACCTTTGTTCATGGTAGAATGTGAGAGTGGATATTTACTGACCATGAGGACTTTGGTTTTAAATTTCTAGTTTTTGATCCAGTGATCATGGGATGGATAGATTGAACAAGTGAAATGGCTGCTCCAAAGGTGTAAATAAAGTTAATTAGGTGTATTTTTAAAGGGCTATCTTGAATGAATGGAGGTAAAGAAGTTGTAAATGAGTTGAAAAGGTGTAAATGAAGTTGATTAAGTGTAATTTTAGAAGGCTAGGTTTTATGAATGGAGATAGAGAAGTTGTCGATGAGTTGGTTGGTGGTGGGGAAGTAGGTGTAGTGGCATTCTGTATGGCTAAAGGTGAGTGTTAATATAGCGAGCTTATAAAAGAGGATGACAAATGTACTAGGGAAAGAATAAGTGAAGGTGCCTCTTGATGTTGTCTATTGGATGGCTAAGATAAGAACCATGTCAGTGGTTCAAAAATGTAATGTTATCCTGTAAAATGAAAAATACTCAACACAAAAGCCAATGTAGCCTTGTGGTTAGGCTGGCATGCCTCTCTAGTAAGCATTATAGGTTTTAGGTAATGCATCACTTCTGTTTAGGAGATGTGTGAAGGGAGTTTGCACATTGATGGCAGTGTCCCAAGGATAAGTTTAGGAAGGGGGTATATAAAAAGGCCTATAAGATGCGTGATTTATCAATGCAAAGAAAAGAAAGGAAAAATACTTTCATAAAAAATACATGAAGGGATATAACGATTTTGTGACTTTGCATGTCGCACTAGTAGCCCTTACATTTGGAGGGATATCCAATGATGAGATAGGGTTTGCTTCTTGGATCAAGCTTAGCTTAGGTGTAAGGGGGTAGAAGTGGATGTAAATGCAACCAAAGACAAGCAAATGATTGTAACTGGTTTCCTTTGAATTACTTTCTCATAAGGGGACTATTTTATAGAACTTGATTACAAAGCCTGCTCATTAAGTGAAGTGCAAATTGAAAAGCATTCATCTAGAAAATGTTTGGAAGTGAAGCTGTGGTCATTAGTGAAAGACTAATCTCTTGAGATGTTGATACTTCCTTTTTTCCATGCCATTTTGTTTAAGCATATGTGGACAACAAATCGGGTATATAACCTCTCTTCAAAAAAATCCTTAAGTAAACTATTTGTGAACTTGGTTACCCCATCACTTTGGAAATATTTTGCTTTAGCACAGAACACATTTGCAATCATAGACACAAAATGAATAAAGCAACTTGAAGTATCACTTTTGTGAAACAATGGACATAACCATGAAAATACTATAAATTCATCAATCAACAACAGGTATACACCTTCTCTTGAAAATAGGGTGACACCTCTATAAATTTGCATGGATTATTTCAAAAGGAAGAGTAGCAAATGACACTAAATAAGAAAAGGAAGTTTCTGAGATTTGCCTAAACATAGTTAGAATTGATTTCCTTGAAACACGTAGGTCAACATGTTTTATATATTGAAGCTTCTAAAGATATTCTTAAACATTGGCATTTGGTTGCCCTAGGCTATTTTGGCAATGATCCATCTATGCATGCTTTCCACAGAGATAGAAAGATGAACTTCCAACTATTGATATATTTTGAATTAGATATAGTCCATTTTCACTATTTCTAGTATACAACATCTTCGAATTTGTTCGATCGTTGATATAAAAACTACATTTATTAAACTAAAAAATGTAGTCATTGTCTTTATCGAACTTTTTGACTAATAAAAGAATTTCTTAATCTATAAAAGCATACAGTAGATTGTTCAAATTAAAAGTATGAGACAGAGTGGAAAGAGTTGTGCTACCAATACCATTGATAGGCAATCCCTTTCTGTTTCCTACCCTAATTCATTCAGACTCTGTGTAATTAGCATGATTGGAAAGAGCATTTGCATCTTCCTTGAAATGATTGGTAGCTCTAGTGTCTAAATATGATGTGGAATAAGCAATACTCATAGCAGCAGAAGGTGCTGGCACATTGTTAAGTTGATAATTTTGATTGAACCTGTTTTAGCATCTCTAGAAGCAATGTGACCCTTCTTTCCATAGATCTAACAAATGGAACAAGAATCAGTGCGATATCTTGAATGGTTGGTGTTCGTGTCAAATTTCACATTATATGTCATGGAAATAAACAATCACACAAAGGAAACTAAGGGCTGATTTCTCCTTGGGTAGAGTTATGGTTTTTATATTAATATTCCCCCTATCAATGATTGTAAGCACATTTATCTAATTACATCATGTTGTGATTACATCCCTTAGTCATTAGTAGTCGCTACTTACATTCCTTTGACAATTGAGTACACATCACAATCCTTTGATTACTGAATACATATAGACCAAACAAACAAAAGACCCTTGACTAGAGGTTGGTTTCATATAACTAATCATGAATATATGGGTTCAATGTTCTTTGTATGCCTTTTTTTTTTTTATACTTAGAATCAAAATTTAGTTTAATCAATTTTATAATATGATTTGGTTGTTAACTTAGTTTTACAATATGAGCTGGTTGATTGTCGATATCTGAAGATGTCCTTCAAATTAATACATTGACTTGATAAGAGTGTATAACTTTTGAAACCTCTTTATTTAGTATTAGGTATATTGTCAACATATTTTTTCTTAATCAGTTTAGGCATAAGTAGCTTTATTGTAGACTCAAACACATATGACTTTTATTTTTCTATACATCCATAGGAGATGCATAGTAGCATATGGTATAGATTTTGGAGTTTCTTTAGCCGGTCAGAGTTTGAGGAGAAGGCATGTATATAGCCATTGACCATTTGACTTTTAAGAGGACATGATGTTTAACTGTGTGGGAGTCTTGTCATGTCTTTCAAAGATATACTTTATTATGAAAATATAGATGGGGTTTGTAGCTAGAGTCCTCGTCTTATTAGGTTTCTTACAATGGGGTCTACACGGTTAGAATCGTCATCACCATATGGTTGACTTGTAGCTAAGGTCCACCAAATTAGAATTATCATTAACTTCAAATTGTTTTGTAGCTAGGGCCCATTAGGTAAGACTTGTTAACCTTGTATGGTTACCTTTGCATGAGTTGTTTACGTGAAATATCACAAAGCCATTCGTGGACACCTTTGCATGAATTACTCACATAAAGTTTTGTTGAGTAGTTCATGGCCACCTTTGTACAAATTATTCATGTAAAATATATAAAGCCGTGTATGGGCTTCAACTTTGAATGGATTATCCTAGTAAAGATGCCACCTTTGCATGGACTATCTATGTTTAATATTTTCATTTGCATGGATTATCCAATTAAGGCTTCCTCCTTGACATGAACTACCTGTATTAAATATCATCAGTATTGTTGATTATTCAAGTAGGGTTGCCACATTTGCATTGACTATCTACGTAAAATATTATCTTTTGCATGAATCATTCATGTAGGGCTGCCACCTTCGCATGGACTATCATGTAAAATATTTTTGGCCCATGGAATGGCTGCGAACTTTGCCTAGTTAGTGCATGGTCATCTTTGCATGGGTGCATGGCCATTAGCTTTTGCATGGCTAGTGCATGGCCACCTTTGCTTGAGGGACTTATGGCCATTGACTTTTGACCATAATCATGGGATGATCTTGCCATCAAACTTATGTTATATTGGTTTAGGCTTTTGGGTTTTGTTTGAATGAAACACTCATGATCATAGGCTTAGGATTTTATATTTAGCATTTGGATTTGGATTAGATCATAGACCTGGGTTTTTGCTAGATCTTGTCTCTGGATTTAGTTTTAGATTATATCACTTGGAGTTGGATTAGATCATGACCCTCGATTTGTTTTTAGGCTAGATTATTTGGATTTGAGATAGATCATCACCTTGGAGTTGTTTTACACTAGATCATTTGAATTTGAACTAGATCAATACTGACTAGATAAAAGCCTTAGGAATTGTATTAGGCTAGATCAATAGATGATAGGTCAAAGCCTTAAGAATTGTTTTAGGCAAGATAAGTAGATGCTAGATCAAAGTCTTAGAAATTGAATTAGGCTAGATCAATAGATGCTAGATCAAGGCCTTAGAAATTGTTTTAGGATAAATAAATAGGTGCCACATCAAAGTCTTAGGACTATCCCCTTATTTTAGTATTAGAATCTATAACATCCCAAAATTTTGTACAGTTTTTGAAGTTTAATAAAAACTAGAAGTTAATACAAGTGTCCAAAATGCACATTCCCAGTTGTGAATCTAATTTTGAAACCTATACCAATGGATAGAGCACAAAAATACAAATCTAACAACTATAAAAGCATAGAAATTTGAAATCTAGAAAGAAAGTTATTACCAAAACAAGTTTCAAAATTGATAACGATATCCCTTTTTATTAAAAATGCAATTTTTGATAATTATACAATATGGCTACAAAGCTAAACAAGTCTCACCACACTAAGAATCCACCAAGAGGTACAAAAACACAAGGAAGTCTCATCACACTAAGAATCCACCACGAGGTATAGAAACACAAGGAACTAAGATGCACATACCTATCATAATCCAATGAAAAAGATGTTTAAAAATTCAACCTAAGAAAAACATCAATCTCCATTACATAACTAGAGTGAAAATAATGTTCTTAATTATGCTTGAACTAACTCTACCCATGTGGTTTTTTGGTCTTACTACCAATCTCATCTTGTATAAAGGAAGAGGATCATGTTAGGGTACTTACCATTAGGAAAAGAAAATAAAGGATACGATATGGTACATGCAGGGTATAGTATTCAAGAAAAAAATGAGATGAAGGAAGCTATCCCCAATTTTGCTTTGCCATGTAATCTAGCTTTAACAAACACAAACTTTAAGAAGAGGGGTACTTACTAACCTTTAAAAGTGAATCATATAAAAGCTGAATAGACTATTTTCTACACAGGTATACAGAATGATCAATGTATAAGGATTGCAAGTTGATACCTAGTGAGTGTTTAGCCATGCAACATAGGTTAATGGTTGCGGATATTATATTAAAATATGGAAGAAAGGAAATGACCTTAATAGGGGTCCAAAAACCAAGTGGTGGAACTTAAAAGAAGAGAAGATAACATCATTCATAAATAAGTTGATGGTAGAAGGAAAGTGAAACAATAAAACAGAAGTAAACACCATGTGGACTAATATATCCAAGTTCATTAAGAAAGTGACAAAAGATATTCTAGGGAGTATTTAAAGGCAAAAGGAAACTAGTAAAGGAAACTTGGTGGTGGAGTGAAATAGGGCAACAAGTTATTATATAGAAATAGTTGTGTTTTAAAGCATAGTAGAGGACTAAAAATAAAGAAAACTTTAAGCCATATATGAATGATAAAAAGGTTGCTAAGAGAGTGGTAAGTGAGGTTGTTGAAGGTGTATGATGATCTCTATGATAGATTAGGGTCAAGATAAGCTGATAAAGATGTGTTCAATCTTGGAAAAAATAAGAGAAAGGAAGAGTAAACACTTAGGCTAGGTTAAATGCATTAAAAATGATGACAAAGAGTACTAGTCAATGACAACGATATCAATCAAAGGTGAGAAAGTTACTTTAAAATATTGTTAAATGGCAACTGTCTTGAGAATATGGAGATTGTAAGAACTATAAATCAAAATAGTGTTGTACTATATAGATACGACATCTGTAAGATCATGATACCTAAAGTAAAAGAGGCCTTGAAACAAGTGAAATCAGGAAAGGCTATGGGTGCAATGGTATACCAATAGAGGTTTCATAGTACTGGAGTAGTTTGATTGAAAAAATTTGTTTAACAAGATTGTTAATTGAGGAAAATGCCAAATGACTAAAGGAAAAGATCTATCATACTAGTTTATAACAACAAAGGGGATATGTAGAGTTACAATAGTTATAGTGGGATCAAACTTATGAGCCATATCATGAAACATTGAGAAAAAGTGATTAAGAAGAGGTTATGACATGACATAGTGTCTCAGAAAACTAGTTTGGTGTCATGTCCAGAAGGTCTACTATGGAATCCATTTTCCTACTTAGACAATTGATAGAGAGATATATGAAGATGAGAAAAGACCTCCACATGGTTTGTATTAACTTCAAAAAACTTATGATAAGGTCCTTAGAGAGTTAATATATATAGTGGGTGGCAGCAAGAAAGGGGTTTCATGGGGTATGTAGACATAATTAAGGACATGTATGAGGGAGTAGTAACAAATGTTAGGACCACTAACATAGAAATTGATGAATTCTCTATCACTTTAGAATTGCACCAAGGATCCTCATTGAGCTTATACTTTTTCATGCTAGTTATAGATTAGTTAACAAAATAGCTACACGAGGAGATTCTATGTTGCTTGTTAAATAGCTTTGATTGCTATCAATACACTTCCCCCTTGATCCTTCATTCTTTAGGACTATACATGGAATTTTACTATCACGCACCAATCCTTTGGCCATCAACTCTTCAACTTGACATTGTGACTCCTTATGTTCTTTGGATTCACATGAAATGCATCTTTATTAGGAATTATAGATCCTAGAAAAAAATCAACGCATTGATGTATATCTCTTAAAGGAGGTAAGCCATTAGGGATTTCCTTAAGGAATACATCTTCAAACTCAGTCAATGATGGTCATGCAATCAATGGTTGTATGTTTGATTCTATCTCATGATCTTCTTTTGCCTCATTTAAAGTAGGTGCAACATTTAGGATTTCTAAAATTGAATTAATGTTTAGCTTGCTGATCAAGTGAATTCTTCTAAATATTTAAAAGTTGTTTCAGGTTTTAAGGGTGCCAAAATAATCTTCTCTCCATGGAACATAAATGACTAATTATTTTTAACCCATCATGTTGGGCTCTTTTATCATATTGCCATGTGTGTCAAAACAACAAGTGACATGTATCCATTGGTATAACATTAAACTATTCTTCATCTTTATATCAGTTTCTAATAGAAAAGAAGAGGCGACATGTGTGAGTTACCATTATTTGATGTCCATTTGCTAGCAACTTGAGTTTATAAGGTTAATGATGGGGCTTCATCTTCAACTTTAGTTTGTTCACTAACTTTATGCAAGCAATAGTCTCACAAGCATCCATGTCAATAATAACATTACATACCTTACTAGGTAAAGTGGAAGCATGGCATAGCATACCCAATCATCATCATCTTAGTGAATGACACCCAAGCTCCATTGTATCACCAACATGTTACCTCAATTTGTAGGAATGGTGTGCCCTTCTTCATCAAAACCTAATTATGACTCTTATCCTTCAAACTCAATTTCTTCTATCATAGCAACCACTTTGCAATTTGGACATTTAGGGACAATGTCCAAGACCTTAGCACTTAAAACATCTTCTCGCATTAGCATTAGAGGAAGCAAGGTGCTTATTACTATCATTCTTTACTTGATTTTATTGAGTTCTAGTGTTAATAATCCACTTAGAATTAGAAGCACTCCCTAAATTGAAAATGGTTCCCTTTTCAAAATATTTTACACCACACTTTTTAGAAACTTACTTTCATTGCTTCTCAACCATTAAGGCCAACTTTCTTATATTATTGAACAACTAGAACTATTGCAAACATACTATGTCTCCAATTTTTCTTTTCTGTCCACCCAAGAAATGTGCTACACTTTGCTCCTCTATTACCTTAGCTGCTAAGTTGCACTAGACGCTCTTCAATTCTATCTATTTTCCTCCTAAAGTCATCTATTTATAAGTCTTTGTCATCCTTACATGATGTAACTATGCGTCTTACAAGATAGACCATTGTAACATGTGGCTCTAATACTAATTTGACCCTAGATAACTAGGAACTAAAAGAAAGATCACAAAGTTAACATGAAATAGTTGTTCAAACTCAATGGATGCAAAATGTTTACAGCCATTGAGTTACATAATATCAGATAGAGATAAACAAAATGCCCACTTATTGGAGAGTTTAGTTCCTTCACAAATATAGAGTAATGACCACCTTGAGGATACAAAGCTAAATAGGTCTCATCACACTAAGAATCCATTAAGTGATACATAAACACAAGGAACTAAGATGCACCATGCATATCGTAGTCCAATGAAAAACATGATCCAAAATTCAACCTGCAAAAAACATAAATGCTGAATGCAAAACTAGCTTGAATAAAAATGTTCTTAATTATGCTTGAACTAACTCCGTCCATATGGTTTTATGACTCTCTAATAGTACTACCCCATAAAAGGAGGGTTTCGTTAGGCTACTTTCCGGTGTAAAATCTTTTGGCAAATCCTATGATATGAATCTAAATTTAAAACATTCCCTCAAGCTAGGGAATTCCTTGTAAGCAATGTGCTACATCAAAGCTTGGATACAATGGGAAAAGGGAAAGGACTACTAGGGCGTTGTACATTAAGCAACTCTTTGCATTGGATTTTCTATGCAGTGAGAAATGGTCAAAGGCTACAACGCACTACATCAGAACATCAAAATGCAAGTGTAGTGTAAAGTAGGCAGGGGTTCCTATGCCACTCTAGATGTTCATGGGTAGTGAGACTAGCTTATAAGAATAAGTTTCATATCACCACATGGAAAATATGCACATTGACATGTACTAGTATGGAGTTAATAGATACATTGAAACACAGGAGAGATATCCTGGCTCATTCCTATGAAACAAAGTTCAAAGGGGCTCAAACTAGAGAAATCGATGCATAGAAGTTCTAATACATAGGAAAGACCAATAATAAAAATGACATAAGGATAGTGGTGGATAAAGAATTGAAGGATAAAGTCATAGACGTTAGAAGAACCAATGATAGAATTATACTTGTAACACTTATTCTAAGAGAGAAGATCATAAATGTTATAAGTGCACGTGCTCCATGCGTAGGGAAAGAAAATAAAATAAAGAGGTAGTTCTTGGAAGATATGAATGGAGTAATGCAAGAAATTCACAACATAGATGGGATATTTATAGTAGCATACTTAAATGGTCATCTAGGAAAACAAAATGAAGGATATGATAGGATGCAAGGAGGTTATGTGTTGGAGAAAAAATGAGATGGAGGAAGCTACCTTCAATTTTGCTTTGGCAGATAACCTAGCTTTAACAGACACATATTTTAAGAAGAGCGACACTTATTAACCTTTAAAACCAAATCATATAAAAGCCAAATAGACTATTTTCTACTCAGGAGTATGAAAAGATTAATGTATAAGGATTGTAAGTTGATATCTAGTAAGAGTTTAACCATACAACATAGGTTAATGGTTATAGATATTTAAATTAAGATATGGAAGAAAGGAAATGAATTAACAATTATGTAAAAGCTAAGTGGTGGAACTTAAAAGAAGAGAAGATAACATCACTCATAAACAAACTGATGGTGGAAGGAAAGTGGAACAATGAAATAGAAGTAAACACCATGTGGACTAATATAGTGGAGTTTATTAAGACAGTGACAAAAAATATTTGAGAAAGTATTTAAAGGCAAAAGGAAACTAGTAAAAGAAACTTTGTGGTGGAGTGAAAATGTGTAGCAAGTTATTAAATAGAAATGGGAGTGTTTTAAACACTGGTAGAGGGCTAAAAATAAAGAAAACTTTAAGCCATATAAGAATGACAAAAAAGTTGCTAAGAGAGTGGTAAGTGAGGCTACTCAAGGTGTATGATGATCTCTATGATAGATTAGGGCAAGAGAAGCTGATAAAGATGTGTTCAAACTTGCAGAAATAAGTGAATGATAGAGTAAGCACTTAGACCGAGTTAAATGCATTAAAAGTGATGACCAAAGGGTACTTGTCAAAGACGACAAGATCAACGAAAGGTGAGAAAGTTACTTTAAAAAATTGTTAAATAACAATTGTCTTGTGAATATAGAGATTGAAAGAACTATAAACCAAAATAGCATTCGGTTATATAGATACAACATCCTTGAGATCATGATACCTAAAGTGAAATACGCCTTGAAACAAATGAAATCAAGAAAGGCCATGGGTGTGATGATATACTAATAGAGGTTTGGTAGTATATAGGAGAGATACTAGAGTGGTTTAGTTGACAACGTTTGTTTAACAAGATTGTAAAATTGAAGAAAATACAAGATGAAGGGAGAAAAAGCTCTACCATACCAATTTATAAGAACAAAGAAGATGTGCATAGTTTCACTAATTATAGTGAGATCAAATTTATGAGCCATACCAGGAAGCTTTTGAGAAAAGTGATTAAGAAGAGGTTATGACATGACACAACATTTTCTACATGAAAGTGGCTCATGAACTTAGGATCTCAATAGTCTTGGGGGCACCATGATGTCTCACAACTTTCTGGCCTTGCCCCACAATCACCCCACACTCCTTTATTTTTGCTCTTCCTTTGGTTTAGCTCCATGAACATACCACCTAGGAGCCCTACTCATATTGAAAAGATGCTACTTCAATTCAATTGCAATCCTTTGGTACTTTGCTCCAACTCAATCAATATCACTTTGGTACTTTTCTCCACTTTGGTACCTAGAAAGAACGAGATGCTTTCTTTCTAGGTTAGGTTTATGGCAGCGAAAGTTCCTCCAACTCAATCAATATCAACAACATGTCATGATGCTTTAGTTGCTAGTGAATGCTTCTAAAGGCAATCCTCTCGAGTTTCCAGCTCTTTCCTATATTGAAGTAGCCTTTTGTCATCTTATCCATAGAAGCTCAATGACCTTTAGTCTTATGGCAAGAAGTCACTATCAAACTACTCACCATAAGTACCAAAGGTGCATGGAGCCAATGAATTTAGTTGTTAAGTGACACAAGTCTACTTTGTGACTAATTAATTGGTTTACGACTGAAGGATCCTATCGAAATACTTTCCCTCCCTCAAAAGCCTTATTAATATAGGATAGCTTTCAATACTATAAGTTACATTTTATGCTGCCATTTTTCCAATATTATGGAATAGCATGGCCTGGGGTTAAGATAACTCAAGTGGGAGAGCCGTGCTATGGGTGACCTCATTGCACGGTTCAGAGAGCACTTGTGTATGTGATGTAAGTGAATGTGTATGAAAAAGGTTCAGAGAGCACTTGTGTATGTGATGCAAGTGAATGTGTATGAAAAGCTATTATAAAGTTTTGTTGTTCATTCCATCATTAACCCTATCTATGTTTCTATGATGGCCTAAGAACACGCTCATTTTTCAGCCGTAGAGAGACTTTTGAATTGTCAGGTACCATTACAAGCTCAATATATATGAGTGTTATTCCATGAGATAATTTCAATTTCAAATCATTTGCCTGCTTCAACTACTCATGCTATGTATGTGGGAGCATCAACTTCATTCCTATGGGCTTTTTGAGGAGTGGGAGAAATTGTTGGAATTCCATGAAAGTCTTGGGAACCAGGATGCATGTTAGTTTCATATGACTTAGTGGAGTGCCACAAGATCTGCTCTTTGCTCATGTCAAGATATTGATTCCTCCACACAACAATTTGCTCCTCTTATTGATGAATCAGAAGACATGTCATCCGATAATCATATTTGGAAACAATGATAAACGGATATTGGTATTGTCATAGCACATCAAGCAAAGGATTGGGTATTTAGTGGTGTAGGGTTAAGAGGTCATGAGACATGTGATACGTCAATCATCATTGTGTAAGCAATGGAGTGCGCCATCTTAGAAAATTGATCAATAGCCACCTTAACAGAGTCCTTGTCACATTGTGCTTGCAGGAGTCCAACAACAAAATCCATGTAAACTTATTTCCATGGAGAATTAAGAATACAAAGTGGAGTATACATACCTATGTCTTGTAGTTGATGTTATGACAAATGACAAGTTTTACATCTCTAGCACATAAACATCCTTAGCCATCTTAGGCCAAAAGAATCATTCTTTCACTAAGGCAAGAGTCTTGTCTTTTCCAAAGTGTCCAAAAAGGCCTCTATCATGTGCTTCATATATAATTGCTTCTCTAAGGGAGCATTGGGAATATATAGAAGTTTTCCTTTAAAGTGAAAACCATCTTGCTTAAGAAAACAATGAAAAGAGCCACTCTTATAATTCTCCAAAATCTTCCCAAGATAGTGATCACTAGCATACAATTCCTTAACAATTTCAAATCCTATGACTTAGGTATTTAAAATAGTTACCAAAGTATATCTCCTACTAAAGGCATTGATAACCACATTTTGTATAACTGATTTTTGCTAGAGCACAAAACTTAAGGATTATATGAACTTGACCCATGCATCATGTCTCATACTAAGTTTTTATTGTCTTTGAAGAAATCTCAATTCTCCTTAATCCAAATATAGTGAGAAAGGTGGTTGTAGCATGAACTGGCTCAGTGTTTCAATGCTTGTACAATAGTGTAGAACTCTTTTTCATAGGTGGAGTTGTTGCAGCGCAAATCATTCATCTTTTCACTAAAGAAAGTAACTAGCTTTCCTTCTTAACATATAATAATAGTGATTCGAACATTGGAAGCATTACACCACTTAAAAAAATATAAAAAATAAATCAAAATTAAGTAAAAATGGTATAGAGCATTCGTTACCTTTTTCTTTAGAAGTTCAAATTTCTATTATGCTTCCTCTGTCCATTTAAATGTTCCACCTTTCAAGCATTCTATGACTGGAGCAATTATTGTGCTAAAATTTTTAATGAACCTTAGTAGAGTGAAGCTAAGCCACAAAAGCTTTTGATATCAAAGGGAGTCTTAGGAATGGGCCAGCTAACAATAGCATCCACTTTATTTGGGTCCATCTTTACTCCATCATCCTAAACAATAAAGCCTAAAAAATAAGGCTATAAATGAAAAAGTTGCACCTTCAAGTTGGCGTACACCTTTTCCTCTCTCAATAATTGTATTACTTGGTGAAGATGACTTAAGTGCTCCTCCTAACTTTTGTTGTACACAAGTATATAGTCAAAGTACATTGCCACAAATTTACAATTAAAGAGTTTAAAAGATATGAATCATTAAACATAAGAAAGTACTAGGGAATTAGATAAAACAAAAGGCATTTGCATAGGATATCTCAAGTTTTGAATGCAACTTTCCATTCATCTCCTGATCTCATGCGAATCTGATGGTAGCCACTACAAAAGTATCTCTTGGAAAAAAAAATCAGTGCAACATATAGTTGGTCTAATAAGTCATCAAGACGGGGAATCAAAAAGTGATAATTTACCATCATTTTATTCATTGCCCTACTATAAATACATATCCTCTGTGATCCTTCATTCCTTAGGACTATACATGGAAATTTACTCTTGTAGACCAAGCCTATGGCCATCAACTATTCAACTTGATGTTGTAACCCCTCATCTTCTTTTGGCCTGGTACAATATGCATCTTTATTTGGAATTATAGATCCTAGAATAAAATCAACACATTACTATATTTTTCTTGAAGGAGGTAAGCCATTAGGGATTTCCTTGAAGAATACATCTTCTAACTCAATCAATGGATGTCATACAATCAATGGTTGTACATCTGCTTCTATCTCATCATCTTCTTTTGCATCATTAAGAGTATGCAAAACATTTAGGATTTCTAAAAATGAATTAATGTTTTGTGTGCTGCTTAAGTGAATTCTTCTAGATATTTAGAAGTAACTTCAGGTTTTAAGGTGTTAAAATAATCTTCTCACCATGGAACACAAATGACTAGGTATTTTTGAACCAATAATATTGGGCTCTTCTATCATATTGCCATGTGCGTCCCAATAACAAGTGACATGCATCCATTGGTATAACATCAAACTATACTTCATCTTAATTTTGATTTCCAATAGAAAAGGAGAGGAGACATTTACCTTTATTTGATGTCCCTTTACTAGCTACTTGAGCCTAATAAGGATAATGATGGGGCTTCATCTTCAAATTTAGTTTTCTCACTAACTCTATGGAAGCAACATTCTCACAAGCACCTGTGTCAATAATAACATCACATACCTTAATAAGTAAAGTGCACTGCATGGGAAAAATGGCATAGCATAGCCAATCATCATCATCTTTGTGAATGGCACTCAAGCTTTGCTGCATCACCAACATCTTAGCTTGATGTATAGGAATGGTGTCTCCTTCTTCTTAAAACCTAATTGTGACTCTTATTCTTCAAACTCAATTTATTCTATCATAGCAGCCACTTTGGGGTTTCAACATTTTGAGACATTGTGTCCAATACCTTGACACTTAAAGCATCTCCTCGCATTAGCATTAGAGCAAGTAGGGTGCTTATTACTATCATTCTTTACTTGATTTTATTGAGATGTAGCATTAAACATCTACTTAGAATTAAAAGCACTCCCCAAATTGAAAGTTCTTACCTTTTCAAAAGATTTTACAACACACTTTTTAGAAACTTCCATTTGTTGCTTCTCAACCATTAACGCCAAATCATTGAATGACTAGTACTATTACAATATCTTCAATTTTTCTTTTCAGTCCACCCAAGAAATGTGCTATGGTTTTCTCCTCTAGCTTAACCACATCACTTTTCAACATTAAGTATTTGAACTCCATGATATACTCTTCAATGCTCTAGTTATCTTATCATAAATTTTGAAATTTTAAGAATTTATCCATCCAGTAGTTTTTAGGTAGTAAATGTTTCTTACGTTCTTTCTTCATCTTGTCCCACACTTTTATCATATTCTTTACATCTCTTGCTCTTTGCTTATTTAGATTATCCCACCATAAAGAATCATATTTCCTTAGCTTAAGAGCTATGAATTTTACATAGTATCTTATGGGAACTACTTGTACTAAAAAATGTGCTATATTATGTGTAGACAATTTAGGAATTTGTCTAGTCGCACCTTTCCTTCAAATTTTGGGATGTTAACCTTCAATCCAGATAGATGAAAATCACGCCTTCTTGTTGGAGCATTACTTAATGACAATTTTTTACCTAAGGGTCATTCTTTGGAAAATAGATTTTAGAAATCATCTAAGGTGTCATTAGAAGATTCAATGTCAAAGTTCTCACCTCTATCACCTTAGTTGCTAAGTTACACTAGATGCTCTTCAAGTCTTTCTATTTGCTTCCTAAAGTCATCTATTTATAAGTCTTTAGTATTCTAATATGATGTAGCTATGCATCTTACATGATAGGCCATTGTAACATGTAGCTCTAGTATTAAATTGACCCTAATTAATACGAAACTAAAAGAAAGATCACAAAGTTAACGTGAAATAGTCTTTCAAACTCAATGGATACAGAATGTTCACCATAATTGAGTTATAGAATATTAGATAAAGATAAAAAAAATGTCCAATTATTTGAGAATTGAGTCCCTTCATAGATATAGAGTAATCACCATCTTGAGGATATAATGCTAAATAGGTCTCACCACAATAAGAATCCACCAAGAGATACAAAAACACAAGGAAAAAAGATGCACCATGCCTATCTCAGTCCAATGAAAAACATGTTTTGAAATTCAACTTGAGAAAAACATTAATCTTTAATGCAAAACTAGATTAAACCAAAATATTCTTAATTATGCTTGAACTAACTCAACCCATGTGGTTTTATGATCTTGCTACTGATCCCACCCCATATAAAGGAAGGTTGCATCAGGCTACTTGCTAGTGTAAAATCTTTTGGCAAATCCTATGACATGATTCTAAATCTAAAACATTCACTCAAGCTAGGGCATTCCCTATAAGCAATATGCTACATCAAAGATTGGATACATTGGGAAAAGGGCAAGGACTGCTTTGGCATTCTATAGTAAGTAGCGATCCACATTGGATTCTGGGTACAATGGGAAATCATCAAATGTAACAACACACCACATCAAAACCCAGGTGTAAGAGGAAGTAGGCAGGGGTTCCCGTGATGTGCATGGGTAACGAGACTAACTTAGAAGAATAAGTTTAATATCACCATATGAAGAATATGCACATTGACATGTATGAGAATGAAGTTAATATATATGATGAAACACAAGAGAGTCATCCTAGCTTGTGTCCAAGAAACAAAATTCAAAGGGGCTAAAACTAGAGAAATCGAAGCATATAAGTTCTAATATGTAGGAAAGACCAATAATAGAAATGAGATAGGGATAGTGGTGAATAAAGAATCAAGGATAAAATTGTAATGTTGGAAGAAACAATGAAAGAATTATACAAAAACACTTGTTCTAAGAGAGAAGATCATAAATGTTATAAGGCATATGCCCATTGGTAGGGTTAGAAGATAGAATCAAGATATAGTTCTTGGAAGATACTAATGGAGCAATGTAAGAAGCTCCCAACACAAAGGCGATATTTATAGTAGCATACTTAAATGGTCATAAAGGAAAATAAAATGAAGGATATGATGGGTACATGGAGGGTAAGGTGTTGGAGAAAAAATTGAGATGGGATAAGTTATCTTCAATTTTGCTTTAGCATATAACCTAGCTCGAACAAACACATACTTTAAGAAGTTGGACACTTACTAGCCTTTAAAATTGAATCATATAAAAGCCAAATAGAATGTTTTCTACTTAGGAATATAGAAAGATCAATGTATAAGTATTTTAAGTTGATACCTAATGAGAGTCCAACCATACAATGGAGGTAAATGGTTATGGATATTAATATTAAGATATGGAAGAAGGGAAATGCACTTAACAAGTATCCAAAAACTATGTGGTGGAACTAAAAAGAAGAGAAGATAACATGATTCATAAGCAAGCTGTTGGTAGAAGGAAAGTGGAATAATGAAATAGATGTAACACCATTTGGACTTATATGGTAGGGTTCATTAAAAAAGTGATGAAAGATATAGTAGGGAATTTTTGAAGGCAAAAGGCAACTAGTAAAGGAAACTTGGTGGTGGAGTGAAAAAGTGCAACAGGTTATTAATTAGAAATGAGTGTGTTTTGAAGCATGGTAGAGGACTAAAAATAAAGAAAACTTTAAGCCATATAAGAATCATAGAAAATTTTGTTAAGAGAGTGGTAAGTGAGGCTACTCAAGGTGTATGATGATCTTTATGAAAGATTAGTATCAAGAGAAGCTGATAAAGATGTGCTCAAGCTTGCAAAAATAAGAGAATGAAAGAGTAAGCACTTAAACCAAGTTAAATGCATTAGAAGTGATGACCTAAGGTACTCGTTAAAGATGAAGAGATCAATCAAAGGTGAGAAACTTACTTTAAAAAATTGTTAAATGATAATAGTCCTAAGAGTATAGAGATTGAAAGAACTGTAAACCCAAATAATGTTGGACAATATAGATATGACATACATAAGGTCATGATACCTAAAGTGAAAGACACCTTGAAACAAATGAAATTAGGAAAGGTTTGGTAGCATATACTAGAGATACTAGAGTAGTTTGGTTGATAAAGTTTGTTTAACAAGATTGTAAAATTGAAGAAAATGCTAGATGAATGGAAGAAAAGCGCTATCATACCAATTTATAAGAACAAAGGAGATATGTAGAGTTGCACTAATTATAGTGGGTTCAAACTTATGAGCCATACACTGAAACTTTGGAAAAAAAGTGATTGAGAAGAGGCTATGACACAACATAGTGTTTACGCCATAAAATATGCCAAAAGTTGCTCATGAACTTAGGGCCTCGATCCACTTGGGGATACCATGAGGTCTTACAACTTTCTTAAAATATAAATCCACCACTTATGATGTGTCAATCGTCATTGTGCAAGCAATGAAGTGCACTATCCTAGAAAAATTGATCAACAACCACCTTAATAGAGATCTTGTCGTGCTATGTTTGCAGAAGTCCAACTACAAAGTCCATGCTAACTTATTCCCATGGAGACTTAAGAATACAAAATGGAGTATACATATGTCTTGTACTCAATGTTTTTCCAAATGATAAGTTCTGCATCTCTGCACATGCATAGAAACATCCTTAGCCATCTTAAGCCAAAGAATTAATCTTTCACTAAGGCAAGAGTCTTATCTCTTCCAAGGTGTTTGACAAGGCCTCCATTATGTGTTTCATATATAATTACTTCTCTAAGGGAGCATTAGGAATATATAGAAGTTTACCTTTAAAGAGAAAACCATCCTGCTTAAGAAAAAAATGAAAAGAGTGATGCTTATAATTCTCCAAAATCTGCCCAAGATAGCGATCACTAGCATACAATTCCTTAACTATTTCAAATTCCATGACTTAGGTATTTAAAATAGTTACCAAAGTATATCTCCTACTTAAGGCATTGATAACCACATTTTGTATAACTGATTTATGCTAGATCATGAAACTTAAGGATTAAATGAACTTGACCCATACATCATGTCTCATATTAAGTTTTTATTGGCTTTGAAGAAATCTCAATGCTTCTTAATCCAAATATAGTAAGAAAGGTGGTTGTAGCATGTTTAGGCTCAATGTACTAATGCCTGTACAATAGTGTACAACTCTTTTTCATAGGTAGAGTTGCTGCAATGCAAATCATTCAGCTTTTCACTAAAGAAAGTAATTAGCTTTCCTTCTTGAGATAGAACAACACTGATTCAAACATTGGAAGAATAACACCAATTCAAAAAGATAATCAAATTCAAGTAAAAAAAGAAAGAAAGTAGAAAGGCATTTGTTACCTTTTTCTTTATAGGCTGAAAACTCTATTGTGCTTCTTTCTTCCTTTTAAATATTCTAACTTTCAAGCACTCTGTGACTGGAGCAATTATTGTGCTGAAAATTTTGATGAACTGTCATAGAATGATGCTAAGCCACAAAAGATTTGGTATCAAAAAGAGTCTTAGGAATAGGCCAGATAACAATAGCATCCACTTTATTTGGGTCCATCTTTACTCCATTGATTGGAACATTAAAGCCCAAAAAATTAGGCTATCAGTGAAAAACTTGCACATTCAAGTTGTTGTACACCTTTCCCTCTCTCAACAATTGCAACACTTAGTGAAGATGACTTAAGTTCTCCTCCTAGCTTTTATTGTACATGAGTATATAGTCAAAGTACATAGCCACAAATTTGTTCCTAAAGAGTTTAAAGACATGAGTCAATAAATGCATGAAAGTACTAGGGCAGTAGATGAACCAAAAGGCATCATCAAACATTTGCACAGGACATCTCAAGTTTTAAATTCAACTTTCCATTCATCACCTAATCTCATGAGAATCCAAAAACAATAATTCAGCGTCATTTTATTCATTGTCCTGCTATCAATACACTTCCTTCTTGATCCATCGTTCCTTAGGACTATACATGGAATTTTACTCTCGTGCACCCTCATTTTTTCTCCAATGCCATACCCTCCATGTACCTTATCATATCCTTCATTTTCTTTTCCTAGATGACCATTTAAGTTTGCTACTATAAACATCCCCTCTGTGTTGGGAATTTCTTGCATTACTCAAGCTATATCTTCTAAGCACTATCTCTTGATTATGTATTCTAGCCCTACTTGTGGCATGTATACACTCATAACATTTATGATCTTTTTTGTTAGAGCAAGTTTTGTTTCTATAATTCTATCACCATCATTCCTCTAGAGTCTATAACTTTATCTTTTAATTCTTTATCCACTACTATCCTTATGTCATTATTATTATTGGTCTTTCCTACTCATCAAAACTTATATGCATCGATTTCTCTAGTTTTAACCACTTTGACTTTGTTTCTTAGGCACAAGCTAGGTTGACTTTCCCATGTTTCATTGTATCTATTAATTCCATACTTGTACATGTCAATGTGCATATTTTCCATGTGGCAATATGAAACTTATTCTTCTATGCTAGTTTTTATAAGCGACTCCTGCCTACTTCCCCTTGCACTTGGGTTTTGATGTAGTGCATTGCTACCTTTGACGATTTCCCATTGCATCTAGAATCCGACCACTATATCCAAGCTTTGATGTAAAACGCATTGCTTACAGAGAATGCCCTAGCCTACGAGAATGTTTTACATTTAGATTCATATCATAGGATTTGCTAAAAATATTTTATGTTGGCATGTAACCTGATGCTATCCTCCTCCATTATAAGGGGTGGGATGGGTAGCAAGATCATCAAACCACACGGGCAAAGTTAGTTCAAGCATAACTAAGAACATGTTTGTTCAATCTTGTTTTGTAATGGAGATTGATGATTTTTTAGGTTGAATTTTGGAACATGTTTTTCATTGGATTGAGATAGTTATGTGCATCTTAGTTCTTTTGTGTTTCTATAACCCTTGGTGGATTCATAGTGTAGTGAGACTTGTTTAGCTTTGTGTGCTCAAGGTGGTGGTTACTCTGTATCCGTGGAGGGACTTAACTTCCAAATAAGTGGATGTTTTGTTTATCTTTATCTAATATTCTATAACTCAATGGCTATAAAAATTCTATATCCTTTGAGTTTGAACGATTATTTCCCATTAACTTTGTGATCTTTCTTTTAGTTCTCAGTTATCTGGAGTCAGTTTAGTATTAGAGCTACATGTTACAATGGCCTATCATGTAACACGCATAGGTACATCGTATAAGGATGCTAAAGACTTATAAATAGATGAATTTAGGAGTCAAATAGAAAGACTTGAAGAGCATCTATCACAACTTAGGAGCTAAGGTGATAGACGTGAGAAATCTAACAATGACTCTTCTAATGACACCTTAGATGTTTTCTATGATTTACTTGCCTAACGATGAACCTTAGATAAAAAATCATCATTGAGCAATGCTCCAAGAAGAAGGCATGATTTTCATCTATTTGACCCGAAGGTTAGTGTCCCAAATTTTGAAGGAAAAGGTGTATTCAGACAAATTCTTAGGTTGGCTACACATAATATAGCACACAAACTTGCAAAAAGTAAGAGAATGGAAGAGTAAGCACTTAGACTAGGTTAAATGCATTAAAAGTGATGACCAAAGGGTACTGGTCAATGATGATGAGATTAATCAAAGGTGAGAGAATGGAAGAGTAAGCATTTAGACTAGGTTAAACGTATTAAAAGTGATGACAAAAGGGTATTGGTCAATGACGACGAGATCAATCAAAGGTGAGAAAGTTACTTTAAAAAATTGTTAAATGGCATTTGTCTTGAGAATATTGAAATTTTAAAAACTACAAATCCAAATAATGTTGGACTATATAGAGAAAAATTGAGGAAAATGCCAGATGAATAGAGAAAAAGCTCTATCATACTAGTTTATAAGAACAAAGGAGATATGCAAAGTTACATTAATTATAGCGGGATCAAACTTGTGAGCCATATCGTGAAACTTTAGGAAAAAGTGATTAAGAAGAGGTTATGACATGACATAGTGTCTCAGAAAACTAGTTTGGTTCATGCCTGGAATTTCTACTATATAAGCCATTTTCCTACTTAGACAATTGATAGAGAGATATAGGGAGATGAGAAAAGACCTCCAAATGGTTTGTATTAACTTCAAAAAAGCTTATAATAGGGTCCCTAGAGCATTAATAAATATGGTGGGCGGTGGCGAGAAAGGGGTTTCATGGGGTATGTAGACATAATTAAGGACATGTATGAGTAGTAACAAATGTTAGGACTACTAATTTGAGGTTGATGAATTCCTTATCACTTTAGGATTGCATCAAGGATCCTCATTGAGCTCATACTTTTTCATGTTGGTTATGGATGAGTTAACACAATAGCTACATGAGGAGATTCTATGATGCTTATTAAATAGTTTTAATTGATAATAAAAGGGATGGGGGGGGGGGGGGGGGGATCATAAATACAAAGCTATACTAGTAGAGAAATGCTATAGTGTTTAAATGATTTAAAATTACCCAAATTAAGAGTATATGGAATGCAATTTTAGCAAGGTGAGGAGTGAGAATGTAGCACTAGCAAAGACTAATGACCAAGAAGTCCCCCAAAAAGACCACTTTCAATACTTGGGATTGATCATTTATGAGAACAGAGTGATTGGAAGGGATGTTACCAAAGAATCCAAGTGGGTTGTAATAAATGGAGATGTGACTCTAGACTTTTATGTGATTAGGGGTTAACACTCAAACTGAAATGAAAATTCTATAGGATGGCTATAACATTGGTCATGCTCTATGGATCAAAGTGTTGGACAATTACGAAAAAATAGGCACATAGAATGAATGTAGCTAAACTAAAGATGTTGAGATAGATGAGTGATAAGACAAAAAAGAATAGAATTAGAAATGAAAACATTAGAGGAAACTTAGCAATTGCACCAATAGGTAACAAGATGAGAGAGGGTAAACTTAGATGGTTTGGACATGTCCAATGGAGACCAAGATGACACTGGTTAGAAGGAGTGTGCTGATCCCAATCAAAGGCTCTAAAAAGGCAAGGGGAAGGCTAGCCTAAAAGGACATGGATAGAAGTAGTGAGAAAATATTTAAAGACTGTTGGACTAAATGAAGTCATCAAACTTGATAGAGGGGAATGGAGAAAAAAGATTTGTGTAATCAACCTCCAATTGCGATAAGGCTTTCATGATGATGATGATGATGCTGACGATGATTATGCTTGAATTAACCTCTTTAAATTTGATTTATACCTAGGGTATTTAAATATTGGAATAGCCCTCCAAATAAGCAATTGCAAAGCTAAACATTAGGTATTTACTAATTACAATCAAGTTACTTCTAAACTCATAGAATACATATTATCAAGCTTATAAACTCATAACTTCCCATGCAAGAATTCTCATTTCCTAAGCCAAGGTAGTTAGAATCTTTGACTAGTCAACACCTTTACTCCTTAACCAAGTAAGGCGTGTAGGGGCTTTTTTTGACTCTTCAAACTTAAAAACTTTGACTGGTCAATGCTTGATCTTCAAAGAATCCATATGAAATATCCATCACATCATGGCCCATGCAATCTCCAATATCTAATCCTAGACATTAAAAAATAGGCATTTTTCAATTTGGCTTAAAATTATTTCTTTTGGTAAATCAAAACCATTGAATCTATCCATGCTAATGACATCCTTCTTTCCATGACCAATCATACTCATAATCTCACTTTCCAAGTAATTTTGAAGTTGATCTTGGCTGTCCAAAGCTAGATCACTTAGATCACCCTTGATCTCATTTGATTCTGCATCAATTTGGGAATCTTTAGATCCTCCCATGTCAATTATAAATATGAAGCCAATTCAAAGATGAACAACAAGTAATTCAAGCAAAATCAAGATAGTTTTTCAAGTTCTTCATTTAAGGAATCAAAAGAGAGAGTCTGCTTCATTGTTGATCTTTTAAAACTTCAAGAATTCCCATTGTATGCTTAATGATCGACAATCAAGTTTCTGATTCATCATCAACAAACCCTTGAAGAAATTCTTTCAATTTCATATCAGTAGAGTCAAAATTTACTTGAATTATAATTGTATTTGAATTTATCTTTCTACAAGTATTTCTTCTTACTTCTTGTTGTTCAAGAGAGATTCTTTTGGCAAGGAATGGTTTAGTTCCTTAATTTGTCCAAGAGAGGTGTTCTCTTGATGATGAACGGGTTAGTTTCTTGATTTGTTCAAGAGTTGTTCTCTTGGTGAGAAACGGGTTAGCTCCTTGATTTGTTCAAGAGAGGTATTCTCTTTGTAAGGAATGGGTTTGTTCCTTGATTAAAATTGAGCGGTGTACTAATTTGCTTGTGTCACCAAGCAGTTGTAAGTCTTCGATTGTAGCTTTTCACTCAAAATTAGTGGAGGCCTCACGGAGGAGATATTCTTGAGAGAGAGGAAGTAAGCACCATATTGGCCAAGTGAACCTTTATAAAATTACTTGTGTTCATGTGTATTTGATATTTTCTCTATTGGTCTAACACTCAAAATCACTCAAACCAAAAGTTTATTTTACTGCCATTCAGTCTTTCCTTAACACCTGAATTTATGTCTAGGATATCTAATTGATATCCATCTCCCGTTACTCAAGTGTTTGTCATTCTTTTTTTCTTTGGATCAGTCAAGCTTTAAAGTTTTTCTTCTGCTAAAATTTCAAAAGGTTCAATTCACCTCCCCTCTGGGACCACAGATAGCACACCATCTATCTAAAAGAATCATACATAATACTTGGTTTGTGCATTTGTCTGGTTGATATACTAGCGTGGGACAGGTGGCAACAGATACCAAGTAAGGCCCTTTAGGTTGGGCTAGTTCATCATGTACAAATCAAAATACATATCCGCGTGTAGGATGCTTTAACGAGACAAACTAGCAGATGGGTCAGCCTTCTCACCTTAAGATGAAAACCGTAACAAAGCACGGGTTAAGCAAAGCACTATCTATCCTTCCTTTCATTGCCAAATCAAGGGCCTAAATCATGAATCCGACGAGGTGCCCATTGTAGGAAGTCAAGCCCGCCTAAAATCTTGATTCCTACATGTCCGTTGCACAACGGTTCTCAAACCCGCCTATAGAATTCAAATATATGACAAAAAGCAAAAAGTCACATTCGCTTTGCTTTCAACTATACAACAATTGAA
Source organism: Warburgia ugandensis (assembly GCA_035236585.1). Classification (NCBI taxonomy): domain Eukaryota; kingdom Viridiplantae; phylum Streptophyta; class Magnoliopsida; order Canellales; family Canellaceae; genus Warburgia; species Warburgia ugandensis. The sequence continues at coordinate 81,725,885 of CP141126.1, read as the reverse complement.
TAAAAGCTTCCATGCTCTTCTCGTCCTATGAATTTGGCTTCCATTGCGTTTGAGCATTCATGGGTTGCTGCATCAGCAAATCCAGATCTTCATCCAAGGTATGTGATCCCATCCAAGATAAGCGTGTAATATCTCAAGACCCATCTTTGCCTCTCTACACAGAGATCCCAAAGAAACGACCTCTTTCTCCTCCTCCCTCGTGCACACCTACTGGCACTAGTAGCTCTTCAGTTACATCGTCATCGTGTACATCATCTTCCTCGTCTGTTTTTTCTACTTCTTCAACCTCGAAAGATGGAGCATTTTCGAACGAGTTTTTGTGGGCATGCATTAAGGAGAATCCACAAATAATTCAAATTGATCCAAGTAAGCTAAGCCCCATAAAGCCCTCGGTTTCCAAGTTTTCTTGTTCAGTTGCCCATCAAAGACCATCTAAGGTAATGTATGTACCAGGAAAACAATCAATTCCTAGATGTCAACCGCTGAAGAAAGCTCGTTCAAGCTCACCCATTTTAGCTCGGCAGAAGTGCTTCCGAAAGGAATCAGAGAGGACCACGCCAGTTTCTCTTTCAAGGCGGAATTTGGGTTCTCCATCTCCTAGTCGAAGATTCAATGGTGATGCTTGTCAAGGAGTCACAAACAACCAATGTTCTAGTCGAAGATTCAATGGTGATGCTTGTCGAGGAGTTATTAACAACCAATCTCCTAGTCGGAGATTCACGGGCGAAGGCTGTGGAGTTAGAAACAATCGATCTCCTGGTAGAAGATTTAGCGGCAATGCTGTAAATCACATCGCGTCAAGAAAGGAGAACATCCGTCCAATGAGTCCTTCCAATATGGGGAGACATGGTTCTTGTCCTAAGAAGAGGGAAATGGGTGTCCGCCAAATTCATCAACAAGTTGATGAAAATGCAGTGATGGAAGATCTGTCTATTGACTCAGTTTCCATGGAAGATCTCTCTTTGGATTGCTTTATATTTCTTTAGAGAAAGTGCTAGGATTGATATGTTCATAATATTTTATTATAAGAGTGATATTGTTTGATTGCCACACAGAGAGAGAGAGAGAGAGAGAGAGAGAGAGAGAGAGAGAGAGAGAGAGAGAGAGAGAGAGAGAGAGAGATGTTTGTTTATTTACCATATTTACTGATCAAATTCAAAGGAGTAACGATTTTGGCAAGCTTTTCCTCTGCGCAGTCTAAAGGATGATCAAAGGAGAGCTTTGGCGCAAAGTAAAGTTGTCGTTGTGTGACCTTGAGGTCACGGCTTTAGAAACAGCCTCAAGGCTACGTACTGTAGACCCTTTGTGATCCGCCTCTTCCCCAGACCCCGCATAGGTGGGAGCTTCGTGCACGGGGGCAGCCCTTTAGTCTAAAGGTTGAGCCCTTTTTTAATTTCGTTGGAACATCTTTCTGGTTTGAGCGAGCAAATGCACTTCTTATCGGTTTTCCTAGCAAAATATAATGACTAAAATGTATGTTGTTTTGGGAGCATAAATTGAACATTTTTTTCTGTTGAATGGTGAAAAAAATTGTACATCAGTGATAGACCACAAAAATTACATGTTTTTATTTTTATTCTTATATATATATAGATAGATAGATGTAAATAGATGCTCCAGGTAAGAGTGTTCGTGGACCGCGAACCATGTTTATATTGCTCTTTCATCGTGGCCCTAACTCTGGATAATTTGGCGCATTCATCTTTATGCATAAACTTGTGATGATTGTAGAATTCAGGGATCCTAAAACTTGTAACTTTTGGAGTTGAATTAGACGGTTGTTATACAAACATTTAAAAGTCAGTTTGCAGTGAGAAAATTTGAACATTTTTACTATAATCATCGGAAGGTGGACCCGTCAATTGTGTCCATAGACCGTCTTATGCTGGAATCATCCAATCGTGACGATTATTTAAGCGTTAGTATTCAATGTTCTGAATCATTATAGGGCTTTTATCTTCGAGCAAAATGGGAAGCTAATGATAAAGATACACGTTAATCTGCTCCAAAACAGCAAGTCAACTTTCTCTCTCCATCTTAGCTAAGTCTCTATCCTTTTAAGTCCATGCTTGATTCATGGATGATTGATAGCAATCAATCTTGGTCAAACTTTATAATGTGGAAATTTGTGATGCAAAGTTTATCCATCATGTACTATAATAATCTATAAATTGAAGTTTCTCCCTCCATATGATTTGTATGAGAGAAATACTTTCTTATATGGTATCAGGACGGCTTGAGTTCGCTTAACTCATTTCTTGATCCTACGCTTTCCTTCTTTCATTCTCATCAGTCCCACTCCAATATCTCGGCCTCCAATAATAGTGCTCCTATCCATTGCCCTTGTTTTGAACAATATCGCGCCCCAGCTCTCTCTTAAATTAGCCTCAACAAATTACATGTTATGGCGTAAATTAACCTCAACAAATTATCCGTCAATGGCACTTTCACGGATCCACAAAATCTGGTTTCGAATACAACTTATGGTTTCACCAATATTAAACAATCTTGAGTTGGATTATCTCCTCTCTTCGAGAGCATTGTTTCTCACGTTGTTTGCTCTGAAACTTCTTATGCCGCACGGATTATCTCGTCCAATCTCTTTGCTCGTACATCACGTTGTTTGCTCTTACATCACCTCAAGGTGCGATTGTCCTCGTTAACTGGGAAGGGCTTGCAGACCATTAATGAATACATTCATACGGTCTGACTGTTGCTGATGCCTTGTGACACAGGCTTAATTTATCAAACTCGCATTTAACTTGGCTTCTCACTTGGCACCAACTAAGTAAGCCTCGTTAGAATCATATGGAGAAGAACAACTGAAGGGAACTGAAGGAAATTCTAGTTTTATTGCTCTAAAGATGCTTACAACTCTTTCATGAATTTTGAGATTGTTGGGGATTGTTAGGGGATGTCTTATAAATGAGGGAGCTCCTCTATTTATAAGTGCTCACCCTCTTTACACCTCTTCAATAAATAGTGGAGATTGTTATATGTGTATGGTCTAGATTATTCTCTGTAACAATCCTACAAAATATTTAAAGTCTATTATATTCTAGATCTTAAATATTTTTAAAGACAATTATAGAATGTAGGCCTTCCAAAAATGGGCCTTTCTCCATAGATCTTCGTTAGTAGACCTAAGTCTCTCTGCCCAAGTTCACGAACTAAAAAGGGCCTCTCTTAAGGCCTGTGGACCTTAGTCAGGGCTGCACAACAACAGTCCGTGATAGTTTGGCTGCTGTTGATCGTCCCTTCGTGACAAAGATCTTGTGCTTGCCGCACGTCACCTTGGACAGGATATCCGAGACTTTGCAGCCACCATGTGGATGAAATTTGATACTGTTAAATTCGAAGAATTGTGCGAATTAATGCTCAGCATTTGGCTGAACAATCTGAGATTGACTCTAGCATTGTTCTTTCTGCCATGTTGCGTCGCGTTGAACAAACTTCAATCATCCAAAACGTTCTTATAATAACAGCAATAGTGTTTCTCATGTTCATAATTATCAAGGAAATGGGCAATCGCCGCCCTTACAACTGCAGATCTTGATTGTCCAATGATAAAGCCTCTAGGGCACCTCGTCCCGTGCTCAATCCCGACCGCACAAAGTGCCAGATCTTCAAGAACAAGGCTCATCAAGTAACCATGTCCTCAGCACTACAATCATGCCTACCTTGGTGAATCTATTCCAAAATCCTCTTCCTTTTCATCTTGGCCTTTATACTCTGGATCTAATAACCACTTGACTGCAGATATGAATAACCTTATCATTCACTCCAAATATCACAGTACTGACCAACTTATAATCGTAGATGAACAGGTCTGTCAATCAAAGGAATTGGTTCTTCTAAAAGTCTCAGCTAGTGGTCACTCCTTTCATCTTAAGCACATTCTACATGTTCCTTCCACTAAGCGTAACTTACTTTCAGTATATGGCTTTACTAAGGGTAATGGTGTTTCACTTGAGAGTTTCCCATTTTATTTCTTGGTTAAGGATGTTTATACTCCATCCATCTTGATTAGCCAATAAAATCTACAGCCACTTCACCTATTTCCGCCTTTGTTGGTGTTAGGAGCTAGCGTGATGATTGGCATGGGCAACGACGCCATCCTGGCCCGCAAGTTGTCTTCAAAATAATCTCTCATTTCGCGCTATCGATTTCTTCTCTGTCTTCGCCAGTTTGCGATACATGTAGATGTTCCAAAAGTATTAGTATTTCTTTTCTAATTTCGTAGTGATTGAATTAGTTTTCCATTGAAATAATTCACTCTGATGTATGGGACCCAGCTCCCACTGCTTTGATCAATGGATTTAGATAGTACGTCTTATTTCTTGACGATTATTGCAGGTATTGTTGGTTATTTCCTTCAAAACAAAAATCTGAAGTTTTAAATGTGTTTGAATGAGCGTGTTAACTTCTTCTTGCATTCCATGTAAAACGGTTCTTTGAAACCATCTTTTACTAATTTTAATAAGATAGTTGCGTTTAAACTGCTTCTAAAACCCAATTTTAGTAGTCGTAATTGCACTTGGCAACTTGTATGTTGGGATCTTGCTCGAAATTTACACGGATGTAAGAGGGTTTTTAGGTTAAAAACCGATTTAGATGGTCGTATTGACCGTTACAAGGTCAGGTTGGTTGCTAAAGGTGATCATCAACATGCCGGCATGGACTTTAAAAAGAAATTCAGCAATGTGGTAAAGCCTACCATGATCTGTCTCGTACTTGCCATTGCTACTAATTGTTGCACAATTCGCCAATTCGTGATCAAACTGTCTTCCTGCATGGCTTATTCTTAGAAACTATCTACATGGTTCGGCCAAAATCATGTTTCTCTTGAAGTGTTCATTGTACGCCCTAAAAGAAGACCCACACGTTTAGTATAAAAAACCTAGCATCTCACTCCTTGCCCGTGGCTTTGCAGCTTCCCAGACCGACACCGATTTGTTTATCTTTCGGCATTCCACTATTATCCTATATTTTCTAATTTACGTGGATTATTTGCTAGTCACAGAAAACTTACCATTAACAATGCAATCTCTTATTCAGCCTCTAGCTGCTAAGTTCACTCTCAAGGATCTAGGCGATGGTCACCATTTTCTTGGATTACTCGCCTTCCTACTGGGTTGTTTATTAATCAATGCAATTACATTACAGATCTAGCTGTACCGTTTTTCCATGGCTTATGCTCGACCAGTGCTGACCCTCATTGCCACCTCGCATTATCAATCAAATCCCGCAAAAGCACCCTTCTCAGGTAGTGCACTATAGAATTGTTAACTTTAGAAAAATTTTAAGAAAAATATCATATAAACCTTGGAGAGAAAATAGAAAAAATACTGAATTTTATAAAGACAGAAAATAGAGAATAATACAACTCTTTAGGAAGATAAATGTTAAAAATGATTCCACAATCTAAAAGAAAATAGATGATAATAGCAGATTTTTAGGAATTATAGATTCATAATATAGCATTTATTTCATAGTTATTTGAAACAAGTTTAGCTTTGAAGGAAGTGAGAAAAAGGCATGAAAGTGAAAGAGAGAAAAATATTGCAAAGCATAGAAACTTGGCACTATTACCATGAAAACACAAATCATTTTATATAAATGAAATAATATTCCTGTCAATGTTCCCTTCCCACTACATGTGTCACAGGGGGTAGTGTGTAACACATGTCAGTTGGACTCTTCTGTTCTCTCTTTCTAGATTTATATGGGATTTATTTCATCTATCTCTAACTATTCACCATATAATTTCTGTTATATAATCTATGATGACCTCGGTTTTCATATACAAGCTTAAATGCAAAGCTAATTCCTAATGCGATCGATTCCTATTTAAATTTTTTTTTTTATAAAAACAATGCAACGTAGTAGAATAATCTTTTCTTTTAAATTCATTTTGAGAACCTTGAGTCTCATTTACTTTCAAGAAGAAAAAATAGCTAGAGATTTCTTTTTTTCTAATTACAAAACTAAAACAAAATGTAATGACTCCATTTTTGTAACCTTCAAATCCCATGTTGGTAATGAAAAGTTCACTTTTTGAGATAAGGGTATTTTGGTCATTTCACTGTTCACCCTAACTAGACCCAGAAATTTGGTCCTTAGAATGGTATCCTTAGGTGCATCTCGAAAAAATAAATCCAACAAGACTAGAATCACCCAAAACGGAGTTAAAATGAGCAAGTTACTGCCCTTTGAAGTTCAAGGGCAAAATTATAATTAAATTTAAAACGAATTGGCCTGAGAAAACAGGGACCCGTTTTGATACGGGCACCCCCTTCTTTCCAAATGTATAGCTTCACCGACATTCTAGAATGTCGGTGTGCAAGGGGGAAACCACCGCCATTCTGGAGGTTTCTCCACAGCCATTCCATGGCGGTGGAAACCCCCCTCCAGAACCCTCCTTAAGCTCTATAAATAGAGCTCTTGGGTGCCTCCAATGGCAGCCCAAAAACCTGGGAAAAACCAATCTTGGAGTTGCAGGCAAAAGAAAAAAATGTGAAAAATACCTAACCACAAACCAGGTATGCTTTAAACAACTCCAAACCCATCTCTCCCTCAGTCTTAGGTTGAATTTTCCTAAGTTTTTGCATGAGAAACCATGCAAAACAGGGCTCTAGGGAGCCACAACAGACCCAAGGCAGGTGCCTGGGGCGTTCTGGTTCGACAGGGTCGAACCAGGGCATCCCGAAGACGCCCAGGTCACCACAGAACCAAAACCCACCCAGTGCGTTAAAGGAAAACGGACGCACCCGCAAACGAGAAAAGGGGCAGAGGCCCGGTGCGTCGGCAGACGTGCCCTGTGGGGTGTGTGCTACTGATGCGGGACGCATTAGCGTCCCGGGCGCCCGCCTCGTGTGGGCCTGCGACGGTGACGTTGCACATTCCACGTAAGCAGAACGCATAGCTTGATGACGCTCAGAAGCGTGTGACCGCACGTGCGGGCCGATCGCCGCTCGATCGGGACGCAGGTGCATCCTGGGAGCGGTGACGCAGGGCCCATTTTGGGCCTTCTATGCATTCTTAACACTAAAATACCCATAACTTGAGTTCTAGGACTCCGATTGATTCGCCGCGAGAGGTGTTGTGTCCGTATCGACAGCGCGGACACACATAAACTATAAAATACCTGATCAAGCCCCTATCTAAGGCTGGAATGACCCTTAAACTATGATAGTGGCACGGAGCCACTAAACCTTTGCAAACCTGACTATACTAAGGCTCAGTTAGGGACTTTAGGAGGCCCTTAGGCATGGGAATGAACCCTTAATGCCTAAGTAGTGAGGTAAAATAGGCCAAGCTAACCTTTTTCTCCTAAACCATGTCCAGGAATGTACGAGGACAACGGGACTAATGTGATCAAACTAGGTAGGTGTTCTATCGCTACTAGACTTTTAAAAAGAACCCATGATGCTTTGAGAATGCATGTTTTGAATCATGGTTGCTTTTCTAATACATTGATTTATTGCTCTTATATTATCGAGTTGTTTTCATAATATATGGTCTTGAATGTGATCATTTGCATTGCTCTCGTGCTTTGAAAACAAATGCATAAATTGCCTAATTTACGAAGATTGAGATTGGATCATTTGGATAACTGCATATCCTCGAGGGTTGCCAAAAGACATTGGAGTGCCCAAAAGACACTGGTTAGGCAGTTGTGAGGGCTAGGCAATGTGAGGGACCCAAAGAGGACATTGAAAATGATTGCATAAATTGCATGATTTATGTTGATTTGCGATTTGGACTATATATGTTTTTGGGCTCGTAAGCTCGTGGGCGCTATGCCGAGAGGTTTGGGGTGGCCTCCCAGCCTCTACCACTATAGGTGGAAAGGGTACCACGCCAAAAAGGCTTTTCCTCACTTCGATTGCTGTGGTAAATGAGGACTACCACTGGAGGTGTCACGACACCCGTCGAAGTGTCATATGCCCTGTGGAGGCTATGACCGAGAGTCCCTAGGTACCTAGGGACCACATGGCACTGAGATCGTGGGTATAGTTTGCCCTATGTTTTTGAGGATTTACTTGCATGCATATGGCATGACATGAGTATGGTCGACCATAGATCCATGAGTTGGATTCAGTTGAGCATCTTATGCATATCATAGTATATGTTTATGATATCTATGTTACTTTTGACTTGGATTATGCGATTCTTTAAGTCATCAGTATTCTATTTTGACAATGGCTTTTAATATCGATATTGGACATGAGTGTCCAAACTTGCACATGGTTTAAAGAACATATGGTTTAAAACATAGCATGCATTGTAAAACTACTAGTGATAGACTCTTATTGAGTATAGTGTATACTCACCCAATCCTTAACATTTTTTAGATACAAGTAAACACTTAAGGAAAGGATACACCCGTGACAAAGAACATCCAAATTAAGTACAAGTAAGTAAACCCCTACCTTATCTTTTAGTGAATGTTACTTGATTGTAGTTACTCAATAGCTGGGACTGTGACTAACACTTTCTTGGGAATAGAGTTGATTTAAAACTATGCCATGGCCATGTGATTTGAAAATGTTTTTTGACACTCGGGGTTTTATACGAAAGATTGCTTTCCAAAACAAAATATTTTCATGCATTTCATATTTCTAAAGCAAGAGATCTCACCTTTTTATGAAATTTGCATCATATGAAACTCGGGTCGTCATACAAAAATACATTCATTCTAGATCTAGCCAATTACAGCTTACAAACTAACCATATAAATTATATATACATGTCCGAAAAGGATATGTCATATACTTACATTGATTATAGTACATTACACTATTGTCTTCATCCAGATTTGCATCCACCTCGATTTGCTTTGCCTCATGTCAAATTTTGTGAAGACTTGAGATATTCTCAGCAAGCTTGCTCTTGTGTAGGTGGTTTCACATCTATCATACCAATTTTGAAATCTAATTCTAAACAATATTTTAAATAATTTTTTATATAGTTCTAAATAATATAATGATCAGATCAGATGTATGAAACATAATTGAAACCACATATCAAGCTCAGTTTATAGTTTCATACTAAAATATTTTAGATAATATCAATGTAAAAGATGCACGACTTTAAATGTATATTTTTCAAATGATCAAATCTGCTTGGTAATCTAATATAAATTGTAATATATAATATATCACAAAATCACATGAATACATAATTTGCAAATAATGTGAAAGATCATTTATTTAACTTGATAAATCAAATTCCATAAATCCTCAAAATATTAAAATAGTATACGATTAAATTGCGATCAGCAATCCCAAATCGACAACATTATCATCACATGCACATATGCACCTCGTCGAATACATCCACCCATTGGTTATGAGTACTCATCTAAAGACTATCATCATGCTCATCTACGTGAGGTCACAAAAAAGAAATCTCATGGTACATTATGCTCATGACTAGCTTGCTGATCTCAAGTATTTAGAGATCAGCCACCACAGCCTACATGATGATTGTGGATATGTTTTGAGAAGCGTGCTGTTAACACTTTTAGTGGTCGTTTTCCTATTACAAGAGTTAAGAAAAATAGGTGCCTCTTTAAACACAAATGCCTACCACCTTTGGTGGTTAGAGGCTGAGAGGCCAAGCCTGTATAACCTCTTAGCACAGGTGCCCACTAGGCTTATTAGGTTGAACAAACATATATCTCAACCCAAATGCCATTAAATCATTTAACATATTTATCTCATGGAAAACCATGAATTTCTTTAACTCATCTCAAAGCATGGGATTGATACAATTTCAAGTATAATCACTTCTTTCAAAAACATATAACTGCGTGTAATAAATGAGCAACATCATTTTCATTTTTCATATAAAAGTATGTGTCATTATTATGAAGGTACATATTTATAAATCACATGTCTCATTGCAAATATTAGCATTCTTTTAAAGCTAAAATAATGCAACATGACAAAATATAAATTTTATAATAGTCAAGTAGTCTCAAATCGAGAGCATGATAATCAAATGATTTGATTATTTAAAATCTACATATTTTAATAAAATTGATGACATGCTCAAAATCCCAATAGTAATTAGATGTTAAAACTACCTACCTCGAGCACAGTTATCCCAATCCCTGGAATGCTCAATAAGCTTAGTTCGTACCAGTTAGCGTCTTTATCAATACATATGTACATTACAATGTCATTATCTTATATATGATTTCCTAATTGTGACCTATTTGGGCCTTTGATCCCTATTAACATAGTGATCTTGCCTTTACACTTTTTTGATCATACGCATTCCACTTTATTTTTGTTGTAATGTCAAATCTAGGCCATTGATTAAAGATCAACAATTTAGATCATCTAATTGTCCTCAATTCCTATTAATCTTTGACTCATAGGTGGTTTATTTCATATCTCAATGTTTGCTTTATTGATCTAACGGTCAAGTTGAATTTTGATCGGTCAGGTCTATAGTTCCAACTCACCCTAGCATCAAATCTTCAAATCTAAGGTCATCAAAACAATCTAATAGGTAAATTAATTTAAATACTAACATAAATAGTTTAGTTGTTCTTATTAAGGTTTAACACATTCTACTCTTGTTGGTTTTTTAAATTTTCTATAATTTATTAGGTAAAACTAAGATAAAATGAAATTTAACTAATTTAAGTTGGACTCAGTAGCAGTCTTACCTTTGATCACTTAAAATCCATGTATGATGTTGTGTTTGATGTGGCCTGATTAGGTTTAATTGCCTTTGATAAAAAATTCAAGAATGAACGGCTTTGATTAAGTGTTAGATCTATGGTCAAATCTAAATGGAAGCTCAAATTGCTAGTTGATCATGAGTTAGATCATCTGAAAAGGATGGATCGGGTACAGATTTAGCATCTAGTGGCTGAGCGACGGTAAGATTGTGGTAAAAGGATCAGATCTAATTCTGATTTATCAGATCCGTGGTTTTCATTTTATTCGATAGTCTAGATCTATATTCAAGTTTATTTGGATGATCTAATTATCATATTAATCTATTTACTTTTCTAAATCATTTAATTAATCAAATTCTAAGGTCTAATCACTTTTGATCCAATGGATTTGAGTTATTTTATGATTTTTGAGTTTGGATCAATTTAAAATGTGTTCTAATAATAAATTTTATTGCGTAATTATATCATTGCCATTAAGACAAATCTAATGGATGTCTTGGATCAAGATTTGAAGTTATATTGCTTTTTGAATTTAAAATCTAAGTTTTAGATAAATTTTAATGATTCAAATGAAGTTTGGGCAAAACAAGGATTATAATGATGTCACCAAGACGCTTTAGAACATAATGCACATTCCAAAATTCTTGGTGCGTCCTAGTCTCCAAAACACACCAGAGTGCATCTCATTCTCCAAAATGCATCAACGTCCAGAATGGTTGGAGACTTCCACATGTGCTGCGCAGGCGCGAAAATGCATTAGGTGCATGTGTTCCTAATGTGCATTTGTAATGCACATCTGGGTCACCATCTAGGTGGGAGAGGTTTGGATGGCACAATCTCGACTGTCCATTCCTTTTTAGTCCAGATCTTTAGTCTCGATCATTAGATACCAACTGTTCTGACATATCCTAAGGTTTTGAGGCCTCACATTTCCATCGGACAGCTCAGATTTTTTATCCAAGCTATCATAGCCATGGTTACCATCCAAGTTGGTCAAATTCGTTCCTCGACGGGTTGCCAGTCAGTAACATAGTTAGAACTAAGGAGAAGGGGGATCACCTAGGGTTGGTGGTGGCATATTGGTGATCTACTTGTGGAGAGAGCGACAAGGGATGATGGTGGCAATGGGCAAGACGTGGGTGTGTAGCAGGTGCCGGCCGCAAGAAGGAGGGGAAACTTGTTGGAGCAGGGGGAGAGAGGGAGAGAGTACCAAGGGGCATAGTTGACATCGGGCACTGTTGGCTTAGTTGCACGTCGGTCGCCTGACAAGAGAGAGGGAGACTAGAGGGAGTAATCAATGTTGCCGGTTGGTTGCCCTGTGTAGTGCTAAAGGGAAAAGGAGAGAAGGGAGAGAGAGAGAGAGCGACCGGGGAGTGGGGGGGGGGGGTCCTTTTATTGCCTGTGGTTTTCCCTTCTCATTGTGTGATGACCCGGGTTTTCCCATGCAGTTTTAAATGCAATATCTAATTCCTAAGGCGGGATGCATCCCTATTTGAAAACCATTTTATAAAAACAATGCAATGCAGCAGAAAATCTTTTCTTTTAACTTAGTTTGAAAACCCCGAGTGTCATTTGCTTTCACAACAACCAAAGTAGTTTTTGAAAATTTCAGAAATCATAAATGTCTTCCCAGGTCTATCCAGTCACAGCTCATAGCCCAACTGTAAATAAATACAAATACATGTCCAAAGGAGTAGAGAGTTTACTTACATTCATACTTGTCTCTTCTTCATTACTTGATTGTAATACTAACAGGTCCTGATGCTTCCTCTACTTGTGAGTAGAGTTATTTGAAAAATAATAGAGTTGGGTGAGTATTTTCCATACTCAATAGGTGATCTGATACTACTATTTTGAAAACACGGTATGCATCATGCATGGTTCCAAGAGCTTTTTATGTAAAACATCAATGATTTATTTTGCATAAGCATGGATAGTTATGCATAAAACATGAGTTCATGGATACAAATTGAACTATGAAATCCGTCTGCAATTCACGTTCTATAAATATGATTAAAAGAGAAAACAATAGATTTATATATGTAAATCTCGACAAATGCATCAAACCAGTGAGCCAAATATAATAATCATGAAAATCTTAAAGTAGTCATCATTCAAGCATATGCTAGTATCATGCACATGAGTCTCTCAGCGTACATGTCACGCCAATTGGTCACGAGTACTCGTATACGACCATCTCAATGCTATATGCATATCAATCACACTGAAATCATAAGGCCACTACGCTCATACTCAGCATACAGCTAGAATCCACCATAGCCTCCACGATGACTATGGATGTCCCTGAAAGGGTACCGTGAACACCTCCAATGGTAGTCCCTGTTTACCACGGCAGTCAGGGAAGGGACAATGCTGTTTTTGGCAGTGATACCATCCACCTTTTTGGTGGTAGAGGCCGAGAGGCCAAACCCGTACCTCCTCTCAGCATAGTGCCCACCGTGGACTGCCTCATCTGGCGATCTACCCACTAAAAACATATATATCCAAATCTCAAATCAACATAAATCATGCAATTTATGCATTTGTTTTCAAGGTATGCGAGCATGGCATGCAAAGTCATAACCCTACCTAGAAGCCTGACAGCCTAGAAGCTTGCCAGCCTAGAAGTCTGCCAGCTCTCTCTAGCCTGCCCTCATCGGCTCGCCCTCATAGCCCGCCCTCATTGGCCAAGGCTACACTTCTCAAAACATGCTTGTATAAGAACATCATAAAAGCATACTAAATGCAATGATAGGTTCAAATGCTTTAATGCTAGAAATCATGCAGACAATTCCATATGCTCGTATCATATTTCAAAAGCAGATTACCAACAAATTAAGTATATTTGGAAAAGTATAGCAGCATCATACAACCTACGAATTAAGTATATTTGGAAAAACATAGCAACATCAGACAACCTACCTCGATTGTCGTCACTTAGCTCGTGTCTCTCTTGTAGACGAGTCCCAGAGTACCTTTATGGGTCCTATATATCATTTAAACATGAAATCTAATCATGATTTCTGGCCATAGTTGATTGTATGGATTCATAAGATCCCCATGGTGTTTAGGCTACTTGAGTTTGTGTTGAAATTACGGACGCAACGGTCCTTTTGGGTCGTCAATCGGAGTTATATAGGCTCCGAAATTGGATTTTAAAAGGTCGCACCTTAACAGACAACCCAAATGTAGAGCCTAAGGTCCTATACGCCACGGTCCTAGAATGAGCACTATAGTTTCTAGGACATGCGTGCACCCTGGTCATATTACAACCAGGTTGGCTCACGTGTGTATGTCTGACTGATGCGCTAGGGTGTGCACTCTGGACGGCATTGCGCGGACGCATCTTAGGCGCGGGTGCACGCACATCCTGGCTCCCGAGGCACTCGTGTGTCCCGGTCAAACTGGGACTGCATCCGCATGTGGTTGCACGTGCCTGTACGCAGTCACACGAGCCTGAGGTTCATCTCACACGGCACATCTTGGTTGGAATGGACCGGCAAATCCATTGACGTCGAGGTCTTCTCCGGCGATTTTCGGGATGGAAAATGCCAGATCCGACATGGATCTGTGCCGGAAATCAAGGGAAAGGAGAAGGTAAGAGGAGGAGGGTACCTGGGAGATGGCTGGTTCGATGGGTCAGCAAACCCATCAAAGCTAGGTTTCTTCTAGCGATTTTCGGCCAGAAAACAATCCAGATCCGGTTGGGATCTAGGGGGAAAGAAAGAGGAAAGAGAAAGGAGTAGGGTGGGGAGGAGACTCGTACCTGGGGAGCCCTCGATGCTGCCCAATTTTGGTCTTGATCGTGGCTGCAAACCCTTGTGGCCAGATCTATTTTTGGGAGCGATTGGAGAGGAGAAAGCTTGCTTTGGAAGAGGGGGAGTGGGGGATTTTATAGAAGGAGTAAGTCGGTGCTGCCAATGGCGATGCCGCCATTTCTCCTGGCATCGCCTCTGCAAGGCGGTGTTGGGATTTTTCTGGAAAAATTGGGAGAGGGCTGGAGGAGGAAGAAGACAAGGGTGTCGTTATCAAAATGGCCCCCTGTGTTTTCTGTCTTTTTCGTTTTTAATATAAATTATAGAAATGTCCCTAATCTTTAAACGCCCGTAACTTCTTCATACGAACTCCGTTTTTGACGTTCTTTAAGGCGTTGGATTCCATTTTTCGAGTAGAATCTAATGACACTGATTTTACTTACAAATTCCTTTGTTTACTATTTTAAATAAAATAAAACATTTATGATAGTAATTCCCTCATATAAATTTCTAAATTTAGTAAAAAGGGCATAAAATGTTTGGGTCATTACACATTGGCAGGTGTGTGATCACTGGCCTGCTTTTCTAGCGAGGAAGACGGGAATGTGTAGGGTGACGTGATCGCTTGTGGGAGATCTATCGTAGAGGGGGTGTCCTAAAAAAGAAAAATGGCCTGCCATTTTAGACACTTTTTTGTTTTAAAACCATATACAATAGGCCCATTTTAAAATTACTAAAATGTCCTACTATTAAAAATAATGTAACTTTCTCATCCAGACACCATTTTTAGCATTCTTAGTGTTGTTGGATTCCATTTTTCAAGTACAATCCAATTATTTTGGCTTTTATATAATGCTCATTCATAAAATTCTATTTTATTCTCTTTTGTAACAAAAGTTACATAAAATAAGATTTTAAAATTTGGGTTATTACATCCTTTCCCCCTTGAAGAAATTTTCATCCTCAAAAATTCTTTTTATTTCATTCCTATAATAATTATGCATATGTCTTTCTTCTAGCATTGAGCTAAGTTCTCCATAGTTATCAGTTTAATAGATCTAATATAAGTCAGGGTTAGCTATTACAGATATCATTAGAATGATCTTATATTCTCATTCTTCACTCTCATAATTATATTAATCTCATCGATTTATTTATTTATTTTTATGCCTACAGGGGTTAATAATTTCCTTGTTTACTCCACTACTCATAACTCGCAAACCCTAAGTAATTTGGACTTGATTTTGATAGGGTTCTGTCTTCTAATGGCTAAGAATTTTGCTAAATTCAACTATTTTTCTGCCAACTTTCTTATGATGTATGCTTTTCTCATTCAATACCATTTCCTATACTAATCATCTTTATAACTCATATTTAGACTATTTGTTCTTAATTATTTTAATTGTATATGACTTTTTAAGCATGCAGTATTAGCTGTGAAAGGATAAACCTAGGCTCTGATACCAACTGTGATGACCCGAGTTTTTATATGCATTTTTAAATGTAAAGATAATTCCTAATCCAAGATCAATCCTTATTTGAAAACAATTTTATAAAAGCATTACAGTGCAGTTGAAGAATATTTTCTTTTAAATTATTTTGAAAACCCCGAGTGTCATTTACTTTCAAGAAAAAAATAGATGGAGATTTTTTATATTTATAAAGTAAAAAAAAAAATACATGCATCCCAGATCTAGCCAATCATAGCTCACAGTCCAACTATATAAATTACATATACATGTCCAAAAAGGATAAGCCATATACTTACATTGACTATAGTATGTTATGCTATTGTCTTTATCCAAATTTGCATCCACCTTGATTTGCTCTATCTCAAGTCAAATTCTTTGAAGACTTGAGATATTGGAAACAATTTACAATATCTCAGCAAGCTTGCACTAGTATAGGTGGTTTCACATCTATTATACCAATTTTGAAATCCAATTTTAAACAATATTTCAAATCATTTTTCATGAAATTCTAAAGAATATAATGATCAGATTAGAGGCAGGAAACATAATTGAAACCACCTATCAACCTTAGTTTATCGTTTTATGCTAAAACATTTAAGATAATTTCAATATAAAACATGCACGTCTTTAAATGTATATTTTTCAAATGATCAAATCTGCATGGTAATCTCACATAAATTGTAATATATAATATATCACATGATCACATGAATGCATAGCTTATAATGAAAGATCCTTCATTTAACTTGATAAATAAAATGCCAAAAGATCCTCAAGATATTAAATTACTAATTGGTTAAACTATGAATGTCAACAATCCCAAACTGGCAACATCATCATCATGTTCACATATTGTGATGACCTGGGTTTTCCCATGCATTTTTAAATGCAATATCTAATTCCTAAGGCGGGTTGCATCCTTATTTGAAAACCATTTTATAAAAACCATGCAATGCAGCGAAAAATCTTTTCATTTAAACTCATTTTGAAAACCCCGAGTGTCATTTGCTTTCACAACATCAAAGTAGTCTTTTGAAAAATATTGTAATCATAAATGTCTTCCCAGGTCTATCCAGTCATAGCTCACAACCCTACTGTAAATAAATACAAATACATGTCCAAAGGGTAGAGTGTTTACTTACATGTATAATTGTCTCCTTTTGATTTTTCTTGCTCGTAGCACTAACATTTCCTAAGGCGTCTTCTACTCGTGAGTGGAGCTATCCTGAAAAATGATATATTTGGGTGTCTTCTGTCACGCCCATATTCTGTCCTTAAGTGCTTACTTGTGTTTGAAAAATGTTAAGGATTGGGTGAGTATATACTATACTCACTAGGAGTCTATCACTACTAGTTTTACAATGCATGCTACGTTTAAAATCATATGCTCTTTAAAACATGTGCATGTTTGAACACTCATGTTCAATATCGATATTAAAAACCATTGTCGAATTGGAATACTGATGACTTAAAGAATAGCATAATCCAAGTCGAAAGTATCATATATATATCATAAACATAATGATATGCATAAGATGCTCAACTGAATTCAACTCATGGATATATGGTATGGTCGACCAACCTCATGTCATGCCATATGCAATGCAAGTAAATCCTCAAAATATAGGGCTCACTATGCCCACCACCTCCTCGCCGTGTGGTCCCCAAGTACCTGGGGACACTCGGTCATAGCCTCCACGGGGCATATGACACCTCGACCTAGTGCCCTGACACCAGTGGTAGCCCCTTGTACCACATGCAGTCGATGTAGAGACATGCCTTTTTTTTTTTGCATGGTACCCTTTCCACCTAATAGTGGTAGAGGTTGGGAGGCCACCCCAGACCTCTCGGCATAGCACCCATGAGCTTATTAGCCCAAATCATATACGATCAATCAAGCAAAAATCTCTTTTTCAAAACCTGTCCTCTTTGAGTCCCTCACAACTGCCTGGCCCTCACAACTGCCTACCCAGCGTCTTTTGGTAACCCTCAAAGACATGCAATTTTTCAAAACTCAATAACCACAAATCATGCAATTTATGCAATCGTTTGTAAAACATGTTTATGCATAATGTATTTATTATATGTATGCTGAATTCATTTATAAAATTAAGTCATGCTAAACAAGTCATATGACTTATACTTAAAACATGCATTCTCAAAACAATCATGGGCTCTTTTTAAAAGTCTAGTAGCGATAGAGCACCTACCTCGAAGTCTCCTGGAGTCGCTTCCTTCATTACTCAACCCAACCTTGGTCTCATTTATAAAATCCTGTATATGAATGGATAACAAGGAGTCCTTATTAATTTCGATCTATTTAGAAATTAGATTGCTAGATTTGCCTTTTAGGGTCCATGGGTCCTTGCCTAATTCAGTGTCAGGCTAGATCCTATGATATGGATATACTATTCAATGGTTAGACTTTATAAATTATCCTATGATCCTAATTTTATAGTCTTATTAGGTCCCCGCATCATGGTTTCCAAGACGTGTGCGCACCCTAGTCGAACCAGGACCCATGCCTGCATGTCGTGCGCCCTCAAAGGCCATGCCAGGGACCACGTTCTCATGTGCACATGCATGCCCAAGCAACGTGCTATGAGGTGCGTACTGGATGGTGTCGCACAGACGCGTCTTTGGCACAGGCGCGGTGCACCTCAGCTCCCAGGCGCTCGTGTGTCCCGGTCGAGCTAGGACCCATGCCCCACATCGCGCGTGCACTGAAGGCCGCACCAGGGACCGTGTATGCATTGTCGCATTCCTAGAACCCGTCCTAAGGACCCTGTCCCAGGCGCATGTGAAGCATGGCGTCCCTAGGACGCCTTGTTAGCACAGAGCCGGATGGAACTGGCTTTCCCCGGCGTGTTTTTTGGCCGGGAAACGCTAGATCCGGCATGGATCTAGCTTGGAAGAAGGAAAAATAGAGATAGAGGGAAAGATGGGCTTACCTGGGTAGCTTAGGGAGCGCCTATTGTCGGTGGTAGACCCCCTTTCCTGTTCTGAAACTCCATGTCACCAGAAAACTCAATGAAGTGGAAAAACCTAGTTTTTGGGTGATTCCAGGGAAGAAATGGGGAAGAGAAAGAAGGGAAATGGCCGGCCTGATGGACCTGGCCATTGCTGAAAATTGTAGGGAAGCTAGAGACGGGTTTTCGACCTTTTCCGGAAACCTCAGCCCCAAATGGCCGGAAAAATCATGATTCGAAGAGGAGGGAATAGGGGCTTTTTATAGCCGTGCTATGGCAGTGCTGCCAATGGTGGTGGCGGAAACCTCTAGAAACTATGATTTCTAGAGAAATCTAGAGGAAGAAGAAGACGGGGTGCCGTTATCAAAACGGCCCCCTTTGTTTTTTGTCTTTTTCGTTTTTAATTTAAATTACAGAAATGCCCCTAATCTTTAAACGACCGTAACTTCTTCATACGAACTCCGTTTTCGGCATTCTTTGAGGCGTTGGATTCCATTTTTTGTGTAGAATCTAATGACACTGATTTTACTTACAAATTCCTTTGTTTACTATTTTAAATAAAGTAAAACATTTAATACAGTTCATTTCCTATAGAATGTCCAATTTAATAGCGTAAATTGCTCTGGGCATTACACATATGCACCCCGATGAACACGTCAACTAGTTGGTCATGAGTACTCATCTAAAGACCATCATCATAGCCATCAAAGTGGGGTCATAAAATAGAAATCTCATGGTCCACTATGCTCATGACGAGTTCACTAAAATCATGTGTCTTTAGTATCTAGAAACCAATCACGACGACGACTGTGGATATGTCTTGAAAAGGGTCTCGTGAACTCCACTAATGGTCATTTCCCTACCACAACAGTTGTGAAAAATAGGTGCCCCTTTGGGCACAGATACCTACCACCTTTGGTGGTTAGAGGCTAGAGGCTAGAGGCCAAACCCATATAACCTCTTAGCACAGTGCCCATCAGGCTCATTAGCCTGAACAAGCATATATCGCAACCCAAATGTCACTAAATCATATAACATATATCTCATGCAAAACTATACATTTTTTTAACTCATCTCAAAGCATGGGATTGATGCAATTTCAAGTATAATCACTTCTTTAAAAAACATATAACTGCATGTAATAAGATGAGCAACATCATTTTCATTTTCTATATAAAAGTATGGGTCATGGTTATGAAGGTACATATTTATAAATTACATGTCTTATTACAAATATTGCATTCTTTTAAAGCTAAAATAATGCAATATGAAAATTTTCAATTTTATTATAGTCATGTAGTCTCAAATCGAAAGCATGATAATCAAATGATTTGATTATTTGAAATCTACGTATTTTAATAAAACTAATTACATGCTCAAAATCCTAATGGCAATTAGATATTAGAACTACATATGTCAAACATGGTTATCCCAAAAATTTGAAATTCTCAATAAGCTTAGTTTGTCCCAGTCAGCGTCTCTGTCAACACATATGTACATTAAGATGCATTATTTTATATATGATTTCTTAATTGTGACCTATTTGGGCCTTTGATCCCTATTAGCATGGTGATCCTACCTTTACCATTTTCTCATCATACGTATTCATCTTTATGTTTGTTATAATGTCAAATCTTCATTGTCGATTAAAGATCAATGGTCTAGATCATCTAATTATCCTCAATTCCTATTAATCCCTGACTTGTAGATAGTTTATTTCATATCTCAATATTTGATTTTTTGATCTGATGGTTAGTTTGAATTCTGGCTTGTCAGATCTATAGTTCCTAGTCACCCTAGCATCAAATCCTTGAATCTAAGGTCATCAGAACAATCTGCCTAGTAGATTAATCTAAATACCAACATAAACAATTCAATTGTTCTTATTTAGGTTTAACACATTCTAGTCTTGTTGGTGTTCTAAGTTTTCTATAATTTATTAGGCATAACTAAGATAAAATAAAAATTTATTGATTTAAATAAGACTTGATAGAGGTCTCTGTTGATGTTTAACCACATGTGCATGGGCTATTGTAGTGTAGCTTATACAAGTACGGGTCAATCCCACAGGGACTTCACTTAAAAAGTGGGAATTTTAATAAAATTTAATTATCTAAAATTAAAAATAAATTGCTAAAAATTACTAGAATTATTGGAATTTTAATTAGAGTTTAGATCTAATCAAATTATAAAAATTACAGAATTTTTAGTTCCTAAATAAAACAAATAAATAAAAAAATGAAAAAACTACTTCCCTAGCTTAATCATTATCAATAACTTCAAATATGATATTCTGAGAGATGATCAGCCTTTACAGATGTCTTCAACACATCCTTGATTAGAAATCTACTAGTTGGATTTGTCAGATTCCTCAAAATCATCAAGATCTAGGTTAAATTGTAATTTTGAGATTTGGACCACTTAGATTAAGTTACTGATTTTAGAATAAAGATCAGATATATCAATCAAGCCTAAGGATGTCCTAAGAATGAAACTGTAAAGTTAATTTGAAATCAGACGAGAAACAAAGGAGAAATTGAAGATTCTTCGTTGATTAAGGCTAACCCATTGATTGGGTTAGGCCTTGATTGATTTGGTATGCATTAGGTAGCTCCTAGATAAGAGAAACACAAATGAAAAAGAATTGGAATAAAATGGGACACAGATGTAATTAAAAGGAAAGGACAGAAATGTAATTGAGTTTAAAGGAGGAAGGGCAAAAATGGAATTGATTAAAAAAAAATCTGGTTTTTAAGAAAAACCCGACAGAGAAGAAGGCACCAGAGGAGGGAGAAGAGAAGGAAGAAAGGAAAGAGAGGAGGAAGGAGGAGAGGGGGAAAGGAAGAGGAGAAGAGAGGAGGGGAAAAGGAGGGAAACCCGACTTTGGTTTTCGTTCCTGGACCGGCCAGAGACAAAGAGGAAGAACGGCAGTGCTGGGAAGTGAACTAGGCAAGGTCCAACGACTCTGGTGAAGAGCTGTGCGGAGATGAACAGAGGGGTAAGTAGAGGGCGGTGTAGACCAAGGCGTGCTAGTGCGGTCGAGCTATGGGTAGTGATGGTGAAGCTGCTGCGGTTACTGGGGCTGCCGTGCCAAATGAGCGTGAGAGAAAGAGAGATGGAGACGAGAGCCTGGCGATGAAGAAGCATGTTTTCCAGCTTTGAACTAGAACCCGAAAAACTCCTATGGAGCATGATAGAGTAGAGGAGGTGGGGGTTGATCTGGGTGGTCCGGTCGGTCTGGGCTTGCAGGGTATCAAAGAACGGTGATGGACAAGGGGGTTTGTGCGTGCAGGGGATGGATAGAGAGAGAGAGAGAGAAAGAGCAGAAGGAAAGGGAATGGGGGCCGATGATGGGGGTGTGGAGCTGTGATGAAGAAGAGGTGAGGAGAGGGTGGTGGAGAGCAAGGCAAGAGCATGGGAGAGAAGGAAAGTTGAGAGAGGGAGGAGGGAATGAGGGAAAGAGTAGGAGAAGAAGAATGCAGTGGTGAAGGAGAGTTGTGAGATAATAGAGGAGAAGAGGAAGGTGGGAAAGTGAAAGAGGGAAATAAGAGAAAAAGGAGAATGTGAAAGAGTGGCAAAGGAAAGAGAGAGGAATAAGGAGGGAAAGAGGGGGTAGAGCCTCTTATTTGCTAATTTGGGTCCCCTCCTTTTACTTTGGAATCTCCTCCAGAATTGGAAGTTACCTTCTCCATGTTATTTTTATTTTGCCCATTATTCCCAATTAAGTTTAATTGTCTTCTAGGAAACTATCCCATCTATCTTTGTGAGTGATCGGCCCATCCAATGCTCTTTAGAATGATCTGCACCATTAACTTTTGACAAATTAAGGTTTGGATGGTTAATTGGAGCTAAATTCAAAATCAAGCTAAATTTTGCAAATTTGAACAGTTAGATGATCTAATTGAATGCTAAATGAAAAATTTAACACTTAACAGATCCCCTAACCAGCATTTTGCTAGTCCCACGCAAAACATGCAAAAAACCAAATTTTTAGATTTCAAAAATTATTTTTAAGTCAACTCTTTTTTTCTTAGAGAATTATTTTCAATAAATCATCAACTTTAGCGTACTAATAAAAATGACTGAAGAATTCAAAACCCTACCCATATGCCAAAGTCATTCCACTTAAGCTCAGATCTTAGAGTGAGTATGTGCATGTATAATTTACATATAGAATCATCTTGATCTCTAAGTAAACTTCTAACTTTTGAAATCCATTTGAAATATGTTTTAACCTCAATCCTCACTAATAGACATACGCTCAAAAACAACATCTCTTAGATAGAGAATCATATCTCTCTTTTAATTATGTGAGTTGAGTCAATAAAAGAAAAATTATCTCACATATACTCATGAAAAATGAGAGTTACTAAGGAATTTAATTGTTTTGATCCCTTTCGAATAGATGCCATTACCTTTGAATATTTAGAAATACCACTCTTTTAGATCTTATCTATTCACTTCCTCATCAAGACTATATTCATCCTAGAATCAATAGGTCTTTAACTAGGACGAAAAGTAGGCTTAGGATAGGGTACCAAAGAAAGGGTATAAGGGTATTCAAAGTTTCTTCAAAAAAATAAGCAGAGGTCTTCTAAAGTTAACAATGCTTTCTTTCCTTTGCTGAAGTGAATATTTCTTTTCCCACTTTTCTTTGTATTCTTCAATTGTTTTTTTTAGACTCTTTTCTTTAAATTTTACTACTTTTGAATCACTTTGAAGAATATTTCTTTTTTTGATATCCACTTTTCTACTTTTATTGCAACTAAAAGGTATATCTTCATTCCTCTCTAACTTATTTTTCAAAGAAAAATGGGTAATGGTTAATTTACACTGGGTTAATATGGGTGAAGGGTAAATTGGGTGGCAGAAGAAAAGGCTTTATATGCAAGGTTCAACTTGGCTAACTATTGGTAAAACTATTTCTAGGTAGGCCTTATGTCTCTAGGGTAACAACAAGGATGGCCTAAATCATTTTCTAGGTTTCCTATAATCTATCAAATTCAATGAAATTTTAGAGCTTTAAAGATAATACTCTAATTTCCAGGTAATTAGCCAAATTTAAGAATTTGGGATCAATTTTCTTAAAGTATGCCGAAGAATATTAGGAATATTTATAATCTCTCAAAAAGGATGAATGGCTCTAAAACTCACTTAGGTTATAAGTCACCACTAAATTTCTTCATAATCTCTAAGTAATAGCCACTTATCAATCTAGACTATCTATATGCAATTGCGTGTACAGATGTGATATGAGACATTGCTTCCATAGAATACTTTAGAAAATGAATAAAATGATGAATTAATCATGTTCAGTTCCATTAATAAGCTAAAGTTATCTAGATTATACTTAAAAAAAAATTCAATTCTCATCATAGTGTAAGAATTATCCTAAAAATTTTTCAAAACTTTTCTCCTAAGTTTTTTATTTTTATTTTATATATCAAGGAAATCACCTAAAAACCTAAAAGAAACTAGAATTTGCTAGAATTCTACACCCCCAACCTAACAGAAACATTGTCCTCAATGTTTAAAAGGTAGGACCTAAAATGAATATGGGTGATGTAGAAAACAACAAAAATACAAATGATGATACAAAGGGATCATTTCCACTTAATCCTGATAAACAGGATCCTTCAAAGTTGTGGACTCAACTTCTAGATTCTCATATTCTAGGAAAGGTTTTAAATGTTGACCATTCACTTTGAAAGAATGACCAGTCCTAATATCCTCAATCTCAACAGTTCCATATGGAAAAACTTCTTTTACTATATATGGACCGGTCCATCGAGATCTAAGCTTACCTGGAAATAAGTGGAGCTTA
Source organism: Warburgia ugandensis (assembly GCA_035236585.1). Classification (NCBI taxonomy): domain Eukaryota; kingdom Viridiplantae; phylum Streptophyta; class Magnoliopsida; order Canellales; family Canellaceae; genus Warburgia; species Warburgia ugandensis. The sequence continues at coordinate 81,701,166 of CP141126.1, read as the reverse complement.
GAATTGTAAAGTAGAACCTTCTGGTTTGAAGTAAAGGATTTTCTCATTATGTTCTTATCATGAAAAACTTTCACCTTTTCTTTATATATCCTATTACTCTCATAAGCTTCTTGCTTTACCTCATCCAACTAATTAAGTTGGAGTTTTTTATATGAGCCTGCTTTATCTATAGAAATTAAATGTCTTTATTGCCCAGTAGGCTCTATGTTCCAATTCCACAAGCAAATGACAAGCTTTACCGTCTACAATACGATAGGGAGATATACCAATTGAGGTGCAATGTGCAGTCCTATAAGCCCAGAGCGCATCAGTTAGTCAAAGAGACCAATCTTTATGATCTGGATTAACAATCTTTTGAAGGATTTGTTTTATGGCCTGATTAGATACTTCTACTTGTCCACTTGTTTGTGGGTGATATGGTGTTACAACTTTATGTGTAATATTATATTTCTTCATTAGTGCTTCAAATGGTTTGTTGCAAAAATGTGTACTGTTATCACTTATGATGGCTCGAGGAGTCCCAAATCTAGAAAAAATGTTTTTTTTTAAAGAATTCAAGAACTATTTTGTGATCATTATGCCTACACGTGAGAGCCTAAATACATTTTGAAACAAGTCTATGGCCAATGAGATATAAATGTAGCCAAAAGAAGGTGGGAATGGAGCCATGAAATCTATCCCCCAATAATAAAAAACTTCAATGATAAGGATGGAGTTTAGAGGCATCATATTCCTTTTGTTTATTCCTCCTAACTTTTGACATTGCTCACATGATTTACAGAACACATGTGTGTCTTTGAACAACGACGACCAATAGAAACCACACTGCAAAATCTTTGCAGCTGTTTTTTGGGCAGAAAAATGTCCACCACATGCTTCTGAATGACAAAAGGAGATGACACTATGTTGTCCTAATTCAGGGACACATCTCTTAATGATTTGATTTGGGCAGTACTTAAACAGGTATGGATCATCCCAGAAATAGTGCTTAACATTGGAAAAGAATTTTTGCTTTTCTTGTTTAGTCCAATGTTTAGGAATTTTCCCTATGACTAAATAATTTGCAATATCTGTAGATTAGGGAAGATGGGAAACATGAAAAAGTTGCTCATCAAGGAAAGTGTCTTTAATTGGCAGTGCATCTAAAGGCGAGACAAATGGTTAGCTACAACATGCTCTACTCCCTTTTTATCTTTTATTTCAATGTCAAACTCTTGGAGTAAGAGAATCCATTTAATTAGTCTAGGCTTAGTATCTTTCTTAGAAAGGAGATGCTTGAGAGCCGAATGGTCAGTGAATATGACTATTTTAGATGCAAACAAATAAGACCTGAATTTATCCAATATGAAGACAACTACGAAGAGTTCTTTCTCCGTAGTGGAATAGTTCATTTGGGTGCTATTTAAGGTCCTACTAGCATAGGAGATGACGTAGGGCTGCTTCTCTTTTCTCTGTCCTAGTATAACTCCTACAGCATTGTCGCGACCCCAAACCTCGGGGTCGCGATTAGGCTTAATCAAGCCTAACGATTGGCCAAGCTAGGCCTAGGTGGCCTTGCTTTTTTTTTTTTTTTTTTTTCTATCGCAATGGAAGTACTGAGAGAGCTAGGTGCTCTTGTCCTGTGTAAGTCACAGTTTACTAATAAAATATTTTTCTCCTTTAACAACTGAGTCCTACCAAAATTTCGGCAGAGTCTGTCCTACTTTTCAGACATGCATTTAACGCATGCTATGCGGTTCACCTGATAGACAATATAACAATTATGAATTCCTGAAGGGGGACTCAGTCTCCATACTATCTATCATAATACGCCATTAACACCTGCTTATTAGCTAGGAGTTCAAGTGAGTCTCATACATGCCCTTTCAAGATAAAACACAAAAGATGCATAAGGATCATTGTCAAAAATAAATAAGATATAACTCATCTTCAGCATTAGCACATATGTATATATATACAACTCAAAATTTAGCATCTTCAATTCACTCAACCCCCTTTCTTTTCTCGGCTTGACTGGTACCTGCAAAATAATTAGGTGAGCTACAAAGCCCAGTAAGGGAAAAGAACTAAACCCATGCATATCCAGACATTCTCGTTGCTATGCTCAAAAGCACATTCAATATGACATGAGCATTCATTTTCATTTTAACTAGTCATATACAAAGTAGTTAGCATGTGCTATCAAGTAAGGCCAATGGATGTTAGAATAGAATCACAGTTTTTTCCAAATTCAAATATGACGCAACAGTCATCGCATGCAAACAAGCACACCCCATAACAATTTTCCATTGGTGTCCAACCACAAGACATTCAATGGATGAGTGACTAAGTCATGAACCTCATTCTAAAGTTAAATGCAAACCATAAGCATTACACCCAACAAAGCTGCATACTCATTAATGATTTCCTCAGCAATATAAAATGTGCCTAGCATTACACCAGGATCCAATAGTCATCTCCCTCAAGGATTACCATCTTGGGCGGCCCACTATGAGCATCATGATCAAGGCAGCAAGACCCTCAGGATGTACCATCTTGGGCAGCGCTAAAGTCAGGTTCCCTTAGGATTTACCATCTTGGGTGGCTCCACCTTAGTCGAAATCAACCAGGCAGCCCTTTCCCTCAGGGTTTACCATCTTGGGTGGCTCCACCGTGATACCAAAAGCCTAGGCAGCCCTTTCCCTCAGGAATTACCATCTTGGGAGGCTCAATACCTGACAGCTCATCCCTCAGGGTTTACCATCTTGGGTGGCTTCTCCATGATTCCAAAGAACCAGGCAGCCCTTTCCCTTAGGGTTTACCATCTTGGGAGGCTCAATACCTGACAGTCCATTCCTCAGGATTTACCATCTTGGGTGGCTTTACCTTAGTCGCAAGCGACCAGGTAGCCCTTTCCCTTAGAATTTACCATCTTGGAAGGCGTCATCATAGCTTACCGGGCAGCCCTCAGGGCTTACTATCTTGGGCTTGACTATTTCATAACAGTTTGAATCATCACAGTAGTTAAGCATAGTAAATCATACTATAACATGACCCTTTAAATAAGAAATTACAATTTCTATCATCCACTGAACCAAGGTGATAATATATTCATTTTACACATGCATAAAGTTAATTTCAAGAGGACAGATCAACAAGAATTTAAGGAATGAAAGGGTTCAGGGTCCTTACCTACTCTCATAGTACAACTCAAAGTTCAAGGGCTAGAGCCATTCACAGTGCCCTCAAACCTCTGCAACAAATACAAGTCCCAAGTAAATTTCAGAATTTCATGCCATTTTCTATAATCACTTCTAGCTCTACGTTCACCATGTTCTTAATTTAACCTCAGATATCTAGATCAAGGATTTGCACACCAATTGGTCGCTATCCAAATGGATCAGCACCATTGGTCTTACATCGATGGTCTAGATCCAGTGCATACTTCTAGAAGTTTCAATTTCCAACATTACAGGTAAGTTATTTCACAATTCAATGCTTTTAGCCATAATTCATGTCCTGATCTCCTTTCCTAACCTTTGATATTCGCTGATCGAGTATTAGATAGCCAGATGGGATCTCCCATCTATTTATCCATAATTGGTTAGTCATTTCTGTGATAATTCATTACCAATGGTTACTTGGAGTTATATTTGACCTGAATTTACCTCCCGATCACATTTTTAAGGATCGGATGTTAAGGTCTCAAAATTTCCCTACGCATAACCAAGCTTGTGATCACAATTTTGTGGACCAATCGATTCCCGATCAACGATCTGTCTTTGCGGATGAAAAGATCACATGAGATTTGTCCATATCTGAAAAATTTTCATTTTTCACATTTTTTAGGGGTCGCAGGAAAATGTCACTGTCGCTGGAGAAGATGACCGGATTCCGGTCATTGCCGGCGACACGTGATGTCATTTTTTAGCAAAATTTAATGGGAACACTTGAAATTTCCTGAAATTTTGTTTTCTCATGTTTTTCCCTTTTGATTTTTGCTAGATCTTCGTGAAACCAAAGGGGTTTCACTCTGAAACGCCTAAGGATCAAGGTGAATGGGTGGATTTTTGATCCAATCCCATTTCTCTCCTTGTATACCCTGATTCCGATGGATTTCTCACTGTCCCAGCTCATCGAAAAATGGTAATGTGCATGTAAGGGAAATGGGAAATGGAGAAGAATAGAAGGGTGGGAGCCTTACCTAGGTCGAGCTTGCAGCTAGCGTAACCTGAAGATGGTAACCCAACTCCTTGTTGTGGTGAAACCTAGGTTGTGTCTTGTAGGTGAGGATGGAGGTGGAGGAAACGAGGGATGGGGACGTGCGTGAGAGCTGCCCAGGGTAGACCAGAAGAGGGGGAGAACAAGGGAAATGGGGGTGAGAGGGTTGTCGGGAAAAATGGGGTGAAAGGGTAGGGAGTTGCAAGCTTTGGCTTCCTCCTCCCTGTTTCCTGTGTTGCAGACGCATGGGAGTAGAGCTCCACGTGGTGAGTTCCACTCCTGCGTGTAGAGCTCCTCCCACATGTCCCCTTGGCTTACAAGCATTAGAGGGGGGGTGCCATTATAAATCTGGAGCCCCTCTGCCTCAGTGGTAAAATCCCTGGGTCTGTCGCTCTCGATCTCCATTTTGTGCGTTCTTGCTGTCATTGGAAAGCTCTCTCCGAGCACAATCTGATGAATGACTTTTCATCATTGATTTCTAATGTTCTTGATTTTTATGTTTTAATCCACTATTTAGGGCATGGGTGTGACAACACTCCCCTACTTAAAGAAATTTCGTCCTTGAAATTAAATAAATACCTGAGTCCTCAAATAATTTTGGGTATTTTTGCTGAACCTCAGACTCCAGCTCCCATGTGGCTTCTTCTATCCCATGATGTTGCCATACCACCTTTATAAGTGGTATCACTCTTCGACGCAACACATGTTCTTTACGGTCAACCACATGTATTGGTTTCTCCTCATAAGAGACATCCTCTTGAATGGCAAGGTATGTCCAATCAAGAACATGCGAAGGGTCCCGCTCATATTTTTGCAACATCGACACATGAAAAACATTTTGAATCAATGATAACTGTGGAGGCAAGGCCAACCGATAAGCAACTTCGCCAACACGCTCTAGAATCTCGAACGGTCCAATGAATCGAGGAGATAACTTCTCGTGTTTGCCAAAATGCGTCACTCCTAGTCTCGGACGAGCCTTTAGGAACACATAATTGCCTATCTCAAACTCCAATGGCCGCCTCCTTCGGTCAGCATAGCTCTTAGTCCTACTTTGAGCCATCAACAACCGCTGCCTTATTTGCTTTACCTTTTCTATTGTTTCTCTGACTACCTCAGGGCCTAGTAATGATGTCTCACCAACCTTTGTCCAACAAACTGGGGATCGGCATGGCCTGCCATATAGCGCCTCAAATGGTGCCATCCCTATCCTAGATTGGAAGCTGTTGTTGTATGAGAATTCCACCAAAGGTAAATATTCAACCGACTTCTCTTGGAAGTCTAACACACAAGCTCTCAATATATCTTCAAGCACTTGGATCACTCTCTCAGACTGCCCATCTGTCTGGGGATGAAATGCTGAGCTAAAAGTCAACCTTGTACCCATCACCTGCTGTAAACTCTTCAAGAACCGAGAAGTAAATCTTGAATCTCTATCTGACACAATGGATACAGGCAACCCATGTAACCTTACAATCTCACGTACGTACAACCTACTCAATGTCTCGAGTATTATAACCTTCACTGGTAGGAAGTGTGCTGACTTGGTCAGTCTATCCACAATCACCCAAATGCTGTTCCAACCTTGCTTACTAGGCGGAAGACCTACCACAAAATCCTTGGTAATGTGCTCCCACTTCCATTCCGCCACTAGCAATGGCTGTAGAAACCCTGCAGGTTTTTGATGTTCTACTTTAACCTGTTGACAAGTCAGACATCGAGCAACAAATTCAGCAATGTCCTTCTTCATGCCCTTCCACCAAAAGTGTCTCCTAAGGTCACAATACATCTTTGTACTACTAGGATGTATCAAAAATTTAGACCAGTGTGCCTCACTCAGCAATCCTCTCCTAACCTCATCAACTGGAGGGACCATCAATCTACTCAAATATCGTACCCCACCAGAAGAGTCCACGGTCCAATGCTCAACGCTCTCACCTTCTTCTATTCGAGCTCTAATACTTTTAGCCTCTTCATCATCCTTCTGTGCCTGTAAGACTTCTTGTATTATATAAGGTTGGGCAATCATTTGATACAAAAATGCACCCCTTTTAGATGAATCGATGTGCAAGTCATATTCTGTCAATGACTCACACACCTTCCATCTGAAACCTTGAAGCCCAGCCATCAAACCTCCAGACTTCCTACTTAGTGCATCTGCAACAACATTTGCTTTTCCTGGGTGATATTGAAGTGTGAAATCAAAGTTTTCCAAGTACTCAACCCATCTAATCTACATCAGATTTAAATCCTTCTGAGTGAAAATATACTTTAAGCTTTTATGGTCGGTAAAGACATCAAACCTTTCACCATACAAATAATGCTTCCAAAGTTTTAATGCAAACACCACCGCTGCTAGCTCTAAGTCATGAGTAGGGTATTTCTTCTCATTTGGCTTCCATTGACAAGAGCCATAAGCTACTACTCTTCCTTCTTGCATTAGGACACATCCTAGTCCTAAGTGTGAAGCATCACAGTACATCGCATAACTGACACCTTGCTCAGGAATGATAAGCACATGTGCTGAGGTTAATCATTTCTTCAACTCCTAAAATGACTGCTCACATGAATCATCCCACTCAAATACCACACCCTTTTTCGTAAGTCTGGTCATGGATGCTGCAATGCGTGAGAAGTCCTTCGCAAACCTCCTATAATAACCTGTTAGCTCGAGAAAACTCCTGATCTCGGTTATGTTCCTCGGTCTTTCCCAAATCAGCATAGCTTCTATTTTTGACGAGTCAACAACAATCCCATCACTATAAACTACATGCCCAAGAAAATTCACCTTGGATGCCCAAAACTCACACTTGCTAAGTTTCGCATACAATTGATGTTCCCTCAACATCTGCAATGCAATAGACAAGTGTTGTTCATGCTCCTCCTTAGACCTTGAGTATATCAACACATCATCCACAAACACGACAATGAATTGATCCAAATAAGGGAGAAAGATTCAATTCATAAGGCTCATAAAGGTTGCTGGAGCATTCATCAACCCAAAAGGTATCACGACAAACTCAAAGTGACCATACCGCGTCCTGAATGCCGTCTTAGGGACATCTTCGTCCCTCACTCGTAGCTGATGGTATCCAGATCACAAGTCAATCCTAGAAAACCACCTAGATCCTCTCAACTGATCAAATAGGTCGTCAATCCTCAACAAGGGGTACTTATTCTTGACCGTCACTCTATTCAATTGCCGGTAGTCAATACATAGCCACAATGTGCCATCCTTCTTTCTTGTAAACAACACTGGGGCTCCCCATGGTGACGTGCTAGGCTGAATGAAACCTTTGCCTTACAACTCCGCCAATTGCACCTTCAACTCCTGTAATTTAATTGGCGCCATGTGGTGAGGAGCGATTAAAATTGGAGAAATGCCGGGTAAAAGCTCAATAGCGAAGTCGACCTCCCTCCTTGGAGGCAATCTTGCAACTCATTAGGGAAAACATTAACAAACTCCCTTACTACTGGCAGGGATTCAATGTCAGCATCAACATCATCACGCCCCACCATGCTCACCATCCACCCACCATAGTCTTTTTGGAGTTTGTAACCAACATGAACTTGTGGGTAACTATAATCCTATGTGGCAGAGAAATAAAAATGAACTCCACTAGGTAGGACAAAGTCAATCCTCCTTTGACTGCAATTAATAATGGCACGGTACTCAGACAAAAAATCCATGCCCACGATCACATCATATGGAGTAATGTCCATTACCACCAGATCAAACCTCACCCTGTGACCTACCATGTCAATATCACAATTTTGACACACTCTGTTGGAGGTGATGCTCATCCCTATAGGCAACTCAACTTGCAATGTTGAGTCCAATGGTTCTGTTTCCATGCTTAAGTCACGAACAATTGAGGATGAAATGAAAGAATGTGTTGCACCCGAATCAAACAATGCTCTAACCCAAGTGTGAAACAACAAAAATGTACCTTCTATAACTGTGAGGTCAGGTGGGGTGTCTAGCTGTGTCAATGTGTAGACTCTACCTTGTGTCCTCCGCTCAGAGATAGGAGGTACTCCCTTGAATGGTGCATTTGCCCCTCTATGCTAGTGGCTTACCCTGAGGACGTGGTCTATTGCTACTTTGCACACTACCTTACGTGGCTTTCTGCTTAGGACAATCTCTCTTGAAATGGACCTCCTGTCCACAACCATAACATGTCTTATTGGCCATTCCAAGGGATAGAGAACGTGCCATGTGTTCTGCGCCCAAGGAGAATACCCCTTCCTCCTCTTATCCTTGCTACCCTGTGAGTGAGATTTCCCAAAACTTCTCTTCTTAAACTCAGATGCACTGGTTTCTCTGCCTTGATCTTGCTCAATCAATTGCGCTCTATCTATAGCCTCAGCATAGTCCTCCAACTTGAAAGGTACCAAGCACTGTCGGATAGAGGATCTTAGGCCCTGGATGAAACGAAAGGCCTTATCCCTAGCAGTGGGGATCGTCAATGGTGCATAGCGTGACAACTGATCAAATCTGGAAATATACTATCCTACAGTCATATCACGTTGCGTGAGCCTCAAAAGCTCAGCCACCTTAACATCTCTCTGAGAACTAGGAAAGTATTTTGCTAGATAGGCCTCTCTGAAAAGTTCCCAAGTCCACTCCTCATCGGCTTTAACACCTCTTGCCACCCTCCACCAGTGAATAACCTCACCAGTGAATTGGAATGTAGCCAGCTGTACCTTCAGATCTTCGTCAATTTTTTGTGCCTCGAAGATCCTTTGTATTTGCTCTAACCAGTCCTCTACTTCAATGGGACTTGACATCTCATCAAACTTGGGTGGCCCCAAGTTCCTAAACTCTCGTAAGGCAAGTGTTTCCCTGCTTATGCCCTTTCTAGGAGGTCTAGGGACGAGTGCAGCTGAGGGCTGACCTCCTGCTCCCCTGCCAATAGCATCATCAATTGCCTGGGCCATCTGTCCTATGGCGTCCTGGACTAGATCACTTGCATGCAGCACCAGCCTTCCAGAACTCGAGCCATCATTCCTAGTCTCAACCATGACTATGCCCTTCACAACATCAACATTAAGGGTTAGTCACTTATCAAACATGCTGAAAGTAGTCAATAATCAACAAGGTTAGTTACAAAAGCCACTAAACATGCAAACTTTAATGATCACAAGCAATAATAGAAGAAGTTCTCTACAAGTGATCTATCGCCATGCTCTGATACCAAGCTGTCGTGACCCCAATCCCCGGGGTCGCGATTAGGCTTAATCAAGCCTAATGATTGGCCGAGCTAGGCCTACGTGGCCTTGCTTTTTTTTTTTTTTTTTTTTTTTTTTTTTTCTGTCGCAATGGAAGTACTGAGAGAGCTAGGTGCTCTTGTCTTGTGCAAGTTACAGTTTACTAGTATAATATTTTTCTCCTTTAACAGCCGAGTCCTACCGAAATTTTGGCAGAGTCTCCCTTGTTTTTTGGACTTATGCATTTAATGCATGCTATGTGGTTCACCTGATAGACAATATAGCAAATATAAATTCCTAAAGGGAGACTCAGTCTCCATACTATCTATCATAATACGCCATTAACACCTGCTTATTAGCTAGGAGTTCAAGTGAGTCTCATACATGCCCTTTCGAGATAAAACACATAAGATGCATAAGGATCATTGTAAAAAATAAATAAGATATGACTCATCTTCAGCATTAGCATATATATACACGTATATACATTATATATATACAACTCAAAATTTAGCATCTTCAATCAAGCTTTCTTCAATTCACTCAATCCCCTTTCTTTTCTCAGCTTGACTGGTACCTGCAAAATAATAAGGTGAGCTACAAAGCCCAGTAAGGGAAAAGAACTAAACCCATGCATATCCAGACATTCTCATTGCTACACTCAATAGCACATTCAATACGACATGAGTATTCATTTCCATTTTAATTAGTCATATACAAAGTAGTTAGCATGTGCTATCAAGTAAGGCCTATGGATGTCAGAACAGAATCACAGTTTTTCCCAAATTCAAATATAATGCAACAGTCATCGCATGCAAACAAGCACACCCCATAAGAATTTCCCATTGGTGTCCAACCACAAGACATTCAATGGATGAGTGACTAAGTCATGAACCTCATTCTAAAGTTAAATGCAAACCATAAGCATTACACCCAACAAAGCTGCATACTCATTAATGATTTCCTCAGCAATATAAAACGTGCCTAGCATTACACTAGGATCCAATAGTCATCTCCCTCAAGAATTACCATCTTGGGCGGCCCATTGTGAGTATCATCATTAAGGTAGCTAGACCCTTAGGATTTACCATCTTGGGTAGCGCCAAAGTCAGGTTCCCTCAGGATTTACCATCTTGAGTGGCTCCACCTTAGTCGAAATTAACCAGGTAGCCCTTTCCCTCAGGGTTTACCATCTTGCGTAACTGAATATGCCAGCTCATCCCTCAGGGTTTACCATCTTGGGCGGCTCCACCATGATCCCAAAAGACCAGGCAGCCCTTTCTCTCAAGAATTACCACCTTGGGAGGCTCAATACCTAACAGCTCATCCCTCAGGGTTTACCATCTTGGGTGGCTCCACCATGATTCAAAAGAACTAGGCAGCCCTTTCCCTTAGGGTTTACCATCTTGGGTGGCTTCACCTTAGTCGCAAGCGTCCAGGTAGCCCTTTCCCTTAGGGTTTACCATCTTGGAAGGTAGCTTACCGGGCAGCCCTCAGGGCTTACAATCTTGGGCTTGACTATTTCATAACAGTTTGCATCATCATAGCAATTAAGCATAGTAAATCATACTATAACATGACCCTTTAAATAAGAAATTACAATTTCTATCATCCATTGAACCAAGGTGACAATATATTCATTTTAAACATGCATAAAGTTAATTTCAAGAGGACAGATCGACAAGAATTTAAGGAATGAAAGGGTTCAGGGTCCTTACCTGCTCTCATAGTACAACTCAAAGTTCAAGGGCTAGAACCATTCACAGTGCCCTCAAACCTCTGCAACAAATACAAGTTCTAACTAAATTTTAGAATTTCATGCCATTTTCTATAATCACTTCTAGCTTTACATTCACCATGTTCCTGAATTTTTGTTTTCTAATGTTTTCGCCTTTTGATTTTTGCTAAAACTATCATTTTTTGCAACTCCTAGTGCCGTTTCTTGTCGGATCTTCGTGAAACCAAGGGGGTTTCACTCTGAAATGCCTAAGGATCAAAGTGAATGGGTGATTTTCTATCCAATCCCGTTTCTCTCCCTGTATGCCCTGATTCTGATGGATTTCTCACTGTCCTAGTTCATCGGAAAACGGTAATGTGCATGCAAGGGAAATGGGAAATGGAGAAGAATAGAAGGGTGGGAGGCTTACCTAGGTCGAGCTTCCAGCTAGCATGACCTGAAGATGGTAACCCAACTCCTTGTCGTGGTGAAACCTAGGCTGTGTCTTGCAGGTGAGGATGGAGGTGGAGGAAACAAGGGATGGGGGCGTGTGTGAGAGCTGCGCAGGGTTGACTGGAAGAGGAGGAGAACAAGGGAAATGGGGGTGAGAGGTTTGCCAGGAAAAATGGGGTGAAAGGGGAGGGGGTTGCCGGCTTTGGCTTCCTCCTCCCTGTTTCCTGTGTTCCAGACGTGTGGGAGTAGAGCTCCACGCGGTGAGTTCCACTCCTTTGTGTAGAGCTCCTCCCATGCAGCCCCTTGGCTTACACGCATTAGAGGGGGGGGGGGGGGGCGGTGCCATTATCAATCTGGACCCCCTTTGCCTCAGTGGTAAAATTCTTGGGTTTGTCTCTCCTGATCTCCGTTTCGCGCGTTCTTGGTGTCGTTGGAAATCTCTCTCCGAGCATAATCTGATGAATGACTTTTCATCATTGATTTCTAATATTCTCGAATTTTTACGTTTTAATCCACTATTTAGGGCATGGGTGTGACAAGCATAGTCACTAGCATCACACATGATTTCAAAGGGTAGATTCTATTCAGGTGGCTGCATGATAGGTGCAGTGGTCAACTTGTCTTTCAACTTTATAAAAGCTTCTTGACAATCCTCAGTCCACTCAAAAGGGATATCCTTTGCAAGGAGGTGACATAATGGTCTAGATATTGCATTAAAATCTTTAATGAACCTCCTATAGAATCCTGCATGACCTAGGAAAGAGCGAATGTCCCTAATAGATTTTGGAATGGGTAGATTGGTAATTAGATCAACTTTGGTTCTATCTACCTCTATACCTTTGGATGACACGATGTGACCTAGGACGATTCCCTTGGGAACCATGAAATGACATTTTTTCAAATTAAGCACTAGGTTCTTTTCTTTACAATGAGTTAAGACTTTTCTTAGATTTTCAAGACATGTTTCAAATAAAATACCAAAAATAGAAAAGTCATCCTTGAAAACTTCTAAAATTCTCTCTACCGTATCATTAAAAATGCTTAACATGCAATGTTGAAATGTGGTGGGAGCATTACATAATCCAAATGGCATTATTTTGTAAGCAAAAGTGCTAAAAGGACATGTAAATGTGGTCTTTTCTCGATCCTCGAGTGTAATTTCTATTTGGTTATACCTTGAATAACCATTTAGGAAACAATAGTACTGATGTCTTGCAACCCTTTCTAACATTTGATCAACAAAGGGCAAAGTAAAATGGTCCTTCCTTATAACAGCATTCCACTTTCTATAGTCAATACACATACGCCAACCAGTGGTAACCCTAGTAGGGATCAATTCATTGTTGGCGTTAGTTATTACTGTCACTCCAGACTTCTTTGGAATCGCCTGAGTATGACTTTCCCATTTGCTATCACTTATGGGATAGATGATTCCCACATCAAGCAACTTTAGGACTTCTGCCCTAACCACATCTTTCATATTAGGATTTAACCTTCTTTACATTTGATGATATGGTTTAGCTTCATCCTCTAGATATATCCTATGGGTGTAGATTAAAGGGTTAATGCCCTTTATATCAGCTATGGTCCATCCTATAGCACCTTTGTGTTCTTTTAAAGTGTCTATTAACTTTTCCTCTTGAGATGTTTCTAATTGGGAGAAAATTATTATAGGAAAAGTCTCTTTTTCTCCTAAATAAGCATATTTTAAATCTGATGGTAGAGATTTGAATTCAAGCTTAGGAGGTTCTATGGATGATGGAAGGGGAGTGGACTCCCTCAGTGGAAGGTCCTCGAAATGAGGTTTCCATTTTTCTGTATCCATGATAGGAACAAAATCAAGGAGGGCATTAACTTCCTCTATTAATGCATCCTCATTAAATTCATTAAAATAGGCCAAATAGGCTTTCAGTGGGTCCGACAAGGAAGATGACTGAAACTAATCTTGCACAACTAAATTGATCATGTTAACACTATGCAAATCATTGATACTTTCACTAGGTTGCTCACAAATGTTAAAGATGTTTAGCTCTAATGTCATATTGCCAGAGGACAATTTCATGATACCATTTCTATAGTTAATTAAGGAATTGGACGTAGCCAAAAATGGTTGTCTCAGGACGACTGGTATTTCATTCTTCTCATTCACCACCGGTTGTGTATTTAGAACTAAAAAATCTACAGGGAAGCAAAATTGTTCTACCTGGACTAACACATCCTCTATTACCTCTCTCGGTATTTTTACAAAACAATTAGTTAGCTGAAGCATAGTAGATGTAGGTTTCAGTTCACCCAGGCCTAACTGTTCGTATACCGAGTATAGTAATAGGTTCACTCTAGATCCTAAATTAAGAAGAGCTTGGTTAATCTTGTGGTTGCCAATAATGCAAGTAAGAGTGGGGCAACCAGGATCTTTGTACTTTGGTGGTGTATGAAATTGAAGAATAGAACTAACTTATTCAGTAAAAAATGCCTTCTTTTGGACATTTAATTTTCCCTTTATGGTGCATAAGTCTTTTAAGAATTTGGCATATGATGGGATTTGTTTTATAGCATCTAAGATTGGTATGTTGATCTTGACTTGCTTGAAAATCTCTAAAATCTCATCATTAGAGGCAGACTTTGGGGCTTGATGCAACCTTTGAGGAAATGGAGCAGGTATAGGACGTGGGTCAATAGGTGAAACAGGGTCCTTTTGTTTAGAGTTTTCTTTATCTTTTGTGGATTTTTCTCCCTTTTCAATATTTTGAGGCACATCTTTCTCAATTCTTCTACCACTCCTAAGAATGGTAACAACCTTAGTCTGTTCCATGGTAGAGCTAGATGTTTCATTAGATGCATTAGTGCTAACAGCATGTACTTCCTTAGGGTTTGCTTATGGTTGAGCTGGGAACTTTTCTTTTTCCATACTTTGCATCATTTGACTCATCATATTTTTTAATTCATTCATGGACTGGTTGGTTTCTTTTATTTGACTTTCTAATTGAGAAATTTTCCTTTCTTGGTTTTGAACATGTTGATTATCCTCAACATGCCTTTTAGGTGGGGGCAAGTAAGGTCCAAAAGAAGGAGGTTGATGAGTTTGATAAGGTAAGGTAAGAAGTCCTTGGTTTTGTTGATGAGGTTGACATGGTCCTGGTTGTGGAACATTAGTCATAGGTCCATTTTTCCAATTGAAGTTTGGATGGTTTCTCCAATTGGGGTTGTTAATCTTTGAATATGGGGAGAAAGGTTTTTTATATGTGTTAAGTGCATTAGCTTGATCATGAAGTACCTCTTGTAATGCTGGAATGGTAGGACATTCTCGAGTAAGATGGGTGGTACTCTTACAAATGCTACACACTTGTTCTTCTTTATTTGAGTTTTTCTTTCCCATTTCTATGTCTTCTACTTTTCTCGCTAGGGATGCTACTCTGGCATTGATATCATCTTTTTTAGACATAGCATACATGCCTCCCCTAGCATGGGTGTTATTGGGCTTAGGTTTGTCTATATGTTCCATTCTTTTTGAGTCAGTCCAGGTCTGTTCCCTTTCAGCTAGCCCTTCCAAATACTCCTTCGCCTCGTCTGGTTGTTTGTTGAGAAAGTTACCGTTACACATCATCTCTACAAACTGGCACATGTCAAAATTTAGTCCTTCATAAAAGAAGATGATGATGTGCCATGGTTCATAGCCATGATGTGGGCAAGAGAGTTGTAGTTCTTTGAACCTTTCCTAGCATTGATAGAATGATTCTTTATCCTTCTGGGTAAAGTTTATTATCTTGCGGCAAAGCATATTTGTTTTATGGGTAGGGAAAAACTTTTTAAGAATTCCCTAGTGATTTCATTCCAGGTTCTTATGAAACCTGATGGAGTGCATTAAACCACATTTTTGCTTTTTTCTTTAAAGTGACGAAAAAGTTTAAGCCTCACAGTTTCAAGACCTATACTTTGTGTTCTCTGGGTACTACATACCTCATCAAATTCTTTAAGGTGCAAGTAAGGACTCTCACTATCTAAACAATGGAATTTGGGAAGTAATTGGATTACTCCCATTTTTAATTCTAACGCACCAGCATTTTGAGAAAGAATTACACAAGATGGTGTGCTAGTGCGTGTAGGCTGAAGGTAGTCTTTTAAAGTTCTACCATGAAAGTTTTGATAACCCTCAATATTATTATCCCCATGTTCACTCTATTGGTCCCACTCCCTATTGTTATTTCTTCTGCAATCTCTATTTGGTTGATGATTATTCCTCCTTCATGGAGGTTGATATTCATCGTTCATCAAGGGTGGTGGGTCCTCATTCATGATGAATGGAGGCCCTTGACTACCATGGGGTGAATTACCCCTTGAGCGTTGATCAATCATTGACGTGGCCTGATCTTATTGTGTGTCTTTTTTGTCGTACTTGACTAACCTTCTGGTTTTGTCATGTCTCCAAAAGTGCATACAAGGAAAGCTTCTTCTTCTTTTTTTTGTTTTATGGAAAAACTAACCTAAATGATGCAACCAAACTTCTACAATGATGCACAAACAAAAGGGCAAACCCAAATAATTCTAAGGTTAATAAGCAGCAATATATTTGACTCTCTTAGATTTGTGTGGGGATGATTTTTTTTATTAGCCTAGACTAGTGCTCCTCCTCTCTTTCAGATTTGACTACTGCTTACTAGTTAGGTTTTGCGTAAGGTGGTTAATACAATTCTCGTGTAAGGAGGCATTTAGACCTCACAAATGTTGATGGAAGGCGTAAAAAAATCACTTGGATTTTAAGACACCCACTATAACCATAATGATCAGAAGCCATTAGAATGACAATAGATCACATCATATTAAGAGGATCTTACGAGCATGTGATGGCCCTATAGGTCTCTTCTGATTGATTTTAAATTAATATGAAAGGAAGGGTTACGCACTTGAGGTGATTATCCTATGTGGGCCAAGAGGTGGTGATGAAATCCACCCTTGATCTTATGGGCGTATGGTGCCCTTACTAATTAATTTCCACACACCATGACAATTTGATCAGCATATAAATCAACTTAAAGCATTAACCGTGCCCTAAGAATGCAGTTAAAAATAGTAAACTAATCCAAAATCCTAAAATGCAACAATTATAAAAGATGCTTTCTATATGAGTTACACTACCAAACAATGCAAATTATTCTAAATGCAAACCCTAATCTAATAAATAAATGAGTGAGGAAACTTATAGTGGGGTTTCTGATGAAGATCAAGTGTGGGCCACCTTAACCCACACTTGCCCTGTATTATACTACCCTTTAAAATTTAAAATGAAAATTACAATTTACAAAGATCCTCACTACAAGACTCACTCAAAAGAAAAAAGAAAGTCCTATTCTAGGAAAGCAGGGAAATTTCCATTTTGGTGAAGATCCACTTGCCAAATTCCTCCACTTTCTAATTTCTTGAAAAATAAAATTAGAAATGAGTACAAAATTTAGGAAACAAGATGATTATACCCCAAAAACAATTGAAAACTACACCTAAAATTTCCTAAAATGCTAAAAATTGTAGTTCCTAATTTTTTTGAATTTTTAAATAAATTTTATGAAAATTCCTTTGTAAGTCCCCAGCAACGGCACCAAAAACTTATTGATGTTTAACCATAAGTGCATGGGTTATTGTAGTGTAGCTTATGCATGTACGGGTCAATCCCACAAGGACTTCACTTAAAAAGTGGAAATTTTAATAAAATTTAATTATCTAAAATTAAAAAGAAATTACTAAAAATTATAGCAATTATAATCAGAATTTAGGTCTAATTAACTTATAAAAATTACAAAATTTTCAATTCCTAAATAAAACAAATAACATGGAAAAACTACTTTCCTAACTTAATCACTATCAATAACTTCAAATCTAATCTTCTGAGAGATGATTAGCCTTTACAGATGCCTTTAGCACATCTTTGATTAGAGATCTACTAGTTGGATTTATCAGATTCCTCAAAATCATCAAGATCTGGGCTAAATTGTAATTTTGAGATTTGGATGGCTTAGATTAAGTTACTGATTTCAGAAAAAGATTAGATATATCAATTAGGACTAGGGGTGTCCTAAGTTAATTTGAAATCAGATGAGAAACAAAGGAGAAATTGAAGATTCTTGGTTGATTAAGGCTAACCCTTTGATTGTGATAGGCCTTGATTGATTTGATATGGATTAGGTAGTTCCTGGATAAGAGAAACATAGATAAAATAGAACTGGAATAAAATAGGACACAGATGTAATTAAAAGGAAAGGACAAAAATGTAATTATGTTTAAAGGAGGAAGGGTAAAAATGGAGTTGATTAAAAAATCTGATTTTTAAGAAAAACCTGACGTAAGAAGAAGACGCTGGAGGAGGGAGAAGAGAAGGAAGAAAGGAAAGAGAGGAGGAAGGAGGAGAGGGGGAAAGGAAGAGGAGAAGAGAGGAGGGAAACTTGACTTGGGTTTTCGTTCCTGGGCTGGCCAGATACGAAGAGGAAGAATGCTGGTGCTGGGAAGTGAACTGGGTAAGGTCCGATGACTCTAGTGAAGAGCTGTATGGTGATGAGCAGAGGAGCAAGTAGAGGGTAGTGCAGACCGAGGTGTGCCAGTGTAGTGGAGCTGTGGACGGTGAAGGTGAAGCCGCTGTTGTGATCAGGGCTGCCGTGCCAGATGAGCGTGAGAGAAAAAGAGATGGAGATGGGAGCGTGGCAATGAAGAGGGATGCTTGCTAGCTCTGACCCAGAACCCGATGAACTTTGCTGCAGTGTGATGGAGTAGAGAAGGTGGGGGTTGATCTGGGCAGTCTAGTCAGTCTAGGCTTGTCGGGGATCAAAGAATGGTGATGGAGAAGGGGGTTCGTGCATGCAGGGGATGGTGATAGGGAGATAACAAGAGAGAGAGAGAGAGAGGAAGGAAAGTGAATTGGGGCTGATGAAGGGGGTGTGGAGTGGTGATGAAGAAGAGGTGAGGAGAGGGTGGCGGAGAGCAAGGCAAGAGCATGGGAGAGAAGGAAAGTTAAGAGAGGGAGGAGGGAATGAGGGAAAGAGTAGGAGAAGAAGAATACGGTGGTGAAGGAGAGTTGTGAGAGAATAGAGGAGAAGAGGAAGGTGGGAAAGTGAATGAGGGAAATAAGACAAAAAGGAGAACGTGAGGGAGTGGGAAAGCAAAGAGAGAGGAATAAGGAGGGAAAGAGAGAAGTAGGGAAAGAGGGAATAGAGAGGGGGGCTGGCTATGGTTGTCCTTTGCTTCTTATTTGCTAATCTGGGTCCCCTCCTTTTACTTTGGAATCTCCTCTAGAATTGTAAGTTGCCTTCTCCATGCTATTTTACTTTTGTCCATGATTCCCAATTAAGCTTAATTATCTTCTAGGAAACTATCTCATATATCTTTGAGAGTGTTCTGGCCCATCCAATGCTCTTTAGAATGATTTGCCCCATTAACTTTTGATCTTAGCCATCCATGTGTCTTTTGGTTGATCTGTAAAATAAAAGACCAAATTAGAATCATCTGAACCATACATTAATCATCTAATGAGCTCTAATGATCATCTGACCATTGATTTTGACAAATTAAGGTTTGGATGGTCAATTGGAGCTAAATTCAAAATCAAGCTAAAATTTGCAAATTTGAACGGTTAGATGATCTAATTGAACGCTAAATTGGGAGTATTTTGACCAAAATTGAACACTTAATAGTCTTACCTTTATTGTCACCTTATCAGGTTTGATCGCTTTTGATGAAAAATTCAAGAATGAATAGCTTAGGTCAAGTGTTAGATCTATGGTCAAATCTAAATGGAAGATCAAATCGGTGGTAGATCTATGTTTTAGGTAGTTGATCATCTTAAAAGAATGGATTGGGTGCAGATTTAGCATTTACTAGCTAATTAATGGTAAGATCGTGGTAAAAGGGTCATATCTAATTTTAATTGATCAAATACATGGTTTTCATTTTATTTGATGGTCTAGATCTGTAATCAAGTTTATTTTTATGATCTAACTATCATATCAATCTATTTAATTTTTAAAATAACTTAATTAATCAAATTATTAAGTGAAATCAATTTTGATCCAATGGATCTAAGTTATTTTATGATTTTTGAGTTTAGATCAATTTAAAATGTGTTGTAATCCTAAATTTTATTGCATAATTATGTCAATGTCATTGAGACAAATCCAACAGAAGTCTCGGATCAAAATTTGGAGTTATATTGCTTTATGAATTGAAAATCTATGCTTTAGATGAATTTAATGGTTCACATTAAATCTGGGCAAAACAAGGATTAAAATAAAGTCATTAGGACCCTCTAGAATATAACATACATTCTGGAACACTCAGTGCATCCTGGTCTCTAGAATGCACTAGAGTGTGTATCATTCTCTAGAACGCATTGGCATTTAGAATGGTAGGAGACTGTTCCGCATGGGTAGAAATGCGTTAGGAGCATGCGTTCCCAACGTGCATCTATAATGCACGTCTTGGTCACTGTTTAGAAGGGAATGGTTTGGAGGGTGTGATCTTGACCATCCATTCCTTTTTTATCAACATCTCTAGCTTGGATCATCATATACTAACTATTTTGACATATTTTAGGGTTTTGAGGCCCACATTTCCATTGGATAGCTTAGATTTTTCATCAGAGCTATCTTAGCTATGATTCCCATCCAAATCAGGCAGTTCCATTCCCTAATGGGTCATTAGCCAGTAAGATAGTTAGAACTAAGGAGAAGGGGGATTACCTGGGCTCGTTGCTGGTGTACTGGTGACTGGCCTGTGGAGAGAGGGACAGGGGGATGATGGTTGCAAGGGGCAAGATGTGGGTGAGCAATCAGATGCCAGCTGGAGGAAGAAGAAAAAAGGAAAATCAATGGGAGCAGGGAGATAGAGAGAGAGAGAGAACTGGGGGGTAGAGTTGGCGTCAGGCACAGCCGGCTGGCTTCATGCCCGTCACCTGAGAAGAGAAAGGCAGATTGGAGGGGGCAATTAACATCGCTTACTGGCTGCCCTGCTCTGTGCTGAAGGGGAAAGGAAAGAGAGAGAGAGAGAGAGAGAGAGAGAGAGAGAGAGAGAGAGAGAGAGAGAGAGAGAGAGAGAGAGAGAGAGAGAGAGAGAGAGAGAGAATATCTAGGGAGTGGGGGTCCCTTTATCGCCGATGGTTCACCCTTCCTGCTGGCAAGTGCATGATCACTAGCCTACTTTTTTGGCGAGGAAGACGGCAACGTGTAAGGTGACACAGTCACCTGTGGGAGATCTGTCACAAAGGTGCTCCTGTTATAAAAAATGGCCTGTTCGTTTTAGACACTTTTCTATGTTAAAACCATATAAATGGGTCCATTTTAAAATTACTCAAATGACCTTACTATAAAAAATCATGTAACTTTCTCATCTAAACTCCATTTTAAGCGTTCTTAGTGTTGTTAAATTTCATTTTTTTAGTACAGTCCAATTATTAAGATTTCAAAACTTTATTTAGATTTTATAAAAATATCATTCATAAAATTTTATTTTATCCTTTTTTTGTAATAAAAATTATATAAAATAAGCTTTTAAATTTTGGGTTATTACATCCTTTCCCCCTTGAAGAATTTTTTTCCTCAAAAATTCTTTTTATGTTATTCCTAAAATAATAATTCATATGTCTTCTTGCTCTACCATCAATTTTCATTTTTAATTTTTTAATAAAATAATTTTACAACAAACATTCCACCTAAGAGATCTTAGTTGGTCTTTCATTTTATCCAAATCTCATAACTCTTTAGTAAATATTTCCCTCAAGAAATCTTAATTTCCAAATTTAATATTTGATTATTATTATTAATATTATTTGTATTGGTTGATACTGCAATCTTTGATTTATTGGAATACTATCTTTCACTTTTCAACTCTCAGAAGCATATTTTCTCTTTCTTTTCTTATTTTGGCACATTCCTCAATTATGTTTCAAAGACATTGTCTACAATCATTAAACCTCAATTGTTAGGAGGCAGAGTAAGTATTGGTGCAATGGTTGGTTCCTTCAATTTCTAAAATTTTCCTTTCATGTGTCACCTCGTACCCATCGTATGTCCTTAATTGTTATCTTAATTAATAGCAAAATAATAATCATCCAATACACTAGCGTAGTGTCTGGTAAGGTTTAGGAAATTTTGTAATTCCATCATTGCTTTAGATCTTTTCCTATTTCATTTCTACCTCAGCTATCACTAGGTCTAATGAGATTATAAATTCTAAAACGACTTAGTCTAATAGGTCAACTTCCTTTAATGAAGACTTGTGTATAAGTATCTATGATGTTCCTTTTAATGTATTATATGCTTAGGCACTTGCTTACTAATATCTGACAAGTTTATTAAGAAATGGTTGGAATACCTAGTTCATGCAACCTATAAATATTTGTTAGCATAAACAACATTATTCTGAGGTAACAACACCTAAATACATTGCTAAGTAATGACCTTGAGATATTTCCTCTTCTAATCCTCCTCTAAGATATCAAGACCTCAAGTTGATCCTTGACAATACTCTAGTTGGTGAAGATTGATTGGACGAGTCACTTTTCTTGAATATATATACTTCTTATTCCTCATTATAACTCCATTCAATTATGTAATAGTAATGTAAGGTATTATCAATTTATCCTTTTATTAACGAGAATCACTGGTGTCCCTTAGTAAAAACAATGGGTCTAATAAAATTCTAATTTCAACAGTTCATCTTATCATTTTCTTAAGATTTTTTCAATTAGGTAAGCATCCTACAACAAATTTTTAAAGTAAAATTAGTTTTAGACTTTAATTCCTCATTGAACACAATCCTTTCATGGTAATTCTAAAAATTCCTTAAAATAAACTATCCTTAGTTTCTTCACTCTACTGCTTCCAAAGTCTACTTATCCATCTATTTTACCTCTATTATGCTCTTCAATAATAAAATCACTAGCTAGATCTTATTTAATCTTTCAATTTGGCAAAACAACTCAAGAGCCTTCATCTTTGATGTCTGGACTTAATCTATGTCTATATTCCTTAACCACGTTAAGTTCATGATCTTCTTGCTTTAACTATTCAATGTACATCAAACACTAATATTTACATCTTATGTTTGCTCAAAATAAAATCCTTCTTCTTCCTGCACTTAGATGAATCTCTTCACTTAATTTGTTGTGCATAATAGATACCACGTCTACATTTTTGGTCAGCAGATATTATGAATCAAATACTTCTATATAACGTTAGACTTCTCTAATAACAACATTGAAATCCTCAAATGTCCATATTTTCGATGAATCCTTACAATATCTCTAGAAATCCATTGAATTTTTTTGTCTATTACCACTACACTATGTTTCTCTACCTAATCAACTCATTCCTTTTACCGTTTGAATTCCATGATCAATCTATCATTACAAATCAAATAGCCTTAAGTAGATTATCATCAAAATATTCTATTAATTATAGTCTAATCAAATTCATTGTAATACCACTTGAATTCAGTCTTTTACATCCACTAACATGTTCATACTCATTTCATGTTCTTCATAATCACATAAAATATTATTTACTGTAATTATTTTCTAATCTACTCCATTATACTTGGGTTGTCATTGTAAGATTGCAGTTACTTCTCATGAAGTCCCATGTAGTTCTTCTAGCATTGAGCTAAGTTCTCCATAATTATCAGTTTAATAGATCTAATATAAGTCAGGGTTAGCTATTAAAGATATCATCAGAATGATATTATATTCTTATTCTTCACACTCATAATTATATTAATCTCATAGAATTATTTATTTGTTTATTTATTTTTACACCTACAAGGGTTAATAGTTTCCTTGTTTACCTCACTACTAATAACTCCCAAACCCTAAGTATTTTGGACTTGATTTTGATAGGGTTCCATCTTCTAATGCCTAAATATTTTGCTAAATTCAACTGTTTTTTTGCCAACTTATGATGTATGTCTTTCTCATTCAATACCATTTCCTATATTAGTTATCTCTATAACTCATATTTCTACTATTTGTTCTTAATTATTTTAATCATATATGACTTTTGAACATATAGGATTGGTTGTGAAAGGATAAACCTAGGTTGTGATACCAACAGTGACAACCTGGGTGTTCATATGCATTTTTAAATGCAAAGCTAACTCCTAATGCAGGACCAATCCCCGATCCCTATTTGAAAACAATTTTATAAAAACAATACAGTGCATCAGAAGAATCTTTTCTTTTAAATTCATTTTGAAAATCCCAGTATCATTTACTTTCAAGAAAACAAAATATCTATATATTATTTTTTTCTAATTATAAAACTAAAATAAAAATATATGCATCCCAAATCTAGCCAGTCATAGCTCACAACCCAACTATATATATTACATATACATGTTGAAAGAGGATAAGTCATACACTTACATTGATTATAGTACGTTACACTTGTCTTCATCCAGATTTACATCCACCTCAATTTGCTCTGCCTTAAGTCAAATTCTTCGAAGACTTGAGATATTGTAAACAATTTACAATATCTTAGTAAGCTTGCGCTTGTGTAGGTGGTTTCACATCTATAGACCAATTTTGAAATCCAATTCGAAATAATATTTCAAATCATTTTTCATGCAGTTCTAAAGAATATAATGATCAGATCAGAGGCAGGAAAGATAATTGAAACTACATGTCAACCTCAGCTTACAGTTTCATGCCAAAACATTTAAAATAATATCAATATAAAACACACATGACTTCAAATGTATATTTTTCAAACAAGCAAATTTTCCTGATAATCTTACATAAATTGTAATATATAATATATCACAAAATCACATGAATGCATAACTTGTAAATTATGTGAAAGATACTCCATTTAACTTGATAAATCAAATTCCATAATATCCTCAAAATATTAAAATAGTAAGTAGTTAAACTGCGAATGCCGACAATCCCAAATAGACACCATCATTATCACATCCACATATCCACCTTAGCGAATACATTAGTCAGTTATGAGTACTCATCTAAAGACCATCATCATGACCATTTACAAGGGGTCACAAAATACAAATCTCATGGTACACTATGCTCAAAAGCAGGTCATTGAAATTGTGTGTTTTTAGTATTTAAAGAGTAGCCACCACATCCTCCATGATGACTATGGATATGTCTTGAAAAGGGTGCCATGAACACCTCCAGTGATCATTTTCCTACCACAACAATAGAGAAAAACATGTGCCTATTTGGACACGAATACTTACCACCTTTGCTGGTTAAAGGTGGGAGGCCAAACTCCTACAACCTCTTAGTATAGTGCCCATCAGGCTTATGAACTTGAACAAACATATATCTCAACCCAAATGTCATTAAATCATATAAATATATATCTCATGCAAAACCATACATTTCTTTAACTCATCTTAAAACATGGGATTGATACAATTTCAAGTATAATCAGTTCTTTAAGCAACATCATTTTCATTTTCCATATAAAAGTTTGCGTCATAGTTATGAAGGTACATATTTATAAATCACAAGCCTCATTGCAAATATTGCATTCTTTTAAAGCTAAAATAAATCAACATGACAAAATATCAATTTTATTATAGTTAAGTAGTGTCAATAGAAAGCATGATAATCAAATGATTTTATTATTTGAAATCTACATATTTTAATGAAATTGATGACATGCTCAAAATCTTAATGGAAATTAGATGTTAAAAGTGCTTACCTTGAACACGGTTATCCCAATCCTCGGAATGCTCAATAAGCTTAGTTCATACCAATCAGTGTCTCTATCAACACATATGTACATTACGATGTCATTATCTTATATACGATTTCTTAATTGTGACCTATATGGGCCTTTGATCCCCATTAATATGGTGATCTTTCCTTTACTACTTTTAGATCATACGTGTTGCTCTTTAATTTTGTTGTAATGTTATGGCCATTGATTAAATTTCAACGGTGTAGGTCATCTAATTGTCTTCAAATTTTATTAATCTCTAACATATAAATAGTTTATTTCATATCTCAATGTTTGATTTATTGATCTGATGGTCATGTTGAATTCTGAATGGTCAGATCTATAGTTCCAAGTCATCCTAGCATCAAATCTTTGAATCTAAAGTCATCAGAACAATCTACCCAATAGATTATCTAAATACCAACATAAGTAGTTCAATTGTTCTTGTTAATGTTTAACACATTCTAGTCTCGTTGGTTTTCTAAAATTTCTATAATTTATTAGGCATCACTAAAATAAAACAAAATTTAACTAATTAAAATAATACTTGGTAGTGGTCATACCTCTGATCACTTAAATCCATGTATAACATTGTGTTTAATGTGGTTTGATTGGGTTTGATCACCTTTGATAAAAAAATTGAGAATGAACAACTCAGATCAAGTGTTAGATCTATAGTCAATTCTAAATGAAAACTCAAATCACTGGTTGATCTAGGTGTTACGTAGTTGATCATGAATTGATCATTTTATAAGGATGGATCGGGTGCAGATCTAGCATTTAATGGCTAATCGATAGTAAGATTGTGGTAATTGATTAGATCCATGGTTTTCATTTTATTCAATGGTCCATATTTGTATTCAAGTTTATTTGGATGATCTAACTATCATATCAATCTATTTAATTTTCTAAATCATTTAATTAATCAAATTCTAAGGTTTGATTAGTTTTGATCTAGTGGATTTGTGTTATTCTATGATTTTTTACTTTGGATCAATTTAAAATGTGTTCTAATCTTAAATTTTACTTCATAATTATGTTCGTATCATTGAGACAAATCCAACGGATGTCTCGAATCAAAATTCGGAGTTATATTGCTTTCTAAATTGAAAACTTACATTTTAGACCAGATTAAATCTAGGTAAAACAAGGATTAAAACGACATCACCAAGACACTCCAATATGTAATGCACATTCCAGAATTCTCCGTGTCCCGTTCTCTAGAATTCATCGGCATCCAAAATGGTTAAAGACTGTTTTGCATGTGCGGTGCAAGTGCAGAAATGCACCAGGTGCATGTGTTCTCTAATTGCATCTGTAATGCACGTCTTGGTCATCGTCCAGACAAGAGCGGTTTGGATAGTGCAATCTTGACTGTCCATCCCTTTTAATGCCGATCTCTTGATTGGATCATCAGATACTGACTATTTTGACATATCCTAATGTTTGGTCCCTTTATTGTCGGTGTTTCGCCCTTCCCGTTGGTAGGTGTGTGATCACTAGCTTACTTTTTCAGCGAGAAAGACGAGAACGTGTAGGGTGATAGTCACCCATGGGAGATTTGTCACAAAGGGGGTGTCATTATCAGAAATGGCACCTCCATTTTAGAGACTTTCTATTTTAAAAACATATAAAGGGTCCATTTTAAAATTATTAAAATGCCTTTGCTATTAAAAATCATGTAACTTGCTCATCTAGATTCCGTTTTCAGTGTTCTTGGTGTCATTGGATTTCATTTTTCGAGTAAAATCTAATTATTAAGGTTTCAAAAATTTATTTGATTTATATAAAAATCTCATTCATAAAATTCTATTTTATCTATTTTTGTAATAAAAATGACATAAAATAAGCTTTTAAATTTTGGGTCATTACTTTATCTATCGATGTGGGTCTATGATTTGTGCTCTCTATTGTTTTCTCCCTTCACCATAGCATGTGTGGCCTACTACTTCACTCTCTTTCACCATGCAGCTCCCATTTCTCCATTCTTCTCTCTTGCTGTCTCTTCCCCTCCACCACATGGGTTTAATTATCTCTACTCTCTCTATCAACTCAAGCTTGCATGATGATGGAAGAAGAGAAGGATCAGTGGCATTCATATTGTGTGGTGGGAGAGAATGGGTAGGTGTGATCCACAACATAATTATGAAATGCTGCTAATCTTTGGAAAATTGTGTGGAGGGACCCATCTTGTGGTGATAGAAGACTTTGAAACCTTGTAATGAGAAGAGGGAGGTGATTAGTGGGTCTCATGCACTGATATGAAGATAAAGAACACAAGGAAGAAGAGAACAGTTGGGTCCATACTAGGATAGAGTAGAAAGAGATTTAGTGGTACCACATAGGAAGGAGAGATACAAGCACCAATCTTTGAGAGAGATAGAAGGACACATATTGGAATGAGAGGGAGAGATGTGACAAGCTATCACCTAATAATGTAAGGGCTGGAATCATCTATATAGAGGAGCAGTGATATTAGTTCATAACCGCTCTAAATTTTTTTCACTAAGCGGTCTACCTATATATGTTCTACTTAGTTCATCTAATTACTTTAGTTTTGGATGTTTCCTATTCTAAATATTATGCAAATTAGTAAGTTACAAGATCATAATTTTTGTTTTCAAACATAGACTGTTGTTTATAAAATTTCTAGCCACCTATGATAAAATGAACTTTTAATTTATATGTTAGAATAATCCAATTCGTATGTTTTTTGACTCAAAGCACTTAGAGGCACTTTGGTTCTCTCTCTCTCTCTCTCTCTCACATATCGATGAGTGATAAGCATAAGGGCACGCTTCTTAGAAGTATGGATGTTATAAGCTATCCACGTCATCAAGAAAAATCTGATTTATCCCCTTATTATATTTTACATATTTGAATTGTTTCTTTCCATAATGCTTTATGTCTTTCTTCTTAATCAAACTATAAAATTAAAAAGATCAATTTTATATTAGCTAATTTTTAGGTTTGGGGAAGGAAAACAAATCGGATGCTAAGTCTCTGTCTCTCTCTTTAAGCCTGCATTTTTGGCCTATTTCATGTATTTCTCTTAAAGACAAAATTAAATTTTCTTTTCTTTTCTAAAAGGAATTTAGAGTGGACAATAGGTGTACATATGATTTTGCAAGAAAACTTAGGGTTGCTGAAGATGGTGTTAGAATTTGTTTTAAGTTAAATAAATTGTGGGACCTATCTTAGCCCAAAAGGAAATTTGATCTATGTAAATGAGAAATTGGAATTGGTATCCCAAAAAATAAGAATTGGTATTCTACATAGAAAAAACAAAACACGATCTATTGTATCCTACATAGAAAAGACAAAGGACTTCTAGGCCATTCTTGCCAAATAAACACACTTAGAGAAATTTTAGGCCAAACAAGGCTCCCTTATACAAAGGACTTCTAAGCCATTCTTGAACACCAATTCATTCTCTCCTCTCTTTCTGGTTCTACGAGTTGCTTTAAAGAGGTTTCTCTTCTTATCATCTTTCAAGACATCTATATTTTGTCTTAACTAATTGACAGAGATCTCTCCTCTAGTCACCAAGATCTCTTTCTTGTCAATCTTTAAGATCACTATTCTTGATTATCTCACTGAGAATTATTTTCACATATTGATTTAAAAAATATTTTAAGGTATTCATTTAGAGATTAAGGTTTGGATTGATTCTAATTGGGCAAATTAATTGAAGTATAAATTGAGTCTTGCTTGGATGAATACCAGAAATAGAGCTGGCATATCCCTTACACATATATAGGTAGGCATCAACTATCTTCAAGAAGTACATTTTAATTGTGCTTAATAGCTAAGGTTCAGTAGATGGATTTTGTGCAAGACTACTTTATTTCTAACACAAGTTCTACCACCGAACAACTGGGTATTAAAAGACATTACACACAATATAGAAATTAGCATGCAAGATAAGAGAGAAATTGCCTAACTAAATGGACAACTATTCTGAGAGCTAAGTTCTTCTACATATATAGAATATCACCATTGTAATACTTAATTACAAACAAAGATCACCACCCTTAGATACAATCTCACCACTAAAAGATATAGATCTCTCAGGGAAAAATCACACTCTCTCTACAAGGATACAAATGTAACACTTGGAGGGAGTAAACACATCTCACTATAGTAGAGTTCCCCAAGTGATATAGAAATGCTAGTCTAAGATTACAACTTTGGCCTATCTTATCATCAATTGAAGACATGACCCATCATCTACCCTAAAAAGCATCTAAAACTTACACAAAATGCTTGAATTAATTAAGATTGAACTAACCTACTTGAATTAAAATACAATGGGATATTTATAGATGGAAGCAAACCTCCCACACTAGGCAAGTACAAACTAGCATAGAAACCTTTTAATTATATAAATTGTTTAACCAACAAAAATTCCTAATTATATGAGCATTAACCTCCAAGACTTCTTAAACTTGTTCACTTGTTTAGCCTTCTTTGAAGAGTTACTAAACACATTCAAGAAACTTCTAAATTCTTACAATATACATTAACAAGCTTCTAAACTTATAGAATTCCCTAGTTAAGACTTTCAAAATCAAGGAGTTAGAATCTTTGACTAGTCAACCATTGACTCCTTGGCCAAGTAAGTTTGGGGAGGCATTTTTGACCTTCAAACTTTAGAAACGTTTAGGTAGTCAATGCTTGACCACCAAGGAACTCATCTGAGATGTCCACCCCATCATCTTTATCATGATTTACAAGATTTAATCTTGACGTTTAATTATAGGCATCTTTAATCATGGCATAAAAATGTTTTATTTTGGATGATCAATGAACTTGTTTTAAAAATAATAGAAGCACATAGGTTTATTTGAAGTATAGACATGCAATTAAGGGTAGATCACATGAGGACTCAACTTGAAAATTATAAATTTTAATCAAAATATAACTCAAATTATTCTAACCTAACCGACCAATGAGAAACAATTAAAAAATATAATTAACTATCAATTATAGTAGAAAGGGACAAATTCATAAGATTATAGAATCTAAGCTTTTAGAATCCACCAAATTATTAATCACTATCATTCATATATAAGCATCATATATTTGACATAACATGTTAATATAACAACAATGAAATATTAACATGGAAGATATATACATTGAAAGTCCAAATTCTTGTATTTTCTCAAATCTAATGATTTATCTAGCTTAATTTATGTGTATTCAAAGCATAGCTTGTATCTTTTTACTATTACAAATTATTTATGAGTCCACATATTTCAAGATAATTAACATACAATAACCAGTCCCTAAACTATGAAAATTAACTCATTATTCCCATCAAAAGAGCAGTAAATATGTATGCTACGTTGTATGGGAATTATAAGAACTGGTAATTCATTCTCTTTTAAATCCAATGACTACTTATGCATGAACAAATCACTAGCTTAATGTGGATTCATCCTCACCTTAGATGGATGATTTAGCTACTCATAATTAACATGAAAAACATACCCAAATCTAGTGAAAAAAATCTTAAATAATAAGGTAAAAATATCCACAAATTAACCTAATCTAACCTATGAAGATCACTGATCTAAACTATAAATGAGTAGGACAAAAAAATGCTCTAAAATCAATAGAAAAGCATCATAAAATCAGTGAAATTCTAACTTAAGACTATCATAAAATAAGTTGGAAAAGAGTTCCTAATCTATCTTAGGTTAGGACGTTTTCTATCCATGCTTGGGATAGTTGGAAAACTGCCATAAGGTGGCTAAAAACTTCAAAATCCTAGGCTCATCTTAGCATAAAATTAAACTCTAAATTGAAGCTAAAATAAAGCACATATACTATGAATAAAACATGAAATTAAATCCCAAATGAAACTAAAATAAGACAACTAAATCAAAGTACAACATGAAAGTAAATTATAACTAAAAGATAAAACAAAACACATATAATCATAGCATTTAAAAAAAATAAAATAGAGCAATTAAACTATGACTAAGGCATGAAAATAAATCTACTTATAAAAGTAAGAATAAAACACCTAAAAGCATATCTAAACATTAAAATTAAATAAAAATATAATGGACTTTTACTAGAATTAAGATTGAGAACCTTACAAGAATTTGATGAAACTACAAAGAAAGTTAAATGGAAACAAACACTTCCTCATATTGGAAGTTGACTCCCAAGGTCTCCTTCTTGACGTGTCATGCATCTAGTCACTCTAGGATCTTCTCCTCACCATGTTAGTGCAAGATCTTCCTTCCTTCAAACCCAAACTAAACAAAGCTCTCTATGATGACTCAGGTTTTTTTTTTTTGTAACACATTTTGTAATACATTTTCAAAGGTAGGGCCCTTAGTAGTAAAATTTTTTTGTAAAGCAAAGCAACAAAAATTCTTTTCTTTAAAACTTGTTTTGAAAAACCCAAGTCATGACTTCATACATAACATAAGTAGAATTTTTGTACAAGATAAAATTTCATTGAAGAAATATATTTTTATTAAATTCCAAAATCCATCCAGTGATTCATAGTACAACTCGGGTATTAGTACAATACTTGTCCAAATTACATAATCCAAATCTCACCATACATTAAAAACTCTCAATACAATAGCCTATTTACTTGTGGTGCATATACAATTATAACATTTATGATCTTCTCTCCTAAAACAAGTTTTATTAATATAATTTTATCATTGGTTCCTTTAATTCTACAACTTTATATTTTAAGAATTTGTCTCCCACTATCCCTACACCATTTCTATTATTTTTCTTTGCTACCTAGCAAAGCTTATACCCATCTATTTATTTAGTTTTGGCCCCTTTCCACTTGGTTTCTTAGATATAAGCAGTATTGACTATCTTGCATTTCATAGTATCCACTAACTCTAGCTTCTTACATGTTAACATGCCTATATTCCATCTAACAATATGAATCTTGTTCACTTGACCTAGCCTATTTAATTGCACACTTCTTAAGCGGCGTGGGAACCCACACATACTTTCCACTACACCTTGGTTCTGATGCAATGCATTGTTTCTGAGGGAACGCTCTAGGAGCCCTTACCTATTTTCCAATGCACCCAGGATCTGATGTAGTCCTCACTTATGGGTAAATGCCCTAGTATCCCTTGTCCATTTTCCACTACGTGCAAGATCTGATGCAGCACATCGCTTAGGGGGAATGCATTAGCCCCATGGAATGTTAAAAATTAATTCATGCATGGAGTTTTCCATGGGTTTTACTTGTGGATGGAACCTGACACAAAACCCTCCTCCTTTATCTAAGCTCAGGACTAGCAACAGTGGAGTTTAAGTAGAAAAAATCAATAATAAAATTAAAAGGACAAAAATTGGGTAGAAAAGACTGAAAATAGAGTATGAAAGGGAAGAATGAATGAAAGGGTTAAGGAATGAGTTTTAGGTGGATCTTTTAGAGATTGATAATGAATGGAGCAATATGGAGTGATTTTGAGGGGGAGATATAGAGTAAAAAAAAAAAAAAAATGAAAAAAAAAAAATGAAAAGAATGAAGCACAATAGAGGAAAAACTACAAGCCTTTCTTACTTGTTCTCTTCTCCTCAGATGTTCCTCCCTTTAAGATGTTCTCTCCTAGAGTTTGATCACTTTGTGAGGTCCTCTAGGGTTGGGAATGATAAGTGTTCAATTTTGTATAAACGGTATCCAATTAGTAGCCAATGTGTTATAACTTATAGTGTTAAATTAGTTTTTGGCCAAAATTTATAACACATGCATTTTTGACATAAGAATATAAATTTGTGATATTTTGCAGGTTTAGAGGCTAACCAAGAGTAAGTATGTTAATGATCATAATTGGCTTGGATTTAATTAGGGTTTTTCTTCTTTTATAGGTGTTGAGAAGGTAATCCAAAGGTTGAGCTTGATCGAGATAAGAATTGACGCTATTCATGAGGTTTCCTAATCAAACTAGAAAACCTAAGCAAGCCATACATTTCTACTACCTTTGCATGAGAGCTATTCAAGCCACCTTAGCCATACAAGCCATGAGAGAAGGTGACAAGCTTAGGAATTCAAGCCAAGCCATTCTAGCCACTAAATCTTAGGGTATGAGCCATGAAGCCAAGAAAATGAGCCCTCCAAGTGAGCCACAGAAGCCAACTAAGCCAAATACCACATGAAGGCACACAATTGGAGGAGAATTCAAGCAATGACCCACTTCCTAAATTTGGATTTTCAAGGTTCAATTAGAAGGTCTGAAAGAATTATGTAAACAGTAAGATCATTATGCATTGGTGGACCCATCAAGAGAGAAACCCAACATTCCTACTCGATCTCCCACTTTTTTTTCAACTCTTTTTCCTATGGTTACAAGTTAAAGGGGGTAGACACATCATTATGAAAAAAATGTCCTCCACTTTCCTATTTGGTGATCAAGGGTTTCCTAAATAGAAAACCCTAGATCTACTTCAATCCAAACAACTTCGAATCCCTAAATCTTTACACATATTTCCTAAACACCATTCCTTACTACTTACATAAATTTTTATCTACCAAACATCATAAAATTTGGAAGGAAAAAGATCCACTTTTCTTCCATGAAAAAGGCATCCCTATTAAAAATTACAAACCAACCATCATGTCTCTCTTATGTCATCTTTCCACTCCTATTTCTTACAAGGTCTTGCTAATTCATCTCCCATATAACCTTTCTCATTCAATACATTCCCTTGAATAGTGACAGCCAAGAGAGGAGATAGCTTAAAGCCTTGAGTCTCCACTTACTTCTACCCATTTTTCTCCTTGTTTTGCATCTTAATTTTGGGAAATATTTCCTTAGTTCACCCACTTAACCCTTGTTTCTCTTAAATTCCTTCATTTTTTTTCTTTGCATGTCATTCTACTTTAGTTTAGAAGATTTATATTTATATTGAAGTTCTGTTGTTGTTTAGATGCACTTTTGCAAGCAAGAATAGTGCACACTTAACATGTGTTCTAGACAGATTTATGCATGTAATTTTTATGTATAATTTGAACATGATCCAATAAAATTATTTATGAATTATTATCATGGATTATTTGTTTCATCAAACTACTTGAGATTTGGGTTTTTTCCTTGCATAGAAGTTGTTGTTTTAATAGCTTTTTAATGTGAGATTTGTTGAATGTTCTTAAGTACAAAAATCTAGAAATTGTTTTTTCCTTAGTGCTTTAATTCCAGCCATCTAAACATTGTTTTTTCTTGAATCCTTAGCTAATAAATTATATTTTCCTGTTATTTTAAGATAAGATAGTTAGTTTTCACGTTAGTTTACTATTAAATCATGAAAAATAGACATCTTTTGGGCCATAGAACCATACACACTGACCATGGACCATGTGCATAGTACTAAACCACTTGCTTATTTGATTTTTGGATAAGTTAGTAGCATGCTATTTTAAAAAAATTGGTAATCTATTGTTTGCATATTTTTTTAGGTTCAGAAAGTTTCCTTTTGTAATTTAGAAAGTTTCCTTTTTAGTAGGTTTTAGGCTAGGTAATTTTTAATTTGGGAAAGTTTCTAATTTAGTAGTTTCCTTAAGTTTCATTGCTTAGTTTGATTCTTTCTAAAGTTCTATAGTTTCCTTTAGTGAAGTGCATGTTAGTTAAGCAAGTTTCCATTTTCATTATTTAGTTTTAATTTAGGCAATTTTTCTTTTTAGTTTTAGTTTCTAATTTGAGTACTTTAATTCAATCCAACCCTTCTCTCTTGGCTGAAGCTAAATAATTTGAATAAGATCCAATCCATTGTAAATCTGTGAGATTCCTCATAGGATCAACCTCACTTGTGTGAAAATACCATAGCTGATTTGTGTGCTTGTGAGTAATTTTAAAGCTACACCAAGTTTTTCTTGCCGTTGTTGGGGAATCACAATGGATTTGTGGTTGGATCCTTGTTTAGATTGTTAACCTTTAGTCTTAATTTTAGGTTACATTAGGTTAGGATTTTGCATCATATAGTTGCTTATTTTCTTAATTTCTCACAAAATTAATCCATCTTACCTATTTTGTGTGAGGGAAATTTAGCAAAGGAGCAGCTTCATCAAACTTAGGATTTAATTGTTTCCTTAGATTAGGGTTTTTTTCTGTTCTTTGAGTGAAATTTGTAGTGAGGCCCATTGCAACTTGCAATTTCAATTTTAAATTTAAATGAGGTTGTATTAAAATAGGACAGATGTGTGGTATGGAGGCCTACACTTGATCTTCATCAGAAACCCCATTGTAAGTATCTATCACTTTCTTTTTATTTCCTAGTTTAGGTTGCATTTAGTGTAATTTGCATTTGGTTGGTAGTGTAATTCATATAGATTAGGATCATTCATTTTAATTTTTGCATCTTTATTTAGGGTTCTTGCATTAGAGAGCACCTATTTAACTTTGGTTGGATAGCAAATAAGTTGCATTGGTTTGTTTTCTTGTATTGTATTGCATTTTTATTGGTTTTTGGTGGATGTGCACATTGTTAGCAAGGGCCCCATAGGAAACTTTATAAGATAAGGACTAGATTTCATCACCACATCCTTGGTCCACTAAGAAAATAAATCCAATTCCTTATATGCTTGCTATCCCAACTGTTAATCTTTAATCTATAATCAAGTAGCAAGAGACTTAGGGGTTTGAGCTCATAAGACCCTTTTCGAAAGAGGTAATCTATTATCACTCCAGTGGCTCTTGAACTTTGTAATTACAGTGGGTATCCAAAATCCAAGTGATTTTCCCATGCCTTTTGTTGATGGATGTTGTGGTCTAATTGCCTCCTTCCATGAGAATTGTATTAACCACTTTGGTTAAGACCTAACTGGTAAGCAATAGTCCAATCTATATAAAAGGAGGAGCTGTTTAGATCTAGGTCTAAGAAGCTGCCACCTATGCACTAAGAAAAGATAATTAAGAAACTGATCGATTAGCAATTACTAGGATTTGATTGCACATTGCTTAAAGTTGAAGTCAGCATATAGTTAGGACATTTAGATTGGAATAATTTATGCAAGGGTGTTGATCTCAAAACTTAGAGTTAGCACCTTTCGACCCAGAGATTCAACACAATCTTAGACAAGGGAAAAGAAACCAAGTTCCTATCCCCACGGTCGGACCACCAATAGAAGTTGACCACAAAGCTTTTAGAGATTTTTATACACCACTACAACTCAACACCCCATCTTACATAGCTTTACCTCCTACAAACGCAGACCACTTTAAATTAAAGCTAAGAGTTATCCAATTATTCCTCACCTTTTATGGTCGAGATCGAGAAGACCTTTACTTATATATCAAGGAGTTCTTTGATATTTCTACTACATTTCAGTTCTAAATTTTTTTGGTTGATGCTATTAGGCATAGGCTATTCCCATTCTCACTCAAGGACAAAGCCAAGTCATGGCTAAATTCCTTAGAGGTAAGTTCCATTAATACATGGGACCAATTGTGTAGGAAGTTTTAAAACAAATTATTCCCCGTTCACAAAACAATTTCTCTTCATCATGAAATTATCAATTTCCAACAAATGGATGATGAACAGTATTAAGAATGTTGGCAACAGTGGAATGAACTGCTACAAAAATGCCCTCATCATTTATTTGAGAAATCGTAGTATGTCCAGTACTTCAATGAGGCATTAATACCTCAGAGTAGACAAATGATAGATGTAGTAAGTGGAGGGGTTCTCATGTTAAAAGATGAGTGTGAGGCCTAGGAGTTCTTTCAAACATTGGTAGATAATTCCCAGCAATGGGATTACTCCAATAGGAGAGAGAGAATCGACCAGCCTCCAAAGAAAGGGATTCTATATGAGATAGGGGTACATACATATCTATCCCATAAACTCAACATTGTACTTGAGATAATGAAAAGTATGATGGGAGAGCGGACAAGCTTAAAACTATGTTTCAATCCTTGATGGCTACCACATCTCTTAAACCTCCAAAGAGGTTTGTGCTCTTTGTTCCCACCAAGCCCATATGACCATGTCTTGTCCATCAAATAGAGTGCTTAATGACTATCTTATTCAGCTGGTGAATGCATTGAATGCATATTGCAATCCTAATAGAAACCCATATTTTGAGACCTACAACCCTAGATGGGTTAGGCATCCAAATTTTTCCTGGTCAAAGAATGACTACCAGGAGGGAGCATCTGTGAACCCAAAGCTTTCCTCCTATAGCTATAGTTCCAAGTAGCCACTTGGCTTCCAACAACCTCAGCAACCCTAGAGATATAGGTTCACCAATTATTAACCAAACTACGTAATAGAGGAAAGGGTTAGTTTCCTAGTAAACCCATCCCTAAGGGCTAGTTTGAGATATGGTCAAGTTCTCAAAACCTTAAACCTCATGAGCCTGCCAAATCCATTACCACCCTTGAGAGTATTTGTTAGATTGACAACCAGGTTGGGTAGGCAGGCTAAGGAAAATAAAGGGGAAAAAGAGGCAATCAAAACATAGGATAATGAGAAAAGATAGAAAACCCATGTAGAACCTATAGTGGAGGCACCCTATGTGCTTAAAAATCATTTCCTTAGTTACTGAACAAGGTTAGAAAGGGAACAAACTTTAATGAGTTAATGGATGTATTTAAGCATGTTCAAATCAATATTCCATTGCTCAACGCAATAAAAGATGTCATTTCCTATGTCAAGTTCTTGAAAGAGCTCTACACTAGAAAAAGAAAGCTGAATGTCCATAAAAAAGCTTTCCTCACTAAGCAAGTAAGCTCTTTGATACAATACAAGACCCCACCAAAGTTTAG
This sequence comes from Warburgia ugandensis, assembly GCA_035236585.1. Lineage (NCBI taxonomy): Eukaryota > Viridiplantae > Streptophyta > Magnoliopsida > Canellales > Canellaceae > Warburgia > Warburgia ugandensis. The sequence goes on along the minus strand of CP141126.1, from coordinate 81,663,106 downwards.
AGACCCATGATGTCCTACCATTTCCTACATTATTGGAGACCATGTCATAGATAGGAAACTACTTGACATCAGGGCCAGTGTTGACTTACTACCGTACTCTGTCTATGAGCAACTAGGCTGGTGAGTTAAAACCAACCACTACCACACTGCAATTAATTGATAGATCTATCAAGATAACCCGTGGTTTGGTTGTAGATGTGTTAATATAGGTGGAGAAGTTTTATTACGTGGTCAATTTCATTGTACTGGACACCCAACCTGTATCTAATCCCGGTAGTTAGATTCTCGTCATACTTGGACGTCCATTCCTTGTAACGTCCAACACAATTATTAATTGTAAGAATGGTGTAATGAAATTGTTATTTGACAACATGATAGTTAAGTTAAATGTCTTTTAATGTTGATCAACAATATTTAGACCTCAATGATTCATGTGATGTGAATTTGATTGAGAGTCTAATTCACAACATTCATCCACCATTTCCATCTCTGACCTATTAGAGGCTTGCCTCATGCATTTTAATGGAGGTTTTAATTTAGACAAGTCTATTGAGGAGAACCTTCTAGAGGTTGCTCCAATTATGGATACCTCCAAGTGGGGCCCTATGTAGAGCCACTCCCTCCTTTAGAGTTTGTCCCCATACCCTTTATAGAGCAACCACCTTCTCTAGCCCTAAAATCTTTGCCTGACAATCTTAAATATTCTTACCTACAACTAGGTGCAACCTTACCTATTATAATAGCATCAAATTTAGATGATGAACATGAGGGTAAGATTTTAGATGTTCTTAAGGAACATGAGACTGCTCTAGGATGGATCATAGCAGACTTAAAAGGGATTAGTCTAGCCATGTGCATGCATAGGAACACTTGGAAGAAAATACTAAACCTTCTAGGGAGATTCAAAGATGACTGAATCCCCATACGAAGAACATGGTTAGAGATGAACTCCGTAAGCTTCCAAATGTTGGCGTCATATACCCCATTTCTGATAGTACTTGAGTCAGCCCCGTTCAGGTTGTACCCAAGAAATTTGGGATCAAGGTAGTAAAAATTGAGGAAAATGAGTTAGTTCTAGATGGATACTCTAGTTACAACCAAATTCCTATAGCATTCGAGGATCAGGAGAAGACCACCTTTACCTAACCTTTTGGTACTTTTGCTTACCGACATACGTAATAACCCCAATTTTTGTATTTGATTGAGAAAAATCAATAAAGTTTGAGTTTCAGATATTTTGGGCTGAAATATTAGGGTTATTTAAAATATACTTTTTATAAATGTATAATCAAATCATAAGATATGTAAAATTAAAATTAAACTTAGCAAACCCTTCAAAATGACTGTAAGCACAACAAATTTCGAATTCGGATGAGAAATCCTTAAGTTTTTCATTTTTTGGACAAAAGGGGTAAAATAGTAATTTTACCCAAAAAGAAAAATCTCCCAAAAATTAAAATATGAAACATCAAAATTTAGAATGTATTGAGAAATACGAATCCAACGCCACTAAGCACACTCAAATCCGAGATCATGGGAATAAAACCCAAAATTTTATGCATAAATGGCAAAATGGTCTTTTTACACCATGTGGGGCCCACATGGGGCCTACCACGTACCCAACAACTAATTTTATCAGCAGCCCATGTGAAACATGGGTCAACAAATATCAGTTGGTCTTGGGGAAGAAAAATTAGGCATGGGAGCATTGAAGACTTTCATGCCATTTAATAATAAAAAAATAAAATATTATAATCATGGAAAAAGACCCAAAATGCCTATAAATACAACCCCAAAAATCCTCATAAAATCTCCACGAAATTCTCTTCACTTTTCCTGAAAAATTGGATCTAGATCCATCCCCAAAAACCCAAAATTTCCAAGAGTTAGATATCTTTTCAACTTGTTTTTCTTTTTAGATTGGAACAAGAGACCTAAAATCAATTAGGCACTCTGTTCTAGATCTAATTTGATCATTTCTACCATCCAAAAATTCCCAACATATCTATTCTACAAAACCCCCAAAGAAATTTTAAGATCCAACAGATCAAACAACGGATATTCGCAAGAAAGGTGGATTTTAGGCCATATCTTCATCAACAAGGTATTTTTTTAAATTGGGCATATAACCAAGGTTTTCTCTCCAATCAGGTAGGTGGAAATCCTTTTCATAGATGTTTAGTACTATTTTATGTAATTTTTATTTTACTGTAATTAATTTTGGTAATAAAAAGGTAAAAATAAAGTAAACAACATAACCCTTAATTATGGATGGTAGAGTGCTCAGATGAAAAATCTGACTATACCAATCCATCTAGAAGGGTCCAAAATCCCTAGGGTAGAAGTTTCATCAAAATCAGAGACGTTTTGGGCCCTCAATTAAAGAGGATTGATTGGATGGTCCAGAATGGACTATCCGATCTCCAGATCAGACGACGCCCAAGACGCACACGTGATGCACCGTCGGAATGGTGCGTGCGCTGCGTGTGGAGCATCGTCCCAAGTGAGACGATGGTGCATGCATCAAATCCACGAGCGGATGCGCCTAGCAACAGCCCGTTTGCGGGCGCGCGGACGATGGGCGTTCCGCTCGTCCCGTTCGCGTCCGTAGACGCCACTCCAGAGCGCTTCGTCCCCTCATTTGAGTGGACGCACCCGACAACGCCTGGTTCATTCTGCTCGATTTGTTCCACCTGTTCATTCTGCTTGACTAATCTGGGCAGTCCATTCCTTGGGCCCAGATTAATTACAGGCCCTAGGAAGACTGTAAACTTTCAGATCCAATTTTGGAGTCATCTGAACTCCAAATTGAGATCGGAAAGAAGCTATGGAAAGCTTGAAACCTCTATTTTATGATAAAATGATAAAATGGACATGTTATTTAGTAAAAACTTTCTATATTAAAGAAATAAGTTTCCAATTACCTAGATCTTCAAGATCTGAGATGATCAGATCTTGAAAATATGTTTTAATAATGATATAATATTGAAATAAAGTAAGATCTTTGGTTTAATTGGGTATATATGAGATATATTAAGGGATCTACCCATTATGGTAGAAAAACCCTAAAAATACAAAGGGACCCACTTGATTAATGAGATCAAGTGTGATCAGACCCTTGGGATGGAAAGAATAAATGTTTATATGATGAAATCCAAGGAAATCATATGGATTATGATAAAAATAGATCAATATGATCTTTTGACCTTAATAAAGAAAATTCCCTAAATCTAACTAAAATCCTTAATCAAAGGAAAAGATCTAAGATCATAATAATAAAAGCATAAAAGGTTAGTAAATTACCTAACCCCAATAAAAATAGTAAGTAAGATAAGGATGATCAAACAAGATCCATTAGATCTTGGATGATCAAGAACAATAAGAATAAGAACACTATATTGTACTTAGCATGCATGTTTATTAGTATACTTGTTATAGTTCACTAGATTAGATAATCCAAACCCTTGATCAAAGATGATTCAAGGAAGAAAACCAAGAGCATCCTCCATAGGGATGATCCAAGAACTGAACTTAGATCAAAGAAGAACTAGATGATAGAAGATCTAGGACCTTGATCTTTATCAACATGTGTAGATTGTCAATCAAAGGATCTATGAAAGATCAAGATCAAGGAGACGGACATACAAAGACTTAGAGATAGAAAAATACTTAGATATGAATGATCTAAAGATCATTCTAAACATCAGATCTAGTGATCAATAGGATTGTTCATAATTTATATATTGACAATATGTATGGATGTACAGATTACATACATCAGTCAGGATCATGGAAGATTGGGGAAAAGAGATCAATCCTTAAAGGTAGGAGGATTTGATGAATGCATTTACATGAGATATACATGATTGTACTCATGATCTTATGTTGACAAGAGTAATCATAATACTTGTATTAAATCTCTTGAAAACCTTATGATCCAACCAAACACATATAAGATGGTTAAGGACTAAACTATAAGTGAATAGGGAACTAGAAAATATTTCAGCCCTAAGTAAACAAACATATGGTCTGATATATATGAAATCTATTTTACATACAAGCTTGGAGGCTTGTGAGTTTGTTTTAATAGGAATAGGCCTAGGGAATGCTATTGCTAGAGGAGTTATGAGGGTTTGGCCACCCGCTCCTTGAAATTTGATGATATGATGATACCTTGCCAAATGAGAGGCTAAAAGTCGGGTGGTGGCAATTATGGGAAGGCCACCACTGTGAAAGTCTTGCCCCCCCATACGGGCAGTGACATAATATTTTCCACCGTGGTATCAGTGGTGAATAGGGCAGTTATCCGAGCGCGCTAGTACGGATCGACCGCAAAGATAACAACCTTTCTGATTATTTTGCACTATGATGCATATGAGAATAGGCATAGTGAAATGCCTTATGTTATAGCACAATGAAATGCTAGGTAATTGTATATTACCAATATTTCCCAAGAAGGGAAATTCCTAGTATAAGATTAGCTGTAATACTAAATTCTCAAAATGAAGAGAATTAATCAGCTTAGTTGGGAATGATATTTGACTATTTTTACGAATTTAACTAGTTTACCCATGAAGGGTATGTATGTATATAGATATGCATAACTTACAAAGTAAAGAGTATGTTTAAGGATAATGAGATTATGAAGTATTGGAATTACATTGTCAATGTTATGTTTCTTGAATCCCCTACCAAGCATTGCTTGCTGAGATATTGCACTTGTTGCAATATCTCAGATCCAGGGAAGGAGAGTTAGGAGCTGAAGACTATAGAAGACTTGAAAAGAATAATCTTCAAGGTATACCCTTGAAGACATGTATTTTTCTTTGTTGAGAGTTTTATTTTATGGTGAGCTTGAGTTTTGGATTATGTAATTTTGACAAGTATTGTACTAGATTTGGTTGTACTGTGAACCACTGGATGGATCCTGGAGTTTAATAAAAGTATATTCCTTTAATGGAATTTTATTTTGTACACAAATTATACTTATGTTATGTATGAAGTGGTGACTTGGGTTTCCAAAACAAGTTCTAAAGAAAAGAATTTCTGTTGCTTTGTTTTGCGAAATTTTTTTACACTCTTAAGGGCCCTGCCTTTCAAAATAATTTACAAGTCATGTTTCAAAAACTCGGGTCGTCACAACATATGCCTTTTGGGCTTTACACTACTCTTGCTACATTTCAAAGGTGTATGTTGAGCTTCTTTTCTAATATGGTATAAAGGTTTCTTGAGGTTTTCATGGATGACTTCTCAGTATTTAAGTCATCTTTTGATAAGTGTCAGTACCACTTAAAGTTAGTTCTTGAAAGTTGTCAAGAAAAGAATTTAGTATTAAACTAGGAAAAGTGCCATTTATGGTACAAAGTGGGATAGTTTTAGGCCATATAATATCACACACTGGGATAGAGGTAGATAAGGCTAAAGGCTTTAGGTACACATGTAGGTGGTCCCCATTCTAAAGTGCAAAGACAAAGTGAAGAATTTAGGTCTCTTGTGGACCCTGGCTTGAGTGGTGCGTGCTTCCATTAATGTGTATGGCTCTCAAGATTTACTTAAAAGCTCCTTCAAGGTGGTAAAATGCATGCATGTATGCATAGAAGTTATGCCACCTTATATTGTGATATTTACATCCTCTTTTGCGTAGATAAGGTTCTGCGATGCTTTTAGTGTTTCTTGTTATGCCAAAAATGATCTCAACACTCATTCTGCATTCTGAACTTTCGGACTTCATTAAATTAGGTAGGTGGGCCCATGTTGATATTTAAATTCTGGATTATCTATCTTTTAGGTTTGTAATGGCAAAAATATCCTTTTGTTACAATTGGACCCTAATCATGCAAAATGTAAAAATAACCTAATTAGAGATCTTTATGATAATACCAGGGCCAAAAGATGCTAAATATAGTGATATTTTATGTTCCCAGACTTAGATTTTATTAGAGTGAAACTACTAAAATAGAAAATAAAAAATCTAAAAAAAATTCTAACCACTTCTGCATGTGCTGTTGTCTGCATTTAGCATATGCAAGAAGCCTTTGAACTCCTAGATTACCCCTAGTTGATGAGTTATATTCTCGTAAGGGTCTCAAGTAATGATACCCATAAACATTTCAAAACTTTTATGCAAGTTCTACATTTATTTGAGAGAATTTTCTTCTATTCATTGCATATTTAATATCCAACTTTAGCTTACTAATAAAGATAAAAAAGAATGTCAAAACCCAATCTCTATGCTAAAGATATCCCATTAGTTTGTTAAATCTTAGAATGTGAGTGTGTGAATATAGCATATATATATATATATAATTATTGGTTTTCAAATCAAATATAACCTAAATTACTGTCCAAATTTTTGCATTGACTTCAAATTTCACAAGATACACTTGTTACTTCGAAACAAGTTGCTTTGAAGTGGTTAACCTCTCATTAATATGTGAATAGAATGTTGTTCATTAAGTCCAAAAAAAAAATCTCACATATTTCATACAAAAGAACGATAACTTAGAAGGAATGATAATAGTCCGATAAAAGGATATCAACTGCTAAGAATGTTATACTCTACTAATTTTCCTATTTGTTCATAACAATATCCAAGGCATACTACTCCTAAGATCAAATTAGGTCTTTCACTAGGATGAAATAAAGGCTTGGGTAAGGGTTATTAAAGGAATGAGTATAAAAGTAAACAAAAGTTGTTTTGAAGAATATGCAAAGGACTTCTAAGATGTACACATAACTTTCCTTTCATTTTTCTTCACATGTGTGAACATTCTTCCTCATTGGTTACATTTTTTTTTTCTATTTAACTTAACTTTATATATAGTCTTTCTTTGAACTTTTCTTCTTTTCAACGCTTTTGATGTTCATCTCTTGAGTTGTATTGCTCATACTTTTTCTTCAAAATATTTCTTCAATCTTCTCTACATATTTCGAAAACAAACTAGGTAATAGATATCTTATAGATTACAATATAGGTAGTGGTTGTTTGGCTAACAAAGAAAAGGTTTATATTTTAAAGGCTTAGGGGGCTTACAATTGGACAATAACATAGGAAAGGCTAAAGGCTCTAGGTTTTCCAAGGATGACCTCAATCATTTCCTAGGTTTCATATGGCATAAAAAATGACCATAAACTTAAGAGATGTATGATAGGTATTCAACTTTGTATAAAAAATCACCCAATTAGTTGTCCATGTGTTATAATAAGGGTTTTTGGCTAAAATTTATAACACATGCATTTCTAACCCAATATACCAAATATTTGATAATTTGTAGATTCAACAGATACTCTGAGGTAAATATGGGAATAAACATATTTTTTATTTAATTAGTATTTTTTTTTTGTAGTAGTCGAGATGATGATCTGATGGTCGAGATCAATTGAGATGAAAAATGAAAATAAAGATCAAAAGATCAAGTTGAAGCTTAAATATCATTAATCTAAAATGAAATTAAGGATCAAGGCAAGCCAATGATAGAATTGGAGAAGTCATAGGTGGCTAAAGTGGGCCCATGTACAAACCATGCAAAGTCCACCACATTTGCATGGGATCCATTCTTTTTCCAACCTCATCCCACCATTCCTTTTCCCTTAGGTCACCTTTTAATGAGTTCAAAATACCTATAAATAGCCCCCATGAGGGCTTCCATGAATTTGGAACATATAGGGGCATCTCCCTCCTTCCCATCTCTTCTCCCTCTCTAACTCCTTCAATGAATCATGTTTGGAGATTGACATCTTCCTTCAGCATTCCATGCCTCCTCTCTTGGGATTATGATCTCAATTTCATGCTTGAATTCTCTTTAAAGTCAAGGTTAGTTCCTTGATTTTGTTTCTTGTTTTGTTGCTTTTGATTTATTATTGTTTAAATCTTAAGTTCATACATTGTTTTCCTTTTGTTACTCCCTAGTTTTTCCTAGGTCATGTGATCTTTATTTAAGCCTTAAATCCTTGATCAAAAGATCACTAATCTCTTCTAGTGAAATGCCTTATGTTATAGCATAATGAAATGCTAGGTAATTGTATATTACCAATGTTTCCCAAGAAGGGAAATTCCCAGTATGAGATTAGCTGTAATACTAAATTCTCAAAATAAAGAGAATTGATCAGCTTAGTTGGGAATGATATTTCACTATTTTCACAAATTTAATTGGTTTACCCATGAAGGGTATGTATGTATATAGATATACATAACTTACAAAATAAAGAGTATGTTTGAGGATAACGAGATTATGAAGGATTGGAATTACATTGTCAATTATTATGTTTCTTGAATCCCCTACCAAGCATTGCTTGCTGAGATATTGTACTTGTTGCAATATCTCAGATCCAGGGAAGGAGAGTTAGGAGTTGAAGACATGTATTTTTATTTGTTGAGAGTTTTATTGTATGGTGAGCTTGAGTTTTGGATTATGTAATTTGGACAAGTATTGTACTAGATTTGGTCAGATCTTGTGAACCACTGGATGGATCCTGGAGTTTAATAAAAGTATATTCCTTCAATGGAATTTTATTTTGTACACAAATTGTACTTATGTTATATATGAAGTGGTGACTTGGGTTTTCAAAACAAGTTCTAAAGAAAAGAATTTCCGCTGCTTTGTTTTGCGAAAAAATTTTACACTCTTAAGGGCCCCGCTTTCAAAACACTTTACAAATCATGTTTTCAAAAACCCGGTCGTCACAGCTTGGTATCGTAGCGATTCATCCAAATACAAGACAAGACAAATATGTCCAAAAGAGAGATTATAATCCATGTCTAGATTAAGATAGAAATAGTTGTATAGAGGATTGATAGAAATTTTGAACATATGCCACCAAAGAGAATCACAAGATAGGCAACTCAAAATACTCCAGTTGACAATATGGAAAGAGTAACAATGAGCAATGTGGAAGAGATGATAACAAGAGATGATGACAAGGGTGTTGAAGAACCTTCTTCCTCACCTATAGCAAACCCAAGGTTCATCATCTTCTGTAGAAATACCAAGTACGCAGTGCTCGGGTTCAACCTAAAGTGAGTGAATAAGAGATAAGTTATCAGCTGATGAGAAGGAGTTATGTGATAAACTCATTAGTTAAGAGATAAGTATAAAAGGAGGTAACTCATTAGTGAAGGATAAGTCTTGAAAGAGTAGCCTCATTTGTTGAAGAGGATGTAAAGAGTTGACTCATTAGTGAGGAAAGAGTTAAACTCATTATTTGAGGAATATGGAAAGAGTAGACTCATTTGTGAAGAAAGAGTAACTCATTTGTGAAGGATGAGTATAGAAAGAGTTAAACTCATTAATTAAGAATAAATATAGAAAGAGTTAGTGTAATGAAGGAATAGTATAGTATAAGTCGATATTACTTAGTGAAAGGAAAGTCGATATACTTAGTGAAAGGACTAGAAATACTACTTAGCAAATAAGAATTCCAATAAAGGGAATAATAAGATATAGAAATCCATAGGAAAAACATTACAATAGATGTAAGGTATGATGTTCAGGTCTAACCTAAAGTCCTGAGTAAACATACAAAGTACGTTAATACAAGTATGTATATAACCATTATTAAGTAAAGTATGTATATAACCATTACTAAGTGAAGAAATGGAGATAAAGAGAAATAACACGATAAATTGGAAAAGAGGATGAAAAACAAAAAGGAAAAAATTTAACCTTATAGAAAAGATGAAATGGAGATTTATGAGAAATAGGTGTTAAAGATGAAAACATTAGAAGTATTGTAAAATTCAAAGTTAACATTACATATATAAAGAAATATAAATGTAGGAATTAGAATTGCTACATGCATAGTATTATGAAAATTAGTTAAATGAAATTAATCATCAAAATAGAGAGGATATGGCTTGAAAGAAATTTAAGGAGATAGGTAAGAAAGTGCAAAATTTGTAAATGAGAATAGTTTGAAATAAATATGAGTAAGGAGTTAAGCAAGTATTTTTCTCCAAAATTAGTGAGGCAAAGGAATTAGTGGAGAAATGATAAAATTTTAGAACATGAAGAGATGATCTTTGATATTAGAATAAAATGAAAAGGAAAAAGAGAGTTAGATATGTTAAAGGGACAAAAATAAGTATTAAGAAAGACAATTAAACCATGAGAATATATGGTTAAAAAAAAAAAAATTATAGCTCTATATATGGTACAACAATTATGAAATCACCGAGTTAGAAATTATAAAGGTATGACAAATCATTGTGGAAATTAGCACTAGAGGATTTTCAAGGATTAAATAATTATTGATATAATAACTTTGGTGCTATTGAAAATAATTTTGGGACTATCATTGATTAGCATTGATTAAGTCATTGATTATCATGGTCATGGATCATGAAAACAAAGAGAAATATTGATTAGCATTGATTAAGTCATTGATTATCATGGTCATGGAACATGAAAACAAACAGAAATATTTATTAGAAAAATATAGTCATTGAATATCATGAATAGGAGTACATCTTATTGATCAAGGCAAATGAAGAGCTAACTATGAATAAAGATATTACTTCCAATTACATGATGGAGTTGGTGATATTGAAAGATTTAAGAAATATAGTAAGGGGAAATATAATTTTTTGAAGGAAAGGTGAAATAAAACATGAGAAATGAAAACAAATATTGGTTGTTAAATTTAAGTTTAAAGATGATTGTGAATGAGATATAAATCCAAATTGTTGGAGAAATAAGTGGTTAGAAATTTTAAGATAGTTTGAAGATTTTCAATCTTACATGAGATTGAATGAGAAAATATCTATAATAGTTGAGGAAAAGAACATCAAATTATATGAATGAGTTGAAAGAACAACTTTTTAAGGATATGGAGTGATTATAGCAATTTACATTATGAGAGTAACAAATTTCTTTTAGGAAAAGAAAAAGGAGGAATCAATATAAGGATGCATAAATGATGTTGAGGAAATTAAGTATCCTTTTTCTCTATAAGGATGATCATTTTCAAATTTATTATTAATTGGGAATTGGAAATGCAACATCAAAGTATAAAATATAAAACAAATTTTAAAAGTTCTATGAGTTAGATAACAGATGTTCATGAATTTGAGGAGAATGAAATATATTGAATGAAGTGGTAATGATATATGGAAAGAGATTTCAAGAAATCAAGAGCATTCAGGGCATATATGTTAGACACTTACAAAACTTGTCTTATAAGTGTACATGTGATTAAAGAAAGCAAAGTTTAGGTTATATAAATTTTAAGGATAGCATGGAATTTGACCCAACAAAGGTGGAATATGAGATCAAAATATTAAATGACAATGACAATTAGAGAAATATATCTCTTATTGATTTTATAACATAAGGACATTCTTTTAGTGAAGATTTGCCATTGGGTACATAAATCCTAAATAAGTTGATAATAGATTGTTGAGAATTAAAGACTAGTTGATAAATTATGGTGTTTGTAAAGACATAAGAAGGGATGATTACAAAGTCAATATGGACTCTTTTAATTGAAATTATCAAGAATATCGCAAATAAAGAGTTAGTATGATATGATAAAGGCTATGAGGTACACTTGAAAGAAGCATAAGGAAATGCAAAATCTAGAAATTTTGAAGCCTATGACATACAAATATATATATATATATATATATGAGAGGAAAAGAGATAAATATTATCATAGATTGTGAGAATGTTCTGAATATTGTTCTAATTATGAGAAAGAAATAACAAAAAAGGATCAAGAATATATATGCAGAGTTAAATGACACTATCTTGGATGGAAAAATGTAAAAAGTCAAGTATTATGAATAAAATGGTACCTAAAGGGTGTTACAAAAATAATGGATGAAAATGAGGAAAGATTCATTACAAGGAAACTATTATTGAAGGAATTTAATTTGACAAGAAGTTGTCAATAGAAGGAAATAGTAAAGAAGTATGAACTGTAAAGAAGAAATAAAGTATACCCTTCCAAATAATGGAAGAATAAGAAAAGAGAAAATTACTTCCAAAGATTGGAAGGTTGTTACAAAGAACAATAGTTGAAGTTATAGAATCTTATCAATATGTATTATAGGAAGTCTAAGGACTATACATAGTAGGAAAGCTATGTCCAAACTTTATATGTTAATACATAGTAGGAAAGCTATGTCAAAACTTTATAAGTTGAAAAAGAATGACGATGAGCAATAGAAGGTATAATGGAAAATTGTGAAGTATGGAAAGATTGGTGAAAATTACCAATCAAGTGAAATGGAAGGTTTTGAAACAAAAAGGGATAACTCAATAAGAGTTATTAATCATCTTTTGGGAAATTCTAGCAATAACCAGCTTTATTATATAGAGCATTATTAAGGTTAGTCATGGATGAGCATTTTAACCTTTGAGAAAAAGGTAGTATAGAAAAGGGACGAAAGGAAATAGAATTTCCATAAGTGGCAAGGCCACATGTGTAAGGCTATGAAAGAATTGTGAAAACTCCTATGTGAGTTGTATTACAAATTTCGAGGACGAAATTATTGTAAGGGGGGAAGATTGTAATAACCCCAATTTTTGTAAATTGATTGAGAAAAATCAATAAAGTTTGAGTTTTAGATATTTCTGGCCGAAATATTAGGGTTATTTAAAATATACTTTTTATAAAAGTATAATCAAATCATAAGACATGTAAAATTGAAATTAAACTTAGCAAACCCTTCAAAATGACTGTAAGCACGACAAATTTCGAATTCGGATGAGAAATCCTTAAGTTTTTCATTTTTTGGACAAAAGGGGTAAAATAGTAATTTTACCCAAAAATCAAAATATTCCAAAAATCAAAATATGAAACATCAAAATTTAGAATGTACTAAGAAATACGAATCCAACGCCACTAAGTACACTCAAATCCGAGATCATGGGAATAAAACCCAAAGTTTTATGCATAAAGGGCAAAACGGACTTCTTACGGCATGTGGGGCCCACATGGGGCCCACATGGGGACCACCACGTCCCCAACAACCAAATTGATTAGCAGCCCATGTGAAACATGGGTCAACAAAGATCAGCTAGTCATGGGGTTAGGTATGGGAGCATTAAAGACTTTCATGCCATTTTATATTAAAAAAATAACATATTATAATCATGAAAAAGACCCAAAATGCCTATAAATACAACCCCAAAATCTTCCAAAAATCCTCATACAATCCCCACGAAATTATCTTCAATCTCCTTGAAAAATTAGATCTAGAATTCCTCTCAAAACCCCAAAATTTCCAAGAGTTAGATCTCTTTCCAAGTTGTTTTTCTTTTTAGATTAGAACAAGAGACCTAAATTCAATTAGGCACTCTGTTCTAGATCTAATTTGATCAATTCCACCGTCCAAAACATCCCAACACATCTATTATACAAAACCCCTAAAGAAATTTCAAGATCCAATGGTTCAAACAACGGTATTTGCAAGAAAGGTGGATTTTAGGCTATATCTTCATCAACAAGGTATTTTTTTAAATTGGGCATATAAATGAGGTTTTCTCTCCAATCAAGTAAGTGGAAATCCTTTTCATATATTTTTAGTATTGTTTTATGTAATTTTTATTTTACTGTAATTAATTTTGGTAATAAAAAGGTAAAAATAAAGTAAACAACAGAACCCTTAATTCATGATGATGGAGTGCTTAGATGAAAAATCTGACTCCACCAATCAATCCAGAATGGTCCAAAACCCTTAGGGTAGAAGTTTCAGAAAGATCGGAGCAGTTTTGGACCCTCAATTAGAGAGATTAATTCTGGTGGGCCTAGATCAAATCTGGACCCTAGGAACGGTTGAAAACTTCAATTTAGGATTGTGGAGTCATATGAACTCCAAATTGAGATCCGAAAGAAGCTATGGAAAGCTTGTAATGTCTAGTTTCTAATGAAGTCATAATATTTCTAAAATTTATTTCTGTATTTTTCTGTATTTTTTTGTATTTTGGAAATAAGCGTCCAATTTCTAAGATCTTCAAGATCTGAGGTGATCAGATCTTGAAAATTTATTTTAGTGATGATATAATAATGTAATAAAGTAATATCTATGGTTAATTTGGACAGATCTTGGATAAAATAAGGGATCTACCCTTTATGGTAGAAAAACCCAAAAAAAAAAATATACAAAGGGACCCACTTGATCAATGAGATCAAGTGTGATCAGATCCTTGGGATGGAAAGAATAAATGTTTATATGATGAAATCCAAGGAAATCATGGATGGATTATGATAAAAATAGATCAATGTGATCTTTTGACCTTAATAGAGAAAATTCTCTAAATATAACTAAAGTCCTTAATCAAAGGAAAAGATCTAAGATCAAATGGTTGGATCATAAGTAAAGGTTTCTAAAAATGTAAATATAATTAGTTTCATTTTATATTATTATGTTATAAAGCATGCTAGTATAACATTTAGAGTTTAGTATGATATGTGTTCATTCTTATCATAAGGTGCTAGATTTAATTTAAGTACCTTGCCTCATTTTCATTGAATGTTAAATTAGGTAGTTTTATGCTTTAAATTTATAATTCATTTATGGTTGAATGTTAGTAGTAGATTTACTTGTTATGAGATAAAGAGCATAAAACATCAAAAATGTATTCTAATGAGAAAGTAGAGTTTCATGACACAAATAAGAATGAAGTACTTTGGACTTAATTAGTAAGGGCTATAGTTAGTAGGACAATATAAGGATTATCAAATCCTTAGCCCAAATTAGGAAAAGAATAATAAACCCCATGAATGACATTATAAATATTCATGGACTTAATTAAAATCCATTAGAAAGAGTACTTAGGGTAAACATGCTTATAGGAACCTTATGAAAGGTTGAGCTATGGTCATTCTAGTGAATGATGAACATAGTGGTTAAGGGGGTTATCTAATAGAGCCTCGCTCTTCCCCTACCTTCTGTTGACGTTTGTGAGGTCTAAACGCCTCCTTACATGAGGATTGAAGTAACCACTTTGTGTTCACCCATTCTACTAGTAAGCCTTAGCCAATTGGAAATAAGAGGAGCAGCCTAGACTTAGGCTTGAATAAGCTACCTTCAATCAGCACATTAACAGGTTGAATAATAATAATAAGAGCATAAAAGGTTAGTAAATTACCTAACCCTAATAAAAACAGTAAGAAAGATAAGGACGATCAAACAAGATCCATTAGATCTTGGATGATCAAGAACAATAAGAATAAGAACACTATATTGTACTTAGTATGTATGTTTAGTAGTATACTTGTTATAGTTCATTAGATTAGATAATCCAAACCCTTGATCAAAGGTGATTCAAGGAAGAAAACCAAGATCATCCTCCATAGGGATGATCCAAGAACTGAACTTAGATCAAAGAAGAACTGGCCAATAGAAGTTCTAGGACCTTGATCTTTATCAACATGAGTAGATTGTCAATCAAAGGATCTATGAAAGATCAAGATCAAGGAGATGAACATACAAAGACTTAGAGATAGAAAAATACTTAGATATGAATGATCTAAAGATCATTCTAAACATCAGATCTAGTGATCAATAGGATTGTTCATAATTTATATATTGACAATATGTATGGATGTACAGATTACATACATCGGTCAAGATCATGGAAGATTGGGAAAAAGAGATCAATCCTTAAAGGTAGGAGGATTTGATGAATGCATTTACATGAGATATTCATGATTGTACTCATGATCTTATGTTGACAAGAGTAATGATAATACTTGTAGTATATCTCTTGAAAACCTTATGATCCAACCAAACACCTATAAGATGGTTAAGGACTAAACTATAAGTGAATAGGGAACTAGAAAATATTTCAGCCCTAAGTAAACAGACGTATGGTCCGATATATATGAAATCTATTTTACATACAAGCTTGGAGGCTTGTGAGTTTGTTTTAATAGGCATGAGCCTAGGGGATGCTATTGCTAGAGGAGTTATGAGGGTTTGGCCACCCGCTCCTTGAAAATTGATGATATGATGATACCTTGCCCAATGAGAGGCTAAAAGTCGGGTGGTGGCAATTATGGGAAGGCCACCACTGTGAAAGTCTTGCCCCCCATACGGGCAGTGACATAATATTTTCCACCGTGGTATCAGTGGTGAACAGGCGATTATCCGAGCGCGCTAATACGGATCGACCGGCAAAGATAGCAACCTTCTCGATTATTTTGCACTATGATGCATATGGGAACAGGCATAGTGAAATGCCTTATGTTATAGCATAATGAAATGCTAGGTAATTGTATATTACCAATGTTTCCCAAGAAGGGAAATTCCCAGTATGAGATTAGTCAGAATGCTAAATTCTCAAAATAAAGAGAATTGATCAGCTTAGTTGGGAATGATATTTCACTATTTTCACAAATTTAATTGGTTTACCCATGAAGGGTATGTATGTATATAGATATACATAACTTACAAAATAAAGAGTATGTTTGAGGATAACGAGATTATGAAGGATTGGAATTACATTGTCAATTATTATGTTTCTTGAATCCCCTACCAAGCATTGCTTGCTGAGATATTGTACTTGTTGCAATATCTCAGATCCAGGGAAGGAGAGTTAGGAGTTGAAGACATGTATTTTTATTTGTTGAGAGTTTTATTGTATGGTGAGCTTGAGTTTTGGATTATGTAATTTGGACAAGTATTGTACTAGATTTGGTCAGATCTTGTGAACCACTGGATGGATCCTTGAGTTTAATAAAAGTATATTCCTTCAATGGAATTTTATTTTGTACACAAATTGTACTTATGTTATATATGAAGTGGTGACTTGGGTTTTCAAAACAAGTTCTAAAGAAAAGAATTTCCGCTGCTTTGTTTTGCGAAAAAATTTTACACTCTTAAGGGCCCGCCTTTCAAAACACTTTACAAATCATGTTTTCAAAAACCCGGTCGTCACAGTTGGTATCGTAGCGATTCATCCAAATCACGGACAAGACAAATATGTCCAAAAGAGAGATTATAATCCATGTCTAGATTAAGATAGAAATAGTTGTATAGAGGATTGATAGAAATTTTGAACATATGCCACCAAAGAGAATCACAAGATAGGCAACTCAAAAATACTCCGATTGACAATATGGAAAGAGTAACAATGAGCAATGTGGAAGAGATGATAACAAGAGATGATGACAAGGGTGTTGAAGAACCTTCTTCCTCACCTATAGCAAACCCAAGGTTCATCATCTTCTCGTAGAAATACCAAGTACGCAGCTCGTGTTCAACCTAAAGTGAGTGAATAAGAGATAAGTTATCGCTTGATGAGAAGGAGTTATGTGATAAACTCATTAGTTAAGAGATAAGTATAAAAGGAGGTAACTCATTAGTGAAGGATAAGTCTTGAAAGAGTAGCCTCATTTGTTGAAGAGGATGTAAAGAGTTGACTCATTAGTGAGGAAAGAGTTAAACTCATTATTTGAGGAATATGGAAAGAGTAGACTCATTTGTGAAGAAAGAGTAACTCATTTGTGAAGGATGAGTATAGAAAGAGTTAAACTCATTAATTAAGAATAAATATAGAAAGAGTTAGTGTAATGAAGGAATAGTATAGTATAAGTCGATATTACTTAGTGAAAGGAAAGTCGATATACTTAGTGAAAGGACTAGAAATACTACTTAGCAAATAAGAATTCCAATAAAGGGAATAATAAGATATAGAAATCCATAGGAAAAACATTACAATAGATGTAAGGTATGATGTTCAGGTCTAACCTAAAGTCCCGAGTAAACATACAAAGTACGTTAATACAAGTATGTATATAACCATTATTAAGTAAAGTATGTATATAACCATTACTAAGTGAAGAAATGGAGATAAAGAGAAAAAAACGATAAATTGGAAAAGAGGATGAAAAACAAAAAGGAAAAAATTTAACCTTATAGAAAAGATGAAATGGAGATTTATGAGAAATAGGTGTTAAAGATGAAAACATTAGAAGTATTGTAAAATTCAAAGTTAACATTACATATATAAAGAAATATAAATGTAGGAATTAGAATTGCTACATGCATAGTATTATGAAAATTAGTTAAATGAAATTAATCATCAAAATAGAGAGGATATGGCTTGAAAGAAATTTAAGGAGATAGGTAAGAAAGTGCAAAATTTGTAAATGAGAATAGTTTGAAATAAATATGAGTAAGGAGTTAAGCAAGTATTTTTCTCCAAAATTAGTGAGGCAAAGGAATTAGTGGAGAAATGATAAAATTTTAGAACATGAAGAGATGATCTTTGATATTAGAATAAAATGAAAAGGAAAAAGAGAGTTAGATATGTTAAAGGGACAAAAATAAGTATTAAGAAAGACAATTAAACCATGAGAATATATGGTTAAAAAAAAAAAAATTATAGCTCTATATATGGTACAACAATTATGAAATCACCGAGTTAGAAATTATAAAGGTATGACAAATCATTGTGGAAATTAGCACTAGAGGATTTTCAAGGATTAAATAATTATTGATATAATAACTTTGGTGCTATTGAAAATAATTTTGGGACTATCATTGATTAGCATTGATTAAGTCATTGATTATCATGGTCATGGATCATGAAAACAAAGAGAAATATTGATTAGCATTGATTAAGTCATTGATTATCATGGTCATGGAACATGAAAACAAACAGAAATATTTATTAGAAAAATATAGTCATTGAATATCATGAATAGGAGTACATCTTATTGATCAAGGCAAATGAAGAGCTAACTATGAATAAAGATATTACTTCCAATTACATGATGGAGTTGGTGATATTGAAAGATTTAAGAAATATAGTAAGGGGAAATATAATTTTTTGAAGGAAAGGTGAAATAAAACATGAGAAATGAAAACAAATATTGGTTGTTAAATTTAAGTTTAAAGATGATTGTGAATGAGATATAAATCCAAATTGTTGGAGAAATAAGTGGTTAGAAATTTTAAGATAGTTTGAAGATTTTCAATCTTACATGAGATTGAATGAGAAAATATCTATAATAGTTGAGGAAAAGAACATCAAATTATATGAATGAGTTGAAAGAACAACTTTTTAAGGATATGGAGTGATTATAGCAATTTACATTATGAGAGTAACAAATTTCTTTTAGGAAAAGAAAAAGGAGGAATCAATATAAGGATGCATAAATGATGTTGAGGAAATTAAGTATCCTTTTTCTCTATAAGGATGATCATTTTCAAATTTATTATTAATTGGGAATTGGAAATGCAACATCAAAGTATAAAATATAAAACAAATTTTAAAAGTTCTATGAGTTAGATAACAGATGTTCATGAATTTGAGGAGAATGAAATATATTGAATGAAGTGGTAATGATATATGGAAAGAGATTTCAAGAAATCAAGAGCATTCAGGGCATATATGTTAGACACTTACAAAACTTGTCTTATAAGTGTACATGTGATTAAAGAAAGCAAAGTTTAGGTTATATAAATTTTAAGGATAGCATGGAATTTGACCCAACAAAGGTGGAATATGAGATCAAAATATTAAATGACAATGACAATTAGAGAAATATATCTCTTATTGATTTTATAACATAAGGACATTCTTTTAGTGAAGATTTGCCATTGGGTACATAAATCCTAAATAAGTTGATAATAGATTGTTGAGAATTAAAGACTAGTTGATAAATTATGGTGTTTGTAAAGACATAAGAAGGGATGATTACAAAGTCAATATGGACTCTTTTAATTGAAATTATCAAGAATATCGCAAATAAAGAGTTAGTATGATATGATAAAGGCTATGAGGTACACTTGAAAGAAGCATAAGGAAATGCAAAATCTAGAAATTTTGAAGCCTATGACATACAAATATATATATATATATATATATATGAGAGGAAAAGAGATAAATATTATCATAGATTGTGAGAATGTTCTGAATATTGTTCTAATTATGAGAAAGAAATAACAAAAAAGGATCAAGAATATATATGCAGAGTTAAATGACACTATCTTGGATGGAAAAATGTAAAAAGTCAAGTATTATGAATAAAATGGTACCTAAAGGGTGTTACAAAAATAATGGATGAAAATGAGGAAAGATTCATTACAAGGAAACTATTATTGAAGGATTTAATTTGTCAAGAAGTTGTCAATAGAAGGAAATAGTAAAGAAGTATGAACTGTAAAGAAGAAATAAAGTATACCCTTCCAAATAATGGAAGAATAAGAAAAGAGAAAATTACTTCCAAAGATTGGAAGGTTGTTACAAAGAACAATAGTTGAAGTTATAGAATCTTATCAATATGTATTATAGGAAGTCTAAGGACTATACATAGTAGGAAAGCTATGTCCAAACTTTATATGTTAATACATAGTAGGAAAGCTATGTCAAAACTTTATAAGTTGAAAAAGAATGACGATGAGCAATAGAAGGTATAATGGAAAATTGTGAAGTATGGAAAGATTGGTGAAAATTACCAATCAAGTGAAATGGAAGGTTTTGAAACAAAAAGGGATAACTCAATAAGAGTTATTAATCATCTTTTTGTGAAATTCTAGCAATAACCAGCTTTATTATATAGAGCATTATTAAGGTTAGTCATGGATGAGCATTTTAACCTTTGAGAAAAAGGTAGTATAGAAAAGGGACGAAAGGAAATAGAATTTCCATAAGTGGCAAGGCCACATGTGTAAGGCTATGAAAGAATTGTGAAAACTCCTATGTGAGTTGTATTACAAATTTCGAGGACGAAATTATTGTAAGGGGGGAAGATTGTAATAACCCCAATTTTTGTAAATTGATTGAGAAAAATCAATAAAGTTTGAGTTTTAGATATTTCTGGCCGAAATATTAGGGTTATTTAAAATATACTTTTTATAAAAGTATAATCAAATCATAAGACATGTAAAATTGAAATTAAACTTAGCAAACCCTTCAAAATGACTGTAAGCACGACAAATTTCGAATTCGGATGAGAAATCCTTAAGTTTTTCATTTTTTGGACAAAAGGGGTAAAATAGTAATTTTACCCAAAAATCAAAATATTCCAAAAATCAAAATATGAAACATCAAAATTTAGAATGTACTAAGAAATACGAATCCAACGCCACTAAGTACACTCAAATCCGAGATCATGGGAATAAAACCCAAAGTTTTATGCATAAAGGGCAAAACGGACTTTTCCACCATGTGGGGCCCACATGGGGCCCACATGGGGACCACCACGTCCCCAACAACCAAATTGATTAGCAGCCCATGTGAAACATGGGTCAACAAAGATCAGCTAGTCATGGGGTTAGGTATGGGAGCATTAAAGACTTTCATGCCATTTTATATTAAAAAAATAACATATTATAATCATGAAAAAGACCCAAAATGCCTATAAATACAACCCCAAAAATCTTCCAAAAATCCTCATACAATCCCCACGAAATTATCTTCAATCTCCTTGAAAAATTAGATCTAGAATTCCTCTCAAAACCCCAAAATTTCCAAGAGTTAGATCTCTTTCCAAGTTGTTTTTCTTTTTAGATTAGAACAAGAGACCTAAATTCAATTAGGCACTCTGTTCTAGATCTAATTTGATCAATTCCACCATCCAAAACATCCCAACACATCTATTATACAAAACCCCTAAAGAAATTTCAAGATCCAATGGTTCAAACAACGGTATTTGCAAGAAAGGTGGATTTTAGGCTATATCTTCATCAACAAGGTATTTTTTTAAATTGGGCATATAAATGAGGTTTTCTCTCCAATCAAGTAAGTGGAAATCCTTTTCATATATTTTTAGTATTGTTTTATGTAATTTTTATTTTACTGTAATTAATTTTGGTAATAAAAAGGTAAAAATAAAGTAAACAACAGAACCCTTAATTCATGATGATGGAGTGCTTAGATGAAAAATCTGACTCCACCAATCAATCCAGAATGGTCCAAAACCCTTAGGGTAGAAGTTTCAGAAAGATCGGAGCAGTTTTGGACCCTCAATTAGAGAGATTAATTCTGGTGGGCCTAGATCAAATCTGGACCCTAGGAACGGTTGAAAACTTCAATTTAGGATTGTGGAGTCATATGAACTCCAAATTGAGATCCGAAAGAAGCTATGGAAAGCTTGTAATGTCTAGTTTCTAATGAAGTCATAATATTTCTAAAATTTATTTCTGTATTTTTCTGTATTTTCTGTATTTTGGAAATAAGCGTCCAATTTCTAAGATCTTCAAGATCTGAGGTGATCAGATCTTGAAAATTTATTTTAGTGATGATATAATAATGTAATAAAGTAATATCTATGGTTAATTTGGACAGATCTTGGATAAAATAAGGGATCTACCCTTTATGGTAGAAAAACCCAAAAAAAATATATACAAAGGGACCCACTTGATCAATGAGATCAAGTGTGATCAGATCCTTGGGATGGAAAGAATAAATGTTTATATGATGAAATCCAAGGAAATCATGGATGGATTATGATAAAAATAGATCAATGTGATCTTTTGACCTTAATAGAGAAAATTCTCTAAATATAACTAAAGTCCTTAATCAAAGGAAAAGATCTAAGATCAAATGGTTGGATCATAAGTAAAGGTTTCTAAAAATGTAAATATAATTAGTTTCATTTTATATTATTATGTTATAAAGCATGCTAGTATAACATTTAGAGTTTAGTATGATATGTGTTCATTCTTATCATAAGGTGCTAGATTTAATTTAAGTACCTTGCCTCATTTTCATTGAATGTTAAATTAGGTAGTTTTATGCTTTAAATTTATAATTCATTTATGGTTGAATGTTAGTAGTAGATTTACTTGTTATGAGATAAAGAGCATAAAACATCAAAAATGTATTCTAATGAGAAAGTAGAGTTTCATGACACAAATAAGAATGAAGTACTTTGGACTTAATTAGTAAGGGCTATAGTTAGTAGGACAATATAAGGATTATCAAATCCTTAGCCCAAATTAGGAAAAGAATAATAAACCCCATGAATGACATTATAAATATTCATGGACTTAATTAAAATCCATTAGAAAGAGTACTTAGGGTAAACATGCTTATAGGAACCTTATGAAAGGTTGAGCTATGGTCATTCTAGTGAATGATGAACATAGTGGTTAAGGGCGTTATCTAATAGAGCCTCGCTCTTCCCCTACCTTCGTTGACGTTTGTGAGGTCTAAACGCCTCCTTACATGAGGATTGAAGTAACCACTTTGTGTTCACCCATTCAGCTAGTAAGCCTTAGCCAATTGGAAATAAGAGGAGCAGCCTAGACTTAGGCTTGAATAAGCTACCTTCAATCAGCACATTAACTGGTTGAATAATAATAATAAGAGCATAAAAGGTTAGTAAATTACCTAACCCTAATAAAAACAGTAAGAAAGATAAGGACGATCAAACAAGATCCATTAGATCTTGGATGATCAAGAACAATAAGAATAAGAACACTATATTGTACTTAGTATGTATGTTTAGTAGTATACTTGTTATAGTTCATTAGATTAGATAATCCAAACCCTTGATCAAAGGTGATTCAAGGAAGAAAACCAAGATCATCCTCCATAGGGATGATCCAAGAACCGAACGTAGATCAAAGAAGAACTAGCCGATAGAAGATCTAGGACCTTGATCTTTATCAACATGAGTAGATTGTCAATCAAAGGATCTATGAAAGATCAAGATCAAGGAGATGAACATACAAAGACTTAGAGATAGAAAAATACTTAGATATGAATGATCTAAAGATCATTCTAAACATCAGATCTAGTGATCAATAGGATTGTTCATAATTTATATATTGACAATATGTATGGATGTACAGATTACATACATCGGTCAAGATCATGGAAGATTGGGAAAAAGAGATCAATCCTTAAAGGTAGGAGGATTTGATGAATGCATTTACATGAGATATTCATGATTGTACTCATGATCTTATGTTGACAAGAGTAATGATAATACTTGTAGTATATCTCTTGAAAACCTTATGATCCAACCAAACACCTATAAGATGGTTAAGGACTAAACTATAAGTGAATAGGGAACTAGAAAATATTTCAGCTCCTAAGTAAACAGACGTATGGTCCGATATATATGAAATCTATTTTACATACAAGCTTGGAGGCTTGTGAGTTTGTTTTAATAGGCATGAGCCTAGGGGATGCTATTGCTAGAGGAGTTATGAGGGTTTGGCCACCCGCTCCTTGAAAATTGATGATATGATGATACCTTGCCCAATGAGAGGCTAAAAGTCGGGTGGTGGCAATTATGGGAAGGCCACCACTGTGAAAGTCTTGCCCCCCATACGGGCAAAGTGACATAATATTTTCCACCGTGGTATCGGTGGTGAACAGGGCGCTATCCGAGCGCGCTAATACGGATCGACCGCAAAGACATAGCAACCTTTCTCGATTATTTTGCACTATGATGCATATGGGAACGAGGCATAGTGAAATGCCTTATGTTATAGCATAATGAAATGCTAGGTAATTGTATATTACCAATGTTTCCCAAGAAGGGAAATTCCCAGTATGAGATTAGCTGTAATACTAAATTCTCAAAATAAAGAGAATTGATCAGCTTAGTTGGGAATGATATTTCACTATTTTCACAAATTTAATTGGTTTACCCATGAAGGGTATGTATGTATATAGATATACATAACTTACAAAATAAAGAGTATGTTTGAGGATAACGAGATTATGAAGGATTGGAATTACATTGTCAATTATTATGTTTCTTGAATCCCCTACCAAGCATTGCTTGCTGAGATATTGTACTTGTTGCAATATCTCAGATCCAGGGAAGGAGAGTTAGGAGTTGAAGACATGTATTTTTATTTGTTGAGAGTTTTATTGTATGGTGAGCTTGAGTTTTGGATTATGTAATTTGGACAAGTATTGTACTAGATTTGGTCAGATCTTGTGAACCTCTGGATGGATCCTGGAGTTTAATAAAAGTATATTCCTTCAATGGAATTTTATTTTGTACACAAATTGTACTTATGTTATATATGAAGTGGTGACTTGGGTTTTCAAAACAAGTTCTAAAGAAAAGAATTTCCGCTGCTTTGTTTTGCGAAAAAATTTTACACTCTTAAGGGCCCTGCCTTTCAAAACACTTTACAAATCATGTTTTCAAAAACCCGGGTCGTCACAGCTTGGTATCGTAGCGATTCATCCAGTCACAAGACAAGACAAATATGTCCAAAAGAGAGATTATAATCCATGTCTAGATTAAGATAGAAATAGTTGTATAGAGGATTGATAGAAATTTTGAACATATGCCACCAAAGAGAATCACAAGATAGGCAACTCAAAATACTCCAGTTGACAATATGGAAAGAGTAACAATGAGCAATGTGGAAGAGATGATAACAAGAGATGATGACAAGGGTGTTGAAGAACCTTCTTCCTCACCTATAGCAAACCCAAGGTTCATCATCTTCGTAGAAATACCAAGTACGCAGCTCGGGTTCAACCTAAAGTGAGTGAATAAGAGATAAGTTATCGCTGATGAGAAGGAGTTATGTGATAAACTCATTAGTTAAGAGATAAGTATAAAAGGAGGTAACTCATTAGTGAAGGATAAGTCTTGAAAGAGTAGCCTCATTTGTTGAAGAGGATGTAAAGAGTTGACTCATTAGTGAGGAAAGAGTTAAACTCATTATTTGAGGAATATGGAAAGAGTAGACTCATTTGTGAAGAAAGAGTAACTCATTTGTGAAGGATGAGTATAGAAAGAGTTAAACTCATTAATTAAGAATAAATATAGAAAGAGTTAGTGTAATGAAGGAATAGTATAGTATAAGTCGATATTACTTAGTGAAAGGAAAGTCGATATACTTAGTGAAAGGACTAGAAATACTACTTAGCAAATAAGAATTCCAATAAAGGGAATAATAAGATATAGAAATCCATAGGAAAAACATTACAATAGATGTAAGGTATGATGTTCAGGTCTAACCTAAAGTCCCGAGTAAACATACAAAGTACGTTAATACAAGTATGTATATAACCATTATTAAGTAAAGTATGTATATAACCATTACTAAGTGAAGAAATGGAGATAAAGAGAAAAAAACGATAAATTGGAAAAGAGGATGAAAAACAAAAAGGAAAAAATTTAACCTTATAGAAAAGATGAAATGGAGATTTATGAGAAATAGGTGTTAAAGATGAAAACATTAGAAGTATTGTAAAATTCAAAGTTAACATTACATATATAAAGAAATATAAATGTAGGAATTAGAATTGCTACATGCATAGTATTATGAAAATTAGTTAAATGAAATTAATCATCAAAATAGAGAGGATATGGCTTGAAAGAAATTTAAGGAGATAGGTAAGAAAGTGCAAAATTTGTAAATGAGAATAGTTTGAAATAAATATGAGTAAGGAGTTAAGCAAGTATTTTTCTCCAAAATTAGTGAGGCAAAGGAATTAGTGGAGAAATGATAAAATTTTAGAACATGAAGAGATGATCTTTGATATTAGAATAAAATGAAAAGGAAAAAGAGAGTTAGATATGTTAAAGGGACAAAAATAAGTATTAAGAAAGACAATTAAACCATGAGAATATATGGTTAAAAAAAAAATTATAGCTCTATATATGGTACAACAATTATGAAATCACCGAGTTAGAAATTATAAAGGTATGACAAATCATTGTGGAAATTAGCACTAGAGGATTTTCAAGGATTAAATAATTATTGATATAATAACTTTGGTGCTATTGAAAATAATTTTGGGACTATCATTGATTAGCATTGATTAAGTCATTGATTATCATGGTCATGGATCATGAAAACAAAGAGAAATATTGATTAGCATTGATTAAGTCATTGATTATCATGGTCATGGAACATGAAAACAAACAGAAATATTTATTAGAAAAATATAGTCATTGAATATCATGAATAGGAGTACATCTTATTGATCAAGGCAAATGAAGAGCTAACTATGAATAAAGATATTACTTCCAATTACATGATGGAGTTGGTGATATTGAAAGATTTAAGAAATATAGTAAGGGGAAATATAATTTTTTGAAGGAAAGGTGAAATAAAACATGAGAAATGAAAACAAATATTGGTTGTTAAATTTAAGTTTAAAGATGATTGTGAATGAGATATAAATCCAAATTGTTGGAGAAATAAGTGGTTAGAAATTTTAAGATAGTTTGAAGATTTTCAATCTTACATGAGATTGAATGAGAAAATATCTATAATAGTTGAGGAAAAGAACATCAAATTATATGAATGAGTTGAAAGAACAACTTTTTAAGGATATGGAGTGATTATAGCAATTTACATTATGAGAGTAACAAATTTCTTTTAGGAAAAGAAAAAGGAGGAATCAATATAAGGATGCATAAATGATGTTGAGGAAATTAAGTATCCTTTTTCTCTATAAGGATGATCATTTTCAAATTTATTATTAATTGGGAATTGGAAATGCAACATCAAAGTATAAAATATAAAACAAATTTTAAAAGTTCTATGAGTTAGATAACAGATGTTCATGAATTTGAGGAGAATGAAATATATTGAATGAAGTGGTAATGATATATGGAAAGAGATTTCAAGAAATCAAGAGCATTCAGGGCATATATGTTAGACACTTACAAAACTTGTCTTATAAGTGTACATGTGATTAAAGAAAGCAAAGTTTAGGTTATATAAATTTTAAGGATAGCATGGAATTTGACCCAACAAAGGTGGAATATGAGATCAAAATATTAAATGACAATGACAATTAGAGAAATATATCTCTTATTGATTTTATAACATAAGGACATTCTTTTAGTGAAGATTTGCCATTGGGTACATAAATCCTAAATAAGTTGATAATAGATTGTTGAGAATTAAAGACTAGTTGATAAATTATGGTGTTTGTAAAGACATAAGAAGGGATGATTACAAAGTCAATATGGACTCTTTTAATTGAAATTATCAAGAATATCGCAAATAAAGAGTTAGTATGATATGATAAAGGCTATGAGGTACACTTGAAAGAAGCATAAGGAAATGCAAAATCTAGAAATTTTGAAGCCTATGACATACAAATATATATATATATATATATATGAGAGGAAAAGAGATAAATATTATCATAGATTGTGAGAATGTTCTGAATATTGTTCTAATTATGAGAAAGAAATAACAAAAAAGGATCAAGAATATATATGCAGAGTTAAATGACACTATCTTGGATGGAAAAATGTAAAAAGTCAAGTATTATGAATAAAATGGTACCTAAAGGGTGTTACAAAAATAATGGATGAAAATGAGGAAAGATTCATTACAAGGAAACTATTATTGAAGGACAGAATTTGACAAGAAGTTGTCAATAGAAGGAAATAGTAAAGAAGTATGAACTGTAAAGAAGAAATAAAGTATACCCTTCCAAATAATGGAAGAATAAGAAAAGAGAAAATTACTTCCAAAGATTGGAAGGTTGTTACAAAGAACAATAGTTGAAGTTATAGAATCTTATCAATATGTATTATAGGAAGTCTAAGGACTATACATAGTAGGAAAGCTATGTCCAAACTTTATATGTTAATACATAGTAGGAAAGCTATGTCAAAACTTTATAAGTTGAAAAAGAATGACGATGAGCAATAGAAGGTATAATGGAAAATTGTGAAGTATGGAAAGATTGGTGAAAATTACCAATCAAGTGAAATGGAAGGTTTTGAAACAAAAAGGGATAACTCAATAAGAGTTATTAATCATCTTTTTGGGAAATTCTAGCAATAACCAGCTTTATTATATAGAGCATTATTAAGGTTAGTCATGGATGAGCATTTTAACCTTTGAGAAAAAGGTAGTATAGAAAAGGGACGAAAGGAAATAGAATTTCCATAAGTGGCAAGGCCACATGTGTAAGGCTATGAAAGAATTGTGAAAACTCCTATGTGAGTTGTATTACAAATTTCGAGGACGAAATTATTGTAAGGGGGGAAGATTGTAATAACCCCAATTTTTGTAAATTGATTGAGAAAAATCAATAAAGTTTGAGTTTTAGATATTTCTGGCCGAAATATTAGGGTTATTTAAAATATACTTTTTATAAAAGTATAATCAAATCATAAGACATGTAAAATTGAAATTAAACTTAGCAAACCCTTCAAAATGACTGTAAGCACGACAAATTTCGAATTCGGATGAGAAATCCTTAAGTTTTTCATTTTTTGGACAAAAGGGGTAAAATAGTAATTTTACCCAAAAATCAAAATATTCCAAAAATCAAAATATGAAACATCAAAATTTAGAATGTACTAAGAAATACGAATCCAACGCCACTAAGTACACTCAAATCCGAGATCATGGGAATAAAACCCAAAGTTTTATGCATAAAGGGCAAAACGGACTTTTTACACCATGTGGGGCCCACATGGGGCCCACATGGGGACCACCACGTCCCCAACAACCAAATTGATTAGCAGCCCATGTGAAACATGGGTCAACAAAGATCAGCTAGTCATGGGGTTAGGTATGGGAGCATTAAAGACTTTCATGCCATTTTATATTAAAAAATAACATATTATAATCATGAAAAAGACCCAAAATGCCTATAAATACAACCCCAAAAATCTTCCAAAAATCCTCATACAATCCCCACGAAATTATCTTCAATCTCCTTGAAAAATTAGATCTAGAATTCCTCTCAAAACCCCAAAATTTCCAAGAGTTAGATCTCTTTCCAAGTTGTTTTTCTTTTTAGATTAGAACAAGAGACCTAAATTCAATTAGGCACTCTGTTCTAGATCTAATTTGATCAATTCCACCGTCCAAAACATCCCAACACATCTATTATACAAAACCCCTAAAGAAATTTCAAGATCCAATGGTTCAAACAACGGTATTTGCAAGAAAGGTGGATTTTAGGCTATATCTTCATCAACAAGGTATTTTTTTAAATTGGGCATATAAATGAGGTTTTCTCTCCAATCAAGTAAGTGGAAATCCTTTTCATATATTTTTAGTATTGTTTTATGTAATTTTTATTTTACTGTAATTAATTTTGGTAATAAAAAGGTAAAAATAAAGTAAACAACAGAACCCTTAATTCATGATGATGGAGTGCTTAGATGAAAAATCTGACTCCACCAATCAATCCAGAATGGTCCAAAACCCTTAGGGTAGAAGTTTCAGAAAGATCGGAGCAGTTTTGGACCCTCAATTAGAGAGATTAATTCTGGTGGGCCTAGATCAAATCTGGACCCTAGGAACGGTTGAAAACTTCAATTTAGGATTGTGGAGTCATATGAACTCCAAATTGAGATCCGAAAGAAGCTATGGAAAGCTTGTAATGTCTAGTTTCTAATGAAGTCATAATATTTCTAAAATTTATTTCTGTATTTTTCTGTATTTTTTTGTATTTTGGAAATAAGCGTCCAATTTCTAAGATCTTCAAGATCTGAGGTGATCAGATCTTGAAAATTTATTTTAGTGATGATATAATAATGTAATAAAGTAATATCTATGGTTAATTTGGACAGATCTTGGATAAAATAAGGGATCTACCCTTTATGGTAGAAAAACCCAAAAAAAATATATACAAAGGGACCCACTTGATCAATGAGATCAAGTGTGATCAGATCCTTGGGATGGAAAGAATAAATGTTTATATGATGAAATCCAAGGAAATCATGGATGGATTATGATAAAAATAGATCAATGTGATCTTTTGACCTTAATAGAGAAAATTCTCTAAATATAACTAAAGTCCTTAATCAAAGGAAAAGATCTAAGATCAAATGGTTGGATCATAAGTAAAGGTTTCTAAAAATGTAAATATAATTAGTTTCATTTTATATTATTATGTTATAAAGCATGCTAGTATAACATTTAGAGTTTAGTATGATATGTGTTCATTCTTATCATAAGGTGCTAGATTTAATTTAAGTACCTTGCCTCATTTTCATTGAATGTTAAATTAGGTAGTTTTATGCTTTAAATTTATAATTCATTTATGGTTGAATGTTAGTAGTAGATTTACTTGTTATGAGATAAAGAGCATAAAACATCAAAAATGTATTCTAATGAGAAAGTAGAGTTTCATGACACAAATAAGAATGAAGTACTTTGGACTTAATTAGTAAGGGCTATAGTTAGTAGGACAATATAAGGATTATCAAATCCTTAGCCCAAATTAGGAAAAGAATAATAAACCCCATGAATGACATTATAAATATTCATGGACTTAATTAAAATCCATTAGAAAGAGTACTTAGGGTAAACATGCTTATAGGAACCTTATGAAAGGTTGAGCTATGGTCATTCTAGTGAATGATGAACATAGTGGTTAAGGGGGTTATCTAATAGAGCCTCGCTCTTCCCCTACCTTCTGTTGACGTTTGTGAGGTCTAAACGCCTCCTTACATGAGGATTGAAGTAACCACTTTGTGTTCACCCATTCAGCTAGTAAGCCTTAGCCAATTGGAAATAAGAGGAGCAGTCTAGACTTAAGCTTGAATAAGCTACCTTCAATCAGCACATTAACTGGTTGAATAATAATAATAAGAGCATAAAAGGTTAGTAAATTACCTAACCCTAATAAAAACAGTAAGAAAGATAAGGACGATCAAACAAGATCCATTAGATCTTGGATGATCAAGAACAATAAGAATAAGAACACTATATTGTACTTAGTATGTATGTTTAGTAGTATACTTGTTATAGTTCATTAGATTAGATAATCCAAACCCTTGATCAAAGGTGATTCAAGGAAGAAAACCAAGATCATCCTCCATAGGGATGATCCAAGAACTGAACTTAGATCAAAGAAGAACTAGCTGATAGAAGATCTAGGACCTTGATCTTTATCAACATGAGTAGATTGTCAATCAAAGGATCTATGAAAGATCAAGATCAAGGAGATGAACATACAAAGACTTAGAGATAGAAAAATACTTAGATATGAATGATCTAAAGATCATTCTAAACATCAGATCTAGTGATCAATAGGATTGTTCATAATTTATATATTGACAATATGTATGGATGTACAGATTACATACATCGGTCAAGATCATGGAAGATTGGGAAAAAGAGATCAATCCTTAAAGGTAGGAGGATTTGATGAATGCATTTACATGAGATATTCATGATTGTACTCATGATCTTATGTTGACAAGAGTAATGATAATACTTGTAGTATATCTCTTGAAAACCTTATGATCCAACCAAACACCTATAAGATGGTTAAGGACTAAACTATAAGTGAATAGGGAACTAGAAAATATTTCAGCCCTAAGTAAACAGACGTATGGTCCGATATATATGAAATCTATTTTACATACAAGCTTGGAGGCTTGTGAGTTTGTTTTAATAGGCATGAGCCTAGGGGATGCTATTGCTAGAGGAGTTATGAGGGTTTGGCCACCCGCTCCTTGAAAATTGATGATATGATGATACCTTGCCCAATGAGAGGCTAAAAGTCGGGTGGTGGCAATTATGGGAAGGCCACCACCGTGAAAGTCTTGCCCCCATACGGGCAGTGACATAATATTTTCCACCGTGGTATCGGTGGTGAACAGGCGGTTATCCGAGCGCGCTAGTACGGATCGACCGGCAAAGATAGCAACCTTTCGATTATTTTGCACTATGATGCATATGGGAACAGGCATAGTGAAATGCCTTATGTTATAGCATAATGAAATGCTAGGTAATTGTATATTACCAATGTTTCCCAAGAAGGGAAATTCCCAAGATGAGATTAGTCAGTAATACTAAATTCTCAAAATAAAGAGAATTGATCACTTAGTTGGGAATGATATTTCACTATTTTCACAAATTTAATTGGTTTACCCATGAAGGGTATGTATGTATATAGATATACATAACTTACAAAATAAAGAGTATGTTTGAGGATAACGAGATTATGAAGGATTGGAATTACATTGTCAATTATTATGTTTCTTGAATCCCCTACCAAGCATTGCTTGCTGAGATATTGTACTTGTTGCAATATCTCAGATCCAGGGAAGGAGAGTTAGGAGTTGAAGACATGTATTTTTATTTGTTGAGAGTTTTATTGTATGGTGAGCTTGAGTTTTGGATTATGTAATTTGGACAAGTATTGTACTAGATTTGGTCAGATCTTGTGAACCACTGGATGGATCCTGGAGTTTAATAAAAGTATATTCCTTCAATGGAATTTTATTTTGTACACAAATTGTACTTATGTTATATATGAAGTGGTGACTTGGGTTTTCAAAACAAGTTCTAAAGAAAAGAATTTCCGCTGCTTTGTTTTGCGAAAAAATTTTACACTCTTAAGGGCCCTGCCTTTCAAAACACTTTACAAATCATGTTTTCAAAAACCCGGGTCGTCACATGATTTATGCTCATACTGATAAATAATCTATGCACAACATTTTTTTAATTGTATTCATAGGAAAGTTTCTAAATTTATGTTTGCTTACCTTTAGCATGCTTCTATATTACATGTTTACATTTATGTTAAGTTTTCATTCTTAGTTTATGATGAAAATCACTCTCTTTGGCTTGGGTAAGTAGTTTAAGGAAAGGCCCACTTAGCACATAAACCATTCAATTCCTTGTGGGATTGCCTATCTTGCATGCTTATACTACAATTGATTCGTGTGCTTACATGTTTAACTTTAAAATTCACAACAAATTTTCGGCACTGTTGCTGGGGAATTACAATGGATTGTGTAGTGGATCTTAACTTGGATTATTTACCTCTAATTTAGGTTTGGGATTCATTAGTTTAGAATTTTTTCTTTATTTTTGTATATATTACTTTTTTCCTCATATTGACCATATTTGTTTGATTTTTGTGCTAGAAAAATTGGAAAAGGTGGGGCGGCGATCCTATGTTCCAATGCTTCATCAACTTAGAATAGTTATTTATTTATTTTCATTGCATTCTTAGATTAGGATTTGAGTGAAACTTGTTGTGAGGCCCATTGTATTTTGCACTTTGTCATTCAATTATAAATGGGTTGTAATAATATAGGGCAAGTGTGGGTTATGGTGCCGCACACTTGATCTTCATTAGAAACCCCATTGTAAGTATTACTCACTTTCTTTTTATTTTTCTAGTTAGTTGCATTTAGTATAATTTTGCATTTGGATGGTAGATTATATCATATAGAATAAGGTCATACATTGATACTTGCTTCATCTTTATTTAGGTTTGTTGCATTAAAGTACCTATCTAACTTTGGTTAGATAGCATATAGGTTGCATTAGTTTGCTTTTGTTTTGCATTGCATGTTTAGAGATTTATGGTGAATAGAATTATAGTGGGTCTCTTAAAATCCAAGAGATTTTCCCATGCCTTCTATTGAGTTCAGTTGAGGTCTAAACACCTTATAACATGAGGATTGTATTAACCACTTTTGAGTACAACTAAACTAGTAAGCAATAGTCAAATCTAGATAAAAGAAGGAGATGTTTAGATCTAGGTCTTAGAAGCTAGCACCAATGTACTAAGAACAAATAATCAAGACATTGCTTGACCAGTGATTACTAGGATTTGATTACACATCATGTAGAGTTAAAATTAGCATATATCTTAGGACAGTTAGATAGTTTATGCAATGGTGTTGACCTCAGAACTTAGAGTTAGAAGCTTTCAACCTAGAGATTCAACACAACCTTAAATAAGGGGAAAGAAACCAAATTCCTATCCCCATGGTTGCACCACTTGCAGAAGTCGAGCGCAAATCTATTAGAGATTTTTATGAGCCACTCTAGCTCAACACCCCATCTTGCATAACCCTACCCCCAACAAATGCAAACCACTTTGAATTAAAGCCAGGAGTAATGCAATTACTCCCACTTTTTATGTTGAGACCGAGAAGAACCTTACCTACATATCAAGGAGTTCCTTGATATTTGCACCACATTTAAGTTTCGAAATTTGGACAATTCTATTAGGCTTAGGTTATTCTTGTTCTCACTCAAGGATAAAGCCAAGTCATGGCTCAATTCCTTGGAGGTAGGTTCTATTAATATATGGGTGCAATTGTATAGGAAGATTTTGTACAAATTCTTCCATGTTAACAAAATAAATGCCCTTCATCACAAAATTATCAATTTCCAACAAAGGGATGATGAGCAATATTACAAATGTTAGGAACAATGGAATGACTTGCTGTAGAAATGCCCTCATCATGGATTTGAGAAATGGCAGCATGTCCAGTACTTCTATGAGGCATTAACACCTCATAATTGACAAATGGTAGATGCAGTGAGTGGTGGGGCCCTTAGGTTAAAAGATGAAAGTGAGGCTTGGGAGTTCTTTCCAACATTGGCAGATAATTCCGAGCAATGGCATTACTCTAATAGAAGAGGGAGAATCAACTAGCCTCCAAAGAAAGGGGGTATAAATGAGATAGGAATACATACAAATGTATCATATAAACTCGACTCTAGAGAGAATGGACAAGTGCGAGGGGAGAACGAACAAACTTAAAACTATGTTTCAATCTTTTATGGTTACCAAATGTCTTAAACCTCTGCAAGAGGTTTGTGCTCTTTGTTCTAGCCATCCCATATGGCTACATCTTGTCCAACAAATAGAGCACTTAACGATTATCTTGTTGAACAAATGAATACACTGGGTGCATACTACATTCTAGAACAACCCATATTCTGAGACCTACAATCTAGAATGGGCCAAGCATCAAAACTTTTCCTGGTCAAAGAATAACTACTACAGAGGACCATCTATGTACCCACTATCCAAAACTTTCCCAGATCTATAGTTCCTTAGCCATCACTTGGCTTCCAAACAACCTCAGTGACTGAAGAACCATCTTTTGTGGAAAACATTCAAGCCCTTATTGAAAGATCAATAAAGTAAAATGAAGACACAAACTAGATCGTACACTCGTTTCATAATGATAGTCGACATATAGGCCATGTCAACGCACAAGCCATCACCAAGATAGAAATGCCTGTCAGCTAGTTGTCTACTGCATTACAGGATAGAGGAAAAGGTCAGTTCCCTAATCAGCCCATCCCAAACCCTAAGGGCCAATTTGAGATATGGTTAAGTTCTCAAACTCATAATCCTCATGAGCGTGCCAAGTCTATAACCACCCTTAGGAGTGGTTGTCAGATCAATAACAAAGTTTGGAAGGCTAAGGAAACTAAAGAGGAAAAGGAGGCAACCCAAATTTAGGAGAAAGATAAAAGACATAAATCTCCTGCTGAATCTATAGTGGAGGCACCCTATGTGCCCAAGTCCCCATTTTATCTACACCAGAAAGAGAAATATTAATGTATAGAAGAAAGCTTTCCTCACTGAGCAAGGGAGCTCTTTGATATAACAAAAGACCCCACCAAATTTTAGAGACCTAGGGTGCCCTACAATTTCTTGCATTATTGGAGACCATGTTGTAGATAGGGCACTTCTTGACCTTAGGGCTAGTGTTAACTTGTTGCCGCACTCTATCTATGAGCAATTAAGACTTGGTGAGTTAAAACTAACCACTACCAATTGGTAGATAGATCAGTGAAGATACCTCATGGTTTGGTTGAAGATGTTTTGATATAGGTGGACAAGTTTTACTACCCAGTAGATTTCATTGTACTAAACATCCAGCCTATATCTAATCCTAGTAATCAGATTCTAGTCATCCTTGGACGACCATTTCTGGTGACGTCCAATGCCATTATTAACTATAGGAATTGTGCAATGAAATTGTTGTTCAGCAAAATGAAGGTTAAGCTTAATGTATTTAATGATGACCAACAACACTTAGACCTCAATGATTCTTGTGATATAAATTTGATCGAGAGTCTAATTCACAACATTCATCCACCATCCTCCATCTCTGACCCACTAGAGGCTTGTCTCATGTATTTTGATGGAGATTTTGATTTAGAAAAGTCTATTGAGGAGGTAAATAACCTTTTAAAGGTGGGTCTAATCATGGATACTTCCAAGTGGGCCGCATGTGGAGCCACTCCCTCCTTTAGATTTTGTTCCCATACCCTTTATAGAGCAACCACCTTCTCTAGCCTTAAAACATTGCCTAACAACCTCAAATATTATTACCTAGGACTAGAAGAAAATGCATATCCTTCTAGAAAAACCCAAAGATGACTGAATCCCCACATGAAGGATGTAGTCAAAGATGAAGTCTTAAAGCTTCTAGATGTTGGTGTTATATACCCTATCTTTGACAGCACTTGGATCAGCCTTGTTCAGGTTGTACCCAAGAAATCTACGGTCATGGTAGTAAAAAATGAGGAGAATGAGTTTAGTGCCAACCCACATGATCACTAAGTGGAGAGTCTACATTGATTATCGCAAGTTAAACATGGTCATGAGGAAAGACCACTTTCTACCTTTTATTGATCAAGTGCTAGAGAGGTTGGCTAGACATATTTATTACTACTTTCTAGATGGATACTGTGGTTACAACCAGATTCCTAAAGCACCTGAAGATCAGGAAAATACCATATTCACATGTCCTTTTGGAACCTTTGCTTACCAACATATGGCTTTTGGGCTTTGTAATGCTCCTGCTACATTTCAAAGGTGTATGTTGAGCATCTTTTTTGATATGGTGGAAAGGTTTCTTTAGGTATTCATGGACAACTTCTCAGCATTTGGGTCATCTTTTGATGAGTGCTTGCACCACTTAAAGTTAGTTCTTACAAGGTGTCAAGAAAAGAATCATGTGTTAAATTGAGAAAAGAGCTACTTTATGGTACAAAATGGGATAGTTCTAGGCCACATAATATCACCCAATGGGATAGGAGTTGATAAGGATAAAGTGGATTTAATAGCCAACCTTCCTCCACCAAGGATGGTGAAAGAAGTTTGTTCCTTTCTAGGGTATGTTGGCTTTTACAGACAATTCATCAAAGATTTTAGCAAAATTGCCAAACCCCTATGTAATCTACCTACAAAGAGGCCATTTTTGACTTTGATAAAAACTGTAAGAAAGCATTTGAGTGGATGAAGGCCGAGTTGACTTCTACACCCATTATCTGACCACTAGATTGGAATTCACCATTCAAGATTACGTGTGATACATCGGATTATGCCATTGGAGCTGTTTTGGGGTAGAGCATTGACAAACATCCCCATGTGATATAATACACTAGTAAAACACTAAATGATGTGCAACTCAACTACTCAACCATAGAAAAAGAGTTGCTAGCTATAGTGTACTCGGATCATGCAACTTTAAAGTACCTCATTTCTAAAAAGGATGCAAAGCTTAGGTTTGATCTGTTGGATACTCCTGCTACAAGAGTTTGACTTAGAAATTTGAGACAAGAAAGGTTCTAAAAATGTCATAGTAAACCACTTATCCAGATTAGTGGTGGAGCACACTAGTGAGAATGTGCCTATAACTGAATCCTTCCTTATTAGGTGATTAAGAGATGTGTATTAGATAGTAAGCATAGTCAAATTATCTCCTTCTGTCATGAACATTCATGTGGAGGCCATTTTAGCTCAAGAATGATAATTGGAAAATTTTTACAGTGTGGTTTTCATTGGCCAACCATTTTCATAGATGCACATGATTACCGTAAAGCATGTGTAAGGTGCTAGCAGTTAGGAACTCGTAGACGGAGACACATGATGCTCATAAACCCAATCCTTATTGTAGAGCCATTTGATGTTTGGGGCATAGATTTTATGGGACCCTTTCCTAACTGTTTAGGGAATGTATACATTATAGTGGGAGTGAACTACATGTCCAAGTAGATGGAGGTTGTACCTATAAAACAAATGACCACAAGATTGTGGTAAGATTTTTAAAGGAAAATATTTTTGCAAGGTTTGGTGTCCCACATGCATTAATCAGTGATGGGGAAAAACACTTTTTTAATAAAGTGTTTGAGAATCTAATGAAAAAATATAGTGTAAACCATAGCATAGCTACCCCATACCATCTTTAGACTAGTGGCCAAGTAGAGGTATCCAATAGGGAAATCAAGCGCATCTTAGAAAAGACAGTCAATCCAAGTAGGAAAGATAGGTCTATGAGACTCACTGATGCTTTATGGGCTTACAAAACTCCTATAGGCATGTCACCCTAACTCCTGGTCTATGGAAAGGCCTACCACTTACCAATAAAGCTATAACACAGGGCATATTGGGCTTTCAAAAAGCTCATTTCGAATTATATGCTGCTGGGACCTACTAAAAACTCCAACTCAATGAGTTGGATGAATTGAGAAAGGATGCATACGATTCTGTATTATTATACAAGGACCGAATGAAGGCGAACCATGATAGCTAAATCTTAAGGAATCCTTCACACTTGGACAAAAAGTCTTATTGTATAATTCTAGATTACATCTATTTCTAAGCAAACTCAGATCTCGATGGATTGGACCCTATGTAGTACACATCATATATCCTCGTGGGGCCATCGAGATAGAGAAGGATGGTGAAATCCTAAAAGTTAATGGACAAAGGCTTAAACCTTTCTTAGAGTTGATTAACCACAAGGTCGAGGAAACATTGTTAGAGGCACCAAAATACCATGATCTACCTTAGAATGATCTAGAGCATCTTACAAATCATATTCCTTGCACTCATCATTACATCTGGCTAAAGATGTAAAACTTAGCACTCCCTGAGAGGCAACACCAAAAATTTTCAAATCTCAATCTTGTACATCTTTCCCTCATCATATAGGTCCTATGTTTTTAAACATTAAGGGCAATGTTTAGTTCAGGTTGGAGGGTGTATATATATGGAGAATTTATGTTTTCAAAAACAATAAAAAATAAAAAGAATTTTTTTTTTTAAAAGGAAAAATTCGAGGTAGAGTTCCTTTACTATGATGAGATTGGATTTTTAGAAACTTAGTGATTCAACTACTTTAACCTATTAATGCAAGTGCATATAGTTAATTTTGCATGTTATTCATGTCTTGAAGAATTTTATGAAAGTTAAATCTTAAAAATTACTTACACACAGTACATAATCTAGACCAATAGTGAGGTATGACTTGAGACCCTAAGGAAAATTAGTGGAGACCTATAACCAGGTGAGTTTTTGAGACTATCTTCTTTTTAGGGGTTATAAGTAATCTCATATTTTTTTTAGAATAAATAATGTTGTATGATCCTCTTATCTTTGTTTTGATTAATTGCCAAGAGTAATTAAGAGTATTAGCTTTCTTTCCAAAACATTAATTGAATCTGACAAGCTATAAGAAACCTAAGAATGATATGGTCTATCTTGGTTTAGCCAGAGACATAGAACATGCCTAGTATATTATGCCATTAGTTACCCTTAAGCCTTTTCTTTCTTAATCCACCTACCTTAACCTAGAAAAACATAGTAAAATAAATATTCATTACCTACTTTTCAAAATGAGTAGACTTATTAAGGAAAGTTCAAAAAAGGACAAATGGTTAAAGAAGCAAAGAACATCACAAGTCTTTTCCTCAAAAAAAATAAAAGTCAAAAGAAAAAGAAAACTAAAAAGAGAGAAATATCTAAAAAACAAGAGTAAAAAAGATGTTCACTTTAGTATAGTCAAGGATCAATTTTCCAATAATCAAAAGAATACCTGTACTCAATTCTACAATTTGAAATCCCTATATCCTTCTTTTCTGAACATGTCCCAAGCCTACATTTTGTCCCATTTAAAGACCTATGGATCTTAGGTGGAAGATAGCCTTAATGAGGATATAAAAAGATGGAATTAAGGTAAACTATCCTACTATTCTTGGTAATAACATCTTTTCCTAGGGATCATATTCCTTGTCTCTTTAGTGCTTAAATTTTATGCGAACCATTAGCTTTGTTGGATTCTGTCACATAATGAGAGAAATATGTTTAACCCGTACTTTGAGAGATTCATTTTTGAGAGTCTACCTATGAGAATTTGAGGCCAAAACACATTTTCAATGGAATATAAGCATATCTAATTATAAGTCTTGACTTATGAAGCTGTACACACACATGCACTCTGAGATATAACTATAATAAAATGAATTTAGTATATGGACAACCTATAGAATTATCATTCATCTCTATTAAGTTGTTTAAACTAATAGAGTACTAATAGATGAGGATTCTCTAAGATAAAATAATGGACTCAACCTTTTGGAATTTTGTAGGCATATTCACGGCAAACCTCATGGGGCTTAACTCGTCCAATAGGGGGTAACCTAGGAGTTTAAAGGCTTGTTGCATGTGCTAAATTCAATTGTGACTACCTACAAAAGTGGCAACCATTTTATTTTTCATAGATTTTCACATGTTTTGTTCAAGACTAGGAAAATTCTAATTGTAAGGTGTGATAATTATTCAATTTTGTATAAAAATCACCCAATTAGTTGTTCATGTTATAACTTATAGTGTTAAATTAGGATTTTTGGTTGAAAATTATAACGCATGCATTTCTGACCTAATATACCAAATATTTGATAATTTGTAGGTTTAGAAGCTACTCTAAGGTAAGAATGTGAATAATCATATTTTTTAAATTTAATTAATTTTTTTCTTTTGTAGGAGTAAAGATGATGATCTGACGGCCAAGATCGATCAAGATGACAAATGAAAATCATGATCAAAAGATCGAGTCAAAGCTTAAATATCATCAATCCAAAATGAAATCAAGGATCAAGGCAAGAAAATGATAAATTGGAGAAGTCATGGGTGGCTAAAGTGTGCCCATGTACAAGCCATGCAAAGTCCACCACCTTTGCATCAAATCCACTCAAGCCATGTAAGCCATGAAGAAAGGTGATAAGCTAGAAGGGCCATGAAGCCTATCAAGGGCTGAGCTATCAAGCAAATTCAAATGAGCCCTCAAAGCAAGCCATCAAGCCATTTGAGCCAAGCTTTATGGAAAGCCATGATTGATGTAGAATCTAATGCATAAGTGATGTGGAATCCTTATGATTACCCTAAACAGCGCTCATCCCACCATTCTTTTTCCCTTAGGTCACCTTATAATGAGTTCAAAACATCTATAAATAGCCCCCATGAGGGCCTCCACGAATTTGGAACATAGAGGGGGCATCTCACTCCTTCCCATCTCTTCTCCCTTTCCTACTCCTTCAATGCAATCATCTTTGGAGCTTGACATCTTCCTCTAGCATTCCATGCCTCCTCTTTTGGGATTATGATCTTAATTTCACGCTTGAATTCTCCTTAAAGTTAAGGTTAGTTACTTCTATTTGTTTCTTATTTTGTTGCTTTTGATTTATTGCTATTTAAATCTTACGTTCATGCCTTGTTTTCCTTTCGTTACTCCCTAGTTTTCCCAGCTTATTTGATCTTTGTTTAAGCTTTAAATCCTTGATCAAAATATCATTAATCTCTTGTAGTGACAACTAGGTGACATTGATTTTTTGAATCAAGTTGTTTGGCTTCCTAAGTTCCTTAAATTCATTGCTGTCCATTGCCTTCTTTCTCATTGTTTCTCCATCTCTTTCCTTAGATCTCTATTGAGCACTTAAATTTTTGCTTGGATTGGATTACATAGAAGCTAAAGGTGAGATTTTGGAGTGCAATATGCTCATTGAATGGTGGATACACTCCATGGAGAATGCGTACCACATTTGTAACAATCTTTCATCAATAAAATTCCATTTCTTCTCATGTTAATGATCTTGAATGTGGCACAATATACATGTATGTTTTAATTGCTTTCAATCGTGTTTCTTCATGGTTATGATTTATGCTCTTATTGATCAATAATCCATGGACAACATTTGTATAGTTGTATCCAAAGGAAATTTTCTATATTTATGTTTGTTTACCTTTAGCATGCTTCCATGTTCCATGTTTACGTTTATGTTACGTTTCCATTCTTAGTTTAGGGTAAAAATTACTCTCTTTGGCTAGGGTAAGTAGTTTAAGGAAAGTCCCACTTCACACATAAACCGTTTGATTCTTTGTAGGATTGACCTCACTTGTGTGCTTATACTATAATTGATTTGTGCACTTGTGAGTTTAACTTTAAAATACACAACAATATATAATGCAGTCTTTTAGATCTTTTTTCAAGAATTGAACAAGATGAAGAATAATGAAACCAACTCGGAATTTACGTCTGCTAAAGAAAATATTTTACATTTATGTATAACCCTAAAAAAAGGAAGAATGACTCTAATCTCGCATGGGTTATAAGCCTCCACTATCTTATTTAGGATACTAATTTATATTTTCTCATCAACTTAAACTATACAGATAGCTACTATGCAATAATTGTTTTGAGTTTAATTTTATGAAAAAATTTACAAAAAGGTTAAAATAGGGAAGTAATTCTATATAACTATATTAATAAGCTAAAGTTCACATGATAACTAAATATTAAAGAATCTAAATTTTCATCCTAGTATAGGAACTTATCATAAAAAATATACTTTTTGAAATTTTTTTTTTTTAATTTGTTTAAATTTTTTTAATAAAATGATTCTAAAAACCTAAATGGACACATAAAAAATTTGAAATACCCTACGCAAACTAAAATTAAAAATTGTCCTCAATATGTAGAACTACATACCATGGACAAAGAAAATAATAAACTTGAAAGGAAAGGGTGAGAAAAATAATACCAATACTCCTAGAATAGTGTTGTGAACTGATGATGTGGTTTTTATGAAATGAATGTAAATGCATATGCAACTAAATGATCCTACATCTAATTGATCTAACTAATCTACCCTACCTTATTCTTAAACTAATATAAAGATCCTAATCCTAAGTCTAGTAAATCCTAAATCTAACTATAACCATGGAGGAGTACCTAGAGTAACTCACTCTACTTCAAAATTTTATGGTAATTAATGTATTTCTGCCATCCAAATATTTGCAGATGGGATTGAAGGATATGATTGTGAATTACTATTAATACACTTTTCTGAGAGCAATTCTCTGTGCATGGTCTCATGACTTGTCATTTTGGGGGTTTAAGGTGCTACATCAAACACCTAAAAATATTCTAGCCTCTCCTACATCTTCTTAAATGAATGGATTAAGTTGTTCCTACATCTCAGTACTATGTAGTTCAGGTTTGTCTTTGAGTAGGGAACAAATAGGGCTTAAACCATTTGGATCAGCTAAGGTACACCCTTAGGTGTGCTGATGTTCAGCAATAACATCAACGATCTTTCTTTCTTGTTCTACCATAACACAGAATGTTTTAGATGATCCTAAACTATCACATTATG
Source organism: Warburgia ugandensis (assembly GCA_035236585.1). NCBI lineage: Eukaryota > Viridiplantae > Streptophyta > Magnoliopsida > Canellales > Canellaceae > Warburgia > Warburgia ugandensis. Next base: position 81,619,023 of record CP141126.1, on the reverse strand, counting down.
GGTCATCTGGTAAAGGTGTGAAGTTCAAATTAGGTGTTTCTTCTACAATACAAGGCTTAAATATAAAGTTAGGGATCATAAGAGGTCAAACTCAGGTTCTCCATTAATGAGTGTCCATTAAAGGTGTGGTATCCAATAACACATCCACTTCAACAATGGAACTGCTAATATTGACACCACAATTAAAATGTCCAACATGGGACTCAAGAATATTGGTGTTGGAGCATGGTAGGGATGGTAGAATCTCTATCATATTGACTTCAAATATATCTCTAGAGACTAGTTGTCTTAAATTAAAAACATTTAGCCTAATCTCCATATTTTCCAAAGGGAACGTCATAGTGCCATTCTTATATTTGATGATGGTGTTCACTGTGAGCAAGAATGGCCAGCATAAAATGATGAGAATTTGACTACTTGAATGTGCTATAGGTTGAGTGTTTAAGACTAATAAGTCTCCAGGAAATAAGCATTTTTCAACTTGAACTAGAGCATCTTCACCTCGTGGAATTTTCATTGACCTATCTGCCAATTGTAATGTGGTGGTAGTCTTCTTTATCTCACCTAGATGTAATTTCTTGTACATATAGTAAGGCAATAGGTTGACACTCGACCCCAAATAGAATAGTGCCCTATGAATTGTGTGTTCCCATATCAAACAAGATATTGTGGGACATCTTGGATCTCTGTATTTTAGGTGCAATGTTATGCTGTTAGATGGAGTTGGCTTGCTCAATGAGAAACACTTTCTTTTGTAAATTGATTCTTCTCTTCTGTGTTATGAGATCTTTCAAAAATTTGGCATAAGGATTTCTTTTATTGCGTTGAGTAATGAGATATTAATGTTTACTGGTTGAAATGCCTCCCTTATTTCATTGAAATGTGTACTCTTCTTATCCATTTGAAATCTTTGAAGGTATGGAGCCTTAAGAATGTAAGGTGGCTTAGGATTGGGTACAAAGGTAGAGGGGACTTTTTGTTTCTATTTCTTCTCTTTACCCTTTTGAATATGTATGGCCTCTGCAGTATTGTCACTGAGTTTATGATCCATAGTCACACCTACTTAATTATCTATTGTTCTACCATTGTTCAGGGTAGTTATGGCTTTGGCTTATTCTTGATTATTTTGATTAAAACATGAGCATATCTCATACTAACCCTTAGAGTTTGTTATAGGTTGACTAAGGAACTAACTCTTTTCCTTTTCAATTAATAGTTGACCCATTTGATGCTCCAATTTGGTATTGTTTTGATTAGATTGAGCAAGGGTCTCCTCCAACAATGGTTTCCTTGGTTGTTGTGGAAACTATTGAGATTGCTGAGCTTGTTGTGGCATTGTGGCTCTAGGAAAAGTTTGAAATAGGGTAAATCTAGGTGGACTGCTTTGGCAGTTATTCTAAGACCATGAGAAATTAGTATGCCTAACCCATCTAGAATTATAGGTCTCGGCATAAGGAACATTGCTAGGTTTTTGGAATACATTCATTACATTCACTTGCTCTAAAAAGTATCCAGGGAATGTGAAGTTGGATGGGCATGAAGCTGTGGGGTGGGTTGGACAAGAAGATATAGAGCAAACCATAGATGGAGGTTTCATGGAACTTTCTCTAACCAACATAGCTTCCCCAAACTTATGAAGAATGCTACTAAATTAATCAACCTTATCTATCAATTTATCTATTTTACTATATTAAGTAGTCTCTTAAGGACTTAGCATATGCTCCTTCATTGACCATTGCTTCTGTAGGGTTAATTTGATTGGCTTGATTGCTTTAACCCTAGCCTTATGGTTCATCTGATCATAAGAATCTAAGAGTGTGAGATATGGATTCTTAGATTAAAGTATAGGTCTATACTAGAAAATGAAGTAGAAAAATGTACTCAACATTATATGCAACGAAAACAAATTGTTGTATACAACAAAAGAGTAATTTACCTTTTTTTTGTAATTAAGGGGAACCTAAGCTATATGGTGCAACCTATATGCACATTCAAGGGCACACAATTAATCCTAACCCTAATACAAACAAGTTAAAAGGTTTGATTTTTCTTTATTTTCTTTGGGGGATTAACTTTTAGGTAATTTCTAACATAGGTAGCTCCTCCTCTCTCTAAGACTTGGACTACTACTTACCAATTAGATCTTACCTTGATCAACCACTTTACTCCCTCCTTAGTTAACCGTAGCTGATCTGAGTCATCAAATGTATTGGTAGAGCTAGTTGATAATACTAACATTGTTGATCAAGTAAGGGCCAATTGGAGTGGCAATAGGTCGCTTTCTTCTAAAAGAGTCATATGAGCTTGTAAGATATTAAGGCCTCTTTTAGATTGATTTCAAATTAATTGTTGAAGCTAGGGTTTCTCGTAAGATGATGTATAACCTAGAAGGTCCAAGAAATGGTGATCAAATTCACCTGTGATCTTATAGGAGTGATTGCCCTTCCTAATCATGTAAGCACATTCCTAGACAAATCTATCAACACATATTATACCTTAAAGAAAACATAACCCTCATAGCCTATGTCCATGCGTTATAGCTGAGCTTAAGCTATCGTTATTAAATGGGTGATAACTAATAGAAAGTCATAAGGGTGATGCAACAAGTAATATAATGGATGCAAACTATATGATTTTAAACTAACCAACAAATAATATGAACTAAGTTATATGCAATCCTAATCTGGAAATGAAAAGAGGTTAAAAAAGCTTATATTAAGGTCCTAGAAAAAGTCTTCTAGCACCAGGGTGGATTCATGTACATGCCACCTCCTCTTCCAAGTTAGAATGGCTCATCCTTGACCTATATTATTACGACTCCTTTAATTTTAAATGAACAAAAATATAACTAAAAATTATAACACGTCCTCACTACAATTCACTCAAACTAAAAATTTATAAACTATCCTAATTTCTCTAAATTCTACTCCAAATTCTTGCAAAAGAACAAAAAAATAAGTACCAAAAATCATAGGAATAAGGAAATTTATGCAAAATAAGCAACTAACATGAATGTAGCCCTAAATCTACTACTAGTAAGGTATTTAACCAAGATTTTAACTAAAAATCTATTATGAATCCCTAGCAATTTTGCTAAAAAATTGATATGTTTTAGAAATAATACCACAAGTGCACAACTCTATTGTAATATAGATTATGCAAGTATAGGTTGATTTATAGAGACTCTACTGGTAAACAAATTTTAATTAAAAACTACTTTAACTACTTTAGCCCAGTCAAAACAATTTATTTAACTAAAATGCTAAAAATCATAGAAATCACATAAAATGCTATAAATTAAACTAATCCTAGGAATAAAAACTCAAAGACATTAGAAATCAATACTTTTAAGAACTATGCTATGTAGGTTATTTCCACTCATGTAATTAGAAGAAAAATGTTTCTAATTGATAGAAAATATTTCTTTTAAGGCACTATTTTCATGATTTCCTTAATATCAATTCATAGCTTGGTACTATACTTATTCGCAGTATAGTCGTTCTTCTTAGGGAATGACTATCAAAGATTCTTGTGTAGCCCCTCTTTCTTACTATACTTCGTATCGCTTTATTTCAAGAAATCATAGAGCATGTAAGCCTAGAGTGTTGTGGTCTAATAATAATAATAGTAATATTAATTACTTTTATAACTTGATGACTTAATTTTAAATAGATACCATTCTAACATGTAATTCATTCTAATACCCTAAGTAACTAATGACATAAACATGAAAGCATAAAGTAATCTACAAATGCTAAAATAAGTAAATATAACATAAAAAAGTAACACTTAAAACAAAGATAAAAGAAATTTTATTCCATTGAAATGGAAATTATATCAATTGATTATAAGGAAAGGAATTAATAAAATCAAATACAATTAATCCTATAAGTTAGAACTAGTTAATCTAGAATTTCAAGCATGCAACTGGAGAGATGTTTTGATGAATCCCATTAGCCATGCATTACCACCTTTATTTCCTATTGTCTACTTATAATATAACTCATGCTGTGTCACTCAACATAGCCATGGATTACCAACCACTCATGCTAATACCAAGAGAGAGACAGCGATTTGGAAAGGCTTACAAATGGAACAATATTGGAGAGATGAATGAATGGAATGATGGAGGATAGAATTTAAGTATAGGGCCATGAATTTAGGGTCTCTAGAAGATGAAGATAAAAATTTTAAAAAATAAAAAAAGGATGGAAAAAATTAAGGCATGATAATGAAACTGAAATTAGGTGTAGAAAAAGGGTTAGAGATGGAATTTTTTATAAAATTTCATGATGATATAATTTATTGGGAAAAGATATTAGGAGATGAATTTCATAGTGAAAGGATAAGTATGAAAAAATTCAAAAATAAAATGGCGGAGAAAGATTAGAAAATGGGGTAAAAAAGACTAAAAATAAAGTATGAAGGGATGAACGAATGAAAGGGTTAGGGAAAGAGTGTTAGGTTGATCTTTTGGTGATTGACATAATATAGGATATAGGGATGGAAGCATGATCTTTATGGTGAGATGATGCAGCAAAAAAATGAAGCAAACAGATGAAAAGAATGAGGCACGATGGAGGAAGTATAGTAAGCCTTTCTTACCTCTTGGTTCTGTCCTTATTCTTTCTCTTTTGTGTGGAAGACAATGGATTGAATGAGAATCACTCATTCAATTCTTTTTGGGCTTTTTGTGTTTACTGTGATGAAGGAAAGAGGGTGGTAGTTTCCTAATGGAAACTACCGTCCATCGTAATATTTCCATAGCCCTTATATTCTCTTTCCCTTCCCTCAAATCATAGTTCAACTCGAGGTTGGATGGTTGAGATTTCCTTGAAGTCTTCTATCCAAAAAGGCATTGTTTTATTGCTCATTCCTTCTCATCAGTCAGATCAGTATGTCCTAAGATAGATGGCTAAGCTTCCACATAGATTTTCTTATTCACATTGATTCTCCTCCTTTATTTTCTCTCAAGCCACCATTTTTATACTTTACAAATTAGATTTAAGTGTAAATCACATTTTCATCTAAGGAAAACACATTTTGGTCTCCTTAAAAAGTGATAGGTAGCCCTCCAAAATTTTCTCCACTAATCATGGCTCAGTCTTCTTTCTTGTGCATAGCTACTTCCTATTGGTCAGTTCTAACTCACATATTCTCATTGGTTGCTTTAGGATGGTCTTGGATCTGGAATGATCTCAACCACTCTTTCTTGAATTTCACAAATGAAAACTGACCGTAGATTTCCCCTTTTTTGTCTCTCTCCTCACCTCATTTTTTCTGCACTAATCATACTAATACATACACGTATTTCATGTGAAATTAAATGGGATACGCCACCTTTTCATGAAAAATTCATGGTACACATGTAGGTGCCCCCATTCTAAAGTACAAAGAGAGAAAGTGAGGGATTCAGGTCTTTTACGATCCCTAGATTGAGTGTGCTTCACATGCGTGCTTTACTTAGAAGCTCCCCGAAGGTGGGGAATTCATGCATTCATGCTTAGAAGTTCTGATATCTTATGTTCAATACTTATAGCCTATTTTGCGTGAATAAGGTTTGACGATGCTTCTAGGATTTCTAACTCTGCTAAAAATGATAACGACACCTGTCCTACATTTTGAACTTCATTAATTTGGTAGGTGGATCCATGTTGTTGCTTGCACTCTAGGTTATCCATCTTTTACGGATGGGAAACCCAAAAATACCTTTTTTACAATTATACTCTAATTTTGCAAAATGTGAAAATAACCCTAATTAGTGATCTTTATGATAGAAGAAGGCTAAAACATACTAAATATAGATATATTATATATAATTCATACCTATTAGATTCATCCATTGCTTGATTAATTAGTCATACATTTCCTATTTTTTCACTCCAACCTAATAAATTTTTTTGCTATTTTTTCTCCATGGAAGACATTTTTCTATTTCTACTTCTGCTATTGAAAAACATGTTTTCACTTCCTACATATTAGGAGAATACAAATGTATTATGATGTGAGGATGAAAGAGAGAATGAGTATGTGGAACCCATCTGCATAGTCTTTCTGCAATCAAGTAGTGGAAAAAAAATGTTTAGAAGTTCTTTGGCTTTGCATGGCTTCATGTTGAAGCTTCGTAGGCTAGTGAGGACATGCATGCATGCATGTAATATCTTACCACCTTTGGTTTTGATAATGATAGCCATCTTACATAGATAAAGGTGGTCACATGCATAGGTTTCTGACTACTATGAAAATGATATGGACGTCACCATTGCACTATGAAGTCCTCCAGTCTTTTGACAGGATACTTGATTAGCTTCTTTTTAGAGTTACAAAATGACAAAAATGTAGAATTTGCGCATTTCAACCCTAATCCTACAGATGAAAAATAAACCTTAATAAGTAATAGATTGAGTGATTGAATGGTAAAGATATTATTTGTAATAATTATGAGTATATTAATTAAAATTGTTCAAAAGCTTTATGCTAATGATGTCCATCCATCATTACTCAATCATGCTAATTATCTCACATTCCAGTGATTTGAAAGTTGATCTTGGCCATCCTAAGCTAGATCACTTTAGATCTCCCTTGATCTTTCTTGATTTACCATTGATTTTGAAACCATGAGGTACACCCATTTTATTCTCTACATATTGAAAAAAAAAAAAAAAACTTAACCTCAAGTTGACCACATTGAATTCTCTAGTTTTCTTTAAGAAGAAAAAGAATCATACCAAATCTCCTTCTTGAGATTCAATTGATTTTTGTTGTTTATTAGCAACTGAATCTTTATTCTACTCTTTTCTCAAAAATCCAATGACAAAATTCATAGAGTCAAAAGAATTACAACTAGTATAATCTGTTGTGGTAGTTGTCCTACATGGCTTTCGAAAGAAATCCACCTATAGATTTGATTTCCTACATGTGATTCTCCATTGATGACATTGAAGATAGTAACCCATTCATTTATAGAGCCATCAAACTATTGCACCATGAAGTTGTCAATGCTAACATGTTCTTTGAATACACAAAAGAACTCAAATTTTTAATAAGCTTCAAAAATATTTCTAACAAACATATATTTTAATAAGACATGTAATAACATCATTGTGAAAAGTAGACACATGCTCTATTTTGAGGGTACATTTGTATATTGTGGTAGAAACTGTGACGACCTAGGTTTTATATGATGCAAATTTGATGAAAAGGCAAGATCTCTTGTTTTATAAATATGGAATGCATGAAAATCTTTTTGTTTTGAAAACAATCTTTCGCATAAAAACCCCGAGTGTCAAAAAAACATTTTCAAATTATCTAGCCATGGCATAGTTTTAAATTAACTCTATTCCCAAGAAAGTGTTAGTCACAGCCTCAGCTATAGAGAGTAACTACAATCAAGTAACATTGAAAGATAAGGTAGGGGTTTACTTACTTGCACTTAATCTGGGTGTCTTCTGTCACAGGCGTACTCTGTCCATATGTGTTTACTTTGTGTCTGAAAAATGTTGAGGATTGGGTGAGTATATACTATACTCAGTAGGAGTCCATCACTATTAGTTTTACAATGCATGCTATGTTTAAAATCATATGCTCTTTCAAAACATGTGCATGTTTGAACACTCAAGTTCAATATCGAGATTAAAAACCATTGTCGAATTAGAATACTGATGACTTAAAGAAATCACATAATCCAAGTCGAAAGTATCATATATATATATATCATAACATAATGATATGCATAAGATGCTCCACTGAATTCAACTCATGGTATGGTCGACCAACCTCATGTCATAGCATATGCAATGCAAGTAAATCCTCAAACCATAGGGCCCACTATGCCCACGACCTCACCGCTGTGTCGTCCTTGGGTACCTAGGGACACAGGGTCATATACCTCCACGGGGCATATGACACTTCGACCTAGTGCCGTGACACCAGTGGTAGCCCCCTGTACCACATGCAGTCAAAGCAAGGACATGCCCTTTTTGGGCGTGGTACCCATCCACCTAATAGTGGTAGAGGCTGGGAGGCCACCCCAGACCTCTCGGCGTAGCGTCCACGAGCTTATTATCCCAAATCATATACGATCAAACAAGCCAGAAACCTCTTTTTCAAAACCTATCCTCTTTGGGTCACTCACAACTGCCTAGCCCTCACAACTGCCTACCCAGCGTCTTTTGGGCACTCCAGCGTCTTTTGGTAACCCTCAAGGACACGCAATTTTGCAAGAACTCAATGCTCACGAATCATGCAATATATGCAATTGTTTGCAGAACATGTCTATGCATACTGTATTTATCATATACATGCTGAATTTATTTATATGCTAAACAAGTCATAAAATAAGTCATGCTAAACAAGTCATATACGCATACTTAAAACATGCATTCTCAAAATGATCATGAATCTTTAAAAAGTCTAATAGCAATAGAGCACCTACCTGGCTAGGTCACGCTAATCCCCTTGTCCTCGTATGCTCTTGAACATGGTTTAGGGGAATAAGGTTAGTTTGGCCTATCTTTTATAGGTTTTAGAGTGGTTGGTCTTACTACTTAGGCATTAAGGGTTCATCCCCATGCCTATGGGTGTCTTAAGGTCCTAATCGGGCCTTGGTATTGTCACGTTTCCAAAGGTTTAGTGGCCCCGCGCCACTATCATAGTCTAAGGGTCGTGCTCACCTTAAATTAGGCCTTGATTAGGTATTTTATAGTTTGGATGTGTCCGCGTCATCGACACGGACACAACGCCTTTTGCGGCGCCTCAATCGGAGCCTTAGATCTCAAGTTATAGCCTTTTTAGTGCCGAGTGTACATAGAGGGTCAAACGAAACGAGGTGGGAGCCTGGGATGCTAACGCGTCCCGTGTTAGTACCTCAGCGGGCGCATCTACAGATGCGCTAGATTCCCGCCTGTCTTTCGCGCCCGTCCGGTTTTCTCAACACACAACGTGTGTTTTGGTTTGACAGATACCCGGGCATCCTAGGGATGCCCTGGTTTGACCCTGTCGAACCAGTGCACCCCAAGGACCATCTCTGGGTCCTTTGTGGCCCTCTAGAGCTCTGTTTTGCATGATTTTTCATGCAAAAACTTAGGGAAACTTAGCCTAGGACTAAGGGGAGACGGGTTTGGAGGGATTTTGGGCATACCTAGTTTGTGGCTGGGTTTTTCTCCACGTTTTCTCCTCTTGGTTGCTTCTCCACGATGGGTTTTTCCCAAGCTTTTCAGATGCCATTAGAGGCGCCCAAGAGCTCTATTTATAGAGCTATAAGAGGGTTCTAGAGGGGGCTCTCACCGCCATTCAATGGCGGTGGAGAAACCTCCTGAATGGCGGTGATTTCTCCTCCAAACACCGCCGTTCTAGGACCCTCTAGGAGGTTGAAGAAGAGGGGTGCCCGTATCAAAACGGGCCCCTATGTTTCTTAGGCTATATTCGTTTTTTAATGAAAATTATATTTTTGCCCTTGAACTTCAAAGGGCCATAACTTGCTCATTTTAACTCTGTTTTAGGTGATTTTGGTCTTGTTGGATTCCTTTTTCTGAGATACACCTAATGGTACCATTCTTAGGACCAAATTTCTGGATTCAGTCAGGGTGAATAGTGAAATGACCAAAATACCCTTATTTCCAAAAAGTGAACTTTTCATTGCTAACTTGGGATTTCAATGTTACAAAATTGGAGTCATTACAGAAACATCAAGATGAAGAGATCCTTCTTTTACTTCTCAAGTGATAATGATCTTTGAAGAGCTAAGTACCACTTCCATGCTTGTAATTCTTTTGCATATGAAACACTGGAAAACTTTTGATTCTCCATTAGATTCTCAAGCAGTTTTTTGTTCATAACTTTAGTAGGTTTAATGCTTTCTTCCTTCAAGCAAAAGTTCATCAAACAAGGAACTACTCAAGAAGTTTTCATCAACATGATACTTATCAAAGATAGGTCCTTTTTATTATAGTTTCGATCATCCATGTCCAGAATAGATAATGAGAGAGTAATATCAAATCTCTCAGATGCTGAGATATCAAATACAATGAAATTTTCCTCTTGCAAATCATCAGCAATAGATTCATTATCTGTCTTAATATTTGAATTTGCATATAAAAGTTCTACACATTATTCATCATTTTCTTTGAAGAAAAAGTGAGTCACTTTTGAAGATTTTGAAATGGCTTCACATTGTAAGGGTTCACGAATTATTTTTTCACCATGGAACATAAAAGAATTAGTATTTTTGAACTCATCGTGTTGGGCCCTTTTGTCAAATTGCCATGGTCTTCATAATAACAAGTGACAAGCATCCATTGTTACAACAACACACCAAATCTCATCTTTATACCCATTTCCAATAGAAAATGAAGCAAGGAATTTACATGTTACCTTGAATTTATGTCCCTTGTCTAGCCACTTGAGTTTGTATAGTTGAGGATGTAGCTCCATCTTCAGCTTTAACTTGTTGACTAATTCAATTGAGGCTACATTCACACATGCACCACTATTTATGATCACATTTTATACCTAATCTTTATAAGTGCATTGCATATGGAAGATAGTGTAGTGTAACCATCATTGTTGTCTTTATGAATAGTGCATATGCTTCTTTGCACTACTAGCATTTCTCCTAGGTCTATATGAACGGTAACTTCTTCCTCTTAAAAACCAGATTATGAACCCTCATCTTCATACTTGAATTCTTCAACTAATGTGTCAACCTTGTGGTTTGGGTAGTATGAGCTTATATGTCCAAGTCCTTGACATTTAAAGCATTTCCTTATGATAAAACTAGTGTCATGACTACTTATTACCATCACTCTTTATTTGATTTTGTTAAGTTTTATTATGCATCCACTTAGATGATGAATCACACCTCGTATTGACAGTGTTTTTACTTATCCTATGATTTAAAAAGGCCTTTTTTGGAAACATCTTTCTACATCATTGAATGACCGGTACTATTGCAAGCATATTATGCCTCCTATATCTCATTTAATCCTACCTAAAAATCATGCAATGGTTTTCTCTTCTACCCAAATCACTCTTAAGCATGAGGTGTAAGAACCCCTGAATGTGATCTTCTAAACTTATGTTCTCAGATCTCAAGTTTTGGATCTTAAGGAATGTTTCCATCCTATTATTCTTAGGTAGATTATGTTTCTTGAGTTCCTTTTCATATTATCCAAATATTTTATTTCACTCTTCTCATCTCTTACCACTACTAAATTAGAGTGGTTTTAAGATGGTTGAAAACATATATCTAAGATGGTTCAATATAAAAATTTCATAGACACAAAACCATCTTTCAGCTAGCTATCTTAGAAAAGTTAAGAAGAAAAAAGACAATTTCTGAAACCTTGTTAAAAAAATTTTCAAGATGGTTTATAAAAGCATCTTAAAAATAGATTTTAAGAAATCATTTTAAAAGCATTTTAAAGACAGTTTCACAAAATATCTTAAAAATATAGTTTTCAAGATGGTTTCATAAATAGTCTTAAAAATGAATTATTAAAGACAGTTATAGAAACCATCTTTATAATCCACTTTTTAAGATGGTTTTAGAAATTGTCTTATATTTTTTAAGATAATTTAACAAAATCATGTTTAGAAACTACCTTTAAAGATGGTTTCTTGAGCAACCGTCTTGGAAAAGTTAAAACAAAGATATTTTTTAATAACTGTCTTCAAAGAATCTGTATTCTCAGAAGGCTACAGAACCATGTTGATTAACACTATGCAACAAATTTCCTAGTATCACAATATTCATCCATACATCTTTACGATATTATTCATCCACACTTCCAACATCTACATTCAATATAAAAATTTCATAGACATAAAAGAGAAAAACTTCACAAGCACTAACTGAATAGTATAATCCATTCGACACAAACATCTTCATACACACTCATTTAATTCTACACTCCAACATCACCACATTCTTATAAAGTTAAGATTTACATCTATCATAAGTTTTTTCATTGCTTCTAACTTTTATATCCCCTCATTCACATAAAAAGGACATTACAAAATCCCCTCATTCGAATAAATAAACTATATATATACTTCAAGCCTATTAAAAATACAATGCACATCCACATTTAATTATTAACTGAAGAAGTTCAATATTACTGATTATAATGACAAGTCATTGTATCAAATAACATTGTTATTTAAACACGTGTTAGTGGAGTGGAAGTAGATAATGCATAGTTAAACTTCAATACAAACTTGGCCCATTCACATATTATTTCTTTGAGATCTAGTTGGGAGTAATCCTTGCCTCCCTAATCAAGTAGCATTACTACTTGCAAGATAACATATTTAATTTAGTTTACTATTTATAAATGCACTACTCAAATGTTATTTTATGTACCCAGCTCCAAGAAGTACAAAAAATTGTAAGATGATGATTAATAAAGTGTCTCATATTTCTCAAATATTGGAGCTTAATAGAATGATGCATAAGGGTTACCATGTATCTTAGGACACTACACATGAAAGAAATAAAAAGGATCCCAATTTGATTGTTGTTTATGGCACTACACAATAAACAAATGTAAAGGATAGATAAATATCATCTTTAGAATGTGACTAGATTTTAGGGGAAATACGAAGTGGTTCTTGATTATAACCTTTTATACTATGGAACACCCCCTTCAAATCCCACTTTAATTTCTTATGCATCTCCTTTTTGAGATTCTTTTACTTTTGATGTATCTTTTCGTGAATCTCTTTCTCATCAAATTCATGTCAATTTTTGGTTTGTTCAACCAAAGTATTTGGAAGGAGTAACACCATACCGTTTTCCCCTTACTTGGTCATAATTTTTGTATTTATTGGCCAAAGCCTTATATATGATATTATCCTTTGCAATAGTGCTACTTAGTGTCCTTGTAGATGCGAATGCTTGCATCCACTCTTCCTGCACAATTTATAAAAACATAATTCTATATATAATTCTTTATTTATTCTACAAATATTCTATAAATATAATAGGGTAGATATAACCACTTCCTATTTGAGAAGCACCTTGTGTAGCAACTTCCTTTTTCGTAGATTTGGGAGTTCTGCTTCTTTGGTTGCACCATTTGTTGTAGGATGGCATGGTTAATGGGATTTGTAATCCCAACTTTCTTTTACTATCAAGAGAGACACTAAAGGTAGGTAATAAAATATAATTAATGTATAATTAAAAAGAAATAAACTCTCACAAAGACTTACTTCTTGTTCTTCCCACCTAGTGTAGTAAAATCTAATGAGGTGGTGCTACATATGATTGATTCCACACACTTTTCTACATTGAGTACTCTTTGCCTACATATTTGATGCAATGAAAGATAATTAAGAACAATAAGATGCTAGAATTCATTCAATTAAACACATGTTTAGCATACTCCAAATTCAAGAGATAAGAAACATTGTGCAAATTCATTCCATACATTAGGGACTACATAACATATATCAAATGTTATATTTTAATTTACCCCTACAACATCAATTGTTTCCAACTTAGGTACCCTCACCAATATCATGCACATATAATCCATCTTATTCTAACTATAACATCAATTGTTGACATTATTTTAGTAATATAAGAGTAATCTAATGTAGTGCCATGAGGACCTTTTGCAGGCATGTCTTTTACTTGATTGGTTGAATTCTTCTTCATCTTTCATCCTGACTATCCACAAGTTTGGCATATAGTCATATCCATGTGCTCCTTCTTGTACAAGATCTAGTCATTATGACATACGTTTATCTTATCATACTTCAACCCTAGTGCAGCCAAGGTTTTCTTTTGCCTCCCATGTGGACCTTAGCAATTTGTTCTTCTTTGGTAGTATTTTACCCACCACTTTCAATACATCTATAAAACCTTCATCCAAAAAACCAAATCTCAATTTTATGTTATATAGTTCTACCACTACAAATAACTTAGCATGATTTGTATGCCCAAGGTGCAACAGGTTATTGGTTTCATCCAATGTAGTTTAGAATTATTTAGGATAATCCTGTAAGTCATTGTATGCATGTTGAAACATTGATGTAGTTGTACTATTTCTAATACTTCCTACATTGTCTTCATATTCACATCTTTTTTAAAATATTATGGGTAACTAAGTTTATTCTTTTACATTCCAAATTTAGAGGTAGTAATTTTCATCAATTCCATTGAAGCGCAAGTGTTCTCTCAACTCAACTATAGTAATCTTTCTCATGTTTCCACATCTTGAGCATTGACAACGAATGCGATGACAATCACCCCCTTCCTAAGTGTGAACTCTATTAACTCTTTCGTTCCCTCCTCATATTCTCTTCATCATCTTTTTGTGGTCATTCAAGCATATTTGTCCATTTCAACCATCATGTTGCATAGGCACTGCTTCTTCTTACATGTACTAATCATCCATTTGATGGCCAAAAATAAAACCTCAAATGTGTCAAATTTTAATGTATGGCTCATCCATAGCATGGTTGATACACACATAAATATTACACTTAATACCCTTAGAAATTGCATTTTTAATCTTGGAATAACTTAATTTATCACAAATTAGGATTTATTTCCCATTTTTTTGTAGGATTAAGGTATAATTGAAAAAGTGCACATTTTTGGTGATTTGAAGCCCAAAAAGGAAGCTAGTCCAAGATCTAAAAAATTCCTCTTGTCCACATGTAAAAATTCACACATATGTCATAGATAAGTTATTAGATGAACCTGATCAATATTCCAGATCAACAATCAATCTTAGATTGAAATGTATGAGTTAGATCAATCTAGATGATTTAGATCAAAATCTAGAATCAATGATTCATGTCCTAACATTTTCCAATTACAGATGTTATTCGAGTAATTTTCATCATATCCAAGAGTACCCCAAAGAAGTCCACACCTATTGCCCCTTATACACTTATTTTGAGAAGATCATTCAAATGGGTCTACATGTAGATCACTTGCCTACTCTCTTTCTCATCATCACATGAATCAAGGTACTATAAGAATTAACCATGTTATTTTTGGAGTGTTGTTCAATGTAAAAGTTAGGGCATCTTTATTGATGGAGTGGATTTAATGATCTTTGAAGGTGTAATAGGCTAAGGATTGGACACTAGAATAGTATCCTAACTATGGTGAGCTGCATGAGATGTTATCTTGAGAAGGTAATTTTTTTAATACATTAAATGAAGTTCCCAAACAAGCTAGAAGGAGAATGGCATTGTGGTAGGTGGCTATTTTATAAACATGTCAGGGCAGGATTCCATGAAGTAAGAGACAATTTCCTAAACTAGAAACAAACCTTAGAAGTGGCACAAATTTATTTAAGATAGGTAGCAAGTGGGGAAATCTTGAGAAAGGAAAAAAATGTTAGGAAGGAGTGGGAAGAGCTATAACATGTTGGGAAGAATATTAGATTTGGAAAGTTGCTTTGGAGGATGCTTCCTCTATTTGGAAGGTTTTGAGGGCAGCAAGGAGGAATGTTGTGCATGGACGAACATATATTTATTAGAAAGTGGAGACCACTTCACATAAAAGTAAGGAAAGTTTTGTAAGATTTAGAGAGGATATCTTTTTGTGGAAAAGTTGAAGACTTCTTTAGGAAAAATATTGTATACATTAGAAATAGATAACATGTTTAGGAAGGAGACAATGTTTTGCAACGTGGAAAGGGGCTCCTATAACTAGGGAAGTGTTGCTCTTTTGGAAATGTGTTTTCACTTAAAGGAAAAGTGTTGGGAGACTTCACACTTATATAGAAAGATGTCTTTGGAGCCATACAATGGAAAATATATGTAAGATCATGTTCTTATCTTCAAAAGAAGAGCACTCTCTCCAAAGTTTCGATTATTCAAGCACCTCAACATATTCCTTTACAATGTCTTTAGTTAATTTGTCATCTTCAAGTAGCTGTCCAAGCATTCAATGTGATCTTGGAGAAGGCAAGAATCTATCCCTTGTTTGGTCTCTTTAAGCAAGCTGCTCTACCTTACATTTGGATTTCTTTGACGTGCTATCTCTTGGATGGTGCTTTTGTATCTTAGTTCTCTTCTCCTATGGTGAATGACACACTAATGAAGAAGGCTCATGTATTGTTTATCTTGAAGAAAATCCTAAGGTATTGATGAGTGACACATCATGACTTTTGGGCATCAATACTACGTAGGGAAACTTTTGCTTTCTTTTTGGCTTTCTGTGTAGTTTCATCAAGTAATTGTAATTTGATACAAAGTTTAATTAATTTCATGTTCTTTTGATTATTTTTAGTTATTAGATTACATACTTTAGTTTATGTGATTTAGTTTAGGATGTAATCTAAGTTTTTTTCTTTAGTTTATGTGCTTTAGTTTAGGATTTAATCTATGTTTTAGTTTTAGGTTAGGTGATTTATTTTAGCATAGATTTTAAGTTAATTTTATGCTAAGATGAGTCTTGGATTTAGTGAATTTTTAAGCTATCTTAAGATGGGTTTTCCTCCATATAAGTATGGTTAGAAACTTTACTAACCTCAGTTAATACTAGAATTTCCTTTTCCACTTAATTCATGATTGACTTAGGCTAGAATTAGATTGAGTATTTGGTTGCCTTTCTCATTAAATTTAAGTGTGTTTTTCATGCTAAGAATAATTAGCTAATTTCTTTTTCTTGATAAAGTTATGATGTGATTGAGTGAATTTTTGATTAAGTAAAAACTTGGAATAAAAACTATGCTTGGTATTATTTTAATCTATGTTAATTTCAATTTCTTGGTCATTGGATCATTTGATTTTATTATAATGGATTCTAAACCCTAGGTTTTGCTTATAGGTGATATCATATTTTTTTAGAAAGATTCCTTTATTTTAGCAATTTTTAGAATAATTTAATTTCTATGCTAGGTTAAAATTATTAAGTTAGGTTATAGTTAAAATTCCTAATATTTGAAGTCCTCTTGGGATCAACTTGTAATTGTTGTGTCTATATCATAGTGGGCCAGTGTGCTTGCAGATTTAAAACACATCCAATTTTTGGCACCTTTATTGGGGACTCAGTACAGAGTTTTAATTAAAATTTTAGCCTAATACACTTTTCCACTAATTGTAGATTAGGATTGCATTCATTAGTTGCATTTGTGCATTTATTTTTCAATTCTTATGATTTTTGGGTATTCACTTTTTTATTTTTATAGGAAATTGGGGAAGGACTTGAAGGAGATTTTAGGATAAAGCACATGTTTTTTATTTTGAATGAATTGTAGTGAGATAGTGCCTGTATTTTATTTTATTTTTTATTTTATCATGATTCAAATAAAAGGGTTGTAATAATACATGTTAGGGGTGAGCCATCATAACTTGGAATAGGAGGTGATAGGATTCACCCCTGTACAAGAAGACTTTATGAATGACCCCATTTTTGAGCTTTTCTAAACTCCTTGCATTTCCTAGCATAGGTTATGCATAATAATTTAGTTGCATTTTTGTGGTAGTTAATTCCATATAGTGAGCATTGATTAATTATTACATTCTAGAGCTTTGCATTAGATTTATTGCTTTTCTTACATTATAGGGCACATCTACTACTTTAAGGTAATTATATGTTGGCTGAATTATTGTGGGAATGCTCAATTAATTAGTAAGGGAAATCACCCCCACAAAATCAAGGATGGATTTCATCACCATGACCTATAGTAGCTTACTAGCTCATAGGACCTTCTTGGAAGGAGGCGAATCACTACCACTCCAATGGCCCCTACTTGATCTACTACATTGGTATTTAAATGACTAGCTCTACTAACACATTTGATGAATTAGATCACCTAAGGCTGATTGAGGAGGGTGTGAAGTGGTTGATTAAATTTAGGATCTAACTGGTAAGTAGTATGGAAAAACTAAATGAGAGAAGGAGCTACTTATATTAAAAATAATCTAAAAGCCTCTCTCATAAAGAAGTTTAAGAAAAACAAATATCACCTTGCTTGCCTTAAGGGTAGTTTTATTGTGTGCCTCTTGTTGTGCATCATTGGCATATAGGGAAATGCATATAATTTAGGATTTCATTAGTTTAGAAAAATAGAGAAAAAACTGAGAAAAAAAAAAAACCTCTTTCACTTTATACAACAACTTATCTTTGTTGTATATAAAGTAGAGTCCATTACACTTGGTACTGGTGTATGTTAGGCTATCAATCATTGAACCCAGACCTAGTGCTCTTAGATCCATAGATTAAATGGATCATAAGGCAAGGGTTATGAAATGAAGTAGATATGAATAACCATGAAGTAGACATGACTAATGAAGTAGCAGAGGTTAAACCTTTGAGGGACTATTCTAACCCGATTCAATTTAACTCTCCTTCACATATAGTTTTACCTACACCTAATGTAGATCATTTTGAGTTAAAGCCAGGGGTCATTCAACTTTTACCAACCTTCTATGGGTTGGATAAAGAGCACCCATATGACCATGTGAAGGAGTTCGTTGACATATGTGCAACTTTTAAATACCATAACTTTTTGATGATTCCATTAGGTTGAGACTATTTTCCTTTTATTTGAAAGATAAGGCAAAGGTATGGCCCAAATCACTAGAGGTAGGGTCCATCACATCATGGGAGAGATGGAAGGACATGTTATTGAAGTATGATGATCATGGCTTTGACAAGTGACGCCAGGTATAATACTTCTACAAAGGTCTAACCCCACAGAACCTACGCATGATTGATGCCACAAGTGGTGTAGCCTTCATGACTAAAAGTGATGTAGAGGACTGGAATTTCTTTGAGACACTTGTAGATAATTCTCAACAATGTGATTATATCAATTAGGATGGAAAGAAATTCATTACCTCAGAAAGAGGGTGCTTTGTATGAGATAGGGGTCACTCCAGACATATATGGCAAAATAGATATGTTAGCCCCATGAGGTAACATTGTATGTACTATGTAGTCTAGCCTATTGATATCATAGTTTTCTAGAAAATAAATGCAATCTAGAATTATACAATAGGACCTTTTGTCCTGGGGTGAAGGATTTTTGTGGGATGTGTTTATCATGATTGCTTTTCATGCAGTCTTTGTATATCTTGGATAACTCATATGCATCTTTCCTAATTCACTCAACTCATTGAGTTGGAGTTTCATGTGGATTCTAATAGTATCTAGGTCAAAATTGAGCTTTTTAATGATCTACTTTCTTTATGCTCAAGTTCGACTGGGAGGTGGCATGCCTTTCCATAGATGAGAGGTAGGGTGACATGCCTATTGGGGTGTTAAATGCAGTACGGTAAGCCCATAAAGCATCATTAAGTCAAAAAGACTAGTTTTCCTATTTGGATTTACTTTCTTTTCCAAAATTTGCTTTATCTCCCTATTTGACACTTCTACCTATCCACTAGTCGGAGGATGATAAGGAGTAGCAATTCTATGAATAACAATATATTTAGTCATTAAGTTCTCAAACACTCTATTGCAAAAGTGTTTCCTCTCATCAGTAATTATGGCTCTAGGAGTACCAAAGCACGCAAATATATTTTATTTTAAAAACTTGATAATCACCATGTGGTCATTAGTCTTGAATGTTATGGCTTTCACCCATAGTGTACTCTCATAAGAATGCAAAGATAACCAAAAGAGTTAGGAAAAGGTCCCATAAAATCAATACCCCAAATATCAATAGGCTCAATGATAAGAACGGGGTTTAAGGGCATCATATTTCTTTTTCCTATGCTCCCTAACTGTTGACATCTAATGCATGCTATGTAGTAAGCATGTGAATCCCCAAAAATGGTGGGCCAATAAAAATCACACTACAAAATCTTTGCAGCTCTCCTTTTAGAACTAAAATGGTCGTCGCATGCATCGTCATGGCAAAAAGAAATGGTTTTATGATGTTCATTATCCTATTTGCATCTCCTAATGACCTGATCAGGACAATACTTAAACAAGTATAGATCATCCCATGTAAAGTGTTTTACCTCAACAATGAATCTTTTTCTATCTTGTTTGGACCAGTGATTGTGCATTTGTCCTGTGACAAGATAATTGACTATATCTGCATGCCAAGGAAATTGGCAAATGTGCAACAATTGTTCATCTAGAAAATTTCTATTACAAGCACATTCTTGCTAGTAGATTCCACAACTAACTTAGCTAAGTGGTAAGCTACAACATTTTTAGAACCTTTTTTGTCCTAAATTTTCAAATCAAACTCCTTTAGCAATATTATCCATCGGATCAACTTAGGTTTAACATCCTTCTTGGAAATAAGGTATTTCAATGCTGCATGGTCTAAATAGACAATGACCTTAGATCTTAGCAAGTAAGACCTAAATTTATCTAGTACATAAACAACTATTAATAACTCTTTTGCTATAGTGAATAATTGAGTTGGGCATCATTGAGTGTCTAGTTAGCATAATATATCACATGGGAAAGTTTGTCAATACACTATCCCAACATAGCCCCAATCACAGTTTGAAGCATCGCACATTATTTCAAATAGTGCACTCCAATATGACAGTCGAATAATAGGCATAAAATTTAATTTAGCCTTTAAGTGTTCAAATACTTTCATACAATCTTCATCAAAATCAAAAGTTGCCTCCTTCATAAGTAAATTACATATGGGCTTAGGAATTTTACTAAAGTCCTTGATGAATCTTCTATAGAAACCAGCATGGCCTAAAAATCAGCGTATTTCCTTCACTGTCATTGGAGGAGGAAGGTTATAGATTAAGTCCACTTTGGCTTTACCTTGTTTTATGCCATTGTGTGATATGATATGGCCTAAAATAATGCCATTTTGTACCATGAAAATACATTTCTCCCAGTTTAACACTAAGTTCTTTTCCTGACACCTTGTAAGGACAAGTTTTAAATGGTGTAGGAATTCATCAAATGAAGAACCAAACACAAAAAAATCATCCATAAATACCTTTAAGATCCTCTCCACCATATCAAAAAATTGTTCAACATACACCTTTGAAAAGTAGATGGAGCACTACAAAGTCCAAAAGGCATATGACAGTAGGTAAAGGTCCCAAAAGGCAGTGAAGGTAGTCTTTTCCTGGTGCTCAAGTTCTAGAGGATGTGGTTATAGCCAAAGTATCCATCAAGAAAATAGTAATAATTATGTCCGGCTAACCTTTCTAACATTTGGTCTATGAAGGGAAGAGGAAAGTGATATTTCCTTATGACCGAGTTCAATTTTCAGTGATCTATACAAACTCTCCACCCAATGGTTATGTGAGTAGTGACCAACTTGTTATCTTCATTTGGGATTACCATGACTTCGGCCTTCTTGGGAACAATCTGAAATGGACTGACCTAAGTGCTATTAGATGTAGGGTAGATGACACCAACATCTTGGAGTTTTAGCTCTTCGTCTCTCACTACCTCTTTCATATTAAGGTTTAGTTGTGTATGTTTTAATTTTACATGCAAGCACACAAATCAATTATAGTAGATGTATGTGAGTGAGGTTGATCCCACAAAGAGTCTTATGGTTTGTGTGTTAGATGGATCCCTATTTAAATTGTCTAACCTAGCCAAAATGCTGATTTTTAACCTAAACTCAGAAATGAATTAGCATGGAAATGTAACATAAATTAGAAACATGGAATAATAAAACATGCTAAAAGTAAACAAAGTAAACTTAGAAACTTTTCTAAAACACACTTTCTAAAAATAGAACTATCCTAAAATTACAATTACAAACTTTCTAAAAATTGAAATTAGAAACTAACTAAACTAATCTAACATGGAAACTAAACATAGGCATAACTAATGCAATCTAAACATATTTAACCTAAAGAAATAAATATGCAAGACAAAATAGAATGGTGTGCATGAGGTAATGGGAATGTGCATATGAAACTAAGTAACTATAGTGCATGAGAGATGCATGAAAGGTGCACATCAATCATACTTAAAGTAATGCATGGAAAAATAATATGACTAATGCATGGATCTAAGAAAGAATTATCAATTAAATGAGAAACCTTTTAATAAACATACTTCAAGACCATGTGCATTAACCATGAGTTGTGGCATGGATCATGAGAGTGATGCGCATGGGAGCATAAATGAAAGGAGACATGGTGTAGTGTGTATGAAAGATTGAATATAAAAAGCATTAATAACAACCATGAAGAACAACATTTAAGAAAGTAAATCATTCATGGACATTGCATATAATCTAAACAATAACATGAAACAATTTTTATTTACTTGGCTAGAAAATGGCTACAAGTATAATGTGCACTTCATTTAAAGATCAAATTACAACCAAAATAAATAATTTCAATCTTCTTCTCTGTAACCCAACAATCCAATCCTTAGTTAGCATGCATGTGAACCCAAAGAATGGCCAAGGAAAAGAGTGAAAAGATGTGAGTGAGAATAATTGAATCAAGGAATCTAAGGAGCCCAAATAAGTTGATCTAATGATCACTAACTCTAGGATGTCACTACTAGAGATTAGTGATCCTTAGGAACAAGGATATAGGACTGAAGTAAAAAAGGCAAACATCAAGGAAGGCAAAGAACTTAAAGTAATAGGAAAACATATCAACTAAGAGACAAAATGAAGCAACCACTAAAGGAATAAGAAAAGGAATCTAACCTGAAAATTATAAGTGCAAAACCAAATGAAGGGAGCAAGAGTGAGGTGCGAAACTTCAAGAGGAGGAGGGCTGTTACCATGGAACTACAATGAAGATTTAGAGAGGGGGAAAATATGGGAGACACCTCTTTTTTTGGAGTTAGGCATCTCTATCATCTAAGATGTTCCAAATTGTGGGAGCTCGAATGCCTTGTGTATATATGTTTTTACCCTTCTAAAGTTGGTGAAATCCTATCCCATAGAGAATGTAAGAATATTTAAGAATGGAGGCTAGGGTTTTCTCCAGATTTTGGGATTGACATATGCATTTAGAAGGTGGGAAAACTGTAGACTTTCAAAGGAGTAAGAAATAGTGAAACACTTTAGGGCTTATGTACATGAGCTTTGGGAAGATAAGTGGGGCCTAGGTGAGACTTGGAAAGAGATAGAGATGGAGGTTAGGAGATGGAGTTAGAAGGTGAGTAAGTAGCATGGAAAGATTGGTCACCTAACAACTAAGCATAGGGAGGTGCCTACTTTTTAGGAGGTCGGTGTGGAACTCCCCCTCCTTGAAGTATATCACATAGAATGGCTCTATGGAATTAGAAAGAGAGATGGAGAGAGAGATGAGGTGGGCATAAATGAAAAGGACTCCTCATTGGTCCACATGTGCATGCTAACTTGTTTTGATTTTCACCCAAATATCTTCTAATTATCCTCGTAGAAACCCACTTTAGCTTAGGGTAATTGAGTGAAATTTTCCTCCAATAGTATCACTCCATGTAGGATTGGTTTAAGTGGCTTGGTTAGCTAACTTTGAGGGCTCATTTGGCTTGGATTCATGGCTCACACCCTTGGATTTAATGGCTTGGCTTGACTTCCTTAGCTTGCCATTTCTCTCATGGCTTATATGGTTAAGTGGCTTTCATGGCTCCCATGCAAAGGTGGTGGAAGTTTCATCACTAGTACATGGGTCCATTTTAGTCACCTTTGACTCTTCCAATTGCATCCAGCTTACCCTAGGATAGTCTTTACCCTTGATTAAGCTTTGGATTGATGAAATTTGAGACCTTAACTTGATCTTTTAGTCTTGATCTTAAATTCTCATCTTGATCAATCTTAGTTATTGGATCATCATCTTAATTCCTACAAAAGCACAAAAATCCTAATTAAATCCTATAAAATTATGATAATTCATATACTTACTTTAGATAGCTTTTGAACCTTTAAAATATCAAAAGTTTGAATTTTTAGGGTAAAAATGCATGTGTTAGTATTTTTCGAAAAGCCTTAGAATTAACACTATATTTTATACATGGGCTACTAATTGGGTATTTTATACAAAATTATACAATTATGTCTCCTCTGTGTTTCCCTATATGCTTTACTATTTTCCTCTAGATGGATTCTATGTGTACACATAGTAGAGCTAATCTTTTAATGTCTACTATGGTCCAACCTAAGGCTGCCTTATGCTCTCTCAAAACATCAAGAAGCTTTCGTTACTATTCTTAAACTATATCTAAAGCTATTATTATAGGTATGGATTCATCTAGTCCTAACTAAGTATATTTCAGGTTTTTAGGTAAAGGCTTGAGGACCAAGGTAGGTTATTTTTCTGCTTATGGTATAGTGATAGAATTGGAAGGAGGGCGAGGCTCCACTTGAGGTCCCCATTTGAAGGTATCCATTATAGGAGCAGCATCCAAAATAAATCAATGGACTTGTATATATAAAAATCATAGTTCTATATGTGCCTCAAGTGGGTCTAAGATAGACAAATGGTGGATTAGCATCTTAAAGTGGACCTTCAATTAAATTGACTACACAAGAATCATCTAGGTCAGTATTTAATAGGAGTGGTGCATAGAAATCTCTTATGGCCTTGTGATCAACTATAGCTTGTGTGTTTGCCATGGGGTTAGGAATTTGATTTCTCACCCCTTGCCTATGGGGTATGTTCAATCTCAAGATCTAATGGTACTAACTTAGTGTTTCGAGATTGATGACCTTGCATACACTAAAATGAAATCCTATCTAAATGATGCAACCTAACTCTAAATGTGACTCCTAACTCTATAGGATGCACAATCAATCCTAATGGTTCATTATCAGGCAGTTTTGATAATCTTTGTTATCTGTAGGGTAGTAGGTTTTAGACCTAGATCTTTATTGCTCCTCCTTTTATCCAAGCTCAACTATCACTTACTAATTAGGTTCTAGTCAAGGTGGTTAATACAATTCTCATGAAGGAGGCATTTAGGCATCAACAACTATTAACAAAAGATGTGAAAAAATAAGTTAGATTTTGGATACCCACTATAAGCATGATGCTAAGAAGCCATTGGAGTGAGAATAGATCTCCTCCTTCTAAAAGGGTCTTACAAGCTCAAAACCCTAAGTCTCTCGCTACTTATTTTAAATTAAGCTTTTAAGGGTTGGGATCATTAACATACAAGGAATTGATTTGATTATCTAGGTGGGTTAAGGATTTGGTGATCAAATTCAATCCTTATTTGATGAAGGTTCCTATGAGGCCCTTACTACCAATGTGTTCCATCCACCATAAAGTAGTAAATATGCAGTGCAATACAAGGAAAGGAAATTAATGCTTGCCTATACGCTACGTAACAAAGTAAACTTTGCTAAATAGGTGCAATCTAATGCAACAATCCTAAATAAAATGCATCAAGTATAATGAATTTCCCTAAACTATATGAATTACTCTACCAACCAATATGTAAACTAAACCAATGAAACTACACTAAGAAAATAAAAGAGAGTGAGAGAATCTTTCAATGGGATTTCTAATGAAGATCAAGTGTGGGCCACCATAGCCTATACTTTGCCAATATTATTACAACCCATTTAAAATGAAATAAAGAAATGCAAATTAAAATGCAGCTTCACTACAAGTTCACTCAAAAACTTAATCTAAGAAATCAAGGAAATCATAATCAAGTTGATGAAGCTTTGGCACATGAGATCATTTTCACTCCTTTTGCTAAATTCCCCTCTCACAAATTATAGAAAGATGCTCAATTTACGAGGAATTAGTAAAATATGAACATATGTGCAAAAATCCTAATCTAATGCAACGGTGAAAAAAACTTGGTGTAGCATGCAAGAGAGGCCAATCCCATGAGGAATCCCAACAAAATTTTCAATTGATTAGATCTTATTTAAGTTGATTATCTTAGCCAAAGAAACATTGTTTTGATTAAACAAAGAATTTAAACAACATGGAATAGAAACATGCATAAAATTAGAAACATAAACTAAAGGAAACATTCTAAAAATAAATATTTTGAATAGAATTAGAAACTTTCCTTACTAACATGCATTCAGTAAAAGAAACTAATGCAAAACAAGAATGAATGAATCTGGGAAACTTTACTTAAGGAAACATGCTAAAAATGTAACTTTCCTAATATAACATTTTCCAAATCCTAAAACTTTATAAAATGAAATTAATAAACTTTCTAAACCTAAACTAAGATGCAAGTAAACCAGCATGAAACAAGGGAACAACAAATCACTTAAAGGAAAGCCACCCAATTACCATGTGCAGGAACCATGGAGTTACACATAAGGTTCACGAGTGAGAAGATAGTTAGAATGCAATAACTAAAAGCTTGCTAACATAGGATCTAACCAAAATAGTAACTAAAATATCTAAAAAGATAAATGGGTTCCTAACGAATCAAGCAAATAAAGTGTGTGGACTACTAGAAATTATTCCTGAATCATGAAAGGTAAAATCCAATAAATAAGATGCTAATGAAGCTTAAATCAAATGAGGCATGGACTGATATGGTGTGTGTGATTTAAGGCATGAAAGATGATCATAAAACCATAAATTTAGTGAATCTCAAGTATGAAAATAACCAAGAGAAACTTTGCATGAATCATAAACTTTATTAGATGGTTTTTAGTACATGAATTGTTCAATATTCTAATGACTATAACTTATTCAAAGAAAATTTTAAACGCACTCCAATAATCTCAAACTAATCTCTGATATCATGCTTGTGAAACCTTAAAGAACAATCAAGAGAGTAAGAGCATGAAGATGGGAAAGAAATCAACAAGAACTAGTCCTAAATCTAAGTGAGAAACAAGGAAAAGATGAAGGGGAAACAAAAAGATTCAAAGGTATTATCCTCTTGGATATCACTACAAGAGAAAAGATAAATTTGATCTTGAAGCATTAAGAGAGAAAAGTAAGAGAAGTGGAAGCAAAAGTGAAATGATAACAAAGACGAACTATGTGTAGGAAACTTAAACAACAAAGAAAGCAATAAACAAGCAACAGAAGCATGGAATTAAAGCAAGGTACCAACTTAGAATTGAAGTGAAAATCCAAAGAAACAAAGTAATAAAAGGTGAGGAAGACAATGAAAAGCAGCCAAGGCGTTGAGGTCCAAGACCCTAAGAATATCTCCAAGTTGATGTGCTTGATTTCAAGGAGTTAGAATCAACTCCCTTACTTGAAGTAGGTGTGGAATTCCTTAAGTATATATAGAGTTTAGAGTTTCCAATATGCTAAGATGCTATCATAGAGAAAAGAAGAAGAACTAGAACTATGACTCAAGGTAGGAAAGTTAGGTGGTGAATGAAAATAGAAGATTAGAAGGTTAGGTGAGTAGATTTTCTAATTATGAGTAAAGAAAAGGGGGGTGTTGAATTCCATTGGATTAGGCATGGAATCCCTTTCTAAAGGTATCCTACATGTTGGGATGGAAAGAAGGTGGTAAAAGGTAAAACATATGGAGGAAAGAGGTAGGAAGGTGCGGTAGTTGAGGAAGGAATGAAATTAGAAAGTCGAGTTGTGGAGTGGGTGGAAGTAGAAGGGGGGAGGCATCACCTTTCAAGGGTGGTGGAATGGAATTCCTCCCTTTATAATCATGTATAATGGTTAGTAGGAAAGAGAGAAAGGAAGGGGGAAAGGGAGGAAAAAATGAGGAAATTTGACTTTGTCCCTCTATTGATTGGTGTACCTACGCATGCATGTCTTACCATGCTGATTACTACCCAAATTCCTTTCTAATTAGCCCTTTAAATTCACTATTTAGCATGGATAATTGCTTGAAAAGTCTCTTCCAATAGTATGACTCCATGTGGCTTGATGGCTTAAGTGGCTAAGTCATTTGGCTTCAAGGCTTGGAAGGCTTGGCTTACTTTAGTTTCTTTGTTAGACTAGGAAATTTAATATATGAGTCTAATTCTCATGCAAAGGTGGTGCAATTTCATTGCTTTTCGCACAGAACATTTTAATCACTTTTTATGCTTCCAATTGCTTTCTTGGACTTCATTTACTTACCTTAAGATGATCTTAACCTTGACTGAGCTCTGGAGTAATGAAATTTAGGTCTTTGGTCCCCTTTGATCTTGATCTTTAAATCTTATCTTACTTGATCTCGGCCATTGGATCATCTTCTCCACAACTACATAAGAGTAAAAACCTTATTAAATCCTAGAAAATTATGATTATTCACATAATTACTATGGCTTAACTTCTGGACCTGCCAGATATCAAACTTGTAAATTATTAGGTCAGAAATGCATGTGTTATAAAATGAGGTCACATCAAAAGTCAAAGATTCCTAGAGCTTAGGAACCTTGAAGAGAAGGAGATAATTCCTCTTGAAATTACTCACTATTGAGATTGAGTCCACAACATGTCTATTGTACATTAGATTAGGTTTAGGTTTTGCATTTCCATTAGGATTCGTTATATATTAT
Source organism: Warburgia ugandensis (assembly GCA_035236585.1). Classification (NCBI taxonomy): domain Eukaryota; kingdom Viridiplantae; phylum Streptophyta; class Magnoliopsida; order Canellales; family Canellaceae; genus Warburgia; species Warburgia ugandensis. The sequence goes on along the minus strand of CP141126.1, from coordinate 81,590,716 downwards.
TTTTGTAGTTCCTTGTTCACATCATAGGTTTAGGCACCATCACATGAGTGCAAGGTATAATTCTTCCTTTGGTTTATTATTTTCATTGTCCATGGGTTTTAATTCTAAACATTGAGGACAATGTTTAATTTAAGTTTCAAGGTTGGATATTTTCAAAGTTGATGTGTTCAAAAGTACATGTTCATTGTTTTTTATGTCTTCTTAGTCCTTTTGGAGTAAAAATAAATAAATAAATAGAAAAAATTGAATGAATCAAAATCTAAAAAAATAAAAAGAAATTGAATTTTTTGATGTTTTTGTCGTGAGTTCCTTTACAAGGATGAGAATTGGAATTTTTTTGACAATTTAGTGTTATCCTTTGGGCTTTAGCTTATTAATAGATTTACATACAATTAGTTCATTATTTTATCTTTTTCTAAAGTTTTTCATGAAAATTAAACTTGAAACATGTAGTTTAATTTGAAAAGAAAATATAACATATAGATCTTGAAGAACATAAGTGGAGACTATTAACCCATGTGAGCTTTAGAGCCAATCTTTCTTTGAGAAAGTTATATTAAAATTCAAAATTTTCTTCGTCGAATAATAATTTCATAAGTGGTCTCATTATTATTCTTGCTTTCATCATCCTTAGCAAATCCAAAACCTTTAGCTTTCCCTATGTTATTTTCCAATAGTTAGCCCCTTGAGCCTTTATATAAGCCTTTCCTTTGTTAGCCATACAACCATTACCCACATTTAACCTTATAATATATCCATTACCAAGTTGTTTTGGAAATATATTGAGATGCTTGAAGACTATATTGTGAAAAAAGTATGTGCAAATACAATTGAAGAGATGAACATCAAAAAGGGTTGAAAAAAGAAAAGTTCAAATAAAGGCCATATAAAGTCAAGTGAAAAGAAAAAGTAGAAGATAGCCACAAAAAATAATGTTCACTCTTATGAAGAAAAATGGAAAGAAGATTGTGAATGCATCTTAGAGGACTTTTACATATTCTTCAAAGAAATGTTTATTTCCCGTATTCTCATTATTTTGATTACCCTATCTTAAGCATATGTTTCACCCTAATAGAAGCCCTCACTTGATCTTAAGGGTAGTATAGCTTGGATATGGCTATGAACAAATAGGGAAATTGATAGAGTATAACATTCTTAGTAGTTGATCCATTCATGAGATCATTATCATTCTTTTGTATGAAACATATGATATATATATTTTTTACTTGATATACATATATTCTAATGAGAGAGTTACCTTTTCTGAGTGTCAAGAATATCATGTGAGATTTGAAGTCAAAGCATACTTTTGAATGGTAATAGGTTATATTTTATTTGGAGACTAACTACTATGTATTGGCTATAATCACACACTCACATTCAGAGGTATGTTTGGTAATGGAATTTCTTTAGCATAAGGGTAAAATTTTAAGATGTTTATTTTTATTCAACATGATAAGTAGTCAATTTTCACATAAAAAGTAGACAATTAGCAGTACATGTGTCATATATCATAGGGCATTATTTTAAGAATTTTACAAAATTCATGACACATGCATTTTTCAGCTAATAATCCAAAATTTTAATATTTTGTAAGTTTAGAAGCTCATCTAGAGTAAGTATGTGATCTATCATAAATTTTTAGGTATTAATTAGCATTTTAATCTTTTGTAAGTGTTAAAAGAATGATCTACCTATCCAGATTGCCTTCAATGATAATCGATGATCTAGATCAACCCAAAGAGGTTAGGACCCATTTTCCATCATTTCAAATTTCAAGTAAGGGTAAGAATCATTCCATAGCAAATAGATGAGTTTAAAAAACATTTGGTAGAAATCAAGGTGATTAGAAATGGGCCCATGCAAAATTCATGCAAAAGGTACAAGAATTTCACCACCTTTGCATGTGATTTCAAGCCATGCAAGCCATTTAAGCTACATGAATGTGACGACCCGGGTTTTCCCATGCATTTTTAAATGCAATATCTAATTTCTAAAGCGGGATGCATCCCTATTTGAAAACCATTTTATAAAAACCATGCAATGCAGTGGAAAATCTTTAGTTTTAAACTCATTTTGAAAACCTCGAGTGTCATTTTCTTTCACAACAACCAAAATAGATTTTGAAAATTTCAGAAATCATAAATGTCTTCCTAGGTCTATCCAGTCACAGCTCATAGCCCAACTGTAAATAAATACAAATACATGTCCCAAGGGTAGAGTGTTTACTTACATGTATAATTGTCTCCTTTTGATTTTTCTTGCTCGTAGCACTAACATTTCCTGAAGTGTCTTCTACTCATGAATGGAGCTATCCTGAAACAATGTTATATTTGAGTGTCTTCTGTCACGTGTGTATCCTGTCCTTAAGTGCTTACTTGTGTCTGAAAAATGTTAAGGATTGGGTGAGTATATACTATACTCAGTAGGAGTCTATTACTATTAGTTTTACAATGCATGCTATGTTTAAAATCATATGCTCTTTAAAACATGTGCATGTTTGAACACTCATGTTCAATATCGATATTAAAAACCATTGTCGAACTGGAATACTGACGACTTAAAGAATCGTATAATCCAAGTCGAAAGTATCATAGATATCATAAACATAATGATATGCATAAGATGCTCAACTGAATCCAACTCATGGATATATGGTATGGTCAACCAACCTCATGTCATGCCATATGCAATGCAAGTAAATCCTTAAAACATAGGGCCCACTATGCCCACAACCTCCTCGCTGTGTGGTCCCTGGGTACTTGGGGACACTCGGTCATAGCCTCCACGGGGCATATGACACATATTCGTCCTAAATCATGCAATTTATGAAATCGGTTGCAAAATAGGCATGCAATGCATAAAATATGCTCATGCTAGTATCGCATTCAAAGTCATAACCCTGCCTAGAAGCCTGACAGCCTAGAAGCCTGCTAGCCTAGAAGCCCGCCAGCTTAGAAGCTTGTCAGCTCTCTCTGGCCTGCCCTCATTGGCCAAGGCTACACTTATTATGCAATCTATGCATGTAGCACATGTCTTGGCAATATATGCAATCGTTTGCAAAACATATCTATGTGTAATGTATTTATCATATGCATGCTAAATTCATTTATAAAATTAAGTCATGCTAAACAAGTCATATAACTTATACTTAAAACATGCATTCTCAAAACAATCATGGGCTCTTTTTGAAAGTCTAGTAGCGATAGAGCACCTATATCAAAACATCATGGGTTCTTTTAGAAATTCTAGTAGTGATAGAACACCTACATCAAAACATCATGGGTTCTTTTAAAAAGTCTAGTAGTGATAGAACACCTACCTGGTTTGGTATCGCTAGCCCCCTTGTCCTCGTATGCTCCTACTCATAGTTTAAGGTAACAAGGTTAGCTTGGCCTATTTGTATAGGTTTTAGAATGGTTGATCTCACTACTTAGGCATTAAGGGTTCATTCCCATGCCTATGGGTCTCCTAAGTTCCTAACTGGGTCTTGGTATCGTCAGGTTTACAAAGGTTTAGTGGCCCCGTGCCACTATCATAGTTTAAGGGTCATGCCCACTTTAGATAGGGCCTTAATCAAGTATTTTATGATCTGAGTGTGTTCACGTTGTCGATATGGACACAACACCTTTCGCAGTGCCTCAATCGGAGCCCTAGAACCCAAGTTATGGGCATTTTAATACCAAGTGTACATAGAAGGCCATACAAGGTGGAAGCCCGGGACGCTAACGGGTCCAGTGTCAGCGGCGCGCGCCCCAGCGGGTGCGTTTGCAGACGCACCGGGCTTTCGCTGAACTTTTTCATGTGCAGGTGTGCCCGCTGGTTTCTCTTTAACGTGGTCAACGCGTTTTCATTTTGTGGGGACCAGGGCATACTGGGGACACCTTGGTTCGACCCTGTCGAACCAGCGCGCCCCAGGCACCGTCCCTGGGTCCTTTGTGGCTCCTTAGAGGCCCGTTTTGCATGGTTTTTATGCAGAAACTTGGGGAAACCCACTCTAAGTCTAAGGGGGAGATGGGTTTGGAGGGGTTTTGGGCATACCTGGTTCGTGGCCGAGTTTTTCCTACGTTTTCTCCTCTTGCTTGCCTCGCCACGATGGGTTTTTCCCAAGCTTTTGGGCTACCATTGGAGGCGCCCAAGAGCTCTATTTGTAGAGCTTGAAGAGGGTTCTGGAGGGGGTTCTTGCTGCCATGGAATGGCGGTGGTTTCTCCCCTGCACACCACCATTCTAGAATCCTCTAGGAGGTTGAAGAAGAGGGGTGCCCGTATCAAAATGGGTCCCTGTTTTTCTCAGGCCAATTCCGTTTTTAATTTAAATTACACTTTTGCCCTTGAACTTCAAAAGGCCATAACTTGCTCATTTTATCTCCGTTTTGAGTGATTTTGGTCTTGTTGGATTCCTTTTTCAGAGACGCACCTAAGGGTGCTACTCTCAGGACCAAATTTCTGTGTCTAGTCAGGGTGAATAGTGAAATGACCAAAATACCCTTATCTCCAAAAAGGGAACTTTTCATTTCCTATAGAATGTCCAATTCATTTTTGTTAAAAATAGCGTAAATTGCTTGGGCATTACATTATTAGCCCCTTAAAAGAATTTCATCCTCGAAATTCCACAAGTCCTCTTCTTCAAGTTAGCTGTCTTCTTGATAAGACATAGTCAGGACTCCCTCAAACTAAGAAAATTCCCATACTTCTGTTGTTGACAAATCCATTATTTCGTTATCCAATACTCTAATTGGGTTAATACTTGGAGTAATGTTGTCCTTTAAATGCTAGTCATACTATCTTGTACCCAATCCTAGGCACGTTCTCAATTTATCCTTGTTATAATTCCTTCCACAAGGCCTTACACATATATATTGCGTCAATATATCTCATCTGTTTTCTTTAAGTATATATGGACCGCTTTTGTTGCCTACTCTGATACATAGTCCCATGTGTGCCAGTTTATGGTATCATGTGCCCTACAGCTAAAGCCTCGATTAACTTCGAATTTCAACTGTCTGTCGCTTTTCTACTATAACTTGGGTCCTCAACCCATATTATATTCAAAATAAATTAATTCAAGTAGCATCCTCCATCACTAATACTATCTCATATTACGATTAGGATATCTGAACTGTACATCAAGTTTCATAGATGTTGAAGCCATCAAATGCTTTTCTCCTTGAAGAGTTTATGCAAACTCATGTCACATGTTTTATGGTTAATTCATCATCATGGTCAAATGTTCTCGTCTAGAGGCCTATCTCACTATGCACATTAATTAAGTCTCTTATTTATAACCGAGTACCCTTACTAGGTCATGGTTGAATCCTTTGTCATTATCTTCTTTATCCTTTCTTTGCTTGATGGTTTCCTTCATAACCTTTTAGTGCAAAAGTTCTATACTCAATCCAGTAGGGTTAGTCCTTAAGAAATTCCTTCAATTGATTTTTCGTACTTGGTATACATAACAACTAACTTTTTTGTCTAAAGGCAACGTAACATCGAATCTCACCTTATAATGTACTGGCCACCGCAACTTTTCTCCTTCCATTCCCTATATCAATATGTTGTTCAATCTTTTATTAATGCTTTATCGTCAACCATGCAATCTGTATTGTCAGGAGGTATCTTCATAAGTAGTGATTTTCAAGTGTTCCCTCATACTTCGCTTATAACAATAATTCTTATTCAATAGCGATTATATCAAATTGTGCTGAAGCTGTTATATCAACAAGTTTAACAATACTCAGGTAAGCATAAAACATTTTCTTAGACATAGAAAGTCTTTATTTGATTACCTATTGATCTCTTTCCAGATATGACTATGTTATAAGCTCAAGGGTCTCTAAAGTGATCGGTACTTATTTGCCTTTCTTTTCAATCCAATTCAGTAGTATTTTTTAGACCCAAAGTAATTTCTTCACCTTGTCATGGTAGCCATTAAGGTTTGGAAAATCTTTGGCATTGGTTTAGATCACTTCTTCCTTTTTGATCCTATCTCAGTTGCTACTGTACTCATTGTACTCGTAGCTCCTTCATGATGTGGCCTAATCAACTAACCTCATACTTTCAAATGACTTAGTCTAACAAGTAACTTCTTTTAGGTAAAACTCATGTCTAAATACTTATAATATCCCTCTGAGTATATAACTTTGACTACTAACATATTTGATTCATTAGGGTGGGATACCTATATTTAGTCAACAATACACCAAAGGAAATGACTAAATAATGGTCTTAAGATATTTGTTCTTCCAAATCTATGATAGCAAGACCTCAATTCGATCCTTGATGGTACCCTACTTGCTGAAGAAAGAAAAATGGACAAGTCACTGTCCTGGCTTTATTTACTCATGTAGTGGCAAGGCAGGATATCACCAAATTTTCCTTTTTATGGTCTATATCCATTGGTGTTCCCCATAAGCTAATGGATCCAATAAGAATCGAATTGCAATAATTGATATAGGCATCAAACCATTTGTAGAATTTAATTTTTAGTTGGTCACCATTCCTCTTCAAAAATTTTCGTGCAGTATAATGTCCTTACATTCAATGCTCTACTCAAAGTCTTATAAGACTCCTATGAAGTTATAAAAAATTGAGCTAAGTCCTTCAGGATCCATACCTTTTTGATCTAGTACGAGTCACAGTTCTCCCCTAGTATCATCTTGTATGCTCTTCCCTATTAGATTATCATCAAAATTTTCTCAAAGTTTGTCTTTTCCATCCCCTATCATATTCATATTCTGATATTCTTTAGAAGGGTAAGATAGCCATCTAGGTTCTTCGATTTTCTCACCTTTGGTGAGATTACTATATTACAGGTCAAAACTATCTATTAACAAGTTCACTAACATCTTCATTCATCATTCTCATCATAATCTAATTTATATATGAGTTTCCCTGTTTGCACCATTGCACAACAATCCTTATCGATAAGATTTAAGCAGTCCAATATCTAAGTATTTGCTAGACCCATCTCCTTTTTCACCTATTTGTTTATGGTGAAATGCCTTGAGCATTAATAGGCTAGTCATCTCTACTATTTCTATTTCTACTACTTAATTTTCTCAATTGTCTATGACCCTTGGACATGCTAAACCGGCTGTGAAAGGATAAAACCTGAGCTCTGATACCAACTGTGACGACCCGGGTTTTCCCATGCATTTTTAAATGCAATATCTAATTCCTAAGGCGGGATGCAATCCTATTTGAAAACCATTTTATAAAAACCATGCAATGCAGCAGAAAATCTTTAGTTTTAAACTCATTTTTAAAACCCCGAGTGTCATTTTCTTTCACAACAACCAAAGTAGTTTTTGAAATTTTCAAAAATCATAAATGTCTTCCCAGGTCTATCCAGTCACAGCTCACAGCCCAACTATAAATAAATACAAATACATGCCCCAAGGGTAGAGTGTTTACTTACATGTATAATTGTCTCCTTTTGATTTTTCTTGCTCGTAGCACTAACATTTCCTGAGGTGTCTTCTACTCGTGAATGGAGCTGTCCTGAAACAATGTTATATTTGGGTGTCTTCTGTCATGCGCGTATCCTATCCTTAAGTGCTTACTTGTGTTTGAAAAATGTTAAGGATTGGGTGAGTATATACTATACTTAGTAGGAGTCTATCACTATTAGTTTTACAATGCATGCTATGTTTAAAATCATATGCTCTTTAAAACATGTGCATGTTTGAACACATGTTCAATATCGATATTAAAAACCATTATCAAACTAGAATACTGAGGATTTAAAGAATCACATAATCCAAGTTGAAAGTATCATAGATATCATAAACATAATGATATGCATAAGATGCTCAACTGAATCCAAGTCATGGATATATGGTATGGTCGACCAACCTCATGTCATGTCATATGCAATGCAAGTAAATCCTTAAAACATAGGGCCCACTATGCCCACAACCTCCTCACCGTGTGGTCCCCGGGTACCTGGGGACACTCGGTCATAGCCTCCACGGGGCATATGACACATATTCGTCGTAAATCATGCAATTTATGAAATCAGTTGCAAAACATACATGCAATGCATAAAATCTGCTCATGCTAGTATCGCATTCAAAGTCATAACCCTGCCTAGAAGCTTGATAGCCTAGAAGCCTGCCAGCCTAGAAGCCTGTCAGCTATCTCTGGCCCACCCTCATTGACCCGCCCTAGTTGGCTCGCCCTCATTAGCCCACCCTCATTGGCCAAGGCTACACTTATTATGAAATCTATGCATGTAGCACATGTCTTGGCAATATATGCAATCGTTTGTAAAACATATCTATGCATAATGTATTTATCATATGCATGCTGAATTCATTTATAAAATTAAGTCATGCTAAACAAGTCATATAACTTATACTTAAAACATGCATTCTCAAAACGATCATGGGCTCTTTTTAAAAGTCTAGTAGCGATAGAGCACCTACATCAAAACATCATGGGTTCTTTTAAAAAGTCTAGTAGTGATAGAACACCTACATCAAAACATCATGGGTTCTTTTAAAAAGTCTAGTAGCGATAGAACACCTACCTGGTTTGGTCACGCTAGCCCCCATGTCCTCGTATCTTCCTGCTCATAGTTTAGGGGAACAAGGTTAGCTTGGCCTATTTGTATAGGTTTTAGAATGGTTGATCTCACTACTAAGGTCCTAATTGGGCCTTGGTATCGTTAGGTTTACAAAGGTTTAGTGGCCCTGTGCCACTATCATAGTTTAAGGGTCATGCTCACCTTAGATAGGGCCTTGATTGGGTATTTTATGGTCTAGGTATGACCACATCGTCGATACGGACACAACGCCTTTTGCAGCGCCTCAATCGGAGCCCTAGAATCTAAGTTATGGGCATTTTAATATCACGTGTATATAGAAGGCCATACGAGGGGGAAGCCCGGGATGCTGACGTGTCCCGCGTCAACGGCGCGTGCCCCAGCGGGCACGTTTGTAGACGCACTGGGCTTCCGCCTAACTTTTTCGTTTGCGGGTGCGTCCATGGTTTCTCTCTAACGCAGTCGACGCGTTTTCGTCTTGTGGGGATCGGGGCGTCCTTGAGACGCGCCCCAGGCACCGTCCCTGGGTCCTTTATGGCTCCTTAGAGGCCTGTTTTGCATGGTTTTTCATGCAGAAACTTGGGGAAACCCACCTTAAGTCTAAGGGGGAGATGGGTTTGGAGGGGTTTTGGGCTTACCTGGTTTGTGGCCGGGTTTTTCCCATGTTTTCTCCTCTTGCTTGCCTCTCCATGATAGGTTTTTCCCAAGCTTTTAGGCTTCCATTGGAGGCGCCCAAGAGCTCTATTTATAGAGCTCGAAGAGGGTTCTGGAGGGGGTTCTTACCGCCAAGGAATGGCGGTGGAGAAACCTCTAGAATGGCAGTGGTTTCTCCCCTGCACACCGCCGTTCTAGAACCCTCTAGGAGGTTGAAAAAGAGGGGTGCCCGTAACAAAATGGGTCCCTGTTTTTCTCAGGCCAATTCCGTTTTTAATTTAAATTACACTTTTGCCCTTGAACTTCAAAGGGCCATAACTTGCTCATTTTAACTCCGTTTTGAGTGATTTTGGTCTTGTTGGATTTCTTTTTCTAAGACGCACTAAGGGTACTATTCTCAGGACCAAATTTCTGGGTCTAGTTAGGGTGAACAGTGAAATGACCAAAATACCCTTATCTCCAAAAAGGGAACTTTTCATTTCCTATAGAATGTCCAATTCATTTTTGTTAAAAATACAAATCTGTAAGATTCCTCATGGGATCGACCTCACTTGCATGAAATGATACTCCTTTTACTCTTGCACTTGCAAGTAATATTTAAAACACATCAAAATCTAAAGTTAAATACTTAATGAACATTGAGTGGAAGAAAACTCTCTAAGAAAATTAAAGGAATTCTATGTGTTTTTGAAAAATGTTTATGGCTATCATTTTTGGAAACCCTTACAAAACTATAACTCATCCACTAATGGTAACTTAGGGGCTTAAAGGCTTTCTACATATAACTGGACCTATGAAAGTGGTTAGGATTTTACAAATTTTTTTTCTCTTTTGTATTTTTATTCAAGTATTAGCAAAAGGTGAGTTCGGGGGTTTTTGATATATATTTTAAGTTTTCCACAAGTGCAAAGCTATTGTAGTATAGCGTATGCAAGTATAGGTCGATCCCATAGGGACTTGCTTTAAGACATTGGAGTTTTAATAAAATTTATTTTTTCAAAAATTAAAATTAAATGACAAAAATTAAATAAAAGTACAATCAAACTTTAGATATTTTTAATCAATTAAAATTGTAGAAGTTCAACTCAAAAAGAAAGAAATTTAACTGAATAAACATAAAAAAAACTACTTCCCTAGATTGATTATAGCCAAATTATTTAGATTTGGTCTCATAAACTTTGATCAGCCTCCCTCAATCTCTTCATGGTGCTTTTGCTTAATGATCCACCAGATGGATTAGGCAGATTCCAAAAAATCTAAGAGATCTAGGCTAGATAAGGATTTTGGGATTTAGATTCTTTAGATTGCTTTTTGGAGTTTAGATTAAAGATTAGAGATGTTAATCAAGTTAAGGGATGTCTTCATTATTAGGGCTAACTCGTTCATTAGGTTAAGCCTTACTTTATTCAATTTAGATTATGCAGTTCTTCGATAATAGATTACAAACAAAATAAAATGGGAATAGTAGTACAGACACAGATGTAATTAAAAAGGGAACACAGCTAGAATTAATTCCCATTTACTAAGGGAAAAAATGTAATTTTTGAACAAATTATAGAGTCAAACAAAAAAGAGGAAACCCAATGAAGGAGGATATGGAAGCTGGAGTGGAGGGAGAGAACTGGGCATCTAGAGTGGTGAAGAAATAGGGGCTGTTGGTGAAGAAGAAGACGCTTTGAAGCTGGGCTATGCGATCCGAGCTTGGAGAGTGGCCGGTGTTGTGGTGACAAGAGGCAGACGACGACCCAGGCTATGCAATGGGGACTACGTAGTGGACTACTAGAGATGGAGAAAATAGGGAAGAACTATAATTTGGTTCCCTGTTGGAAATCGAAAAAGGAAAGAGAGAGGAGTGGGGTGCAATGTAGTGGAAGGAAATAGAGCAAAGGGTAGAGAAGAGGGAGTGATTGATGGGATTGATGGAAAGGAATTGGGGATGGAGGTTGATGCATGGAAAGGTGAAGACAGCCTAGGCTAAGAAGGAGAAGAAAGCTGGGGAGGGTGTTGCCTAGGAGTTGTTGAGGAGAGGTGGAAAATATAGGGAGGACCAGAAAATCAAGAGGGTGAGAGCAAAGGAGTTGGCTGGGCATAGGAGCTAGGTGCATCATGGAATGATAGACTAGTGATGGTTGGCTTGGGTGGAGCAATGATGGAAGAGAAAATAGGCGAGGGAGTTGGCTGTGCATGAGAGACCTAGAAAAAATAATGATGAAATAAAATGAAAAAACAAAATAGAAGAGAAGGGGGATTGACGGGGAACTAATGAAGGTATGGAAGCAATGACTATAAGACTAAGAAAAAAAAAAATGACAAGGAGAAGGAAAGGCAAGCAGAGGAAACTAAAAGAAAAACTAAAATCTTCCAAGACTCCCATAGTTTCCTTCTTATAAAGCTTTTCCCTTCTAATTCTCTTCTCCCCTCTTTCCTTATCCTTTAGGAGTTAGTTTCCTACTACAAAACTTCCTCTTCATTCCAAATCTTATCCATGATCTCCTCTCCTTATTAGAACTCTTTTTCTTTTAGGAAATCATCTAATCTTGCTTTGTCATTTCTATTAATGCCCTCTTATGTGATCTATACCATTGATTAGACATCCAAACAATGATTTGTTTGATCTACAAATATAAGACTATAATTAAGAGTCATTTAACCATATATTAAGCATTTGATTAGATCAAATGATCATCTATCCATTAATTTTGACAATTGATGGATGGATGGTCAATTTGTGCTAAATTTCATATTTTACCTAAAAATCATCAAATTGATGAGTTAGATGATCTCATTAAATGCTAAACTAGGGGTCTTTCGGCCAAAATTAAATACTTAAAACACCCCCAACCGGCATTTTGCTATTCTTGAGCAAAACATGTGAGAATTCATTTTACAAAAACCATTACAAGGTGCCACTTTCGTAGCTACTCAGGATTGCATTTAGTGCATGCAACAAGCACTTAAACCCCTAGGTTACCCCTCGTGGAGAGTTATGCCTCGTGAGGGTTTGTAGTGAATATATCCACAAAATTCAATAAGGTTGAATCACCTATTTTATCTCAAAGAATCCTCATTGATTAGCAATCTACTAGTATTTCACAACTTAATAGAAACGATTTAACAATTTTACACATCATATACATATTAAAGATATTTTATTTGAGTTATTTCTTAGAGTGCATGTGTGCGTGTATAGCCACGTAAATCTTGACTTCTAACTTGATATGCTTAGATTCCATTGGAAATATGTCTTGACCTAAAATCCTCATAGGTATACGCTCAGAAATAAAACTCTCATATAAGGGGTTTAAACATATTTCTCTCATTATGTGATCGAATCCAACAAGCTAATGGTTCATATAAATCTTTTGAATTATAATGAGATAAAGGAAAGTGATCCCTAAGAGTTGATGTTATCACCAAGAATATTAAGGGTAATTTACCTTAATTCTTTCTTTTTATCTCCTCTTTAAGGCTATGTTTCACTTAAGATCAATAGGCCTTTAACTAGGACAAAATGTAGGCTAAGGATAGGTTCAGAAAAGAAGGTTATAAGGATTTCAAAGGTTCAAAATTGAGTAAAGGTCTTCAATGAATATTTATTAGGACAACTTTTCTTTTGGGTTGTACTTGAAGTGAATATCTCTTTCATATTTTTGTCTTTCTCTTTCAATTTCATTTTTTTCTTTTTTAGCCTCTTAGGAAGAAAGACGGCTAATTATCACACTTCTTTGACTTTTTGTCCTCTTTTTGAACTTTTTTATACTAACTCTACTCATTTTGACAATGGGCAATGGATATTTATTTTTCTGGTTTATTTTAGGTTAAGGTAAATGGGGTTAAGAAGAGAAAAGGCTTAATACTAGGCTCAAAGGGGCTAACTAGTGGTATGATATATTGGGTAGGCTTTATTTCTCTAGGCTAAGCAAGGATGGCCTGTATCATTTCCTAAGTTTCCTAAAGCTTATTAGATTCAATAAATTTTCTAGAAATAAGGCTGTTACACCTATTTATTCTTGTTATTTAACCAAAACAAGGATAACATGATCACAATAAGTTATGTATATTGAAGAAATTATGGAATTACTTATAACTCTCTGAAAGAAGATAGTCTCAAAATCTTACTAGGTTATAGGTCTCCACTAATTTTCCCCAAGGCCTCTAAGTCATACCTCTCTATTACTTGTCTATGTGCTATATGCAAATGGTTCCCAAGAATTAACTTTCATAAAATGCTTCAACACATGAATAATATGAAAAACTAATCATATACACTTCCATTGAGAGATGAAAATAGAGGAATTACTAAATTCTGAACATCTAGTTCTCATCATAGTAAGGGAACTCTACCTTAAAAGTTTTTTTTTTTTCAAAATTTTTTTTTAAAGCTCAAGCAAATTTAAATCCCTATATGCATTTACACCCCCAACCTAAATGAAACATTGTCCCTAATGTTTGAAACATAGGATCTTACATGGAAAGATGTAGAAGATGAAGATTTCAAAAACATCGGGGTTGCCTCTCAAGAAGGGTTAAGTTTTACGCCTTCAGCTAGACATGGCCTAACCTAACTTTTTAACTTAGAGCCCACTGGGTCCGCTTATTTGTCTTAATCCTAACCCTAAGATAAAATAGTAAGATTTCTCATCCACTTCAGAATCTTGCAGAAATCTATATATTGCCTCCACCCTAAAATTTTTGGTAGTGATAACATTAAGACAATGAAGACCACCATGATTTTTAATTATGGAGAATCATATTGATGATCCATCATCTTCAAATTTTCATAGTAGTCAATATAATTACTCCACCTCAAAATTTGAGGTGATGGTAAGACAATAACTTTGTGTACTACCGTGCATTTTGTTGGACCATTTGGAGATGAATGGTCCTTTTCTTAACCAAATTGAGGGATAACAATGACCGTTATATTCAAGTTAACTTTTTCCTCCATTTCCTTGACATTGTCTGAAAATAGGGGTATAAGCTAACTCTGCCCTTTCCTAAAAGGTTCTTCTTGTATTGTTAAAGGTGGGACAAGGTTTGGCTTGTACCATGGTTATCTTCTAATGTGTACCCTAGAGTTGGTTGATGTTGGGCTAGTACATCAATGGACTCTTCTTCTTGTTCTACTGGCACATGTAAGATTTAAGATGGACCTAAATTACTATCTAATGGTTGCTCAAATAAGGTCTGTCAGTCCCAATTAGGTACATCTTCTACATTGCAAGGCTCAATATGAATTTTAGGATTTATAGGGGGACCTACTCTAGCTTGCCATTGAGAAGTGCCCTTTAAAGGCACAATATCCAACAGCTCATTCACCTCCTTAATGGATGTGCCTTCATCAAACTCATAAAAATTAGTAGGACACAATTTAAGAGGATATGGTTTGAATGTTTCAACGGCTTCATTTTCTTCATCAATGGAAGTCTCTTCATCATAATCGTAACAAGGACTAGGACATGGCTCAAGTAGATATGAGTTGGAGGTTTCTAAGGATGGTTGTGGTCATTGTGGCTCATAAGAAATTACCATCCTATTTTTAGTAATAAATGTCTCTTCATTATACCTAATGTAATAACCCCAATTTTTGTAATTGATTGAGAAAATCAATAAAGTTTAAGTTTCAAAAATTTTAGGCTAAAATATTAGGGTTATTTATAATGTACTTCTTATAAAAATATAATCAAGGGATAAGACATGTATAATTGACATTGAACTCTGCAAACCCTTCAGAATGCTGTAAGCACGATAAATTCTGAATTCGGATGAAAAATCCTTAATTTTCTTTATTTTATGGACAAAAGGGGACATGTATAATTGACATTGAACTCTGCAAACCCTTCAGAATGCTGTAAGCATGATAAATTCTGAATTCGGATGAAAAATCCTTAATTTTCTTTATTTTATGGACAAAAGGGTAAAAAAGTAATTTTACCCAAAAATTGAAATCTGAGACATCAAAATTAAGAATGTGCTAATAAATATGAATCCAATGCCACTAAGTATGCTCAATTCTGAGATCATGGGAATAAACCCTAATTTTTATACATAAAGGGTAAAATGGTCCTTTTACACTATGTGGGGCCCACAAGGGACCTAAAAAGGGATCCTATGGCCAGCCCACATGAAAGAATGAGTCAAACCCCTACCATCTGGTCTTGGGGAAAAAGGTGGAGGTAGAGAATCCAATGCTAAATAAATAATAAAAAAATAAACCATCATCATTACACATAATCATGAAAAAAAGACCCAAAATGCCTATAAATACACCCCAAAAATCCTCTAAGAATGTTCAAAAAAATTTCACGAAATTATCTTGATTTTCCCTACAAAACCAGACCTAGATCCATTCCCAAAAACCCAAAACTCCCAAAAGATCTCTCTCTTTCATTTTCTCTCTCCTCTCTTTAGATTGGAACAATTGACCTAAATTTAATTAGGCACTCTATTCTAGAAAAAATATCAAGATCTCACTATCTAAAATCTCCTACCATACCTTAGCTACAAAACACCCAAAGAAATTTTGAGATCCAACAGTTCAAACAACAAAAATCACAAGATAAGTGGATCTTGGGCTATCTTATCATCAAAACTAGTATTCTCTTAAATTGGACCATATAACCAATTTTTTTCTCCAATCAGGTAGGTGGAACTACTTCCTGGACATATTTATTATTGGCTGATGAAATTTCTATTTTTTTGTAATTTTATTTGGGTGAAAAATGGTAAAAATAAAGTAAATACCAGAACCTTCAATTCATGATGATTGAGGGCTCAGATGGAAAATCTAACCCTACCAATCGATCCAGAAGGGTCCAAAACCCCTAGGGTAAAAGTTTCACAAAATTCTATTGAGTTTTGGGCCCTCAATTGAGAGGAGAATGATTGGACGGTCCAGAATGGACTGTCCGATCTCCCGATCAGATAAGAGCCCCCAGAATGGCGTGTGAGATGCCTCATGAAAATGCAGCACGCGGGGGCTTAAAGGCTTTCTGCATATAACCAAACCTATGAAAGTGGTTAGGATTTTACAATTTTTTTTTTCTCTTTTGTATTTTTGATTGAGTATTAACAAAAGGTCAGTTCGAGGGTTCTTGATATATATGTCAAGTTTTCCACAAGTGCAAAGCTATTGTAGTATACCGTATGCAAGTCCAGGTCGATCGCACAAGGACTCACTTTAAGAAATTAGAGTTTTAATAAAATTTAATTATTCAAAAATTAAAAATAAATGACAAAAATTAAATGAAAGTGCAATCAGACTATAGATATGTTTAATCAATGAAAATTACAGAAGTTCAACTCAAAAAGACAAAAATTTAACTAAATAAACAAGAAAAATTCTTCTTTCCTAGATTGCTTATTATCAAATTCTTTTGATCTAGTCTCATAAACTTTGATCAACATTCCTCAATCTCTTCCTAGTGCTTCTGATTAATGATCCACCAGATGGATTAGGCAAATTCCAAAAAATCTGAGAGATTTGGGCTAGATAAGGATTTTGGGATTTGGATGGTTTAGATCAATTTTTGGAGTTTAGATTAAAGATCAGAGAGGTTAATCAAGCCAAGGGATGTCCTAAGAATACAATCTAAAAATTAATTAAAGATCGAATTTGAAACAGAGGAGAAATAAAGAGATCTTCATTGTTAAGGCTAACCCATTGATCAGGTTAAGCCTTAATTCAATTTAGATTATGTAGTTCCTAGATAATAGATTACAGACAAATTAAAATGGGAATACCAGTAGGGACACAGATGTAATTTAAAAGGGGACACAGTTGTAATTAAATAAGATATACTAAGGGCAAAAATGGAATTACTAAAAAAATTTTAGGGTCAAATGAAAAAGAGGAAACCTGATGTAGGAGGAGATGGAGGGGGAGAACTAGGCATCTGAAGTGGTGAAGAAGAAGACACTCTAAAGTTGGGCTATGCAATCTGAGCTTGGAGAGTGGTCGATGTTGTAGAGAAGGAGAACTAGGAGGGTTGCTGGCTTAGACAAGAGGCAGATGACGACCCGGCCTGTGTGATGGGGACTGTGTAGTGGAATGCTAGAGATAGAGAGAACATGGAAGAAATAGAATTTAGTTTCCTATTGGAAACTGAAAAAGGAAATAGAGAGAAGTAAGGTGAGATGTGGTGGAAGGGAAATAAAGAAGAGGGAGTGACCAATGGGGTTGACGAAAAGGAATTGGGGATAGAAGTCGATGCGTGGAAAGGAGAAGACAACTTGGGTTGAGAAGGAGAACAAAGCTGAGAGGGTGTCTCTTGCACAATAGTTGAGGAGAGGTGGAAAACAGAGGGAGGACTAGGAAATCAAGAGGGTGCGAGCAGAGGAGTTGGGTTGGGCATAGGAGTGCTGGACTAGTGATGGTTGGTTCGGGTGGAGCGACGATGGAAAAGAAAAGAGATGAGGAGAAGGAAATGCAAGCAGAGGAAACTAAAAGCAAAACTAAAATCTTTTAAGACTCCCACAGTTTCCTTCTTATAAAGCTTTTCCTTTCTAATTCTCTTCTCCCCCTCTTTCCTTATCCTTTATGAGTTAGTTTCCTACTAAAAAACTTCCTCTTCATTCCAAATCTTATCCATGATCTCCTCTCCTTATTAGAACTCATTTTCTTTTAGGAAACCATCTAATCTTGCTTTGTTAGTGATGTGGTTCATTCAATGCTCTCTTATGTGATCTTCACTATTGATTAATCATTCAAACTATGATCTATTCGATCTATAAAATATAAGACTAAATTAGAGTCATTTAACTATACATTAAGCATTTGATTAGCTGGAATGATCATCTGACCATTAATTTTGACAATTTATGATTGGATGGTCAATTTGAGCTAAATTTTATATTTTATCTAAAAATCATCAAATTGATGAGTTAGATGTTCTAATTAAATGCTAAACTAGGGGTCTTTTATCCAAAATTAAACACTAAAAAATATACATAATTATTACATTTAATATCCCTAGAAATTTCATTTTTAAACCTAAAATTACTTAACTTATCACTAATTATGATTTATTT
The DNA here is from genome assembly GCA_035236585.1 of Warburgia ugandensis. Classification (NCBI taxonomy): domain Eukaryota; kingdom Viridiplantae; phylum Streptophyta; class Magnoliopsida; order Canellales; family Canellaceae; genus Warburgia; species Warburgia ugandensis. Next base: position 81,572,487 of record CP141126.1, on the reverse strand, counting down.
CACATTTTTACAAGATTAAGGTATAATTGAGAAAAGTTGCATATTTTTGGTGATTTGAAGCCCAAAAAGGAAGCTAGTATGAGATCTAAGAAATTCCTCTAATCCACATGTCAAAATTCACATATATGTCATAGATAAGTTGTGAGATGAAGGCGATCAATATTCCAGATCACCAATCAAGCTTAGATCTAAATGTAAAGCTTAGAACAATCTAGATGAAATAACTTTCACAAAAACTTGGATTTAATGATAAAATAGACATCCCATTTTTATCAAAAATCTGGTAGAGTTTCCTCTGTTTTTTGGACATCCACATTACCGAATGCAATGTGACAACACTTGATAATTCCATTATTATTATCAATATACTTGGAGACTCTGTCTCCACACCCATGCTTAAAGTTTCAAAATTTTTAAAGAAAATAACAATTTTTAACAAACAAATATTAAATATCACCATTTGCCCAAAAAATCTTCCAATCAAAGTCCACAGTCCAATATACTTATTCCACATGGTGATAAGTCTTAATCATAATGAAAGTTTAAAGTTTAACAGTCATACAATCTGAATATAACCAATAGTTCAAAGTGTGTTTAGAAATATATGTCAATAAAGTTAGCTTGTACCACCATAGTCCTCATCAAACTCTCCCCACTGTAAGCATCATCTACTTCTTTCAAAATGAAAGCTGCTACTCCTAATTACTTCTTTAGATCTAAGATATTGTAAATACTCTAATATCTCAGCAACCTCTACTTGTGTAGCGTCTAACATTACATTTAAGGCTTAATAATTTCAAATAAACATTATCTTCCATGCAAGAATATAAAAGTAAAATCTTATGAATTTAAATACAAATCACGTGAAGGGTCAAATTATTCAAATATAGTATTTTCAATAACATCCAATAATTCAAGTTCATACTCTTTGCAAAATCACTATGAAGTAATAATGCACTTAAGAAGTTATAGAACTCATATAATATTTACAGGAAAAAGTATCGTCATTAAGAAATTACTCTATCCCATGGGATTTCAAGTGTATTTTAACAATTGCACCTGGGTCACGAGTACTCACACCAACATCTAGGCATCGTCATGACATATTAATGTTGTCATTTTCTGCAAGTGCACGAGCTATTGTGGTGTAGCTAATGCAAGTACGGGTCGATCCCACAAGGATGCGAGTTAAGGATTTGGAGTTTTTAATAAAATATAATTATTTAAAATTAAAATTAATTGATAGAAATTAACAAAAAGAATTAGACTTCGTATTTGGTTTAACAGTGAAATTGCAGAGGTCTGATTCTAGAAAGAAAAGAAAAGAAAACAACAAAGCCTTAACTTATACTAAAATTAGAAAAAATTAAGAAAAATATACTTTCCTAGCTAAATTACTATGTAATTCTTCAATTATGGTATCATAAAATTTGATTAGACTTCATTAATATCTTCAATATGTCCTTGATTAATGATCTAACAGATGAATTAATCAGATTCTTCAAATTTTTAGAGATCTAACCTAATTAAGGAATTTAAGAATTAATGGCTTAGATCTGATTTATAAATACCATATTGAAGATCAGAGGTAGAAAATAAACTAAGAAGTTTAATAACAATAATTCCTAAAATTTAATTGAAAATCAGACATCAAACAGATGAGAAACTAAAGAGATACTATCATTTAATCAGAACTGTTCATTTGATTAAACGTGCATAAGGCAGTTCAGATTAAGAAATCCATGGATTAAAATAGAACAATGTAAAATACAGATAAAAGAATCAAAATAAAATAAAATGCAAATAGTAATAATAACTAGACATTAATGTAAATAAAATTATTCTCCTAAGGGCAAAATTGGAAAATTTCTCAAAACTTCCTTAAAACTTCCGTAAAATAGAGTAACTTGGAGAAGATGAAGATGGGCATCGCCATGGCTAGCCATTGTTGTGCTAGCAGAGATGATCTAGAGTGGTGGGAGCAGGACCCGATTGGACACATCGTCAGGTGGTTTCGCCTGATGTAGTTGGAGCAGGCCCTAAAGAACATGTCGCCAGGCTAGTGGAGAGATGGGGAACTCAAGAAAAACTAGCCAAACTTGTTTTGGACTTTTAGTGTTGGAGTAGAACATGTGACCGGTGGTGTTTTGTCAGAGAGGATGACTAGAGATGATCTGATTAGAGAACATAGACCCACCTACTCCAGGAACTCCAGTTGTTGCCCGAGCCAGTGATTTGGGCAAACTTCTACCACCATGCGGTGGTGGAGAAGCAAGGGCAGACGATGTTGCACGGTCCTGGAAGGACTGGAAAACCTGTAAGCAGAGGAGAGATCTGGGTTATAAAGAAGAATGTGATCTAGAGTGGAACTTGGTTTCATGTTGGAAACCGAGAATGGAAAAGAACATGGCTTGGGCTGTCAAGATGGAGGATGGGGGAGAGGGAGACGACAGACAGATTGGTGCAGTGTAACTAAGTAGAGGGGGCTGGTGAAGTAATTGAAAAAAAAAAAACCGGTGATGGGGAGAAGGGAGATGTTGGTGTGGAGGTGCGATGAAGGGTGGGGTGAACGGTGAAGCAAAGGATACGGTGCTGAGTTCCAACACTGAAGGGGATAGATGAGTGTGGGATCAAGATACAAAGAATAGAATTTTAAAGAAAGATGCAAGGACCAACACTGAAATAGAAGATGGAGATTATGATGAACACATTTCAACAGAACTAAAAACTAAATAGCAATAGAATCAAAGGAAACTAAGCAAAGCTATAAAAATATTCTCCTCCCAAACTTTGACAGTTGTCCTCTTTATATAACTTTTCCCCCTCCTAATTCTCCTCCCCCTCTTTCCTTTAAGAGTTAGTTTCCTATTAGGAAACTTCCTCTTCTTCCAAATTAGGACTTCTCTTCTATTAAGAAACCTTCAAAATCTGTTTTAATAGAGATCTGGTCCAATCATTGCTCTCTCGACTCATCTACACTATTGAAATTTACTCTGATCCATCCATGCCTCTTTTGGTTTATCTACACTATTGAATATTGATCTAAGCTATCCACCCTCATTTGGTTGATCTGCAAGGCTAAAGACTAGATTAGAGTCATCTAAACTATACATTAAGCATCTGATTTCCTCAAATGATCATCTGACCATTAATTTTGACAATTTATTGTTGGATGGTTAATTTGAGCTAAAATTCATAAATTATCTAAAAATCATCAAATTTATGAGTTAGATGGTCTAATTAAATGCTAAACTAGGGGTCTTTTGCCAAAATTAAACACTAAACACACCTCCTAACTAGCATTTTGCTAGTTCCGAACAAAACATGCAGAAAACTATTTTACAAAAACTAGTACAAGGTGCCACTTTCGTAGGTACTCACGAATGCACTTAGCACATGCAACAAGTCCTTGACCCCCTAGGTTACACCTAGTGGACAAGTTAGGCCTCATGCAGATTTACAGTGAATATACCCCACAAAATTTAATACTGAGTCCCTTATTTTATCTTAGAGAATCCTCATTCATTAGCAATTTATTAGTTTTTTCACAACTTAATAAAGAGGATTTGACAATTTTACACATCATACACATATTAAAGACATTTTATTTGAGCTATTTCTCAGAGTGCATATGTGTGTGCACAGCCACATAAATCTTGACTTCTAACTGGATATGCTTAAATTCCATTGGAGATATGTCTTGACCTCAAATCCTTACAGGTATATGCTTAGAAATGGAATTATCAGATAAGGGGTTTAAACATATTTCTCTCATTATGTGTCTAAATCCAACAAGCTAAAGGTTCACATAATTATTTTAAATGCTCATTAGACAAATGAAAGTGATCCATAAGAGTGGATGTTATCACCAAGAATATTAGGGGTCTTTTTCCTTTATTCCTTTTTATCTCCTCTTTAAGGCTATGTCCAACTAAGATCAATAGGCCTTTAACTAGAACGAAATGTAGGCTGAGGACAGGTTTAGAAAAGAAGGGTATAAAGAGTTCAAAGGTTCAAAATTGAGTAGAGGTCTTCCATGACTATCTATTAGGACAACTTTTCTTTTGGGTGGTACTAAAGTGACTATTTCTTTCATATTTTTGTCTTTCTTTTTCATTCTTTTTAAAAAAAATTCTTTGTAAGAAAGACAGCTAATTTCCATACTTTGACTTTTTGTCCTATTTTTGAACTTTTTCTACTAAATCTACTCATTTTGAAGAGGGGTAATGGTCTGGCTTGTTTGCGTTATGGTAAATGGGGTTAAGAAAGGAAAGGTTTAATAATAGGATCAAAGGGACAAATTAGTGGTATAATATACTGGGTAGGCTTTATATCTCTGGGCTGAGGAAGGATGACCTATATCATTTCTTAGGTTTCCTAAAACCTATCAGATTCAATAAAATTTTTGGAATTGATGTTTAACCAAAATGAGGATAATAGGATCACAGTAATGTATGTATGCTGAAGAAATTGTGGAATTACTTATAACTCTCTAAAAGAAGATAGGTTCTAAATCTCACTGGGTTATAGGTCTCCACTGATTTTCCTCAGGGTCTCTAAGTCATACCTCTATATTGGTCATGATTATGTGTTGCGTGTAAATGGTTTCAAAGAATTAACTTCGATAAAATTCTTCAACACATGAATGACATGCAAAACTAATCATATACATTCCCATTAAGAGGTGAAAACAATGGAATTACTAAGTTGTGAACCTTCATGTAATGCCCGAGCAATTTACGCTATTTTGGACATTCTATAAGAAATGAACTGTGTTGAATGTTTTACCTTATTTAAAATAGTAAATGAAGGAATTTGTGAGGAAACTTCATACCATTAGATTCTACTCAAAAAATGGAATCCAACCCCTCAAAGAACGTCGAAAACGGAGTTCATATGAAGAAGTTACGGCCGTTTAAAGATCAGGGGCAGTTTCGCAATTTAAACTAAAAACGAAAAATGCAGGGGACCTTTTTGATAAAGGCACCCCCTGTCGTCTTCCTCCTCAAATTTCTCCAGAAACCCTCCTCTCCCAATTTTTCCAGAGAAATCTGCCACCGCCATAGCAAGGCTATAAAAGCCCCATCTCCCCCCCTCTCCAAATCACGAGTTTTTCGGCCATTTTGGGACTGGGGTTTCCGGCAATGGCCAGGCCTGAGTCTGGCTGGCCCTTGCCATTTCCCCATTCCCCTCTCTTCTTTCCCCCCTTTTCTTCCTCTAATTGCACCGGAACGATGGGCTTTTCCCTTCATCGAGTTTTCCGGTGACAGAGGGTTTTCAGAACTGGAATGGAGGTTCTACCACCGGCGATAGGCGCTCCATGGCTGCCCAAGTAAGCCGTTTTTCCCTTCCTTTCCATTTTGCTTCCCCTAGGCCAGATCCATGCAGGATCTGGTCTTTTCCCCAGCCAGTTTTTCCAGCCGGAGAAGACGAAGCCGGTTCAGCCGGCCTTGTACGAACCAGGCCTCCCAAGGACGCCATGCTCCACGTGCGCCTGGGACAGGGTCCCTAGGACGGGTTCCATCCGTACAACAGTGCATACACTATCCCTGGTGCGGCCTTCGAGTGCGCGCGCGACATGGGGCATGGGTCCTAGCTCGACCAGGATGCACGAGGTGCCTTGGGAGCTGAGACGTGCCATGCTACACCAAAGGTGGGTCCGTGCGATGTCATCTAGGATGCGCATCATTGCGCGTCACTTGAGCATGCATGTGCACATGCAAAACGCGGTCCCTGGCACGGCCTTTAGGCTCGCACGCACGTGAGGCGGTCACAGTTCAACCAGGATGAACGGGTGTCCTGGGAACTGGGACACATGGACCTAATGAGACTTTAAAGTTAGGATCAGAGGACAATTTACAGAGTTTAACTATTGAATAGTAGATCCATAACATAGGATCTAGCATGACAATGAATTAGGCATGGACCATGGACCCTAAAAGGCAGATCTAACGATCTAATGTCTCAATAGGTTGAAACTGATAAGGACTCCTTGTATCCATTCATATCTAGGAGTTTATAAATGAGACCCAGGGACGGGTTGAGTGATGAAGGACGCGACTCCAGGAGACTTCGAGGTAGGTGCTCTATCGCTACTAAACTTTTTAAAAGAACCCATGATTGTTTTGAGAATGCATGTTTTAAGTTTAAGTTATATGACTTGTTTATTATGACTTAATTTTATAAATGAATTCAGCATGCATATGACAAATACATTATGCATAGACATGTTTTGCAAACAAGTTCATATATTGCATGATTTGTGAGCATTGAGTTCTTGAAAAAAATTGCATGTCCTTGAGGTTACCAAAAGACACTGGAGTGCCCAAAAGATGCTGGGTAGGCAATTGTGAGGGCCAGGCAGTTGTGAGGGACCCAAAGAGGATAGGTTTTGAAAAAGAGGTTTTTGCCTATTTGATCGTATATGATTTGGGCTAGTAAGCTCGTGGGCGCTATGCCGAGAGGTCTGGGGTGGCCTCCCAGCCTCTGCCACTATTAGGTGGAATGAGTACCACGCCCAAAAAGGGAATGTCCCTGCTTCGACTGCATGTGGTACAAGGGGCTACCACTGGTGTCACGGCATTGGGTCGAAGTGTCATATGTCCCGTGGAGGCATATGACCTGTGTCCCTAGGTACCCGGAGACCACACAGCGGCGAGGTCGTGGGCATAGTGGGCCTTATGGTTTGAGGATTTACTTGCATTGCATATGGCATGACATGAGGTTGGTCGACTATACCATATATCCATGAGTTGGATTTAGTTGCGCATCTTAAGCATATCATTATGTTTATGATATATATATATATATATGATACTTTCAACTTGGATTATGCTATTCTTTAAGTTGTCAGTATTCCAATTCGATAGTGGTTTTTAATATCGATATTGAACATGATTGTTCGAACATGCACATGTTTTAAAGAGCATATGATTTTAAACATAGCATGCATTGTAAAACTAGTAGTGACAGACTCCTACTGAGTATAGTATATACTCACCCTATTCTTAACATTTATCAGGATAGCTCCACTCATGAGTAGAAGACGCCTTAGGAATTGTTAGTGCTACGAGCAAGTAAATCAAATAGAGACAATTATACATGTAAGTAAACACTCTACCCTTTGGACATGTATTTGTATTTATTTATAGTTGGGCTGTGAGCTATGACTGGATAGACCTGGGAAAACATTTATGATTTCTGAAGTTTTTCAAAAAACTACTTTGGTTGTTGTGTAAGCAAATGACATTCGTGGTTTTCAAAATGAGTTTAAAACAAAAGATTTTCCGCTGCATTGCATGATTTTTATAAATGGTTTTCTAATAGGGATGCATCCCGCCTTAGGAAATTTAGATCTTGCATTTAAAAATGCATGGGAAAACCCGAGTTGTCACAATTCAGTTCTCATCATAGTAAGGGAACTCTACTTTAAAAACCCGTTTTTTCTTTTTCTTTTTTTCAAAAGAAAACTCAAGAAAATTCAAAATCTCTATGTGCATCTACACCCCTAACCTAAATGGAATATTGTACCCAATGTTTAAAAACATAGGATCTTATATGGAAGTTGAGTGATGTAGACTCTAAACCCCTGGGTTGCTTCCCGTTAAGCGCTAAGTTTAATGTCTTTAGCGAGACATAATGATGAGTGCCATGATGATATGCTGCCAGGCTCCTAAAGTGGTAATCTGAGATGGATCATGATACTTAGGTGTCTTTAAAAGTGTCTTGTCAATTTCAAGGTCAAGTAGTACTAAGAAAGGTTTTAACCTTTGACCATTAACCTTCTGGATTTCTCCATCCTTTTCAATCTCAATGGCCCCATGGGGATAGATTGTGAGTATTATATAAGGTTTGATCCATCTAGATCTAGGTTTTCTTGGGAATAGATGCAATTTAGAGTTATATAGTAAGACCTTTTGACTAGGTGTGAAGGATTTCCATAAAATATGTCTATCATGTATAGCCTTCATTTAGTCTTTGTACAATCAGGCAGACTCATATGCATCTTTTGTCAATTCTTCCAACTCATTGAGTTGGAGTTTTCTGTGGGTCCTAGTAGAATCTAAGTCAAAATTGAGATTTTTGATAGCCTAATATACCGTGTGCTCTAACTCTGCTGGTAAGTGGCATGCCTTTCGATAGACCAGGCTATAGGATGACATTCCTATAGGGCTTTTATATGCTATAAGATAAGCCCATAAAGCATCAGTAAGTCTCAGAGACCACTCTTTCCTTTTTGGAATGACTGTTTTTTCTAAAATGCACTTTATTTTCCCTATTGGATATCTCTACTTGACCACTGGTCTGAGGGTGGTATGGGGTAGCTATCCTATGGTTGACGCCATATTTTTTCATTAAAATCTCAAACACTTTGTTACAAAAGTGTTTTCCCCCATCATTTATTATGGCTTTAAGAGTACCAAACCATGCAAAAATATTTTCTTTTAAAAAATTTACCAACCCCTTTTGGTCATTGGTTTTGCAGGGTATAGCCTCCACCCACTTGAACACGTAGTCCACTCCCATTAGGATGTATAGAATTCCAAAAGAATTAGGAAAAGGTCCCATAAAATCTATGCCCCAAACATCAAAAGGTTCTATGACAAGGAATGGGTTTAAGGGCATCATATGTCTCCTTCCTAAACTTCCTAACCTTTGACACCTTACACAAGCTTTGTAATAAGCATGTGCATCCTTAAATATGGTAGGCCAATAAAATCCACACTGCAAAATTTTTGCAATGGTCTTCCTAGACCTAAAACGACCCCCACATGCATGATCATGACAAAAGGAGATGATTTGATTATATTCATTATCTGGTACACATCTCCTAATTACTTGGTCAGGACAGTACTTGAATAAGTATGGATCATCCCAAGTAAAATATCTAACCTTGATTAAAAATATTTTGTTATCTTGTTTAGTCCAATGATTAGGCATTTGTCCTGTAATAAGATAATTAACAATATCTCCATACCAAGGTATCTAGGAAACATATAATAACTGTTCATTTGGGAATGACTTAGTTATAGGCTCTTGATTGCTAGTGTGCTCCACCACTATTCTGGATAAGTGATCTACTACTACATTTTTTGAACCTTTCTTGTCCCTATTTTCTAAGTCAAACTCGTGTAGCAATAGTATCCAACAAATCAACCTAAGTTTTGTATCCTTTTTAAAAAGGAGGTAGTTTAAGGCCGCGTTATCCAAATATGCTATAAATGTAGACCCTAACAAGTAAGATCTAAACTTATCCAAAGCAAACACTACAACTAACAACTCTTTCTTAGTGGTTGAATAATTGAGTTGCACATTATTTAGTGTTTACTAGTGTAATATATCACATGGGGAAGTTTATCAATGTGCTAACCCATAACAGCTCCAATGGCATAGTCTGACGCATCACACATTATCTCAAATGGTGCATTCCAATTTGGTGGTTGGATAATAGGTGTAGAAGTCAACTCGGCGTTAAGTTTCTCAAATGCTATCTTACGGTCTTCATCAAAGTCAAAAGTGGCCTCCTTTGTAAGTAATTGACATAGAGGCTTGGCAATTTTGCTAAAATCTTTGATGAATCGTCTATAAAAGCTAGGATGTCCTAAAAAGGAGTGAATTTCTTTCATCATCCTTGGTGGAGGAAGGGTAGCTCTTAAATCCACTTTTGCCTTATCGACTTCTATCCCATTGGGTGATATTATGTGGCCTGATACTATCTCACTTTGTACCATAAAATGACACTTTTCCTAGTTTAAGCTAAGATTCTTTTCCTGACACCTTGTTGGGACTAACTTCAAGTGGTGTAAGCACTCATCAAATGATGAACCAAATACTGAGAAATCATCCATAAACTCCTTGAGGAATCTTTCTACCATGTCAGAGAAAATTCTCAACATACACCTTTCAAATGTAGCTAGAGCATTATAAAGCCCAAAAGGCATACGTCTGTAAACAAAGGTTCCAAAAGGCCAGGTGAAGGCGGTCTTCTCCTGATCCCCTAGTGCTATAGGAATCTAGTTGTAATTGGAATATCCATCTAGAAGATAGTAATAGCTATGTCTGGCCAACCTTTCTAGCATTTGGTCTATGAAGGGTAGAGGAAAATGATCTTTCCCCATGATTGTGTTTGACTTTCGATAGACAATACAAACTCTTCACCCAGTGGTCATGTGGGTGGGGACTAACTCGTTATCCTCATTTTTTACTACCATGATCCTAGATTTCTTAGGTACAACATGAACGGGGCTAACCCAAGTACTATAAAAAAAGGTATATGACACCAACATCTAAGAGCTTTAGGACTTCATCTCTAACCACGTCCTTCATGTAGGGGTTCAATCGTCTTTAGGTTTCCCTAAAAGGTTTTGAATTTTCTTCTAGATGCATCCTATGCATGCACATGATTGGACTTATCCCTTTTATGTCTGTTATTGTCCACCCTAGAGCAGTTTTATGTTCCTTAAGAACATCTAAAAGCTTACCTTCCTATTCTTTATCTAAGGCTGATGCTATTATTATAGGTAAGGTATTATCTAGGCTTAGGTATGAATATTTGAAGTTGTCAGGCAAGGGTTTTAGGTCCAAAGATGGTGGTTGCTCTACTGGGGGTATGGGGACAAATTTAGACAGTGGGAGTGGTTACCTCTTCAATAGACTTGTCTATATCAAATTATCCATTAAAGTGCATGAGACAAGCCTCTAGTGAGTCAGAGATGGAAAATGGTGAATGAACCTCATTAATTAGACTCTCTATCAAGTAGACATCACAATGATCATCAAGGTCTAAATGTTGTCAAATTGCATTAAAAACATTAAGCTTACCCTTCATGTTGCTGAACAACAACTTCATTACGCCATTCCTACAGTTAATAATGGTGTTGGATGTTGCTAAGAATGGACGTCCAAGGATGACTGGGATCTAACTATTAGGATCGAATATAGGCTAGGAGTCTAGTACAATGAAATCAACAGGATAATAAAAACTTATTCACCTGTATCAAGATATTTTCAACCAAACCACGAGGTATCTTGACAGATCTATTAGCTAATTGCAGTATGGTAGTTGTTGGTTTTAACTCACTGAGTTTTAGTTGCTCATAGACAAAGTATGGCAGCAAATTAACACTAGCCCCTATGTCAAGAAGTGCCCTGTCCATGACATGATCTCCAATGACGCAAGTGATTGTAGGACATCCTGGGTCTCTAAACTTTGCTGGGGTTTTGTATTGAATCAAAGAGCTCACTTGCTTGGTGAGGAAGGCTTTCTTTTGCACACTAAGCTTTTGCTTTGTTATGCAGAGCTCTTTTAAGAATTTGGTAGATGCAGGGATGTCTTTAATTGCATTAAGTAATGGTACATTGATTTGGACATGTTTAAATACCTCCATTAACTCATTGACACTTGATCCCTTCTTAGCTTTATTCAGTAAATAAGGAAAAGGGCTTTAGGCACATAAGGTGCCGCCATTATAGGTTCTACAGGGTTTTCTGTCTTTTCTCTTTTTCTTGTGTTTTAGTTGTCTCTTCCTCCTTTGCAGTTTGCTTAGCCTGCCCTTCTTCATTGTCGATTTGACGATCACTCCTACGGTTAGTTATAGACTTGACATGCTCATGAGGGTTAGGGTTTTGAGAATTGGACCCTATTTCAAATTGACCCTTATGGTTAGGGATGGGTTGACTAGGAAACTGACCCTTTCCTCTATTATGTAGTTCAGCTGACGATTGGCTTACCTGCACCTCTAACTTGGCTATGGCTTGGGAGTTGGCATTGGATGAATGTCTACTCTCATTTTACAACTAGTGTAAGACCTTTTTAATGTAATCATTGCCTTTTACAATTTGTTCTAGCATGGTATGGATATTTTCCTCTGAGGATGGTTTCTTTTGAGGTAGTTGAAAGCTAAGTGGCTGATGGGGAACTATAGTTCTAAGAGGAAATTTTTGGACAGAAGGATTTACAAATGGTCTCCCTTGGTAGTTATTCTTTGACTAAGACAAATTGGGATGCCTAACCCATCTAGGGTTGTAGGTCTCAGAATATGGGTTGTGGCTAGGTTGCTGATATGCATTCAATGTGCTTGCTTGGTCTATAAGATATTCAAGGAATACTTTATTGGAGGGACAAGCTAAAGTTAAATAGGATGAATTAGAACAAGTAGCGCATAACAGCCATGAAAGATGGAAACATAGTTTCAAACTTATCCATTCTTCCACCTAATTTTTCAGCGATAGAGTCGACCTTATAGGATAGATCAATATGCACTCCTATCTCATGAAGACCTCCTTTCTTAGTGGGTTGGTTTATTCTTTCTCTTCTGTTTGAATAATCCCATTGTTGAGAATTATCAGCCACAGTCTGAAAGAATTCCCATGCCTCACTTTCATCTTTTAACATGAGGGTCCCTCCACTTGTAGCATCTATCATTTGTTTATTCTGAGGTGTCAATGCCTCATAAAAGTATTGACCTTGCCACCATTTATCAAATCCATGATGAGGGCATTTTTGCAGCAATTCGTTCCACTGTTCCCAACATTCATAATATTTTTCATCATCCCTTTGTTGAAAATTGATAATTTCATGACACATGGCAATTGTTTTGTGAATAGGGAAGAACTTGCTCTAAAACTTCTTAGACAATTGGTCCGATGTATGTATGGAACCTACCTCCAAGGAATTAAGACATAACTTGTCTTTGTCCTTAAGTGAGAACGAGAATAACCTAAACCTAATCGAATCATCCAACAAATTTCAAAACCTGAATATGACACAAATATTAAGGAACTCCTTGATATGTAGATAGGGATCTTCTCGATCTCGACCATAAAAAGTAGGGAGTAATTGGATTATTCCTGGCTTTAAAGCTATGCAGGATGGGGTATTGAGTTGGAGCGGCACATAAAAAATCTCTAATTGTTTTGCGCTCAATCTCTGTTGATGGTTCAACCATGGGGATAGGAACTAGATTTCTTTCCCTTAGTGTTGGATGCGTTGAATCTCTGGGTCTAAAGGTGATAGATCTGGGTTCTAAGATCAATGCCCCTACATGAACTAACCTAATCTAAATGCTAACCCTAACTCTATGTGATGGAAGCAAGAGACACAGTTAAACAATTCTTAGGTTAATAAGCAATATTATGATTTTCTGGTACTGTGAGGGGACAATGCTTTTACTTAGCCTAATCTAGAGCTCCTCCACTTCTTTAGATTTGACTATTGCTTATTAGTTAGGTTTTTCTCAACAAACATCAACAGGAGGTGGGGGAAGAGCGAGGCTCTATTAAATAACCCCCAATAACCACAGTGCTCAAAATCCATTAGAGTGACAATAAAACATGTCTCAGTAAGAGGTTCCTACTAGCATGTGATGGTCCTATAGGTTTCTTCTGATTGATTTTAATTTGATTTCAAGGGTAAGGTAGCATTCTTGAGGTGATTATCCTAGGTGGGCCAAGGAGTGGTTATGAAATTCACCCTTGATCTTGTAGTGGTAGGGTGCCCTTATTAATTAAATTCTACACTTCATAGCAGTGCGATCAACATATATATCACCTTAATGCATTAACCATATTCTAAGAATGCAATTAAAATAGTAAACTAATGCAAAACCCTAAAAAATGCGGCAATTATAAATAATAAAAAAATGCTTTCTATATGCACTTATACTACCAAACAATGCAAATGTAAACCCTAATCTAAGAATTAAAAGGAGTGAGTAAACTTACAGTGGGGCTTCTAATAAAGTTCAAGTGTGGGCCATATCCCACACTTGCCTGTATTATACAACCTTTTAAAAATTAGAATGGAAATTGCAAATTATAAAGAGGCCTCACTACAAGATTTACTAAAAATGAAAGGAAAATTCTAATCTAGGAAAGTAGGGAAATTTCTATTTTGTTGAAGATCTCCTTGCCAATTTCCTTCACTTTCCTATTTTCCTAAAAAAGAAAATTAGAAATAAGTACCAAATTTAAGAAACAAGGTGGTTATTCACTAAAAAAAATTAAAACATGCACCTAAAATGGTAAAAACTAACAATTCCTAAAAAAAATTATTTTTTCAAATTTTTTATTTTTTTATTTTTAATTAAAATTTTTAAAAACACTATTGTGAGTCCTCGGCAATGGCACCAAAAACTTCTTATTGTTTTTTGCAAGTGCACGACTATTGTGTTATAGTTAATGCAAGTACAGATCGATCCCATAGGGACGCGCATTAAGAATTTGGAGTTTTTAATAAAATTTAATTATTTAAAATTAAAATTAATTAATAGAAATCAAGAGAAAGAAATCAGACTTCATATTGAATTTAACAGTGAAATTAAAGAGTTCTAATTCCTAAAAGAAAAGAAAAAAACGAACAAAACCTTAACTTAAACTAAAACTAGAAAAAATTAAGAAAAATCTACCTTCCTAGCTTAGGTACTGTCCAATTCTTCAATTTTGGTATCATAAAATTTGATCAAACTTCATCAGTATCTTCAATATGTTCTTGATTAATGATCTGACAGATGAATTAATCAGATTCTTCAAATTTTCAGAGATCTAGTTTAATTAAGGAATTTAAGATTTAATGGCTTAGATCTTATTTCTAAATATCATATTAAAGATCTAGGGTAGTCAATAAACTAAGAAGTTTCCTAACAACAATTCCTAAAATTTGATTGAAAATCAGACACCAAACAGATGAGAAACTAAAGAGATACTACCATTTAATCATAACTGTTCATTTGATTAAACATGCATAAGGTAGTTGATTAAAATAGAACAAAGTAAAATATAGATAATAGAATCAGAATAAAACAAAATGCATACAGTAATAGTAATCGGACATCAATGTAAATAAAATTATTCTCCTAAGGTCAAAAATGGAATTTTTCCTGAAACTTCCTTAAATCTTCCGTAAAACAGAGTAACCCAGAGAAGATGAAGATGGGCATCACTGTGGCTGGCCATTGCTATGCTGGCAGAGATGATCTGGAGTGGTGGAAGCAGGACCTAGCTGGACATGTCATCGGGTGGTGTGGCCTAAAGCAGTTAGAACAAACCCCAAAGAACGTGCTGTCGGGCTAGTGGAGAGATGGGGAACTCAAGCGAAACTGGCCGAACTTGTTCTAGACTTTCCGTGCTGGAGCCAAATGTGTGATCAATGGTGTCTTGCTCGAGAGGATGACTGGAGAAAGTAGACCCACCTACTCCAGGCACTCCAGTCGTTACAAAAGCCGGTGATTTGGGCAAATTTGTACCACCATGCAGTGGTGGAGAACAAGGGCAGACGATGTCGCATGGTCCTAAAAAGACTAGAAAACCTATAGGCAAAGGAGAGATATGGGTTACGGTGAAGGGTGTGATCCATGGTGGAACTTGGTTTCCTGTTGGAAACTGAGAATGGAAAAGAACATGGCCTGTGCTGTCAAGATGAAGAACGGGGAAGCGAGAGACAACAGACTGACTGGTGCAGTAATGGGAGGTGTGGTGTAACTAGGTAGAGGGGGCTGGTGGAGTAATTGAAAAAAACAAATTAGTGATGAGGAGAAGGGAGATGTTGGTGTGGAGGTGCGATAAAGGGTGGGGTGAATGGTGAAGCAAAGGATACAGTGCTGAGTTCCAACACTGAAGGGGATAGATGAGTGTGGGATCGAGATATAGAGAACAAAATTTTAAGGAAAGATGCAAGGAGCAACACTAAAATAGAAGATGGAGATTATGATGAACACACTTCAACAGAACTAAAAAACTAAATAGCATGAGACAGTCAAAGGAAACTAAGCAAAGCTAAAAAAAATTCTCCTCCCAAACTTTCATGGTTGTCCTCTTTATACAATTTCCCCCCCTCCTTATTTTCATCCCCCTCTTTCCTTTAAGAGTTAGTTTCCTATTAGGAAACTTCCTCTTCTTCCAAATTAGGACTTCTCGTCTATTAAGGAACCTTCAAATTCTATTTTGATAGAGATCTGATCCAATCATTGCTCTCTTGACTCATCTACACTATTGGAATTTACTCTGATCAATCTATGCCTCTTTTGGTTGTTCTACGCCGTTAAATATTGATCTAAGCTATCCACCCTCCTTTAGTTGATCTGCAAGGCTAAAGACTAGATTAAAATCATCTAAACCATACATTAAGCATTGGATTAGCTCAAATGATCATCTGACGGTTAATTTTGACAATTTACTGTTGGATGGTTAATTTGAGCTAAAATTCATAGATTATCTAAAAATCATCAAATTGATAAGTTAGACGGTCTAATTAAATGCTAAACTAGGGGTCTTTTGGCCAAAATTAAATACTTAACAATTAATATAGGGAATCATCACCCTATCATGCTCATAGCACCATGCCACATCCACAAACAAGAAAGAAACACATGGACTAGTTTGCATTCGCAACCCGGATCTAGTCCATCTACGTGCTCAATCATCGACACCATAGTGGGAAGAATACGATCCACACCATATGGGGATATGAACCAATATTAGGTGATGCCTTCCCATGATACCCACACTGAAAAAAGCCACTCATGGCTATAACAGGTATCTAAATTTCAAAGAGCGGGTGCTCTACCCTACTACTCTCCTAGCAAATTATCCACCAGACAAAAAGAGCCCCTCTAAAACAAATCCTTGAAAAATAAGGTAACAAATCTAGTACCTCTGCACCCAATATGACTCATCAGTCTCATACTAATCATTCTTAGAATCAAATCACGACATACTTATATCAATACTATGAAAAAGTATCATTTTAAATCATGTTAAATCTACCAAGTTTCATATTTGGAATATATAGTGGAATAAACCAAAGTTATAATCAGTTAAGATATAATATTTCATTGAAATTTTGAAGCTCTCAACAATAACCACAATAACTCTAAAAATGTGACAATTCTCCCAAATCAAATTAGGATTTCATCTAATTAAACATGATTCTTTAAAAATTCAATTTAAGTAGAAAAGCATGTAATGTTAGAACACCTGCTTCAGAATGCAAATCTATGTATTTCCACAAGCTTTTCATTTGACTGTGGTCATACACTAATTTCAAGTTGGTCCAACCATGTCTTGATCTATCTAGTGCAGGGAATTTCTATTTTAATACGTACATAAACTTTAAGTTAATTTATGATCTAATGGCCTTGGTTATCTCAAAATCATAAAATGTTAGATCTTTGGAATTCCATCTTATATTAACATGAATTGCTATAATCATAGCCTTAGCATCTATTGTTTTGATGAGCTAATATAACATTCATTAATTCAAATAATTTCATATCGCTCCATTGAATTTTTTATCAACAACTCAAATTATTTGGAATCATAGATCCATGTATATAAATGATCGAATTAGATATCGATGTGCCCATTTACTAATTTATAACTAATCTTATTTATGGATTATATTTGTGTTGTATGCACTATCATCCTCTAAAACAAGTTAGATTTGCATTTTATTGCTATTTGACGATCAAGATCAAATCAATTATGCAAAATAGTGCTACAATAGTTAAATTTATGTATTTGATTGTGATTCTATGGTTCCGATCTAATTAGCATTATCAAAACAATGTCATCCATCTGACTCAATGCATTTGACTTTGATTAGATGATTAATTATCATCAGATCTTTGTTACATGCTTTTTTATTATTATTATTATTAAATTTGAGGCAAATTCGACTTCTTGTTTTATCATGGATGGTTAGGTTTGACAATTTAGAGATACTTAACTGCTGGTTAGATTCTTGGATTATTTATAAAGGTTTAGATCTAACTAATTATAAGTTTAAAGTGATTGATTGAACATAGATCAAATGCTTATATTTGAATGAATATTCATAATTAAAGGAAATCCATTCAAAATCATCTTACTTGAAAGGTATGGTTTAGATCAAATGATCATCATGCTTGGAATTTGTTCAAATTTTGATGTCAAATGATCATTTTCTATGTCATGTGACTATTCTCAAGTCAAATCATTACATAAGTACTTGATTTATCATTTAATTGATCAAAATTTTGAAAAATTCTAGTGAAAGCCAAACTATTTTTGCTACGATTAGTTGCCATTTCTTACCAAATTTCCAGTGTTCTTGAAAGCTTTTATTCCTCATGCAATGAGCAACAAGATCAATGACTAGATCTTCAAAATCTACACTCTTTTTCAATGCCTACAATCACCTCCTCCATATGTTTTCTACTATTCTCCATCATCTTTTTGGTGAGATTGAGATAGATCAACAATATGGATGAGAGAATAGGTTGTTGTGCTGAAGGGAATGAGGTGATTAGTTTGGATCACCAACCAAAGTCGTCATTTTCCCCATATTGCGCGATCTCTGGCAATCGCAATTCAAACGCACTCTCCCTCTCTTGCAATTCACTCTGGCTTCTCTTGTGACATTTCCTTCATCTTCCTTTCCTTTCCCAGTTCTCTCTCTTTCTCTCTCTCTCTTGTTCTTTTTTTCTCTTTCTTCTCTTCCTTATTAGGTCTTTGACTATTATGTTTTAAAGAAGAGGGGTCTCGTCATCAAAACTAGCCCCTCCTGTTTAAGTAAGAAATCTTTTCTTTTTTTTTTCAAATTAAATTATTTTACATGAAATATATGTAAGAATGTGTTTTTGTCTTCAAAAGAAAAGCTTTCTCTCTAATGTTTGGATTATTGAAGAACCTTAACATCTTCCTTTACAACCTCTTCAACTATTTTGTCATATTCAAGTATTCAAAATGATTCCAAGAGAAGGCAAGTATCTCTCCCTTGTTTTGTCTCTTTAAGCAAGCAACTCTCTCTTATTTTGTCTCTTTAAGCAAGTAGTTCTCCATTACATACTTAGATTTCTTGGACGTGCCATCTCTTGGATGGTGCTTTTGTATCTTGGTTCTCTTCTCCTATGGTGAGTGACATACTAATGAAGAATGTTCATGTATAGCTTGGCTTGAAGAAAATCCTAAGGTGTTGATGAGTGACACATTGGGACTTTTGGGCATCAATCTGATCTAGGACAATTCTTACTCTCTTTTTGGATTTCTATTTAGTTTCATCAAGTAATTGCAAATTGATTCAAAGATTAATAAAGTTCAAGTTACTTTGATTAGTTTCAGTGATTAGATTACATGCTTTAGTTTAGGATTTAATCTATGTTTTAGCTCTAGTTTATGTGATCTATTTTAGCCAAGGTTTTAAGAAAATATTATGCTAAGATTAGTCTAGGATTTAGTGAAATTTTAAGCCATCCTAAGAAGGGTTTTCATCCATCACAAGTATGATTAGAAACTTTACTAAACTAAGCTAATATTAGAACTTCTTTTTCTACTTAATTCATGATAGATTTAGTCTAGAATTCGATTGGGTTTTAGGTTGTCTTTCTCATTAAATTCAAATGTGCTTTTCATGCTAAGAATGAGTAGCTAATTTCTTTTTCGTAATAAACTTATGATGTGATTGTATGAATTTTGTATTAAGGAAAACATGAATAAAAACTGTGCGTAGTATTATTTTAAGTTAACACGAATTCATATAGTTAATGATTTCTACATTTTATCTTGTACTTCTTATGTAGAGATATTAATTATATTGGATTAGTAAGGATTAATATATAAAAACCTTTGATAGGTCACACCATAAAAAGGCAAACTATGCATTGAGTAAATATGTTGATCAAGTTAATTCTTTAAAATAAGAAAATCTCTAAAATAGTTCTTGAAAGAAAAATATTAAGTGAATTGTAAAAATTTCAATTTCTTGGTCATAGGCTCATTTGAATGTATTATAATGAATTATAGACCCTAAGTTTTGTTTCTAAGTGATTTCATATTTTTTTAGAAAGTTTCCTTTATTTGAGCAATTTTTAGAATAATTCAATTTGTGTGCTACATTAAAGTGATTAAATTAGGTTGTAATTGAAATTCCTAAAATTTGTAGTCCTCGTAGGATCCATCTATAATTTCCATGTCTATGCTATATTGGGCTCTAGCACTTGCGGATTTAAAACACATCAAGTTTTTGGCATCATTGCCAGGGACTCATAATGATGTTTTAATTAAAATCTAAGTTAATTCACTTTACCATTATTCGTAGATTCAGATTGAATACTTTAGTTGCATTTGTGCATTTTTTCTTATTCCTTCAATTTTTAAGTATTTGCATTTAATTTTATTTTTATAGGAACTTAGCCATGGACATAGGGGAGATTTTAGGAAATATTACATTTTTTTATATTTTGAGTGAATTGTAGTGAGACCATGCTTGTATTTATTTATTGTGATTCATTCAAATAATAGGGTTGTAATAATACAAGTCAGAGATGAACTATCTCGACTTGGAAGAGGAGGTGATAAGTACATAGATTCACACCTGTATGAGACGACTTTATCAAAGAACTCACAGTGAAGTTTTCTAAACTACTTCCATTTCTTAGCATAGGTTGTTCATAATAATTTAATTACATTTTGGTGGTAGTTAATTCCATATAGTGAGCATTGATTAATTATTGCATTATAGGGTTTTGCATTAGATATATTGCTTTCCTTGAATTGTAGGGCATGTCTACTAGTTTAAGGTGATTATATGTGGGCCAAATTGTTGTGGGAATGCTTAATTAATTACTAAGGCAATCACCCCTACAAGATCAAGGATGAATTTCATCATTATCCCTTAGCCCATCTTTTTTCTTCTTCTTATTTTTGTGTAATTTCATCAAGTAATTGTAATTTGATTCAAATTTTAATAAAGTTTAAGTTCTTTTGATTAGTTTTCATGATTAGATTACATTCTTTAGTTTAAAATTTAATCTAAGTTTTAGCTTTAGTTTTATGTGATTTATTTTACCCTAGGATTTAAGTACATCTTATGCTATGATTAGTCTAGGATTTAGTGAAGTTTTAACCCATCTTAAGATGGGTTTTCCTTCATCATAAGTATGGTTCAAAACTTTACTAACCTAAGCTAATATTAGAACTTCTTTTTCTACTAAACTCATGATAGTTTTAGGCTAGAATTCAATTGTGTTTTAGGTTGTTTTTCTCATTAAATTCAAGTGTGTTTTCATGCTAAGAATGAGTAGCTAATTCCTTTTTCCTAATAAAGTTAGGATGTAATTAAACTAATTTTTTATTTAGTAAACCTTGGAATAAAAATTGTGTTTAGAATTATTTTAATGTAGTTAATACTAATTCATATAGTTGATGATTTCTACAAAGGTTTTATCTTCTACTTAAGATAGTAGAGATATTAATTATGTTGGATTAGTAAGGATTCATAAATGAAAAACTTTGATAGTCTATGCCCTATAAAGACATACTATGCATTGAGTAAATATGTTAATCTAAGTTAGTTCTTTAAAAAAAGAAAACATACGAAATCGTGCTTTAAAAAAAAACATTAAATGAATCATAAAAATTTCAATTTCTTGGTAATAGGCTCATTTGATTGTATTATAATTAATTCTAGACCCTAGGTTTTGTTTCCAAGTGATTTCATTTTTTTGTTTTACAAAGATTCTTTTATTTGAGAAATTTTTAGAATAATTCAAAATTTGGGCTAGATTAAAGTGATTAAATTAGGTTGTAATTGAAATTCCTAAAATTTGAAGTCCTCATGGGACCAACCCATAATTGCCATGTCTATACTATAGTCGGCTCAGGTGCTTGCAAATTTACAACACATCAAGTTTTTTGCACTATTGCTAGGGACTCACAAAGAAGTTTTAATTAAAATCTAGGTCAATTCACTTTACTATTATTCCTAGATTTGAATTGCATACTTTAGTTGCATTTGTGCATTTTTTTAATTCCTATGAATTTGGGGTATTCACTTTTAATTTTAATTTTAATTTTTGTACAAAAATGGAAATGGACTTGAAAGCATTTCAGGATAGATTCCATTTTAATAAAAAGTAAATTATAGTGAGACCATGCTTGTAATTTTCTTTTATTGTGATTCATTCAAATAAAAGGGTTGTAACAGTGCACATTAGATGTGAACCATCCTAACTTGGAAGAGGCAGTGATATGTACATATATTCACCCTTGTACGAGAAGACTTTATCAACGAGCCCAATGTGAGCTTTTGTAAACTCCTTGCATTTCTTAGCATAGGTTATATATAGTAATTGAGTCACAATTTGGTGGTATTTAATTACATATAGTGAGCATTGATATATTGTTGCATTATAGGGTTTTGCATTAGATTTACTACTTTCCTTACATTATAGGGCACGTCTAATGCTTTAAGGTGAATATATGTTGTCCGCATTGTTGTGGGAATACTTAATTAATTACTAAGGGCAATCACCCCTACAAGATCAATGATGGATTTCATCAGTATCCCTTAATACAAATTTCTTTTTAAATTTCCATATAGTTTCATTGAGAATTTATAATTTGATTCAAAGTTTAATAAAGTTTATATTCTTTTGATTAGATTTAGTGATGAGATTAGATGCTTTAGTTTAGGATTTAATCTAAGTTTTAGCTTTAGTTTATGTAACTTATTTTGCCTAGGTTTTAAGTAAATATTACGCTAAGATTAGTCTAGGATTTAGTAAAATTTTAAGGCATTGTAAGATGGTTTTTCATTCATCATAACTATGGCTAGAAACTTTACTAACCTAAGCTAATATTACAACTTTGTTTTCTACTTAATTCATGATAGATTTAGGCTAGATTTTGATTGAGTTTTAGGTTGTCTTTCTCTAATTCAAGTGCGTTTTTCATCCTAAGAATGAGTAGCTAATTTCTTTCTTCTAATAAATTTATGATGTGATTGAATGAACTTTTTATTATGTAAAAATTGGAATAAAAACAGTGCTTAGTATTATTTTAACGAAGTTAACACCAATTAATAGAGTTAATGATTTCTACATAGGTTTTATCTTGTACTTCCTATGGTAGAGATATTAATTATGTTGGATTAGTAAGGATTAATATATGAAAAAATTTGATAGTTTGTGCCTTAAAATGAAAGACTATGCATTGACTAAATATGTTAATCTAAGTTAATTCTTGAAAACAAGAAAATCTATAAAATAGTGCTTTAAAGAAAATTATTAAATGAATAGTAAAAAATTTAATTTCTAGGTCATCTACTCATTTGATTGTATTATAATGCATTCTAGACCCTAGGTTTTGTTTCTATGTGATGTCATATCTTTTTTAGAAAGATTCCTTTAATTTAACAATTTTTAAAATAATTCAATTTTTATATTAGGTTAAAGTGATTAAATTAGGTTGTAACTGAAATTCCTAAAATTTGAAGTCCTCATGGTATTGACCTATAATTTCCGTCTCTATATTATAGTGGACCTTGGCGCTTGTGGATTTAAAACACATCAAGTTTTTAGCACCATTGCTAGGGACTCATAACGAGGTTTTAATTAAAATATAGGTTAATTCACTATACTATTATTCATCAATTTGGATTGCATACATTAATTACATTTGTGCATTTTTTTTAATTCCAGTGATTTTTGGGTATTTGCTTTTAATTTTATTTTGTAGGAACTTGGTGTTGGACTTGAAGGAGATTTCAAGATAAATCACATAGTTTTTTTTATTTTGAGTGAATTATAGTGAGACCATGCTTGTATTTCTTTTACCACGATTCATTCAAATAAAAGAGTTGTAATTATACAGGTCAAAGGTGAACCATCCTAACTTGGAAGAGGAGTTGATATGTACATTGATTCACCCTAGAATGAGAACTTTATCAAGGACCCCACTATGAGCTTTTGTAAACTTCTTGCATTTCTTAGCATAGGTTGTGCATAATCATTTAGTTACATTTTGGTGGTAGTTAATTCCATATAGTGAGCATAGATTAATTGTTTCATTATAGGATTTAGCATTAGATCTACTACTTTCATTGATTATAGGGCACATCTACCACTTTAAGGTGATTATATGTTCATTGAATTATTGTGGGAATGCCTAAATAATTCGTAAGGAAAATCACCCTACAAGATCAAGGATGGATTTCATCACTCTCCCTTGGCCCACCTAAGTTAAACATTATGTGATGCTCTGAAGCTTTCCAATTTAATAAAAGTTAATTTAAAACTCACATATAGCAGGTTAGAGCTCATAGTACCCTTTTGGAAGGAGGCAAATCACTACCACTCCAGTGGCCCCTACTTAATCATCAATGTTGGTATTTAAATGACCAGCTCTACCAACACATTTGATGACTTAGATCACCTACGGCTAACTGAGGAGAGTGCAAAGTGGTTGACCAAAGTCATGATCTAATTGATAAGTAGTAAGGCAAATGGGAAGCATAGGAGGAGGTACTTAGGATAGAAATAATCTAAAAGCCTCTCGCACAATGAAATTTAAGAAAAATAAATATCACCTTATTTGTCTTAGGGTAGTTTTATTGTGTGTGCCTTCTTATTGTGCATAATTTACATCTAGGGAAAAGCATATAGTTTAAGGTTTCCTTAGTTGAGAAAAATAAAGAAAAAATACTCTTCCATTTTGTACAATGTCTTGTTTTCATTTTATATAAAGTAGATTCCACTACACCTAGTACTAGAGTTTTCTAGATCGTTGGTCATTGAACCCAGACTTAGTGCTCTTTGATCCAGATATTGAACGAGACAAGGGTTACAAAATCAAGTAGATATCAATAATCCTAAAGTAGACATGGCCAACTAATAAGTGTTCAATTTTGTATAAAAAGTACCCAATTATTAGCCCATGTGTTATAAGCTATAGTGTTATTTTAGGGTTCTTGGCCAAAATTCATACATATGCATTTCTAACCTAAGAATCCAAAAGTATAATATTTTCTAGGTTCAGAGGCTAATTTAGAGTATGTATATGAATGATCACATTTCTTTAGGATTTAATTAGGTTTTTTACTCTTTCGTAGGAAGTGGAATGAATGCCCAACGACCTATAATGCACTTCACAGAGTTTTTTGCAAGTCAAGTTAAGTAGTTACCTCATTGGAGATGTAGGTGGTGGCATGCCCCTACTGAAGGGTGTGCGAACAAAGCACCTAGAAGAAATTTGAAGAAAGTAAAGGTTGAGAATGATTAAGATGAGAATTGAAGATCTAGTCGAGGCCAAAATTTCAACATTTCAAAGTAGATCAAGGTCCTAGACCATAGTAAGATAAGATGATGGATCAATGGAAGCAATTGGAAGAGCTAAAGGTGACCAAAATGGTCTTATGAAGCAAGCCATGCAATTCCACCACCTTTGCATGGGAGACATTCAAGTCACACCATTAAAGCCATTAAAGCCAAAGGTGTTAGCCATGAAGCCAAGACAAATGAGAAAACTTGGGGTGGCTTTAAAATTGCTTGCAAGTACATGAATCAATGTAGTATTTTTCTGCAAGTGAGGTCAATCCCACAAGGAATCTCATAGACTCGCAATGGATTGGATTTTATTTAGATCAATTAACTTTAAGCCAAAGAGATAGAAATGTGATTAAACTAGGAATTTAAAATAACTAAGAAGGAAATACACATGGAATTAGAAAAGAAACTTCCTAATAACTAAAATTAAACAATGAAATTAGAAACTAACCTAACTAACATGCAAGTAACTAGAGGAAACTAATGCTAAAATAGCATGAATCAAATTAAGAAACTTAAACTAAAGGAAACTACTAAAAATGACACTTTCCTAAACTAAAATTATAAACTTTATAACACTAACTTAACATGAAAAAACAAGTAAACAATGAGATCTAACTAACTTTAATGAGAAATTAGAAACATACATGTGAATAGAAACTACCATTAAAAAGGCTTTCTAAATTTTAACACTTTCTAATGATGGAACTTCATGAAATTCAAAAAGAAAATTTTCTAAACCTAAAAAAACATGAAAACAACTAAATTAACTACTACTAGACAAGATCTCCTAACCAAATTAACCAAAAATTAAAGATGAAAGGGGCTCAATACTATGCGCATGGTTCTAGGGCTATGCATGTGGTTCTATGACCCCAAAAGTGGCTCAATTTGATGTATCTAAAGTGACTAATCATGCAAACTAACTATTGTATCCAATAAACAACATAAAAAAAAAAAAAAAAAAAAATTTGATTCCTAAGGATTTAAGCAAACAAGTTGTTTAGATGGCTGGAAACAAAGTACAAAGTTAAAGAGAAAACAATTTCCATATTTTAGTACTCAAGAACCTTAACTAAAACACTCATAAATAAGCAATTGAAACCATAATTTTTATACAAGAAAATAATCCATATCTCAAGTAGTTTAATGAAATAAACAATCCATGATAGGAATTTCCACAAAACTTTATTGAATCATATTCAAATTAAACAAAAAACTAGACATATAATATAGGTTATATTGCTGAAAATTGCATCTAATTCTTAAGCATGTAATCCTATCTAAAAAATACCAACAATGCAATCTAATTCTCACAAAGTATATTATGATGACATGTAAATAAAACGTAGTAACAAATTCAAGAGAAAATAAGGCTAAGTAGATGAACTAAGGCAAGGAAATGGACCTAAAACTAAGGTGAGGATAAGGTGAAAACTTGAATTTCAAGAAGAAAAATCAAGGTTCTAAGCTAGCTCTTCTCTTGGCTGTCACTAACAATGATGAGTTAACTTGAAACTTAAGGGAATAAAAAATAAAAACAAGTGGAATTGGGGTAAAGGAAGAAAGAGAAGCTAGATGGAAGGGAAGGTGCAAAACTAGAAATTAAAACAATAGAAAATAAAGAAATGAAAACTAAATCAAAGCAAGCAAACTACTAACCTAAATTGAAGACAAAATAACTATAAATCCAAAATAAAAAATATATAAGAAATCCCAAAGTCCAATAGTAGATACCACTAAAGGAGAGCTTAATTT
Source organism: Warburgia ugandensis (assembly GCA_035236585.1). Lineage (NCBI taxonomy): Eukaryota > Viridiplantae > Streptophyta > Magnoliopsida > Canellales > Canellaceae > Warburgia > Warburgia ugandensis. The sequence goes on along the minus strand of CP141126.1, from coordinate 81,545,653 downwards.
CAAGACATCTCACCCACCTCTACTTAGAAAAATTCATATGGACCATGGGGTTATATATAAATGAATGGGTTCCTAACTTAGGAAAGTTTGAATCCATATGGAAAGTGGATTTAAGGCTAGGGTATTGAATGAGGAAGGATAGGAGGAGGAAATTTTAGGTGGAATGATGTCATAAAGGTGACATGAGAGAGAGAGAGAGAGAGAGAGAGAGAGAGAGAGAGAGAGAGAGAGAGAGAGAGAGAGAGAGAGAGAGAGAGAGAGAGAGAGAGAATCATGATGGGCTAGTTGGTTTCCTAATTAGGAAGGGGTGGAGGCATCCTTTTCCATGAATGGAAAGTGGCTCTCCACCCTCCTAATTGGATGGTTATTTGTAGTTGGGAAAGATCTTGGGTTTGAAGAGTTATGATTTAAAGTAGATCTAGGGTTTCCTATTTAAGAATCCAATTGATCATCAATTAAAGGGGAGGGGCATCTCTTTCCTAAGGAGGTGTCTCCCTCCTTTAACTTGTAACCCTAGGTCAATTGAATGAAAAAAGAGTGGAAGATGGAGTTGGAAAGTAGGGCCTCTCTCTTTTGATGGGTCCACCAATACATAATCATCTTACTGTTTACATAATTCTCTCGAACCTTCTAATTAAACCTTCAAAGTACAAATTTAGAAAGTGGATCATTGCTCAAATTCTTCTCCAATTGTATGAATCCGCATGGTGTTTGGCTTAATTGGCTTATGTGGCTCACTTTGAGGGCTCATTTGGCTTGGCTTTATTGTTCAACCCTTAGCTGTAATGCCTAGAATGGCTAAGATTGTCACCTTCTCTCATGGCTTATATGGCTAAGGTGGCTTGAATGGCTCCCATGCGAAGGTGGTGGAATTGCATGGCTTGCTTCATGGGCCCATTTTAGTCACCTTTAATTCTTCCATTTTCTCCCATTGATACCTCATCTTGCATTGATATAATCTTGGACTTTGATCTACTTTAAAATATTGAAATTTAGGCCTTGACTTGATATTTTGCTCTTGATCATTCTTGCCCTTTGGATCATGTCTCTAAGACCTTACTTTCTTAAAATTTCTTCTAGGGTATTTGCTCCAACAACTCTGGGCAGGGGTGCACCACCCCTGCACCCCTAGTTAGATAACCGTGTAGCTTAACCTATGAAAAACTCTGTGAAGTGCATTATAGATCATTGGGCATTCATTCCACTTCCTACAAGAATAGTAAAATCCGTTATTAAATGTTAGAAAAATATGATCATTCAACTACTCCAGATTAGCCATTGAACTTGTTAAATATCACACTTTTGGATTCTTTGGATAGAAATTCATATGTTATGAATTTTGGCTAAAAGCCCTAAAATAACATTATAGTTTCTAACACATGGGCTACTAATTGGGTACTTTCTATACAAATTGAACACTTGTCACACCCCCAACCAGCATTTTTCTAGTCCTAAACAAACCATGCAAAAGAATACAAAAATAAAAAATGGTTGACATTTTCGTAAGTACCCACGATTGCATTTAGCATATGCAACAAGCCCTTAAACCACTAGGTTACCCCTCGTGACTACTTAGGCCTCTTGAGGATTTGTAGTGAATATACCTACAAAATTCAATAAGGCTAAGTCCTTAGTTTATCTCAAAGAATTCTTGTCCATTAGCACTTTACATGCTTTAACAACTTAATAATGATGAATGAGAAATTCCACAAGTTATTCACATACCAAAGCCATTTTATTCTAGTTTTATCTTTAACTATAGTGTGTGTACACCTACATAAGTCAAGACTTCTAAATGGATATGCTCATTGCTCCATTGGAAAGATGTCTTGACCTAAAATTCTCACTAGCATACACTCAGAAATAAAACTCTTAGAGAAAGGGTCAAACAAAATTCTCTCTTTATGTGACCAGTCTAAAGTTATTAATGGTTCACATAATCTTTTAAGGACAATTGAGACAAGGGAATGTAATCCCTCGGAATGGATGCCATTACCAAGCCATTTGGAAATAGTTTACCTTAATTCCTTCTTATTTATATCCTCATCAAGGCTATTTCCTCCCTAAGATTAATAGGTCTTTAAATAAGATGAGACATAGGCTTAGGATAAGTTCTGAAAAGAAGGGTATAAGGATTCCAAGTTTCAAATCTGAGTAGAGGTCTTCAATTGATATAGGACAATTTTTTCTACCTTGACCATATTGAAGTGAATATCTCTTTTGTATTTCTGATAAGGGACACTTTTATTTGTTCTTCTTTGAAGAAGGGCTTTTTCTTTCTATATAAACACTTTGATGTTTTTCACTTATTTGATTTTTTCCTTTTTCTAATTTTTTTATCATCCCTACTCATTTTTGAAAGGTAGGTAATAGGTATTCTTACTTGGATTTCCTTGGGTCAAGGTAAATTGAGCTTAGGAAAGAAAAGGTTTACTAAGAGGCTCAAAGGGTTTAACTAATGATACATGATAGACTGGGTAGGCTTTATATCTCTAGGTTAAAATAATGATAACTTTATATCATTTCTTAGGTTTCCTTCAACCTACTCGAGTCAATAAATATTCAAGAAAGAAAATTAATACTCCTATTTTGTTCTTGACAAGTGACCAAAACAAAGTTATTGGGATATTTCTGTAATGACTCAAATTTTGAAAATATTTTTGTAAAAATGGTTTATTTTGAAAATTAATGGATGTTTTTTTTTATTAAGAGAGTGGTAGATATTTAATTTCAATTAAAATAGGAAACAAAGAAATTTGTGAGAAAAATTAGTATCATTAGATTCTACACTCGAAATAGAATCCAATGTCTCAAAGAATGCAAAAAATGGAGGTCGTATGACCAAGTTATGAGCCTTTGAAGATTGGGGGTAGTTGTGTAAATTGCATTTAAGTGAGAATAACTCAAAAACACAAGGGGTCTTTTTGGTAACAACACCCCTCCTTCTTCCCCACCGACCACTCCACTGCCATTGGCTCTAGTTGTAGCGCTACACTGCTCTTACAGTGTGGAGCTGGAAAAAAATGGCGGCACCTCCATGGAATGGCACTGCCTTACTCCCTCTATAAATTCCCCCACTTGCCTCATCAAAAACCAAGTTTTCTCCACTCCAAATGATCCCAAAACCAGATCTGGCAACAAGGGTTGCAGCTGCATTTGACGCCTTCGATCGGGCAGCAAAGAGGGCTTCCGTTGCATTCATAATTTCGACGCGGACCTATTTATGCAATAACATTTAGGATCACGAGACTATTTAGGGCTACTATTGCCCAAAAATCCATAGAGATCTTATGAATCCACAAGATTAACTATGATCAGACCTCATGAATTGATCTAAGAGAGGCCTTAGGACATTCTTAGTCCAAGATCGAACCCAAAAGTATGTAAATCAACTCCTAGAAAACCCAAATCAAATAGATCTAGTAGTTAATCAGTGAATCTAAGAATAATGCTTGGATTTTATGTTTGAATGACATACAGGACCCCATAAAGGTACCATTAGGACTCAAATTGAAGGGGGATACAAGTTAAGTAATGACGCTCGAGGTAGGTAGTCTGATACTACTCAGTTTTCAAAATGTTTCCCAAACTCTAAGTGATTTACCTGCTTCTATTACCATAATGTGTTTTGAGACATGTTGTTCTTATATGAGTTTGTAGACTAGTCTTCATGATTTTTGTCATTGAGGCAATTGCATCTATCACTATATTGAATATGCTTTTGGGATACGATGTTTTTATAAGAGCTTGCGGATTTATCATGTTGAATATGATACTAGCATGAGCAGAATTTATGCATTGCTCGCATGTTTTGAAAACAAATACATAAATGGCATGATTTATGATGATTGAGATTTGGATTTATCTATATATGCTTTTTGAGCTATTGAACCTAGTGGGCACTATGCTGAGAGGTTATTATGTATAGGGTTGGCCTCCTAGCCTCTACCACCAAAAAGGTGGATGGTATCACTACCAAAAAGGCTTGTCCCTTCCTCGACTGTTGCGGTAAACAGGGACGACCATTAGAGGTGTTCATGGCACCCTTTTTGAGGAGAGCCATAGTTGCCATGGAGGCTATGGTGGGTTGGTCTCTAGATGTCAGAGACACACGATTCCAGCTGTGTGCTGATTGTGGGCATAATTACCCTATGATTTTAGTTTTATTGATGTGCATATAGCATCAAGATGGCTGTATACGAGTACTCATGGCTGGTCAGTTGAGTGATTTATTGAAATGCCGATATGCAGGATATTCATGGCAATATCCTTATCTACTTTGTCTGATTAGTATTTTAAGATTTTTCATATTTACTATTATCGTTGATTAATCTGCTTGATGTGTTGCCGAGATATATGCATACACAAGTTGATTTACTATGCTTGCCCTTCATATTCTTCATCATGCTAGTTTTTGAACCTCATAGTTTATGCATACGTTGTCATGTTTACTCAAAAACAGAACTGCATGTTCATATGACAAAATTTAGCATAATTCCTCTTGCATATAGAGTTTTCAAAATAGTAGTATCAGGGTACCTACTGAATATGATGAATACTCAACCCAATCCATCATTTTTTTCAGATCAAACAAAGTACACTTAGAAGAAACATCAAAGAGCATTAGGGCCATAGTCAAGAGAGCATAGGTAAGGTTCATAGTAGCCCTTTTTGTATTTGATGTAAACTTGGTTATAAGTGCTTATTGATGACTTGGGCTGTGATTAACAATCTTGGGATTAGTGATTATTCATTTATATGTTTTGCCTAAAAGGTACCATGGTCTTATGCATTATTTGTTCACTGCGATCTGTTAATCATACTCGGGGTTTTTATACAAAAGTTTTAATTAAAAGAAAATTTTCACTGCATTCTTTTAGCAAGAATTATTTTAAAATAAAGATCGAACTCGCTATATTTATAAAATTTGCGTCGTCACAATTGGTATCAGAGCCCAGGTTCATGTTATTCACAGCCCAGTTATGGAATGAAGCCTTATAATCAAGGTACATCAATAGGAAAACTAGTTAGGATAGCCTGATAGAGTCCCCTAAAGGTAGGTATTGGCCTTGTAACACAGATGCCACCAAGGAGAAGAGGAGGTGTAGTCCCAAGACCTATTAACCCTCTAGTTGATTCATCTGGATCTAGGAATGGAATGGCTGAAGCCTATCAGCTATTCATGCAACACATGGGGCAGTTCATGCATAATCAACCCCAAGCACCCATGGCAAGGGCCTCTTCTCCAGAAAGAATTGCTGATAGGACAAAGTCCCAACTTGAGTGATTTTAGAAAATGGCCCATCATTTTCAAGAGAAGATGAGTCAACAACAGCTGAGAAATGGATCTTTGACATTGAGAAGTTATTTAAGGCCATGAGAATTCTAGAGGATAGAAAGGTTGCCATGGCTAGTTTCGTACTAAAAGGCGAAGCACGCTTTTGGTGGGAAACAACTAAAAGGATGTACTTTGGAGATAATGATGTTATACCTTGGGAAGAATTCAAACTAGTATTTAATGAGAAGTACCATCCCCTCCATGTACGAAAACCGGAGGAGAAGTAATTTATGAATGCAGAACAAGGAAATCTCTCTGTGCAACAATATGAAAATAGGTTCATAAGTCTTTGAAGATTTCCACCTAATGCTTAGTCCATTGAGGAAGATGCTACAGAAAGGTTTGTTGATGGATTACACCCAGGCCTCAGGAACAAAGTAATAGGGTTTCAACCAACCACTGTAGCAAAGGCAGTCGAAATGGCGTCTCTTTTTGAAAAGGATTATTAAAGAACACAGGCTGCTAAGGAGGCGAAGAACAATAATGGTGGAAGAAACAATAGAGGTAAAAGACCCATTCAACCATCTGGATCCCGACATCCACATAAAAGACCTTTCGACCCTAAAGGAAGAATCCCAGAATACAAGACTTGCCCTAGATGCAACAGATATCACCTAGGCAAGCCATGCACATGTTTTAACTGCAAAGAAATAGGACATCTAGCCTGGAATTGCCCTAAGAGGAAGGAGGGGGAACATAAGGAAGATCACATCCCTCAAAGCCAAGGATGAGTATTTTCCATCACATTAGGATAGGCTTGGGCATCTAACGCCATAGTAGAAGGTACGCTTTATATCTGTGATAGACCTGCCAAAGTATTATTCGACACTGGTTCCACTCCTTCCTTCATATCTTACGAGTTTGCCTCTTTCATGGATATTATAGTTCAAGACTTAGACTTCTCCTTAGAAGTTATGACTCTAGTAGGCAAGTCAATTTCCACACAAACATACTTCCAGGATGTTCCGATTGTAGTCGAGGGCAATTAGATGAGCGTACACCTAATTCACTTAGATATGACAGATTTTGACGTCATCCTTGGGATGGACTAGTTAGCCTCGCATAATGCAATAGTTGATTGTTATAAGAAGTTAGGATTATTTTTCACCTTCCCGGAGGGAGAGTAGTCTCCTTACAAGGGAGGAGAGATTATGCAGGAGCATGTGTTATTTCTGCTATAAAAGCGGCAAAGCACATTGCTCAAGGGTGTCCCTTCTTTTTGGCTAAGATAGAAGTCACTGAAGTTGTGAAGCCTAAGTTAGAGGAAGTATAGGTGGTCTGTGAATTCTCTGATGTGTTCCTTGAAGACTTACTAGGGTTACCACCAAAGAGGGAGATAGATTTTACTATTGACCTGATACCTAGCACAACCCCATATGGAAGGCACCCTATTAGATGGCTCTAGTAGAGTTAAAGGAGCTGAAGATGCAGTTGCAAGAGTTGTTAGATAAGGGATTTATCAGACCTAGTGTATCTCCTTGGGGAGTGCCAGTCCTTTTTATCAAGAAAAAGGATGGGTCAATGATACTCTGCGTCGACTACCGAATGTTGAATAGGGTCACAGTGAAAAACAAATATCCTTGACCTTGTATTGATGACCTGTTCGATCAACTTTAGTTAGCCTGTGGCTTTTCCAAGATCGACTTACAATTTGGATATCACCAACTTAGGGTCAGGGAAGAAGACATTCCAAAGACAGCCTTTAGAACTAGATATAGACACTATGAGTTTAGAGTGATGTCTTTTGGATTGACAAATGCACCAGCCGTTTTTATGGATTTTATGAACTGAGTGTTCAAAACCTATCTAGATAAGTTTGTCATAGTATTTGTAGATGATATCTTGATCTTTTCAAAAACTCTTGAGGACCATAGAGAACACTTACAAGTCATACTATGTACACTTAAAGCACACAAATTATATGTGAAGTTTACTAAGTGTGAATTTTGGATGGAAAAGGTGACTTTTCTGGGTCATGTTATTTCCAAAGACAGCATTGTGGTTGCTTAGCAAAGGTTAAGGCAGTGGAGAAATAGAATACACCTAAGACGGTGACAGAGGTAAGGAGTTTTCTGGGACTTGCACAATACTATCAGAGATTCATTAAAGGATTTTCATGCATTACCTTACCCCTGACTAAATTGAAGAGAAAAGACAAGAAGTTTGAGTGGGATGAGGCATGCGAGGAGAGTTTTCAAGAACTGAAGAGGCGGCTGACCACTGCATCAGTACTTGCTCTACCCTAGGGCAGTGGAGGATTTGAGATCTATAGTGATGCTTCTCAACAAGGGCTGGGCTGCGTGCTTATACAAAATGGGAGAGTAATTGCCTATGCTTCTAGCCAATTGAAAAAGCATGAGGTCAATTACCCTACCCATGACTTAGAGCTTGCTACTATCTTCTTTGCCTTAAAAATCTAGAAACAATATATATATGGGGAAATTTTTGAGGCTTTTACAGATCACAAATCTCAAGTACATCTTTTCATAACAAGACTTGAACATGCGACAAAGGAGATGGATGGAGTACTTGAAGGACTATGACTTTTTCATCCAATACCATCCAGGGAAGGCTAATGTCATAGTAGATGCCTTAAGTAGGAAGACACAAGGAATATGTGCAAGCTTTTTATCCAAAAGATGGAAATTATTACAAGAAGTGATAAAGTGCAAGCCCGAAATAATTCATGGGAAGTCTTTTATAGAAAATTTGACTATAAAGTCAACTATCAACGAGAGAGTTAAACAGATGCAAAAAGATGATGCTGACATACAAGCATGAGTTGGAAAACCATGATTTGTCAAGGAAGAGGATGATAGTGTTCGCATGCAAGGAAGATTAGTAGTACCAGCCAATGATGAATTAAGGAAAGAGATTCTAAAAGAAGCACATCAATCTAGGTACACTATTCATCCTGGTGGAACAAAGATGTATCAAGATTTGAAGTGACATTTCTACTGGAATGGTATGAAAAGAGATATAGGAGAATTTGTAGCAAGGTGCTTGATGTGTCAACAAGTTAAGGCGGAACACCAGAGACTGGTAGGCTTATTATAACCGCTTGAGCTACCAGAATGGCAGTGGGATCATATCACAATGGACTTCATCTTAGGACTGCCTAAGACATCCAAGGGACATGATATGATATGGGTGATCATCGATCAACTAACTAAGACAGCACCTTTTCTACCTATTCGACAAAATCAATCCACTGACAGCCTATCTCAGTTGTATATTAAGGAAATAGTTAGTTTGCATGGGATACCACTCAGCATTATTTCTGATAGAGACAGTCATTTTACCTCGCAATTATGGAAGTCAGTGCAAAAATCATTAGGATCCTCCTTAAGTTTCAGCACAGTTTTTCACCCTCAGACTGATGGCCAATCTGAGCATAAGATTCAGGTATTGGAATATATGTTAAGAGCCTGTGCAATTGATAGGAAAGCTAGTTGGGATGAAAGTTTACCCTTAGTTGAATTTGCGTATAACAATAGTTTCCATTCAAGCATCAGAATGGCTCCTTACGAAGCACTCTATGGAAGGCCTTGTCGATCACCTGTGTGCTAGAATGAGGTAGGTGAAAATAGAATTTTGTAGTCAGAGTTAGTAGAACAATGCGCAAACAAGGTAAAGCTTATTAGGAAGCGGCTTCTCACAGCTTAGAGTCAACAAAAGAGTTATGTTGATAGGCAGCGCAGACAGTTGGAATTTGACGTTGGAGATCATGTTTTCTTGAAAATATCTCTGACCAAAGGTGTTATGAGATTTGGCATGAAAGGTAAACTTAGTCCTCGATTCATTGGACCATTTGAAATCCTAAACAAATTGAGAAAGAATACCTATAGGATAGGGTTACCGCCCCAGCTATCGGAAGTCTACAATGTTTTTCACATATCTATGCTAAAAAAGTATATTCCCGACCCCACACATGTACTTGAATAGGTACCAACTGAGCTACAACCAGACTTGACTTTGGAAACCAAACCAATACAGATTTTGGACAAAAGGATCAAGACACTACAGTGTGAAGACATTTCATTAGTTAGAGTTTTGTTGATGAACACGACTATAGAAGAAGAAACTTGGGAGGTCGAATCTGACATGAGAAAGAATTACCCCAAAATCTTTTCTAGTAATGGATTGTAGAATTTTGAGGACAAAATTCTGTGAAGGGGGTAATGATGTAATGACTCAAATTTTGAAGATATTTTGTAAAAATGGTTTTCATTTGAAAAATAATGGATGTTCTATTATATTAAGAGAGTGGTAGATGTTTAATTTTAATTAAAATATGAAATGAATGAATTTGTGAGAAAAATTAGTATCATTAGATTCTACAATTGACATGAAATCCAACGCCTCAAAGAACGCAGAAAATGGAGGTCGTATGACCAAGTTATGAGCCTTTGAAGATGGGGGTATTTGTGTAAATTATATTTAAGTGAGAATAGCTCAAAAACACATGGGATCATTTTTATAACAACACCCCTCCTTCCCCACCATTCACTCCACCGCCATTGATTCCAGTTATCATGCTGCACTGCTCTTGCATTGCGACGTTGGAAACAAATGGCGGCATCGTCATGGAACGGCACTGCCTTACTCCCTCTATAAATTCCCCCACTCCCCTCTTCAAAAACCAAGTTTTCTCCACTCCAAACGATCCCAAAACTAGATCTGGCAATAAGGGTTGCAACTGTGTTTGAAGCCACCAATCAGGTGGCAAAGAGGGCTTCCAAGTACAATTCTCCTCCCCACAATACGCCTCTCTCTTCCCTCTCCCTTTTCCCCTAGATCCCGACTGGATCTGGTAGTTTTCCAATTGGAAATTGCCGGAGGAAGATGGGTCTAGAACCAGACCCATCATAGACGACATAGGGATGCTGTGTGTGCTCCCTGGGGCAGCCTTCTAGCGCTCGCTATGTGTAGGCGTGGGTCAGACTCGACCAGGATGCACAAGGCGTCTTAGGAGTCGGGGAGCCGAGACTCTCCGTACCTGCGACAAAGATGCGTCTATGTGACGCCATCTGGGACATGCTGTAGCATGTCGCTCGAGCATGTATAGGCTTGTGAGGGCAGTCACGATTCGACCAGGACCCACATGCATCCTAGGAATCATGATGCGCAGACCCTAGCGGACAATCTTGGTTCATCCGTTGATGCGCGACACTAAAAGTGCAATTAAGGAGGCTATATAACTCCGATCGATGATCCGAAAGAACTGTTGTGTTCATAATTTTGATACAGACCTAATTATGCAATAACATTTAGGATCACAAGAATATTTAAGGAAACTATAGCCCAAAAATCATAGAGATCTCATGAATCCATGAGATCAACTATAATCAGACCTCATGAATTGATCTAATAGAGGCCTTAGGACATTCTTAGTCCAAGATCAAACCCAGAAGTACATACATCAACTTGTAGAAAACCCAAATCAAATAGATCTAGCAGTTAATTGGTGAATCTAAGAATCATGCTTGGATTTTATGTTTGAATGACATACAGGACCCCATAAAGCTACCATTAGGACTCAAATTGAAGGGGGATACAAGCTAAGTAACGACGCTCAAGGTAGGTAGTCTGATACTACTTAGTTTTCAAAATGTTTCCCAAACTCTAAGTGATTTACCTACTTCTATTACCATATTTAGTATGTGTTTTGAGACATGTTGTTCTTATATGAGTATGCATACTGGTCTTCAAGATTTATGTTGTTGAGGCAATTGCATCTGTCACTGTATTGAATATGCTTTTGGGATACGATGTTTTTATAAGAGCTTGCAGATTTATGGTGTTGAATGCGATACTAGCATGAGCAGATTTTATGCATTGCTCGCATATTTTGAAAACAAATGCATAAATGACATGATTTATGATGATTGAGATTTAGATTTATCTATATATGCTTTTTGGGTTATTGAACCTGGTGGGCACTATGCTGAGAGGTTATTATGTATGGGGTTGGCCTCCCGACCTCTACCACCAAAAAGGCTTGTCCCTTCCTCGACTGCTATGGTAAACAGGGATGATCACTTGAGGTGTTCGTGGCACCCTTTTCGAGGACAGCCATAGTTTCCATGGAGGTATGGTGGGTTGGTCTCTAGATACCAGAGACACACGATTTCAGCTGTGTGATGATCATGGGCATAGTGACCCTATGATTTCAGTTTTATTGATGTGCATATAGCATCGAGATGGTTGTATACGAGTACTCGTGACCAGTCAGTTGAGTGATTTACTGAAATGCCCACATGCATGATATTCATGACAATATCCTTATCTGCTTTGTCTGATTAGTATTTTAAGATTTTTCATATTTACTGTTATCGTTGATTAATCTGCTTGATGTGTTGCCGAGATTTATGCATACATGAGTTGATTTACTATGTTTGCCCTTCATATTCTTCATCATGCTAGTTTATGAGCCTCATAGTTTATGCATATGCTCTCATGTTTACTCAAAAATAGAATTGCATGTTCATATGAAAAAATTTAGCGTAATTGCTCTCGCATATCGAGTTTTCAAAATAGTAGTATCAGGGTACCTACTGAGTATGATGAATACTCAACCCAACCCATCATTGTTTTCAGATCAAACAAAGTACACTTAGAAGAAACATCAAAGAGCATTAGGGCCACGGTCAAGAGAGCACAGGTAAGGTTCAAGTAACCCTTTTTGTATTTGATGTAAACTTGGTTATAAGTGCTTATTGTTGACTTGGGTTGTAATTAACAATCTTAGGATTAGTGATTATTCTTTTATATGTTTTGCCTGAAAAGTGCCATGGCCTTATGCATTATTTGTTCACCATGATTTGTTAATGACGCTTGGGCTTTTTATACAAAAGTTTTAATTAAAAGAAAATTTTCACTGCATTCTTTAAGCAAGAATTGTTTTAAAATAGAGATTGATCTCTCTGTATTTATAAAATTTGCATCATAGAAACCCAAGTCATCACAATTTCAAAGTAATGTTTGCTGAAGAAAATATGAAATTATATATAACCTTTTGAAAGATGATAGTCTCCAATACTAATAGGATATATAGGTCTCCACTGATATTCCTCAAGGTCTTTAAGTCATAACCATCTATTAGTCTAAACTTATGTAGTGTGTGTAAGTGTATTCCGAGATTTAACTTTCATAAAATACTTCAAGACATGAATAAAATGAAAAATTAACCATATGAATTTCAATTAAGAGGTTAAAATAGTCCAAATATTAGACTTCAAACATTCCAATTCTCATCACAGTAAAGGAACTTGACCTTAAAAACTTTTGAAAACTTAAAAAAATTCAATGTTTTTTTAATTTTTTTTAACAAAAACATTAAGAGAAACTCATAAATCTCTTGCGCGTCTACATCCCCAACCTGAACTAAATATTTTCCTCAATGTTTTGAAATATAGGGCACTTATATGATGAATGGGTAATGTAGAATAATGGGACTTAAAAATCTTGGGTTGCCTCCAGTGAGCACTAAGTTTAATGTCTTGAGCTAGACTAGACTAACAAATCTACTCTAAACCTATTAATTACCAAATCCTAACTCTAACAATGGAGGAATTTCTCACTCCATGTAAGAATTTCATGGCAGTCAATATACATTCTCCACATAGACATTTTCTGTGGTGGTAATAATATGATACAGTAGACCACTATAATTTTGGATTTGGAGTGACCACATTGAAATTGATGATCTCCCATTTTTAGAATTTCTTGGTAGTCAATAAATATCTTCCACCTAGAATAAAATCAATGGTAATTGATAGCATAAGAGATGATCATGAAATTTGTTGGACTATATTGAAATTAATGGTCCCCTTTTTCAACAAATTGAGGGTTAATGGGGCTTGTAGTAATCAATACGTATTTTTCCTCATTCTCCCTTACATTTTTATGAAATTAGGGTATAAGGTGACTTTGCATTTTCCCAAAAGGTTTTTCTTGATCTAATGGAGGTAGGGTGGGGCTTAAACTCTTATTGACTTCTAATGTGTACCCCAATGTCATATGATGTAGGGTCAGTACATCAATGGACTCTTGTTCTTCCTATTCTTTAGGCATAAGTAAGGTTTCAGGTGGACCTATATTGCTATCTAAAGTTTGATCAAATAAGGTCTTAGTTCCCAATTTGGTATTTCTTCTATATAGCAAGGCTCAATTTGTATTTCATGCTCTATAAGGATATCTACTCAATCTTGCCATTGAGAATTGTTACTAAAAGCTAATGTCTAAATATTCATGCTCTTCATCGATGGATGTCCTTCATCATAATCATAAAAAGGATCAGGATATGACTCAAGTGGATCTAGGTTGGAGGATTCCAAGGATTGTTGGACATTTTGTAGCTCAGTATGATTGTATAGAAGTCCCATCTATATAATTCTTTCAATGTTTCTATTAGTATTCTCCCTTATTAGTTTCATTTTCTCTTCCCTTTCGTAAAATTCAGCCATAAATTGATAATGTTCTAGCCAATTCTACTCAAGCAATTTTTGAGTCTCTTCACTAAGTTGGATCTTTTCTAATTATCCTTTAGACTCATATGACTTATACTATTGTGGCATCATGTTACTAGGAAAGGTTAAATTAGGTTGGAACGATGATGGTTGTCCTTATTATTCTTGATATTCATGATAGGATTGATCAAGGTGGAACCATGATGGTTCTTCCAAATATTGATAATCCTAACACTATAGTTTTTCATGATACCTAGCCCATCCAATATAGTCTTGGTAGTTTGTCTCAGGGTAATAGTTATTGCTAGGGTGTGTAAATGTAGTGTGGGCATCCACAGGTTCTTAATAATTTCCATTATAATTGGAGCTGGACAGCCATGGAGTGAGATATTGAGGTTTAGAAAAGGCATAAGAATTGTTGTACTGAGCTATGGATTTGTCATGGAATTTTGCCTTAAAGCAACTAACCTATTCATTTGACTCATCATCCTATCTATCCTATCTTCGAATGTGTCAATTTTATGGGACAGATCAGGAGTATACGTTGGCTCTGTCTCATACTTATCCTCATAAGTTACTAGCTTATGAGTGAAATAATAGGATAATGGAACTTTTCCATCCCTCGTTTAATAGGTCATTGATATAATAAACTTCTAGCAAAAAGAAGGTGAACATTTCTATAAATGCTTGGAGAAATGGAAGGACTTGTTATTAAAGTGTCCTCACCATGGTTTGAGAGGTGGTAGTGGTACAATACTTCAATGAAGGTCTAACCCCACAAAATTGATGTATGATTGATGCCACAAGTGATGGGGCCTTTCATGGATAAAGTGATGTGGAGGCTTGGAATTTCTTTGTGATTATTCAACCAAAATGGAAAGAAATTCATTACCTTAGAAAAGGACAGCCTATAAGAGAGGGATCACTCCAGACTTATGTAGCAAAATAGATATGTTGGCCCATAAGGTTGATAAAATTTATAATCTTACTCAAAGGTTAAAAGTGTTGGTGTTTTTTAACAAATTTTTGAAGCAACCTTAATCTTAGGTCTACTCGATTTCTCAAGTTACACACATTCAATTACTTGAATACTTTTTAGAACAAGTGAATGTAATGAATGCATTCAAAAACCCTAGCAACAATAATCCATATTCTAAGATTATAATCCGAGATGGGCTAGGCATCCAAATTTTTTTAGGTCTAAGAATAACACCCAAAGGTCCACCTGGAATTCTCCATTCTCAACCCTTTCCTCATGCTCCAATGCCAAACAAGCAAGTTCCTTCATAGTTTTTTACAGCAACAAAGGAAACTATCCATTGAGGAAACACTAAATCTATTCATGCATTGTTCTCTATAGTTCCATAATGACACTAAACAAACTCTGCGAACCAACTCCTAGCCCATTGTAAAGTTGGAATATTAAATGAGTCAACTATCATTGCCTTAAGTGAAAGGGAGAATGGAAAATTACCTAGTGAGCCAATACCAAACCCTAAGCGTTAGTATGAGATTGGTAACACTTTTAAGGACCAAATTTGTCAAGGTCAAGCCAAATCAATCACTACCCTTAGGAGTGGAAGGTAGATAAATAATAAGGCAAGATTAACTAAGGATTCCCTAGTAGTTGAGGAGAAAGAAATGTCTACACAGGCTAAGGAGGGTAAAGAGAAGACTGAACCATCTCTCCCTTAGTTTAAACCTTTTCCAAATACATCATATGTAATGCCCGAGCAATTTACACTATCTTTAACGAAAATTGAACATTCTATAGGAAATAAACTGAGTTAAATGTTTCACTTTATTTCAAATAGGGAACTTAGTACCATTAGATTCTACTCGAAAAATGGAATCCAACGCCTCAAAAATCACCCAAAACGGAGTTCGTATGAAGAAGTTACAGCCATTTAAAGATAGGGGTATTTCTGGAAATTAAACAGAAAAACGGAGGGGGCCATTTTGATAACGGCACCCCCTGTCGTCTTCAACCTCAAGAATCCTCCAAAAACCCTAAATCCTAATTTTTCTAGAGGGATTTTCCACCACCATTGAGGGGCACCGCCTTCACCCCTCTATAAAAACCCCAACTCCCCCTCTCAAAAAACACGATTTTTCCAGTTTTTTGAGACTGGGGTTTCCCGCAAAATCGGAAACCCATCTCAAAACCCATCCCTCTGTGTTTTCCAGCAACGGCCAAGGCAAGTCAGGCCAACCATTGCCATTCTCCCCATTCCCCTCTCTTCCCTTTCCGATCTTGGCATGGGGGTTTCCTCTTCACGAAATTCTGGTGGCATGTGGTTTTCAGAACCGGAATGGAGGACGACCAGGCACGGGGAGCACCATCACCGGCTGCCCAGGTAAATTGTCCTTCCCTTCCACTTCCCCAGGTAAAAACTAGGCTAGACCTAGCATTTTTCGGCCAAAAATTGCAGAACCCAGGATCGGACCGACGAGGGAGACGGTCCTGGGCATGGTGCGTGATGCACACCCGACTGAGCCCATGGACGGACCCCAGGCACGCCACTGTGCACGAGGGCACGCGATTGTGTATGGGCGTGGCCTCGGTGCGTCCCAGCAGCAGTCCAGGCTCGACCGGGATGCATGGGTGGCCCGAGAGCCAAGGCACATTTCGACTACGTCAAGGTGTGTTTGCGCGAGGTCATCCAGGACACGCGTCATAGCGCGTCGCTTAAGCATGCTTGTGCATGTGCGAACACTGTCCCAAGTGCGGCCTTCGGGTACGTTCGCGACATGGGGCATAGGATCTTAGCTCGACCAGGATGCACGGGGTGCCCTGGGAGCTGAGACGCGCCATGCTATAAGGTGCATCTGTGTGATGATGCACGTCATAGCGCGTCACTTAAGCATGCATGTGCCTGTGCGAAACATGGTCTCTGGCATGGCCTTTAGGCACACACGCACGTGAGGCGGTCGCGGTTCAACCAGTATGCACGGGTGTCCTGGGAATTGGGACACGAGGACCTAATGAGACTTTAAAATTAGGATCATAGGACCATTTATAGAATTTAACGATTGAATAAGTAGGTCCATATTATAGGATCTAGCCTGACAATGAATTAGGTAATTTAACTATTGAATAGTAGATCCACACCATACGATCTAGCCTGATGAATGAATTAGGCAGGGACCTTGGACCCAATAGGCGGAGCTAGCAATCTAATGTCTAAATAGAGTGAAATTAATGAGGACTCCTTGTATCCATTCATACCTAGGAGTTTATAAATGAGACCCAAGGATGGGTTAAAGTGATAAAGGATGCGACTCAAGGAGACTTTGAGGTAGGTGCTCTATCGCTACTAGACTTTTTAAAAGAGCCATGATTGTCTTATGCATGTTTTAAGTATAAATTATATAACTTGTTTAGCATGACTTAATTCAGCATACATATGATAAATGCTTTATGCATAGATATGTTTTGTAAATAATTGCATATACATTATGCATAGATATGTTTTGCAAATGATTGCATATACATTATGCATAGATATGTTTTGCAAAAAAATGCATATATTGCATGATTTGTGAGCATTGAGTTTTTGAAAGATTGCATGTCCTTGAGGGTTACCAAAAGACGCTGGAGTGCCCAAAAGACGCTGGGTAGGCAGTTGTGAGGGACCCAAAGAGGACATATTTTGGAAAAGAGGTTTTTGCTGGTTTGATCTGATATGACTTGGGCTGATAAGATCGTGGGTGCTATACTGAGAGGTTTGGGTTGGCCTCCAGCCTCTACCACTATTAGGTGGATGGGTACCATGCCCAAAAAAGGGCAACGTCCCTGCTTCGACTGCATGTGGTACAGGGGGCTACCACTGGTGTCACGGCACTGGGTCGAAGTGTCATATGTCCCGTGGAGGCATATGAACCTGTGTCCTTAGGTACCCAGGGACCACACGGCAGTGAGGTTGTGGGCATAGTTGGACCTTATGGTTTGAGGATTTATTTGCATTGCATATGGCATGACATGAGGTTGGTCGACCATACCAGATATCCATGAGTTGGATTCAGTGGAGCATCGTATGCATATCATTATGTTTATGATATATGATACTTTCGACTTGGATTATGCTATTCTTTAAGTCGTCAGTATTTCAGTTTGACGGTGGTTTTTAATATTGATATTGAACATGATTGATCGAACATGCACATATTTTTAAGAGCATATGATTGTAAATATAGCATGCATTGCAAAACTAGTACTGATAGACTCCTAGTGAGTATAGTATATACTCACCCTATCCTTAACATTTTTCAGGATAGTTCCACTCACAAATAGAAGACGTCTCAAGAGATATTAGTGCTACGAGCAAGTGAATCAAATAGGAGACAATTATCCATGTAAGTAAACTCTCTACCCTTTGGACATGTATTCGTATTTATTTACAGTTGGACTGTGTGTTGTGACTGGATAGACCTGGGAAAACATTTATGGTTTCTAAAGTTTTTCAAAAACTACTTTGGTTGTTGTGAAAGCAAATGACACTCGGGGTTTTCAAAACGAGTTTAAAACTAAAGATTTTCTGCTGCATTGCATGGTTTTCAAATAGGGATGCATCCCGCCTTAGGAATTAGATATTGTTTTAAATTTGCATGGGAAAACCCGGGTCATCACAATTGGTATCAGAGCCTGGGTTCTATCCTTTCACAACCAGTCCAGCATGTCCAAGGGTCATAGACAATAGAGAAAATCAAGAAGAAGTAGTATAAA
Source organism: Warburgia ugandensis (assembly GCA_035236585.1). NCBI lineage: Eukaryota > Viridiplantae > Streptophyta > Magnoliopsida > Canellales > Canellaceae > Warburgia > Warburgia ugandensis. Next base: position 81,527,118 of record CP141126.1, on the reverse strand, counting down.
TAGGAGTAGTAGAGATGACTACTTCTATTTGAGGATTACAATATTAATGCACAAGGCAGTTCACCATAAATAAATAGGTGAAACACAGCTTGGTTTAACAAATAATTAGGCAGAGGATAGTGCAACCCTTATCCAAAATCAAGTCTAAGATGACTTAAGGATTAAGGATTGTTATGTGGTGCAAATATAAAAACTCATATATGGATCATATTATGAGAATGATGAATGATGAATGATGAATGAGGAAGTTAGTGAACTTGTTAGTAGATAGTTCTGACCTGCAATAAAGTAATCTCATCAAAGGTGAGAAAATTGAAGAACTTAGATGGCTATCTTACCATCATAAAGAATATCATAATATGAGTACACTATCACAAGGATATGATATGAGTATGATAGGGATGTAAAAGACAGACTTTGAGAAGAATTTTGATGATAATCTAAGAGGGATGAGAATGCCAGATGATATTAGGAGATAACTGTGACTCGAACTAGGTCACAAAGGTATGGATCCTGAAAGACTTAGCTCAATTTTGGATACCTTCATTGGAGTCTCATGAAGAGTAAAGTGATATTTACCTGAGTATTATGGAGCAAATCAGAAGATGTATACAAGTGACATATTACGTGATTAAGAGAAACACAACACGAATATGATAAGGAAATGAATTTGACGAGTTATCAAAAGATGATAATACTAAGGATGATAATAGATCGATCGTAACATGAACCTGTAAGAGAAGTATAGCATGATCAAAACATCAATGTCATTATTAAGACATTGTATGATTTTTTTTTAGGCTATAGGCAATTAAGGATTTCAGTGATATTAGAAAACTTCAACATTTCCTGGAAGTATCAAGTTTCTCTTGACTACCGCATAGATCAAATATATGCAACCACTTAAATGAAAGCATTGATCTAGGTAGACAAAAATGAGGATTTTGAAGAAAAGAGAGAAAGAGATAGAGATGTAACTACCAGTATTCAATGAATATTGAATATTCAAAAGAAGAAGATCATGACTTTATGGATAATACATACAATTCTATCATCTTGAATCCCATAGGAAGGTAGATCAAACAAATGCGAAGGAATAATACTAGATGAGTTGGTGATCTTATTCTAAAAGAGTATAAAAAAGAGAAAGCATATGGGGTTTAAGATTTTGAGTAGAGCATCGAATTTCAGGAGATTATGCGACAAGAAATTTCCAAAGAGGAATGGTGACCAACTAGAAATTAAATTCTACAAATGGTTTGATATCAATTATTACAATTAGATTCTTATCAGATCATTAGCTTATGGGGAACACCAATGGATATAATCCATAAAAAGGAAAATTTGGTGATACTCCACCTTGTTAGTAAAATATATTGAAAAAGGAATTAAGCCAGGACAGTGACTTATCTATTTAGCAAGTAGGGTACCATCAAGGATCAAATTGGGGTCTCATAGATTGGAAGGCCAAATATCTTAAGACCATTATTTAGTTATTACCTTTAGAGTACTGTTGACTAAATAAAGGTATCCCACCCTAATTAATCAAGTATGTTAGTATCTATGAGTTAGTAGTCGAAGTTATATACTCAGAGGGATGTTATAAGTCTTTAGACTTGAGTTTTCTTGGAAAGAAGTACTTGTTAGACTAAGTCAATCAAGGGTATGAAGTCAGTTGATTAGGCCACATCATGAAGGAGCTATGAGTACGACGAGGACAGTAGCAACTGAGATAAGAGCAAAAATAAGAAGTGACCTAGACTAATGTGAAAGATTTTTTCAAACCTTAGTGGCTACCATGACAAGGTGAAGAAATTACTTTGGTTCTGAAAAATACTGCTGACTTGGATTGAAAGAAAGGTAGATAAGTACTGATCAGACCTTGAGCTTATGACAAAGATATATCTGTAAAGAGATCAATAGGTAATTAAATAAAGTCTTTCTATATGTCTACAAAAATGCTCCATGCTCACTTGGGTGTTTTCAAATTTGATGATTTAATAGCTTCAGCATGACTTGAGGTAATAAGTATGAGAAGGCACTTGAAGGATAAAATTTTAGGAATTGAGAAAATCACTACTTATGAGGATACCTCCTAACAATACTGGCTGCATGATTGACGATAAAGCATTGATAAAAGATTAAACAATATATTGACATAGGGGATGGAAGGAGAAAAGGTGAAATGGCCAGCACAATATAAGGTGAGATTTGATGTTACATTGCCTTTAAGACAAATAGTTAGTTGTTATGAGCATATACCAAGTACGAAAAATCAATTGAAAGAATTTCCTAAGGACTAACCCTACTGGATTGAGTATAGAACTTTTGGACTGAAAGGTTACGAAGAAAACCATCAAGCAAAGAAAGGACAAAAAGGATGATGACAAAGGATTCAACCATGACCTAGTAAGGGTACTCGGTTATGAATAAGAAAGTTTTTGCTTTGCATAAATGGGAACATTATTGAAAATCCTAATGACAAATTGATGTGGATAGTAAGATAAGGCCTCTAGACGAGAACATTTGACCCATGATGATGAATCGACCATTAACGTTTGACATGAGAAAAGCATTTAATAATTATGAAACTGGATATAGAGTTAGGACATTTTACTTTCAGTATATGATAAGGTCCTCAATGGAAGATGCTATAAATTGACTTTCATAATTTTATTTTGAATGTAACTTTGGTCAAGGAATAAAGTCACATATAGAAAACGACAGACAGTTGAAATTCGAAGTTAATTAAGAGTTTGGCTGTATGGCACATGATACCATATCAGTTATTGATCTTGAGGACAAGGGTAAAAGATAAGAAGCATAGTTAGACACAATAGAAAGAATGTAAAATTTTTGGATTCTTACCAACCATTAGAAGGAGATGTGGATGATGAAGAAATCACTAGATGGAAGTCAAGAAGAAAAAGGATTATCTTATGAAATAGGAGAAATAAGATCATATGATCTCAAAGAACTATGGAGTAATTTATACATGAATATACAAGCATGATCCTACGAGGAGACTATCCTATACATGATGAGAAAAGTATGGGCATCTAAGGATTTCGAGATAGATGAATTATAGCTAGAAACCGGTATTGTTAAACTGGCACGTATGAGAGTATGCATCAGAGTACGCAGCGAAAGCGGCCCTCATAGGTAAGGCCTTGTAGAAGGAACAATAGAATTGAGAAATTGAGGTTGTGCCTAGATTTGATTCCTAAGGGGGGAGTGCATTCACCAAGAAGTTATCTAAGAGATAAAATACCTTGAAGATGATAATTTATGAAATTTCGAGGACGAAATTCATTTAAGGGGGTAATAATGTAATGCCCCAGCAATTTACACTATTTTTAATGAAAATTGAACATTCTATAGGAAATAAACTAAGTTAAATGTTTCACTTTATTTAAAATAGGGAACTTAGTACCATTAGATTCTACTCAAAAAATGGAATCCAACGCCTCAAAAATCACCCAAAACGGAGTTCGTATGAAGAAGTTACAGCCATTTAAAGATAGGGGTATTTTTGAAAATTAAACAGAAAAACGAAAAAACAAAAAACGCAGGGGCCGTTTTGATAATGTTACCCCTTATGATCTTCAACCTCAAGAACCCTCCAGAAACCCTAAATCCTAATTTTTCTAGAGGGATCTGCCACCGCCATGGCGGCACCGCCATTGAGGGGCACCGCCTTCACCCCTCTATAAAAACCCCAACACCCCCTCTCCAAAAACACAATTTTTTCGGTTGTTTTGAGACTAGGGTTTCCACCAAAATTCGAAACCCGTCTCAAAACCCATCCCTTTGTGTTTTCCGGCAATGGCCAGGCCAAGTCAGGCCAGCCATTGCCATTCTCCCCATTCCCCTCTCTTCCCTTTCTAATCATGGCTTGGGGGTTTCCTCTTCACGAAATTCTGGTGGCATGGGGTTTTCAGAACCGGAACGAAGGACGACCAGGCACGGGGAGCGCCATCACTGGCTGCCTAGGTAAATTGTCCTTCCCTTCCACTTCCCCAGGTGAAAACCAGGACGGACCTAGCATTTTTCGGCCGGAAATTGCAGAACCCAGGACCGAACCGACGAGGGAGACGATCCTGGGCATGGTACGTGATGCACACCCAACTAAGCCCATGGACGGACCCCAGGCACGCCACTGTGCATGAGGGCACGCAATTGTGTATGGGCATGGCCTCAATGCGTCCCAGGCATAGTCCAGGCTCGACTGGGACGCATGGGCGGCCCGGGAGCCAAGGCACATTTCGACTACGCCAAGGTGTGTTTGCTCGAGGTCATCCAGGACACGCGTCATAGCTCGTCGCTTAGGCATGCTTGTGCACGTACAACACTGTCCCAGGTGCGACCTTTGGGTACGTGCGCGACATGGGGCACAGGGTCTTAGCTTGACCAGGATGCACGGGGTGCCCTAGGAGCTGAGACGCGTCATGCTACAAGGTGTGTCCGTGTGATGATGCACGTCATAGCATGTCACTTGAGCATGCATGTGCGTGTGCAAAATGTGGTCTCTGGCACAGTCTTTAGGCACACACGCACATGAGGCGGTTGCGGTTCAACCAGGATGCACGGGTGTCCTGGGAACTGGGACATGCGGACCTAATGAGACTCTAAAATTAGGATCATAGGACCATTTATAGAATTTAACTATTGAATAAGTAGGTCCATATTATAGGATCTAGCGTGACAATGAATTAGGCAGTTTAACTATTGTATAGTAGATCCACACGATAGGATCTAGCCTGACGAATGAATTAGGCAGGGACCTTGGACCCAATAGGCAAAGCTAGCAATCTAACATCTAAATAGAGTGATATTAATGAGGACTCCTTGTATCCATTCATACCCAGGAGTTTATAAATGAGACCCAGGGATGGGTTAAAGTGATAAATGATGAGACTCCAGGAGACCTTGAGGTAGGTGCTCTATTGCTACTAGACTTTTTAAAAGAGCCATGATTGTTTTATGCATGTTTTAAGTATAAATTATATAACTTGTTTAGCATGACTTAATTCAGCATACATATGATAAATGCTTTATGCATAGATATGGTTTGCAAATAATTGCATATACATTATGCATAGATATGTTTTGCAAATGATTGCATATACATTATGCACAGATATGTTTTGCAAACAAATGCATATATTGCATGATTTGTGAGCATTGAGTTTTTGAAAGATTGCATGTCCTTGAGGGTTACCAAAAGATGCTGGAGTGCCCAAAAGATGCTAGGTAGGCAGTTGTGAGGGACCCAAAGAGGACAGGTTTTGAAAAAGAGGTTTTCGCTGGTTTGATCTGATATGACTTGGGCTGATAAGCTCGTGGGCACTATGCCGAGAGGTTTGGGTTGGCCTCCAGCCTCTACCACTATTAGGTGGATGGGTACCACGCCCAAAAAAGGGCAACGTCCTTGCTTTGACTGCTTGTGGTACAGGGGGCTACCACTGGTGTCACTGCACTGGGTCGAAGTGTCATATGTCCCGTGGAGGCATATGACCCTGTGTCCTCAGGTACTCAGTACACACGGCTGCGAGGTCGTGGGCATAGTTGGACCCTATGGTTTGAGGATTTATTTGCATTGCATATGGCATGACATGAGGTTGGTCGACCATACCAGATATCCATGAGTTGGATTCAGTGGAGCATCGTATGCATATCATTATGTTTATGATATATGATACCTTCGACTTGAATTATGCTATTCTTTAAGTCGTCAGTATTTTAGCTGGACGGTGGTTTTTAATATCGATATTGAACTTGATTGATCGAAAATGCACATATTTTTAAGAGCATATGATTGTAAATATAGCATGCATTGCAAAACTAGTAGTGATAGACTCCTACTGAGTATTGTATATACTCACCCTATCCTTAACATTTTTCAGGATAGTTCCACTCACAAATACAAGACGTATCAGGAGATATTAGTGCTATGAGCAAGTGAATCAAATAGGAGACAATTTTACGTGTAAGTAAACTCTCTACCCTTTGGACATGTATTTGTATTTGTTTACAATGGACTGTGTGCTGTGACTGGATAGACCTGGGAAAACATTTATGGTTTCTAAAGTTTTTCGAAAACTACTTTGGTTGTTGTGAAAGCAAATGACACTCGAGGTTTTCAAAACAAGTTTAAAACTAAAGATTTTCCGCTGCATTGCATGGTTTTCTAGAAATGGTTTTCAAATAGGAATGCATCCTGCCTTAGGAATTAGATATTGTTTTGAAAATGCATGGGAAAACCTGGGTCGTCACATCATATGTACCTAAGGCTCCCTTACCTCAACAATTAAACATGGCAAAGAAGGGTGGCAATTTTTGTGAAGTAATGGATGTGTTCAAAAAAGTTAACATTAACATTCTATTATCAAATATCATTAAAGAAATCCCTTCATATGCTAAGTTTTTAAAGGATCTTTGGACATAGAAGAGAAAGCTAAATGTTCAAACGAAATCCTTTCTCACAATATAGTTTAGCTCTATAATCAAGCATGACACCCCTCCCAAGTATAGAGATCTATGGTGTCCCACAATATCATGTGTGATAGGGAACACACTATTGATAGGGCACTACTTGACTTAGGGGCTAGTATAAACCTATTGCATTACTTAGTTTATGCGCAACTAGGGTTCGGCAAGATGAAGCCTATCACTACCAGATTGCAATTAGCAAATGGATTAGTGAAGATTCCACGTGGTATGGTAGAAGATGTCTTGGTACATGTTGAAAATTTTCTATTCCCTGGAGACTTTTTAGTTCAAGACGCCTAACTTGCAGCCAATCCTCGTAGTTAGATACCAATAATTTTGGGATGGTCATTTTTGCAGCATCTAATGCAATTATAAATTGTAGTAATGGCATAATGAAATTATCCTTTGGTAATATGAAGATTAAGTTGAACTTCATTAATGCTAGACAATATATAGAACCTGTAGATACGTATGAAGTCAACATGATTAAGAGTCAAGTCCATGAAACTTTCCTTATATCCCCCCCATTCTGATCCACTAGAAGCTTGTCTATCCCATTTTAAAGGGCATTTTAACATGGATGAGTTCATCAATGAATTAAATACAAAATTAGATACTATCCAAATTTTAGACACTTGTAGATAAAAAGCTAAAGTGGAACCTTCGATACTTCCTGACACCACTAGTGTACTATCTATTGAAAACCCCACAATGCTTGACCTAAAATCATTGGCTGACAACTTGAAATACCCATTTTTAGCTCCATTTGAGGCCTTGCCTATAATAATTGCTTATCACATAGACAAAGAATAGAAGAGTAAGCTACTTAATGTTCTTAAGGAACATAAGATAGCTATAGGATGGTCGATAGTAGACCTTAGACCTTAAGGGAAATGGCCCCACCATTTGCATGCATAGAATTTACTTGGAAGCTAATTCTAAACCAACTAAGTAATGCAAAGGAGGTTAAACCTTAATGTGAAGGAACTAGTCAGAGAAAATGTACTTAAATTGTTAGATGTCACAAAAATTTATCCCATTTCAAATAATTCTCATGTCAATCCAATTCAAGTTGTAACCAAGAAAACTAGTGTCACTGTAGTTTAAAAAAAAGGATAATGAACTAGTTCCCACCTACAGACTATAGGGTGAAGAGTTTGTATTAACTTTAGAAAATTAAACTCGGTCTCAAGGATAGACCACTTTCCTCTAGCTTTTATTGATGAAATGCTGGAAAGGTTGGCCAAACATGAGTATGTCTATTTTTTAGATGGATATTTTAAGTATAGCCCAGTTTTGATAGCACCAAAGGAGCAAGACAAGACACCCTTCACTTGTCTTTTTGGAACTCCCAATTGTGACTTTTCAAAGGTCTATGATGAGTATCTTTTTAGATAGCATGGATCATTAATAAGAATAAGCCACTTGTACTCTTATTGAGTGGAAATGTGCTGACCAATCAAAGACTTTAGACATTAAAAGAATGAACTCTCGGTTAGGTATTTTAGCAAACATTAGGTATGCAAATTGGAAAAAAACTTACTATGCATGAAATTTTTTTGGCTCTAGGTTGTGTCAAAAAGATCAACGCTAAGATGAAAGATCAATTATCATGAATGACATGAGGAAGAGCTTACCAATAGGGTGAGTATTCGTAATTCATGAAAAATGTTCAAGAGTATGTTTGAGGAACCTCTAGAGACTGTATGAAATCAAGATAGTGAGGAAATGTTAGTTAAGAAAGATAAGTTCAAAGAGAAACCATAATCAGACTCTATTGGTGATTGTTACGTTGTATTTTTTAAGATAGCTTTTTTCTGACCATCTTCTTATGTTCTTCCCATGAATAAATTCAAAATTTTTAACTCCTAATGACTTTTTAAATTATATTGTATAAGCAAACTTTTTGTAACTATCTTAGATTTATTTTAATGACATGCAACCATCTTCCTTTTGCCATCTCAGAAGATGCCAATTTTAGTAGTGTACTATTTGCTTGTTTAAATTATCCTATCAAAATAAAGCATATTTCCTTAGTTTTAGGGTGACAAGCTTTATCTCGGAGTCATCCAGTAAATCTTTATACTCAAAGATATGGTTGACTGTATGTAACTAATCAAGAAACTTATTGGGCTGCATCTTCCCTTTGAATGTGGGGACGTTTACTTTTACTCCAGAAAGATGAAAATCTCATTGTCTTCTCCTTAGAGCATTGCTTGATGACATTTTTTTACTTTGAGCTTGGTTTTTAGAAGAAATTGAATAGGAATACTCTGAAGAGTCATTTAAGGAAACAAGTATGGATTTCCCACCTCTTTCTCCTAGTTGCTAAGCTATTCAAGAAACTCTTTTAATCTTTCAACTTATCTACATGAGTCATCTATCCTTAGATCTTTAGCTTCCTTGTCTACTATAGTAATATGCTTTCTACATTATGCCTTTGTACAACTTTAGGAACATGCCTTGCTCTAATACTAATTTCACACTGAATAACTAGATACTAAGAGAGATTACGCATGATGTAGAATTTATCTTCCAAGATAAAAGGGAAAAGGTCTAACTCAATGGATACAAAACTCACTATGAAAGAGTATATGACATTAGATTGTAAATATATATATATAGAAAAACATCCAATTGTTTTAAGAGTTAATTTCTTCTACAAATACAAAAAATAATCATTGTAATATTCAAGCGCAAAGAAAGATCACTACCCTTAGATATAGTATCACCACCAAGAGATACAAATCCTCTATAGAGGAATCACACTATGTCTGCAAGGATACAAACACACCACCTAGAGGTTAAAGAGCAAACATGTATCACCACACTTGATTTTCACAAGTGATAGAAAAAATCCAAGCTAAGATTATAACTCTGACCAATATATCTTAACATTAATGGAAAATATACGTCATAATCCACCTTGAAAAATGTCCAAAACACACAGAAAAGAGGTTGTCCAAATTATGCTTGAATTAAAATTTAACTAACCTAATTGAAGTGCAATGGGCTATTTATAGATGGAAACAACCATCCCACATCAAGTACAAACTACTATAGAAATCTTCTAATTATATAAATTGCTTAACCCATAAAATTCTTCTAATTACATGATACTTAATCTCAAATAGTTCCTAAAATTGTTCACTTGCGAAACCTTTTTTGCCGAGTTACTAAACATTGTAAGAAACTTCTAAATTCTTACAATAGACATTTAGCAAGCTTCCATATCAAGGAGTCAGAATCTTTGACTAGTTAACCCTTGACCCCTTGAGCAAGCAAGCTTATGGGGAAGGGTGGGTGTTTCTTACCTCCAAACTTTATAAATTTTTGACTAGTCAATGATTGACCTCCAAGGAATCTCATGTGAGATGCTTGGCCCATCCTCTTCATTATGATCTATAAGGTTTAATCTTGAACATCTAATTCTAGGCATCTTTAATCTTGGCATGAAAACATCTTGCTTTGGATAATCAAAAGCATTCAAAACCTTATGTTAATGACTTCATCCATCCTCGACTAATATGCTAATTATCTCATGATCCAAGTTCTTTTGAAACTGATCTTGGCCTTTGAAAGCTAGATCACTTAAATCATCCTTGATCTTTCTTGATTTGGGAACCGTGAGACACATCGGTGTCATGGACCATTCATATATCCTAAAAACCCATTATAAGTTGTCGATTGGATGATTTGTTTAGTCTGTGTGTGGCCTATGCTAAGAATTAGGTAGTATGTAATGTGTCTAAAAGACTAGCTAAGAGATTTGTTAGCAAAATCATTGTGTCCTAACATAATTATAAGTCCGTTATCCAATTTGGTCATCTCTCATATTTGATAGGCATGCCTCCACAAACATGCATTGAGGATCCTAATTTTATTTATACTGTTTGTTTGGGTATTTGAGCCATTCACTTCTATCTCATAAAAATAAAGGTTACCATGATCAAATTGGGAAAGTCTTTGCTTTGAATATGAGTGGTTTAGATTAGCAAGAATGTAGCAACTACTTTTATATTTAGCAAACTTATAGAAATTTCCTATGCCCCGTCATGAAGTACATAAAAAGAAGAAAAAGAAAGTTGCTTTTTCTCCAAGAAAAGAATAGGGATATAGTTTGAGAGATGGAGAGCTTCTGTCTTTTTTTTTTCTTTTTTCTTTTTTAATGTTTTGATTAAAAACAAAGAGATAAAAGGAAGTTAAAATGCAAAGAAATAATGTGGAATAGATATCACCTATTTAAATTAGAAACAACTAATGTAAACATATGTAATTGGGCCATGAACTTAATAAATCAATTTGTACGTAACACCTTTGGATGGAAACTACTAAATGGACTGTTAAGTTGAGGGGCATTTTTGAAAATTTGATCTCTCCTTCTCTTTTGAACATAAAATGTCAATTTTTCATCTTTTGTTCTTCTTCTTCCTAACTAGGGCTCTATTGAAGTTGAGGTGTAGATTTCTAGTGCAACTCCAAATCTAGTAAAATTTTATGCAAAAGAGGAAATTTGATTAGCACCCTTTCTTCCTCTCAACATTAGCTACAAGCCAAAAATACTACCCATTTCTTTAATGATGGAGACCTATTCTTTATTGAAGAGTGATTCTCTATTGGGCCCACCTATTGATGAGTGATTTCTAGGACTTCTTTCATATATTTGGTTCTTCAAGGTGGGAAGGAAAGCCTTGATTGCTTGCTCGAATGAAGCAAAGACAAAATTCCCCTATCCATATGGACAAAGATATATCCTTTTGATGCTTGGGTGGAGATTTGTCATTTTGATGCTTTTATAAAGAATCCATAACAAGAAGTTAGAATATTAGTATGTTCCTATCTGCAACTATATTTAGATTTATAAGATAATGCACATAGGAGCATCAAATCTCAAATTGTTGGACATGGATTACATTATGGATTCTTTATCAAAAAATTTGTTTTCACTTAAGCATTTTGTTGTCTATTATGAGTCTTCATGTCTAAGTAGAGAGTCTCTAACTAGGAAGATGAAGAAGAATAAGGGAAATTGTCAAGTGATGTTTAAGACCCATTAATTTCTGGCTCACAATATTCTTGGTAAAAAGATTCAATAGCTAAACATACAAGAGTAGATAGAAAACAAATCTATTACAGCAATAAGATTGAGTGGAAAAATACATGATAAGCATAAATAAATCATCTATATTTTTGGTTTGCTAATACCTATATTAGAAGATGAGTTCAATAGATACAAACTTGAAGAAAAATACATAACAGATGAAAGACCAACATTCATGCAAAAGCTCTAACTACAAGGAAGATTGAGAGACAAACATAGATGAATCCATGGTAAAGAAACTAGAAACACAACCATGATGAAGATGCCTCACAAGTAGGTAGTCTAGAACACAGTCATCTTCTTTCACCTTTTGTATAACACCAATACTTTAATCTAGACTTTTTGAAACAACCATGTCTAGTTTAGAATTAAGAACTAAACTCTTAATAATGCCTAATAGATCCCAAGCTGGGAAGAAGAAGATGAAAGGAAGGTAAAAAATAAAAATTTCTTTTTAAAGGAGAAAGGGAGATTGAAATCCTCAAAATGACCCTCAACACCCTAGCTAACATTTTCTATCCAAAGGAGCTACTCACAAATTATTTATTAAGTCCAAAGTCTAGTTATAGACAAAAATCAAAATTTTAGGGCCTAATCATGAACCACAGCCTGTGAATAACCTATATAGATCCTATCTCTAGAAAGTACAAGGGTTCCCTTTTAACTATCATTCCTTTCATAGAGTATTATGAGAGATCCAAGTGTGCACTTGGCTTGGATAAGCTAAATACCAAATTTCATGTATATTAGATAGTTCAAACCATGTTCCTTTAAGTTCAAAATTAGAACATACTTTATCTTGTAATTCTTTAAGTGCAGAATTATTGCTAAAAAAACCATAGGGTAATGTACCTAATACGCATGAAATTTGGTAGTTAGCCTATATAATCCATTCCTAACATGGTGAATGACCTAGATCCACAAAAGAGGCAAGTAAAGCTAGTAGATTACAATAAAATCATGTACACACTTTGATTTATCATTCATCATGTTTATATCCCCAATATTTTAAGAGCAATTCTGGGCCAAAGCTTCTAAATGGACCTTAAAAAGAAGCATCCAACATTTGGCATTAAGGGACCCCTCTGACTAATCCAACCCATTCATCCTTTTTGTTCTAGGTTTGGATAACTAGTAGTTCTAATAGTGTAAAAGCCCTAATTTTTAAATTTCATTTCATGTAATTTTTAATTGAAATGAAAGACGAACAAGGAATTCTATTTTTTTGAGTTTTTAGATATTGAACTCTTGAAAATACCAAATTGATTATAGAAAACTCAAAATTTAGAACATGCTTGAAGATAGGTTTTTAATGACACTTAAAACTTTTAGATTGGATATCAGATGAGAAAGAGACAACTGATCTCTCTCTTTTGCCTTAGCACAAGCACCATTAACGTTGGATTTCATGGGTGATGGAGAGGACAACAATACTTTTCCCAATTTTATACTGTTGATCGAAGGAAGCCATGAAGTATGTCATCTCCTACGAGTTATAAAATGACCTGACACAATTCCATAAGAAATCTATGACAAAACCGATGTTTGATGGACAAGCAGAGTAAAGCCCAAAAGCCCAACATATCTACTAAACTATGAAAATCGATTGATTTTTTAGGAGATTTGGATGTAAAATCAATATTTTTAGCAATAGTGATGGTTTTCCCCAATTTTATGAATCAAACAATAATTGAGCACCTCCAACTTCTGCAGAAATGAAGATAAACTCCTGATCTATATTTTTCCCCTTTTTTTTAGGTGTTCTAAGCCTTAAATGATCTCTAGTGATGGTTGGTCACCACCAATTACCCCTCATTAATGAATAAAAGACATAGTTTTAGGTCACCTTTGCCTGACATAGATTTAGGTCATCTTGGTCCAATCTATGTACACCCACTAATTGAGGTTAGAGCAAAGGTCATTTGACCATTCAAAACTTGATCCTATTCTGATTAGTGACTATCAACTAATGACCTGTGAATCCAACCATCTAAATTCATAGATCAGTGATGATTTGCAATTAGAATCATTAATCAAAGGTAATATGACCTTTCATAACTAAATCTAACTAGATCAATGGCCAACAAGTGTTGATCCATATGATAAGTGGTTAAGAAACAAGATTGAACCATCAATTCATAAATCTAACCATTCAACTTATTAGATCCACATGATTTGAAGACAAATTAACTAAATGAGTGTTCTATGACCCTAATCTATGGTGAGAAATGCTGATCCATGAAAATAAATGATGTAATTTCTCTGATCTATATGATATACAAGTTCGATGATGAATCGGGATTTATATGACCATCCATTTTATATTTTTAGTAATTGATCATAATCTTGGATGATTTTGGAAGATCTAAATGTTTAATCCAATATATATTATACTTGATCTTATGGTTTTATATTCATCTACTAATTAGGACCATTAGATTGTAGTTAAATTCATGATCTTAATTAATGATCCTAGTTTAGATCAATGATGTGTGATTTATGATGCAGGATTTCAGATAAGGTGCACAATTGGTATTAATGAATCTGAATATCTAATGTAGACTACAAAGTTTATTGTATTGGATCCTATATTAGTTTAGGGTATGATTGGGATATCTAGATTTCAATTCAAGATAATATGAAATACAAGTATCAAATGTTGAGAAGAGATGCATTGAATTTCAGAAATTGTCATATGTGGGAGATAGTATTGACATCATTAATTTTTTCATATATTTGGATTATGACAAGTCTAATAGTTTTAATGAGTCAAATGCTTATGATGGAGGGATTGAATTGATAAATTTCAGGCATACAAATTTGAAATGCACCACTCTTTATATATGAGATAGATAATGTAAATTATCCTTTTGATGTTGGTATTTGAATATTATAATGGTGCATGGATGTTACTAGAAATGCATGAATTACAATAGCAATGAGAGTGAGTCTATTTATGTTGAGAATGCAAAATGGTTGTTTTATCAGGTGAATCTCACAGCAGGCAAAAAATGTACAAAGTCCAGAAAACAAAGAAGACTTTGCAAAATTTTTGGTGAAAATAAATGGTACATTTTACTATTAAATCCTTGGTGTAGAATTACTAACACTTGCTTTTTTATTGGTATTTTGTGGCTTTGGTTTTTAATTTTTGTTTGATGTCTAATGTTGTTATTTTTCACAAGGGCACGGGCTATTGTGGTATAGCTGATACAAGTATGGGTCGATCCCTTAGGGACACGCTTTTAGAAATTTTAATTTTTAATAAAATTTAATTATCTTAAAATTCAAATTAAATGATAGAATTTTTAAATATCAGAGAAACAAGAATTCAAATCTAGTTTAATTAATAGAAACTACTAGAATTGTAAAAACTAATTAAAAAAGATAGAAACTAAACTAAGAAACAAGAAAATTATATTTTCCTTAGCATTTTCACTACCAATTTCCTCACTTCTGAAATCAAAAACTTAGATCCATCTTTATAAATCTCTTTTTAATGTCTCTGATTAAAGATCCAAGGGTTTAATTGGTCAGATTCTTTAAAAATTTACAGATTTGAAGTATTTAATGATTTATGATTTTAACAGCTTAGATCTGATTCTTGAATATCATATTGAAGATCAGAGGTAGTAAATAAACTAATAAGTTTCCTAACAACAATTTTTGAACTTTGATTGAAAATCAGACATCAAACAGATGAGAACTAAAGAGATACTATCATTTAATAAAAACTATTCATTTGATTAAACATGCATAAGGCAGTTAGGATTAGGAAATCCATGGATTAAAATAGAACAAAGTAAAACACAAATAACAAAATCAGAATAAAATAAAATGTAGACAGTAATAGTAACTGGACATCAATGTAAATAAAATTATTCTCCTAAGGGCAAAAATGGAATTTTTTCTAAAACTTCCTTAAAACTTCCATAAAACAGAAAAACTCAATGGAGATGGCTTTGCTGGAGATGCCGGAGATCATGGAGATGACAGTGTCGGACGGTGCTATGCTAGGCTGACTCCTGGTTGTGCAGTCTTAGCTGGGCATCGTATGGTGTAAATGGTTGCATGGCTTTTAAAGGTAGCTTGAACAAAGGAGATGGTAGTGGAGCTTGGAAAACAAGGAACTTTGTGCGTTGTCCATTGGCCAGGCAGTGGAATCTGCTGGAGATTGGGGAAAGAAAGGAAAGTGTGGAGATGACGCTATTCTAAAAATTAGATGAACAGAGGGGAGAGAGATGGGGCATCGTATGGTTGGGCGTTGAAGGAAAAACTAGAGGAGACGTCATCTGGTTCTGGGTCGTCTGGAGTAGAGGAGCCTAGGCCTTGCTAAGAAGGATGACTGACTTTTGGATGTCCTAGACTGGCTAAAAAGATTGGGATAGCCTCGGCATAACAAGTAGGGGAGTAGTAAAAGTGAAACAAAAAAGAAGAACAAAATGACACCTGATGCGTGGAGGAGATGGATGACATCCAGGCTTCTGGGAGTTGTCCGGTGGAGTGCTAGAAACAAAGGCGATGTGGATAAAAGAGGGGAACTAGGTGCTTGTACTAGAAGGCACCTAATAGGTCTAAGAGTTAGTCCCACATTGCTAAGGAGAAAGTGATTGGGGTATTGATAAGAGTTATGAGGACTTTACATGCAACAAGGACTTTTTCGGCAAGGGAAGAACAAAGCCGTGCAGGGGCTAGGTGATATGAGCGTCAGTCTCCAAAGCAAACAATATTGTTGTGTGTGGGGCCCTTGAGCTATTATAGTGGTATTAAAGCCAATCCCTAACCTGGTGTGGGCTGGTCGGCACATGGTTCCTAGGTACGTGTGGGGGCAACACACAGGGACGTATGCTCCCTAAGGGGTGTGGGACTACTATTAAGTGGTGCCTAGAAAGTCTGAGAGTTAGTCCCACATTGCTTAGGGGAAAGTGACTGGGTTGTTGATAAGAGTTATGAGGACTTTACATGCAACAAGGCCTTTTCCCATAAGAGAAGAACAAAGCCATGCGAGGGCTGGGTAATATGGGCCCCAGTCTCCAAAGTGGATAATATTGTTGTGTGCGGGGCTATCGGGCTATTACAAAATGCCTCCTTACATGAGGATTGAAGTAACCACTTTGTGTCAACCATTCAACTAGTAAGCATTAACCAATTTGACATAAGAGGAGCTGTCTAGACTTAGGATGAAATAAGCTACCCTCAACTAGTAAAACATTAACTGGTTGAGTAATAATAATGAGAGCATAAAAGGTTAGTAAATTATCTAATCCTAATAAAAATTATAATCAAGATAAGGATGATTAGACAAGATCTAAAGGATCTTGAATGGTCAAAAACAATAACAATACTAATGTTGTATTGTATTATGTATATGTAGAAATTATGGAGAAAAATGTAGATAGAGAACTCAAATCCTTGATCAAACATGATTCAAAACTTACGGCATCCCTTATAGGAATACATGCTTGTATAGAGAAATAACTTTATATGTATGGTTTGACAGATGTATGAATCCAGACCATGATGGACAATGTGGAAGAATACCACTTGAGATGTATGAATCAAGATACTACTTTGAGGTAGGTGGATGTATAAGAATGTATTAAGGATTCATGTGTATACATACATGATCTTTTGTCTAGAATTATAGACCTTCATAATATAACTATACTTGGTACCTTAGCATGATAATGATCCAATCATATGATCCAACTAAGTAATCCTATTATATGATCCAACTGAGTGATCCAACCATATGATCTAACTAAGTTATCCAACCTTATAATCTAATTCAATTAATCCTATCTATTGATCAAATCAAATGAGATGAAGGTAATGAGATGTGAAGACTAAGGATACCCTAAGAATAGGGCATAGAAAACATTCCAGCCTTAGTTAAACAGACACCCACTTCCTAGTGGATGCTCTACTAGGGAAGTTATGAGAGTTTGGCCACCCACTTCCTGAAACTTATATGATGGATACCATGCCCAAAGAGAGGCTAAATGTCAGGTGGGGCAATCATGGGAAGGCCACCACTGTGACAGCCAGGGTTCCCCCATGCGAACCTGGATTTGTTATTTCCACAGTTGGTATCAGTGGATTATTATACAGTTATTTGGGTGCATTGTACGAATTGAGACTATGGCAAAGTAGTCCTAATATATTTTGCATTATGATGCACATATGATAGCCATAGTGTAATTCCATGGCACGATGAGATGCCACTACATGAGTTCTTGGAAAGAAAATCCCCATATGAGGATTGGCTGAATATTGAATTCCTAAATGGAAGTATAGCCAGGGGAAGGAACAAGTTTTGAGCAATCTTCATTATTTTAACTAATTTATCCTATACTACATAAATAACGTATATACTCTATGTTGAGATAACTCATGAGTAGGTAACCATAATAGAATAATGACTGAGGTATGTATTCTTATATTAGTGAGGTAGTATATTTTTGTATCCTCTACCAAGCATAGATTGGTAAGATATTGTAAATGTTTCGATGTTTATAATATCACAGATACAGAGGAGGGTTAGAAGCTCAAGACTGTAGAAGACTTAAGAACATTTGGAAGAATAATCAATCAGAGTATTTTCTTTGAAGACATGTATTTTTATTTCAGAGCATTGTATTATATTGAGAGTTTTTAATGTATGGTGAGGATTGAAATTTGGATTATGTAATTTGGACAAATATTGTACTGATATCGAGCTGTATTGTGAACCACTGGATGGATTCTAGGATTTAATAAAAATATATTCCTTTAATGGAATTCTATCTTGTATTAAAATTCTACTTATTTTCTGTATGAGGTGATACTTGGGTTTTTCAAAACAAGTTTTAAAGAAAAGAATTTTTGCTATTTTGTTTTGCAAATTTTTTTTACTAAGGGTGCCCTACCTTTGAAAATGTATTACAAAATGTGTTACAAAAACCCGGGTCATCACACAAGGTGGCAGGCACAAGAGGGAGGCATCCTCCCCCTCTCCATGTGATCTACATGAAAAGCCCTAGGGTATTATATAAGTTTTTTCACATTTTAAAAGAGACCTAACGGAGAATGGAAGATAAGATGAGATTGGGAAAGAATTTAAGATAAGAAGGGAACGTAGGAGTAGGACTTTAGGAAGGTGGAAAGAGATGGTTTTAGAAGGTGGGATGAGCTAGCTTTCTAATGATGACCAAAGGGACGGGGAGGCACCAATTTTCAAGGATGGTGGCATGGAACTCCTTCCCTTATAAGTGTTTCATGTGGAGGGACAAAAAGAGAGAGGAAAGAGAGGGAAAAAAAGATAAGGAAAGATGGGGAGATAGAAAGACAAAGAAAATAAAATGAAAAGAATGATAAAATACAAGGACTCTTCTCCCACAAGTCTACCTTAGCATGCCACCTATTCTTATTTGACAAGTCTACTTTCCTTCTAATTATCCTCTCATTTTTTACATGGGATGATTGCTTGAAGACTCCTCTAATCATATGGCTTCATGTGGCATGTCTAAGATGGCTCCTATAGCTTGGCTTTATGGTTCACTTCCATGACTTCAATGGCCTAGCTTGCTTGGCTTCTCCTAGATTTTCCTTGATGGATTAGGTAGTTCTCATGCCTTTACTTCATACAAAGGTGATGAAATTATATGGATTTGGCATGGGCCTATCCTAATCACCTTTGATTATTCCAATTACTTTCTTGAACTCAATTGCTTGCCTTGGAATGATCTTGAACCTTGCTTGATCCTAATCATCCACTCACATCTTGATCAATCTAGCTGTTGGATTATCATCTCCGTTACCTACCAAAGACTAAATCATAGAAAAATTTGATAATTCACATACTTACTTTGGATTAGCTCCTGAACTTACAAAATATCAAACTTTTGAATCGTTAGCTAGAAATTCATGTCATATGAATTTTGGAAAATCCTAGGATAATGCAATATAATTTATAACACATGGACTACTAATTGGGAAATTTTCTATACAAAACTAGATACTTATCAGAAACTTAGGAGTAGCACCAATAGGTACAAGAGTAGGGAGATTGGACATAGATGTCTTGGATATGTCCAACAGAGACCAAAAAGGCACCAATTAGGAGTAAGGTGATGCAAGTTGAAGGTTCTCTTTCTCCTATGATTGCTTCCAAAAATCTCTTTCTCTTTCTCTTTAATATTTTCTATTTAACTTCTAATTCTAATTCAATACTCTCCTTATCATAATCTTACATAATATCTATTTAATAACTAGGCCTCTTAAGAGTCACTGACTCTCTCTTATAAATTTTATATAACCTTTCTTTCTCTCTCACACACATATGTTTTATCACAAAATTCTCTCCTTAGCCTTAAATATTATCTATCTATACATGAATTAAATTCACTCCCTTGAAGATGGTACTACTTGAACCAATGATTATTTTAAGAGATGGACCCTACTTGAATCAATGGTTTAGATCAATGAACAAATCAACATATAGCAATATATTGTGCAAATAATATTTTTTCTTTAGACACCTAAATCTGATTTTTCCTATGTCACATATGATTTCTTTTGTCTTGTACCATTAGTTGGATGATTGAGCCCATAAAGGATTTGCTTTATAGAAGTTTTCTATTGAGTCATATAGCATTTGTATATAATTTGGTTTTAATTCTAATTAAATACTTCTTCTAATAATGATTCCTAAACTCTCTCTCTCTCTCTCTCTCTCTCTCTCTCTCTCTCTCTCTCTCTCTCACACACACACACACACACACACCTCTTACATTTTACTTCTAATTCTAACAATTCAATACTCTCTTCTTGGATTGTAATCTAGTATTCTATCAATTAAATCTAAACGGGCCACATAAAAGACATTAAGTTTTCTATCATTTTTCCTATAACCATCATGTTTTCCTCTAATCTTTTCTTATTCTCTCTTTCATGCTTGTCATAACTTTATATTCTCTTTCTCTCTCAAGTTGGTTCTTATCCATCTATATGTATTAAGAGGCAACCTTAGTAGACATTTCTAAAATTTTGAATTATGTCTAATTGTAGACCCCACTTAAAACTAATTGTGAGGATAAATGAATAAATAGGCCACAATGTGCATCTCATGGGATAAGTATACTAGTACTTGTCTACTATAATATAAGACGATGTACATTTTCATTTGACAATGTCATGTGTCACATCTTTGTCTTTTTTTATTTATTTTCTCTCTTTCTATTTTCTAATTAATCTTTGCATTTCTACTAATAAATGTCATTGAAGTAAAGAGTTTTGCATTGGTTACAACATGTGGGCCCAAACTAACATCCTCTAATTTCACTTTTTGTTTCTCTTTATTGCCTTATAATAATTTTTTTGATAACATCTATTTATTTTCTTTCCCTCCTTAAGAGATTTCTATTAATGAATGCCTTCTCTTTGTTACTGGTTGGTTGGTAGAGTAAAGATTATCTTTTCTTTCAATCATTTCTAATAACTACTATCTTTTCTATTAGTCTTGGCATTAATCTCATAAAATTTCTCTCTCTCTCTCTCTCTCTCTCTCTCTCTCTCTCTCTCTCTCTCTCTCTCTCTCTCTCTCTCTCTCTCTCTCTCTCTCTCTCTCTCTCTCTCTCTCTCTTTAAATTATATTTATATTCCCATTTAAATTAGTAAATGATTAGCTCTCAATTTGTATTATATCATATTCTACTCACTTTCTCTCTACCCCATCCTCTTCTCAAATGCCATTCTTTTCTACACAGTAGTCTATTTTTATTAATAAATGCTAGTTTAACTTCCATTAATAAATGCTTCTTTCTCAATTTGTTTCCAATGAATGCTATCAACTAAAGTTGAATGGAATTTTATTTTCTAACGATCTAAATATTTATAGATTTCTTACAAGTTTTAGACCTAACAGTTATCTCTCTCCTCTTTTTAGATATAGATTTCCTAGAGTTTTAATTACTCATTATAGGATAGCACTAGAGCTTTATTATTAGTGTTTGTGGTTCTTTCACTTATTTTAAAGTTTCTCTTTGTCGTGCTCCTCTCTCTCTCTCTCTCTCTCTCTCTCTCTCTCTCTCTCTCTCTCTCTCTCTCTCTCTCTCTCTCTCTCTCTCTCTCTCTCAGTCTTGAGCACTGATTTGCTTCCTAAGAACTAGATCCGTGCTTCTGGAATTATTTAATCATAGGTAAGTAGAATCATGGCTATAGTAGATCTAATTAGTATCAAATATTTTCCATGTTTTTTTTTTCCTTGCAAATATTGAAAAGAGAATGTCTAAATTGATTTAGTTTTTATTCCTTTGAAACAAGGGTCTACATGTTATGCCATGCTAGGAGTTTGTCAGCTTCCCTTCAAATGCAAATTTGTGGGATGAATGACCAATGTTATGAGTCATTAGATGCTTGGGATTTATAGTGAAAATCCTAGAATTTAATGATTAAGAGAAAATGATTCGCCTCAAGGCATGGACACTATTTGATTACTAGATAGATGTTATTTAGATTCTGAATTTGAGACAAAGTGTGAAACTAACCTCTTTAGACTATTTTATTCTTTTTTTTTTATGATATTTTATTTTCTACCTTACCCCTCTATAACATAGTTAATTGCCGATAAGAAAAGACAACCAAGGATGTTTATGACTCATCATATTAGGATAGTTTGTCAATTATTTTTAGAGAAAATTAAGTAGTTATATGTAATGGATCTTTTGCCTCTGTTATGGCTATATAGTGTATCTCTAATATATATGATTCTTTTTATTTGAACTATCTAGTATATAATGTCTATTGGTTTTCGATTGTGGTTTCATTAGCATATAGTCTCTGTTAGGGGTTGATTTAAATCTCAAGAATTATTGTGCAAATGAAAAGGCATTTTCATCTTTATCTAAGTATTATGATCTTCTAAATTTTTGCATCTTAGTATTGTGTTTCAGTTTTCCCGCAATTTAGATGATGAATAAATTTGAATTATATTCATTTCCATCTTCTTGTTGAGTTGTAAAAATTCTACCACAATAAGTTTTATAATAACTCTTTAAAAGTAGATTGTGACTCTGAAAAAATTGTTATTTTATGACCTATTGTTGAAGAATTTCATTTTAGAATGAAAATGAATGAATTATTAAACAAATTGATTTTAGAAGTAATTTATGATGTGTTTGTTTTAAATGAAATGTTTTTCCTTGTGAACAAAGAATTTAACATTGAGAACATCAAGAACAGCCTAGCCTAAGCAGTCCTCATTGGAGAAAGTGGGGAGGCCAACAACAATGGAAAACAATAGTAAGAGAAGTTCAAAGGGAATTAACGATACTGTTGACTATAATAGTAAGAGGTACTAGATAGATGACCATGCAGCCAAATATCTAAGTTTCATTTGCTATATAGTGAAGCATGGTGCCTATTATTGTTGATCAGTGGAGACACACGTCACCACAATCAAAGATTCAATATGGAAAATGGATAAGGTATGTAAATCCTTTGTATTCACAATTATAGAAAACTACAATACCTTATCTTGTTATTTCCAAATGGAAGAACATGTTTATTTCTATTTGTAGTCTACCTTTGATTTCTCTAATGACAAGAAGAAGTGTGTTTTGCAAGGAGCTAGTAAAAGCTATTAAACATGGAAGAGCTACCTTACTAGCAACTATATATATACCCATTTGTAGATGATCCATCGAGGCTGCATAGTGTCCTTGACATATATTCCACATCATTGACTAGGATGTATGCAATGAATTTGTACAATACCTCTTATTGCATGAATTTGATGTTTCTACTAAACATGGTTATGATTGTATTACTTATAACTTATAATTATATTAATTACTTTTCATTGCACGAAATGTGTAGGTAGTGCTCAAGGGAGAAAGGTGAATGACATTAATCATATGCACTCCCACCTCTTTAGGTTAGGCTATGCTAAGTTGGAAGAATAAGAAGTAAGTATTTGTAAGAGTTCATTTCTTTCTAAGTATCCTTATTTATAATTCATTACCCAAATTTAGTGTCTCTATTAATAGCAAAAGAAAACTGGGACTACAAATCCCATCAATTGTGACATCCTATGAAAAAATGGTGCATTTAGAAAAGGAAAACTCCCAAACCTACAAAAATAAAGTTACTGCATGAGTTGCTTCTTGAATAGTAAGTGGTTGTGTCTATCTTTGTTATATTTTGAGACTAATATATATATTAAATTGATCATGACTTTATGAACTATGTAAGAAGAGTTAACACAAGCATTCACATTTGCAAGACTCTAAGCAACATTGATTCAAAGGATGATATCCTATAAGGGCTTTGGATAGTAAGGAGGAACACTTTGGCTGAGTAAGAGAACAAGGGTGCATTGTTACTTCTTCCAAATACTTGGTCAATAGAATTAACAACCACGTGAATTTTACTAGAAGGAGATGTTTGAAAAGATAAAAGCAAAAGTGAGAAGAAATCTCGAAAAGAAGATGTATGAGAAGTTAAAGAGGGATTTAATGGGATATTTTCATAATGTGAAAGGTTATAATCAAATGTAGCTCCTACTACCCCTAAATCACAATTACATGCTGGTTACAATTCTCCTACTAAAGAAGATTCGGAAGAGTTACCTGCACCATTTAGATAGGAAAATCAAGCCAAGTAGGTATATATGTACACATGTTTACTTTTTCATTGTCCAATTAATTATCCTCTCTCATCCTTTCTTATATATCTAACATGTATGATTTGTAGATGAGTGAATGCATGTCAGCCTTGAATGACATTGAAAGCACTGTCACTATTGGTACATGTTATGAGGCTCCTTATCCCCTTTTGAACAACTTATTCATGACAACACACACTGAGCATGTGTGTATTGCCATGGTCTATCAAGAGGATGCCCATATACCATTTCAAATAAAAGTCG
This sequence comes from Warburgia ugandensis, assembly GCA_035236585.1. Classification (NCBI taxonomy): domain Eukaryota; kingdom Viridiplantae; phylum Streptophyta; class Magnoliopsida; order Canellales; family Canellaceae; genus Warburgia; species Warburgia ugandensis. The sequence goes on along the minus strand of CP141126.1, from coordinate 81,502,618 downwards.
ATGATATTTTATGCCATTGGGATGGCCATTGATTATCAAGTCACTTGGCCAGAACTATATGTCACTTGGTTGTTGCATATCATCTTAAATTTTTTCATCTTTGTGTTTGGCTACATGAAATAAGATTCAAGTACATAATGCATAAATAAGTAGTAAAGTAAACAAAATATGTTGTCATGTAGGTAGTGGTGCTATTGGAATGAGGAGGCAAGGACTACTCCTAATTAGATCTCAAAGAAATAAGATTGAATGGGTTGATTTTGTATTGAAATTCAACTCTGAGTGTGATTATGAAATACCCTTAATATAGAAATGTCTCGATTAGCTACTTTCCCAATTCTTCTTCACTCCTATCTATTTGAACCAAAGATATTGTAAACATTCAAACATTTACAATATCACAGCAAGCAATGCTAGTTAGCGAAATAAGATACATATGAGAAAGAAATCATAAAAATGTAGTTTTATCAAATTTTATTTTCTTGAATTTATGCCTCATGTGTATGTTTTCCAAATGTGCTAATGAAGTTTGCATAACCCATTCAAAAATAATTGCAAATCATTATGTAATTCTTGAGATATTCTTCAGCAAATCACATGCAAAATCCAATTATAAAATCACGATTGAAATTCTAATTCATTATCTCAAGATCAAGTAAACATCAATGTCATTAAATATTTTAAATTTGTGAAGTTAATGAATATAGTCATCAACAATCATGCCCCAACATACGAGCTTGACAATTATCTAGTTAATACTGGGTATACACAATGGCCATGAACTCATATTAAGCACATTGTCATGTCATATTGTCACGGGTACTATTCCCTCACTTGTGATCATAGAATCTAGATCTTAGATACTATCACTCAATTGTGACTATGGCATATGGATCCTAAGGAATACCAAGCACACATGTTGTCAATCAGTCGTGATTGCAACACCATGAAAAAATCATAGACTACTATGCTGCAACATCCATCTTGTGCATCGAGATCCACTCCCATGCTCCTGCTTATAGCACCTGTGGGATTCCCATCACTACATCACATGGGAGGAAGTGGATCCTGATATGGGGCCTACCCATGATAGCCACACCCGAATTTAGCCCCTTGGGCAGGGTGTCCATAACATATCAATAATCTTACAGGACAAGAACCCAACCCTACTACCCTCCTATCATAGTATCCACCAGGGCCATGCCTATTTGAAAACAAATCCATTAGGCCTCCATGCCTAAACATATCAAAATCCTTAGGCTATATGCATGTCTAATGAAAATCTGCATAAATCATGTGCATAAATGGTACCCTATACAAAAAATAAGCCTATCTAGCTTTTATGTTAAATCATGTGAATGTCGAACATATAACACATTTTTGAAGTCATGCTCTTTAAATACATGACATGCATATCAAACATGAAATCAGAATGCATCATAATAATACTGGCATATATGATGTTATAATCATTGCATGTATAACAGATCATAGTAAATTACAAATTTAAAATAGTTAATACTGCATAAATCTCATTACAGTATTTAAATCACATCATGCTTAGAAAAAATAGTGAAAGTTGAAAATCTCCATTGTAAATTCCACCTACATTGGAATGAGGGAATAATCCTCTAGAATAGGTTGGTGTATTTGTGAAATCACACATACAACATGTCATCATTCTCTACTCTATAATCACTATTTTTTTATTCATATAGTCCTTAATCATCCTTAATTTAGAGGGTCTTGCATTTATTCATCACTCATCATAAATTTGTTTCTTGAACTCTTGTTTGATTTTCTAATCTTGTCATCGATTTAAGATTAATGGTTCAGATCATACAATTATTCACCATCTCCATTGATCTTGGACTTATAAGTAGTCTATTTCATATTTCAATGTTTGATGTGATGATCAGATCAAATTTTGATCAGTTGGATCAATAGTTCCACATTATCCTAAATCCAAATTTTCTAATCTTAAGGCCATTAGAATAATCTAAATGTTAAATTAGTCTAATTAATAATATAAATAGCTTAATTATTCTTTCTAAACCAAATCTTATACAATTTATTCAAATAAAAAAAATAAAATGAAATTTAATCAATTTATATAAGATTTGTAGTGATCTTACCTTTGATCATTTTAATCCATCTACAATGTAGCATTTGATGTGGTCTAATCAACTTTGATTGCCTTTGATAAAAAATTCAAGAATGGATGACTAAGATAAAGTCTTTCGATCATTGATCAATGAAACAAAGCACCCAATCACCCAAGTTTGAGTTTTGGAAATTGATGAACGACAGAGTCATAATGTAATATAAGATCAATAGTGAATCAGACTGACTAATGCTAGATTTATGGTCAAATCTAAATAGAAGCTCAAATAAATCCCTAATCTAGGTGTTAAGTAGTTGATCATGATTAGATCATTACAAAGAGATGGATTGGTTACTAATTTAGCATTTGGTGACAGATCAATGGCTAGATTGTGATGGGCGGTCAAATCAATGTGTGGAGCTGGATCAATTATAGAGTAGATGGTCTGGTGTTAAGTGTATGGCCACATATGATTCAAAGCTCAAGTTGATCACATATTTAGGTGTTAAGCAGTTGATCAAAGGTTAGATAGTCTTAAAAGACAAATCTTTTGTAGATCTAGTGTTTAGTGCCCAATCAACAGCTGGGTCACAATGAAAGGTTAGATTGGTCACACATTAGGGCATTGACAACTAATTAATGATTGGACCATGTGGAAGTTTATTAATTTGACCACAGATCTAACATTTGGTGATAGATCAATAACTAGATGATGATGGATGGTTGATGGATCAAGATCAACATGATCATAACTATAATCACTATCGGCTTTGGATCACCAATAGATCTTCATCGATGGGCAAATTGATTAATTGTAAGGATCATGGTGAATGTCTTGGATCTTCGATCTGAGTTTTCCTAGTCACCAAGCATCACTACAACCGTGGATGGTTATAGTTGTTGGATTTTTCTATCAATGGAGATAGAAGGGGAAGGAGAGGAGGGAATGGAGGTGGGAGAGGGCTGGTGTGGCTAGAGGGAGAGAGATAGGGAAAGGAAGGGAGAGCACATCATGGCCAGCAAGATTTTGGGAGTGTGCTCGATCGAGTGCGTTGGCTGGAGGGGAGCGAAGTAGATGGACAAAATATGGGTTTTCAACTTCGGTGGCTAGCTCGGCTACTGCCGATGGAACAAGGAAGAGGAGAAGAGGAAAAGGGATAGTTTAGTGCAGCCAACCTACATGTGCTAGTACAACTGGTTGGCTGTGCTGAAGGGAGAAAGAGGGGAGAAGTTGGGAGGAGAAGGGTTTTCTAAGGTTTTTGGGTTGCCACAGCTAGTGGGCAGGAAGGACAAGGGAAGGTGGGTCTTTGGTGATAGGTGATTGTAGTGGCTAGGTGTCATGCAGTCACCATTAATGAGCAGGATAGGGAGAAGTAGACAAGGAGGGGGAGGTGGGGGTTTTGGGTTTCTCTTATGGCCAACCAAAAAAGGGAAATGGAGGATGTAGCTGTCAGTGCAGGAGGAAGTATATGTGAGGGAGAGAGAGAGAGAGATAGTGGGCAATGAGCTTTTGGGTTGTGGGCAGGTCCTTGCTTCGGTGCTATCAGATCCATGGGTTGGATGGTGCAATCAAACTATCCATCTGACAATCGAAAATGGAAATGATGGAGGTGAGGGAGTCTCGCAAAAGGAAAGAGGGGGGAGATGGCCTTAACACTAGTTGCACACCATTTTCACTGGCACTAGGCTTGATGGTGGTGTGCATTGTTCACCACTACTTGTGTAGCTAAGCAATAATTGTGGGATGGCATGTGTCAATGGGGGAGGAGGATGCGAGGTGCGGTGACCCGTGGGACATTATAAAAAATGGCCTCTATGGCACCATTTTGTTTTAAAATGTTCTACTAGGGCCCATTTTTAAAATTATAAGAACACCCCGCTATTTCAAAATCTCATGACTTTTTCATATGAACTCCGACTTCAACATACTTAGTATTATTGTTGGAATTTTTTTTTCATGTGGATTACAAATATCAATGTTCTAAGGTTGATTCCTATCTTTCTTTGGTTATCCCTAAAGAATTTAAAATCTCAGAATTTGAATTCTACATTTCTCCTTTTCAATTAACTTATATAAAATAGAATAAAAATTAGGGGTGTCACACTTATAATATTTTCAAGTTGATCTAGAATGTGTTTGTGGTTTTGAATATATTACTATACCCAATAGATAGAACTAAAACTACAAACTCAAAATCAATGGCATTATAACATGTGCTACATATGTTCACCATCATATGGTTTGAAAATCTATTTACATATATATATATATATATGTATGTATGTATGTATACATATATATGTATACACATACATATATATGTATATGTACTACATGTATATGTACACACACACATAGATATGCACATACACATTTTGTATGGAATGGCTATTAGAACTAAAACTACAAACTCAAAATCAATGGCATTATAGCATGTGTTACATATATTCACCATCTTATGGTTTGAAAATCTATTTTCAATATTAGAAAATCACATGACTAACTTCTTATAGTCATACAACACAATGCATCATAGTCATTCCACACACATGCACACACACACACACACACACACACACACACACAAAGGATGAATAATACAACTTGAGAATTCAAGAAGAATACATGATGCATCAAATATCGTCAAAATAATGAAACATTAAAATCACAACTAGAGCACTCTCTTGTCCAATAGAAATTCCAAGAATCATTGGCAACATCTGTCAAAATAATCATGAGTACTCATCTAGTGACCATAGGTTCATCTTTCAAACTATCATCCCTCTCCCTACGAACATAAAAACAAATCACAGGGGGTCACTATACTCATGAATGGCCCAAACAAATCATGTGCATGCTAGCACCCTGAAGGAACTCAACACTTCATCCATCATGGGCCTAAGGCTAACATCAAAGAGGTGTCATGATCACCACAATTGGGATGCCACTCTTTGGGCATTAGATAGCTAACACCTCTTATGTTTGAAGACCAAGAGCCCAACCCATACTACCTCCTAGTATAGCTTCCACCAGGCTTCATTATCAATCTTCCTATTCAAAACATGAAATCTTGGTACTTATGTGTTGTGATTTTTAAGTTAAACTTGCAATCGCACAAATTAGTTGCAATAATTCATGCTATGGAGGTCGATCCCACTAAGAATTGAATGATTTATGATATTAGTGGTCCTTACTTAAATTATCTATCCTGGCCAAAGATTGTGATATTTTATCCTAAACTAAGAATAGAAACTTAAGACATGAAATATGAAAATATGCTAAAACTAAAACATGTTAAATTTAACAACTTTCATAAAAACACACTTTCTAAAAATAAAAATTTCTTAAATTAAAAGCCTTCTAAATTTAGAACTTGCCTAAATTAACTTTATAAGGAAGAAAATTGGAAACTTTGCAAATCTTACTAAGGGAAGTACTATAAAGAAATTAAGCAACAAATCTACCACTTTCCTAAACTAAAGTTTCTAAACAGGGAAATGAGAAACTTTCTAAGTAATATGTAACAAGCTAATGGATACTAATATGCAAAACTAATTCTACCATTTCCTAAGCAATGAAATCAAGAACATGACTATGCAACAATTCTAAGGAAAATACATCTACAATCATAAGCACGACCTGAGAGTGGTGCGCATGTTTCTAGTGTGTTTCCTCACTATGAAATCTCACAAAAATGAAGTCAAATATGTAAATGGTGGTAATAAAAATCCATGGATAGGTCTAATAACTTTAAATTAAGAGAATAAGACCTAACAACACGCTAAACATCTTTATAATCTAAGATTCAATTTACTAAACAAGGCCTAAACTTACATGAATGAACAACACTTCAAAATCTAATATTATTAATTACCAATCAGTACCAACCTCCCACAAGCTTCACCTAAGAACTCCTTAGAACCATGCGCATGACACCTAGAGTGGTGCCCATGGTACCAAAGGAATTTTGATTAATTGAAAAACTCTTGCGTGAATGATAAAGTATGAACTAGAAGTATGTAAATAACTAAACATCTAAAATGACTAAAAGGAACATCCATCAACAAGAGATATAATAAAGAATCATCAAGATGCCATTCATTCAAATGGAAAAATACAAGGATGGATCACGCTATTCATGAAATAGGCACACCATGATTTACAACATATAATCTAAAGATGATCCCCTATACACTTCAATCACTATCCCACTTTCTATAGAATCATGCATGTGAACCATTAAGGGAATAATAAGCACAAAAAAAGGCATGGGAATGGCAGCACAATCAATAAATCTAAGCAAGGAAAGGAAGGGTATATCCCAATAGATTCAAGGTGGCTTCCTTTGGCTATCACTTCGAGGGAAAATAACCTTAGATCTTTGGATCAACAAGCAAGAAGATTTTAAAGGAATGGAAAGGATCTCAACAATTTCCTATGCATGAAACTAAGCAACAAGAGGGATTCAAAAGCAATGAAAAGAAGATCAAAAGAGAACCCTAGTAATTTTTAATGAATGCTAAAGATTAAAACTCAGCTATGAATGGAGCATTTGGAGAGGACAACCACCCATAGAGGAATGCGGCTTGAGAGGGGAAAGAAAAGATAGGAAGAAAGGGATGCCTCCTCTTTTGTAGTAGGCATTCTTTTCCTCCAAAGTTCAATGCTTGGAACTCTTCCTAAGTTTTCTAGGAGGACTTCAGGCAAAGGCAGTGTGGGAATGAGATGGGAAGAATATTGAATGATTAGGATTAGAATAAGTAACTACCTGAATTTTTAAGTTCAACTTTATTTTGAAAATTGGATTGAACAGGAGAATGAAAGTTTTATAAATTTTGAATCTTAGATGTGAGATTTTATAGAAATAAAATTTGGTGGAAGTACACTCATAATTAGATTTTATCAAAAAATGGAATATAATGATACTAAGAACACTGAAAATAGAGTTCGAATGAGAAAGTTATGGAACTTTTAATTATAAGAGTATTTTGGTAATTTCACAAATAATATATTAATACATTTCAAAATTGGAAAGGGTCAAAATTAGAAGGGCCCTTTTTTTATAACAACATCCCCCTCATTTCCATCTCCTTCGTCAAAGGAGAAGGTCAGTGATCACACCACCCACAAGGAAGGCAGATCATCGACAATAAATATCTCGCCCTCCCCCATCTCACTCTTGTTTCATCCCCAAACTCCATCTTCTTTCCCTTTCCCTCTTCTTCTCCATCTCCCTCTGGTTACCTTCTTCTCCACCATTTTCTAGTAACCCAATATCCCAGTGAGCACAATTGACATATGCATGCACCGGATTTGCCCTCTTTGCTTCTCCTCCTCTCTCCAGCTAATAGGTAAGCTTTCTCCTTCACTTCCCTTTTATTTTCCCTTTTTCCACCATAAAACTCCTCTTACTGAACTGGCTTTTTAGATGAGTTTCACTAATGGACAAGATCCAGCAAACTCAATTGGGAACAATCTCAAGGATAGCTTAGATGGAAGATATGAGTTATCTGATGAGATTGTGGGACCCTAAAGCCCTAGAAACCCTAAAAACACCAGATTTTAGAAGCATCTTAAGCGTTGATTGGTGACCAAAAAGATCTGATATTCCATATTAGACTGTCTCATCTTCATCAGCCAGATCAGGTGACTAAAACTCTTCTCAGTGATGTGCAATGAAGATGAATCAGCTCGGCATGTTTCTATGCATATGAAGTGTGGGCACGATTGCAATTCAATCTATATGCAGCTGCGTCTTAAGAACCGAGATGCACCCTAGTGCTTACGGTCGCAAAGACACAGCAAAGCATTCCTAAAGCCATGTCCCATTCTGATGCATCCCAGTAACCTCATTTTGACGTGTTTTGATCTAGAATTTTAATTTGGACTGTTAAAAACATATTTAAACACACAAAATCTCTAATTCAAAAGGCTATATAAGTCCAATTTATGATTGAAAAGGTCTGTTGGATTCATCTTGACAATGCAAACATAACTATATAACAAAATTTAGGATCAAAGAATAATTTTAACTGATCATAACCTAAAAACTACAAAAACTCATAGATCTATAAGATCAAAGATGTTATGACCCCAAGTGATCAATTAGATAATGCAATAGATCTATATACACAGATCAACCCTAAATCAAGGACATCAATCCTTGGATCATAGATTTGATCATTTATAGATAGGATCAGAGTCTAGATCAATGGTCTAGGTTGTTGATCTATGAATTTAGTAGATGATCAATAGAGAAAGGGAAATAATACTTGGATTCTTACCCTTAAAAGATACCTAGGACCACATAAAGACCTTGAAGGAGGTATAAGATTCGAACTAAAGAAAAATACAAACAACATCTAAGTGACATCCTTGAGGTAGGTCATCTAATTCTACTAAGTTTTCAACTAAATTCCAAAAACTTAAATGATTTATTTGAAACTATTTTGGTGTTTAGTATGATTTTGAAATGATAATGAGATATGATATTCTTATAATGAGCATGCAAATTATTCTCATGATTCATGATCTTGACTGAAAATGCTACTACTTATATCTTCATAGCCCATTTTTATTCTTGAATGATATAACAATTTCATATATGCATTAATTTAATGTTTTGAAACAGGTTGTATAAATTGCATGATTTAGTATAGGTTAAACCTTGAATAATTCTATGATGCTTGAATTTGGAATACATGTATATATCTATCTTTTTCAGGCTAGTAAGTCTGGTGGGTACTATGCTAAGAGGTTGTACGAGTTTGGCCTCTTGGCCTCTAACCACCAAAGAGGGTAGGTATTTATGCCCAAAGAGGCATCTATTTTTTTCAACTATTGTGGTAGGGAAATGACCACCAGAGCTGTTCTTGGCACCCTTTGCGAGACATATCCATAGTCACCGTGGAGGATGTGGTGGCTGGTCTCTAGATACTAGAGATGCATGATTCAGAGAGTTGGTCGCTAGCATAGTGGTCCCTATGATTTTTGTTTTATATCGCCATGCATATTGCCTTGTGATGGTCCTTAGATGAGTACTCATGACCAGTAGGCTGATGTGTTCGCCGAGATACCCACATGCATAATAGTTGTCGTAGGATTGAGATTCTAGCATCTAGTTTGATCGATTAGTACATTAAGAATTTAGTAATGTTTATATTATTGATTGATTGATTTTTTTGGCAAAATTACTTGGATATATAAATGTGCAAATGATTTATACATGAATACCCATGTATTCATAAGATGGTTGCATGATTTTATTACCTGAGAGACCCTTTTTAAAATTATCCATGTTGTATGCTGTGTTTTCAAATAAGTAGTATTGATCACCTATTGGGTATGAGAAATACTCAACCAAACCTATTTTTACAGATCAGCTCAACCAGGATTAGAGGAAGCTTCAGGAAGTTTTAGTGTTATGATCAAGTGTTCGTAGTTAAAGACAAGTGTGAATGTAGTTGTCCCAGAACTGCTAGTGACATTTTAGTATTTAATGTAAATTGACTTTAAGTGATAATTATTAAATTGGGCTATGATTAACAATCTTGGGAATATTAAATTATCCATTTTTAATTTTTTTTAAATTGTCATGACATGCTTCATTTATTAATGATGTTAAATCATTATCTATTTGTTTGAAATAAATGATGATACTCGCAGTTTTCATGAATGAATTTCAAATAAAAAGAAATTTCTGCTGCCAATATTTTGCAAAACTATTTTTAAATAGAGATCGATCTCACAAGAGAAAGCTTGTTGTTTTAAATTGCATTACAAAAATTCAAGTCTTCACAGTTGGTATCAGAGCCCAAGTTTAAGTTATTCAAACCAAAGTTATGAAATAATAACTTATAGTCAGTTTACATCAGTAGGAAAATTTTAGATTAGCATGATAGAATTCCTCAAAAGGAGTATGTTACTCTTGTAAAATAGATGCCACTTAAGAGAACAGGGAACAGGAGGTGCAGCTCAAAAACATGTCAATTCCCCTACTGATTCCTCTAGATCAGGAAATGGGATGGTTGAAGCCTCTCAGCTCTTCATGCAACATATGGGGTAGTTTATACATAATCAACCACAAGCACCTATAGTAAGAACCTCATCACCAGAGAGGATTGCTGACTAGACAAAGGCCCAACTTGAATGATTTTAGAAGATGGACCCATCATTCTCTAGTGAAGAGGAGTCAACAACAGTAGAGAAGTGGATCTTTGACATTGAAAAGTTGTTCAAAGCAATGAAAATTCTTGAAGAAAGGTAGGTGGCTATGTCCACTTTTGTCCTAAAAGGTGAAGTTGGTTTTTGGTGGGAAACAACCAAAAGGATGTACTTCAATGATAGTAATGCTATTCCTTGGGAGGATTTATTACCCACAACATGTACAAAAGCAAAAGGAGAAGGAATGAAAGGATCTTGAACTAGGCAGCCGATCCGTGAATCAATATGAAAATTAGTTTACATGTCTTCATATATTTACACCCAACATTTATGCCACTAAAGAAAATGCTACAGAGAAGTTTGTTGATGGGTTAAACCCAAGACTAAGGAGCAAAGTGATTGGGTTTCAACCAACCACCATGGCAAAAGCAGTGGAAATGGCATCTCTTTTTGAAAAGGATTTTCAAAGTGCATAGATAGACAAGAAAGAGAAGGAGAAGAGTACCAATATCAGTGGACAATTCAACAAAGGCAAAAGACCCATTCAGTCTTCTAGATCTCGATACTCATATAAACAACAATTCAACAATAAAGGAAGAACACTAAAATCTAGAGCTTGCCCATAATGCAATAAAAATATCACCTAGGCAAACTTTGCACCTTGCCCCATTTCAAATATTTTATCTATGGAGAAGCAGGATACATAGCCACAAACTGCCCTAAGAAGAGGAGAGAAGAAGAGCATAAAGCATATTAGATTCCTCGAAGCCAGGAACGCGTGTTTGCCATTACTTCAGGATAAGCTCAGGCATTTAATGTAGTAGTAGAAGGTATACTTCACATCTGTGATAGACCTGCTAGAGTATTGTTTGATACTAGTTCAAGACATTCTTTTATATCATGCTAGTTTGCTTCTCATATTCATGATATAGTCCAGCACTTAAAATTCTACTTAGAAGTTATTCACCCTTGGGATTGTCCATTGCCACACAAACATACTTTCAGGATGTTTTGATTGTGATTGAGGGAAAACAAATGAACATGTATTTAATCCACCTGGATATGATAGACTTTGATGTCATACTTGGGACAGATTGGTTAGCCTTACATCATGCAACTATTGACTATTGAAAGAAGAAAATCATTTTTAATATTCCTAGAGAAGTGGTGGTATCATTGCTCAAGGATGGTAATGCTTGTTAGTTAAGATAGAGACTACTGAGGTTACAAAGCCTACATTAGAAGAAGTGGCTATAGTTTATGAATTTCCAGATGTGTTTCCTAAGGACTTACCAAGGTTACCACAAAAAAGGGAGATAGATTTCACTATTGACTTGATACCTTGCACAGCCCCTATCTCTGAGGCACTGTACCGGATGGCTCCAACAGAATTACAGGAGTTAAAGACCCAACTACAAGAATTTTTAAACAAAGGGTTCATTAGACCCAGTGTATCTCTTTGGGGAGCACCAGTCCTTTTTGTTAAAAAGAAGGATGGATCAATGAGACTTTGCATTGACTATTGAATGTTGAACAGGGTCAAAGTGAAAAATAAATAAATATCCTTTACCATGTATTGATGACTTATTCAATCAACTCTAGTTAGCTCGTGTCTTCTCCAAGATCAATTTATGATACAAATACCATCAATTCATAATCAAGGAAGAGGATATTTCAAAGACAGCATGCAGACCTAGGTACGAACACTATAGTTTAGGGTGATGTAATTTGGCTTGACAAATGCCGCAGCTGCATTTATGGATCATATGAACTAAGTATTCAAAGCATATCTAGATAAATTTATTATAGTGTTTTTGGATGATATTCTGATCTACTCAAAAAATTTTGAGGAACACCGAGAACACTTACAACTAGTACTAGATACACTTAGAACGTAATAATTGTATGCAAAGTTTAGTAAGAGTGAATTTTGGTTGAAGGATGTGAATTTTTTAAGTCATGTTATCTCTAAACATGGCATTGTAGTCGACCTAGCAAAAGTTGAAGCAGTGGAAGAAAGAGATACACCTAGGATAATGATAGAAATGAGGAGTTTTCTAGGCCTTTGTGGGGTATTACTGTAGGTTCATTGAAGGATTTTCATGCATTACCTTACCCATAACCAAATTGACAAGAAAGGATGTGAAGTTCATATGGGATGATGTGTGTAATGAAAGTTTCAAAGAATTAAAGAGGAAGCTAACTACTGCACCTATACTCATGCTACCATCTAGAAGTGGAGGATTCGAGATCTATAATGATGCTTTCGGGAATGGACTGAGATGTGTGCTTATGCAAAATGGGAATGTGATCCCCTATGCCTCTTGACAATTGAAAAGATATGAGGTAAACTATCCTACCCATGACTTGGAGCTTGCTATGATAGTTTTTGCCTTAAAGATCTAAAGGCACTATTTATACGAAGAAAAGTTTGAAGCATTCACAAATCACAAAAGTCTTAAGTACATCTTTTTACAATAAGACTTGAAATTGCAACAGAAGAGATGGATAGAGTATTTGAAGGATTATGACTTCTCTATTCAATACCATCCAAGGAAGGTTAATGTAGAAGTAGATGCTTTCAGTCGAAAAATGTAAGAAATGTGTACAAGCTTACTTTCCAAGAGATGGAAGTTGCTCTAAGAGGTAACAGAATGCAGACCCGAAGTAGGTCATGAGAGATCCTTCATAGTGAATTTGATCGTGAGATCCACTATTAATGAGAAAGTTAGGCAAATGCAAAAAGATGATGCCAAGGTACAAGCATTAGTTGGGAAACTAGGGTTCACCAAGGAGATAGATGACAATGTTCATATGCAAGGGAGATTGGTAGTGTGAGCTAATGATGAAATAAGGTAAGAAATTCTTCGAGAAGCACCTCATTCTAAGTATACTATTCATCTTGGTGGCATAAAGATATATCAGGACTTGAAGAGACATCTCTGGTGGAATGATATGACAAAGGAGTAGGAGAATTTGTAGCATGATGCTTGACTTGTCAGCAAGTCAAGGCTGAACACCAGAGATCAGCAGGATTGCTGCAACCACTCAAGCTTCTAGAATCAAAGTGGAACCATATTATAGTGGATTTCATAGGGGAATTGCCCAAGACACCAAGGGGACATGATATGATATGGGTAATTGTAGATCGTCTAACCAAATCAATGCACTTTCTCCTAGTCCAAAAAAATCAATCTACTAATAGCCTATCTCAATTATATATTAAGGAAGTGGTGAGTTTGCATGAGATACCACTAAGTATCATTTCTTATCGGGATAGTTGTTTCACCTCACAGTTATGGAAGGCAATACAGAAGTCATTGGGATCTTCATTAAATTTCAACAAGTCCTTCAACCCTCAGACCAATGGCCAATGTGAATGGATGATTCAAACATTGGAGGACATGCTGAGGGCATGCACAATTGACTGGGAGTGGGGATGAGAGCTAACCATTAGTTGAATTTGCATACAACAATAGTTTCCATTCAAGCACTGGTATGGCTCTATATGAAGCACTCTATGGGAGACCTTATTGTCATCCCATATAATGGAATGAAGTGAGTGAAAATAGAATTATACAGTCATAGTTGGTAGGACAATGTGCAACCAAGGTGAAACTTATTTGGAGAGGACTTCTCATAGCTCAAAGTCGACAAAAGAGTTATGTTGATAAACGACAAAGACAATTGGAATTTGAAGTTGGAGAACCATGTGTTCTTGAAGATTTCTCCGACTAAGGGTGTTACAAGGCTTGGGATGAAAACAAAACTCAGTCCTCAATTTATTGGTCCATTCGTCCTGGATAGAATTAGGTTGGCAGCATCCAGACTAGCCTTGCCACCAAAGTTATTGGAAGTTCACAATGTTTTTCATATATCCATGTTGTAAAAATATATACTGGATCACACATGTCCTTCAGTGAGTGTTAGATGAGTTACAACTAGACTTGACTTTGGAAACAAAACCCATTCAAATTCTGGACAAGAAGGTCAAAGAAGTTGTGAAGTAAAGAAATTTCACTAGTTAAAGTTCTATAGAGGAATGCATCTACTGAAGCGAAAACCTAGGAAGGTGAATCACCGACAATAAATATCTCCTTCCCCTCCCTTATCACAATCTTCTTCCATCCCCGGACTCCATCTTCTTTCCCTCTCCCTCTTCTTCTCTGTCTCCCCCCATTACTTTCTAACTAGCAAGTAAGCTTTCCCCTTCACTTCCCTTTTCTTTTCCCTTTTTTCCGCCATAAAACTCCCCTTACCACACTAGTTTTCTATCGAATTTCACTAGTGGACAAAATCTAGTAAACTCAGTTGGGAACCATCTCAAGGACAACTCAAATGTAAGATCTGAGCTGTCTGATAAGATTGTGGGATCCCAAAAACTTAGAAATCCTAAAAATAATGGATTTTAGAAGCATCCTAGGCATTGATCAATGACCAAAAAGATTTGGCTATCCAAATTGGACTGTTTCATCCCAGTTGGCCAAATTAGATGACCACGATGCTTCTTAGTGATGTGCGACGAAGATGCATTTGCTCAGCGCATCTCCATGTTGCAACGTGTGCAGGTGCGGTGGTGGTTTGACTAGGATGTAGTTGCGTCCTAGGGACCAGGACGCAACCTGGTGCCTCATGGTCGACAAGACACACTAACGGTTCTAGAAGGCACATCTCAGTAACCTCATTTTGATGCATTTTTATTTAGAATTTTAATCTAGACAATTAAACATATCTGAAACACAAAATCACTAATTTAGAAGGCTATACAAGTCTAATTTATGATCAAAAAGGTTCGTTGAATTCATCTTAACAATGCAGATCTAATTACATAATAAAATTTAGGATCAAAGAACAATTTTAACTGATAATAACCTAGACACTATAAAAATCTCATAGATATATAAGATCAAAGATGATTAGACTCTAAGAAGTGATCAATTAGATAATGTACAAGATCTATATACCTAGATCAATCCTAAATTAATGTAATGCCCCGACCAATTTACGCTAATGAATTGGACATTCTATAAGAAATGAAAAGTTCACTTTTTGGAGATAAGGGTATTTTGGTCATTTCACTATTCACCCTGACTGGACCCAGAAATTTGGTCCTAAGAGTAGTACTCTTAGCTGAGTCTCAGAAAAAGGAATCCAACAAGACCAAAATCACTCAAAACAGAGTTAAAATGGGCAAGTTATGGCCCTTTGAAGTTCAAGTGCAAAAGTGTAATTTACATTAAAAACGGATTTAGCCTAAGAAACACAGGGGCCCGTTTTGATACGGGCACCCCTCTTCTTCAACCTCCTAGAGGGTTCTAGAACGGCAGTGTTTAGGGGAGAAACCACCGCCATTCTGGAGGTTTCTCCACTGGCGGTAAGAACCCCCTCCAGAACCCTCTTTTAGCTTTATAAATAGAGCTCTTGAGCGCCTCTAATGGCAGCCCAAAAGCTTGGGAGAAACCCATCATGGAGAAGCAAACAAGAGGAGAAAATGTGGGAAAAACCCAGCCACGAACCAGGTATGCCCAAAACCCATCTCCCCCTTAGTCCTAGGCTAAGTTTCCCCAAGTTGTTGCATGAAAAACCATGCAAAACGAGGCTCTAGGGAGCCACAAAGGACCCAGGGATGATGCCTGGGGTGCACTCGTTTGACAGGGTCGAACCAGGGTGTCCCTAGGAAGCCTAGGTCCCTGTCTGACGGGCGCGTCCGTGGACGCGCCCGTAATTGAGAACAACGGGCGAAAGCCTGGTGCATCTGGAGACGCGCCCACTGGGGCACATGCCACTGACGCAGAACATGTTAGCGTCCTGGGCTTCCACCTCTTAAGGGCCTTTTATGTACATGTGATATTAAAAAGCCCATAACTTGAATTCCAGGGCTCCGATTGAGGTGCCACAATAGGCGTTGTGTCCATATCGACGATGCAAACACACTCAAACCATAAAATACCTGATCAAGGCCCTATCTAAGGTGGGCATGACCCTTAAACCATAATAGTGGCACGGGGCCACTAAACCTTTGTAAAATTGATTATACCAAGGCCCAATTAGGGACCTTAGGAGACCCTTAGGCATGGGAATGAACCCTTAATTCCAAGAGGTCAGGGGTGGCCTCCCAGCCTCTACCACTATTTGGTGGAATGGGTACCATGCCCAAAAAGGGCACGTCCCTTCTTCGACTGCATGTGGTACAAGGGGCTACCACTGGTGTCACGGCACTGGGTCGAAGTGTCATATGCCCCGTGGAGGCTATGACCTTGTGTCCCTAGGTACCCGGGGACCACACAGCGGCGAGGTCATGGGCATAGTGGGCCCTATGGTTTGAGGATTTACTTGCATTGCATATGGCATGACATGAGGTTGGTCGACCATACCATATATCCATGAGTTGGATTCAGTTGAGCATCTTATGCATATCATTATGTTTATGATATATATATGATACTTTCAACTTGGATTATGCGATTCTTTAAGTCGTCAGTATTTCAATTCGACAATGGTTTTTAGTATCGATATTGAACATGAGTGTTCAAACATGCACATATTTTAAAGAGCATATGATTTTAAACATAGCATGCATTGTAAAACTAGTAGTGATAGACTCCCACTGAGTATAGTATATACTCACCCAATCCTTAACATTTTTTCAGGACAGCTCCATTCACAAGTAGAAGACGCCTCAGGAAATGTTAGTGCTAAGAGCAAGTAAATCAAAAGAGACAATTATACATGTAAGTAAATACTCTACCCTTTGGATATGTATTTATATGAATTCTGATTGAAATTTGTGAGTCAGATTTGGATAGACCTGGGAAAACAATTATGATTTCTGAAGTTTTTCAAAAACTACTTTGGTTGTTGTGAAAGCAAATGACACTCAGGGTTTTCAAAATGAGTTTAAAACAAAGGATTTTCCACTGCATTGCATGGTTTTTATAAAATGGTTTTCAAATAGGGATGCATCTCGCCTTAGGAATTAGATATTGCATTTAAAAATGCATGAGAAAACCCGGGTCGTCATAGTTGGTATCAGAGCCAGGTTTTATCCTTTCACAACCAGTCCAGCATGTCCAAGGGTCATAGACAATAGAGAAAATCAAGAAGAAGTAGTATAAATAGAAGTAGTAGAGATGATTACTTCCATTTGAGGATTACAATATTAATGGTCAAGGCATGTCACCATAAACAAATAGGTGAAAAAGGAGATGGGTCTAGCAAATACTTAGATATTGGATGGCTTAAATCTTATCAATAAGGATTGTCGTGCAGTGGTGCAAATAGGTAAACTCATAGATAAATTAGATTATGATAAGAATGATGATGGAAGATGTTAGTGAACTTGTTAGAAGGTAGTTCTGACCTGCAATAAAGTAATCTCATCAAAGGTGAGAAAATTGAAGAACCTAGATGGCTATCTTACCATCATAAAGAATATCAGAATATGAGTACACTATCACAAGGATATGATCTAAGTATGATAGGGGATGTAAAAGATAGACTTTGAGAAGATGTTGATGATAATCTAAGAGGGATGAGAATGTAAGATGATATTAGGAGATAACTATGACTCGTGCTAGATCACAAAGGTATGGATCCTGAAGGACTTAGCTCAATTTTTGATAGCTTCATTGGAGTCTTATGAAGAGTGAAGTGCTATCGAATAATGACAACCTGAGTATAATGGAGCAGATCAGAAGATGTGTGCAATTGACATATTATGTGATTAAGAGAAACATAACATGAATACGATAAGGAAATGAATTCGACTGAGTTATCAAAAGATTTTGATGATAATACTAAGGATGATAATAAATTAATTCTAACATGAACTTATAAGAGAAGTATAGCATGACCAAAATGCCAATGCCATTATTAAGACATTGTATGAATTTTATTGAGGCTACAAGCAATTAACGATGTCAATGATCTTAAGACAGTTTAGAATTTCTTAGAAGCATTCAGTTTATCATATCTGTTAAGTAAAGGAGTAGATGTAGTATCGAGTATATGCAATAAAGCACATGAAGACAATGATCTAGGTAGACAAAAGTGAGTATTTTGAAGAAAAGAAAGAAAGAGATAGAGATGTAACCACCAATATTCAATGAATATTGAACATTCAAAAGAAAAAGGTCATGACTTTATTGAGGAAAGAATAGATCCATAGAAATCTTTCATCTTGAATCATCTGGGACGATAAACCAATCAAATTCAAAGGAATAATAATAGTTGAGTTGGCAATGATGTTATTGTAAATGCGTATAAAAGAGAGAAAGCATATGGGGTTTAAGACTTTGAGTAGAGTATCGAATTTCAGGAGATTATGCGACAAGAAATTTTCAAAGAGGAATGGTGACCAACTAGAAATTAAATTCTACAAATGGTTTGATGTCTATATCAATTATTGCAATTAGAATCTTATCAAATCCATTAGCTTATAAGGAACACCAATGGATATAGTCCATAAAAAGAAAATTTTGAGGATATCCTACCTTGCCACTACATGAGTAAATAAAGGAATTAAGCCGGGACAGTGACTTGTCCATTTGTCTTTCTTCAGCAAGTAGGGTACCATCAAGGATCGAATTGAGGTCTTGCTATTATAGATTGGAAGAGCAAATATCTTAAGACCATTATTTAGTCATTACCTTTAGAGTACTGTTGACTAAATAAAGGTATCCCACCCTATTTAATCAAATATGTTTGTAGTCGAAGTCATATACTCAGAGGGATATTATAAGTATTTAGACATGAGTTTTACCTAAAAGAAGTTACTTGTTAGACTAAGTCATTTGAGGGTATGAGGTCAGTTGACTAGGCCACATCATGGAGGAGCTATGAGTACAATAAAAACAATAACAACTAAGACAGAAGCAAAAATAAGGAGCGATCTCCACCAGTGAGACATATTTTTCCAAACCTGAATAGATAACATGACAAACCATAGAAATCATTGTGGGTCTGAAAGATGCTGTTGACTTGGATTGAAAAGAAAGGTAGATAAGTACCGATCACTTTAGAGACCCTTAAGCTTATGACAAAGATATATCTGGAAAGAGATCAATAGGTAATCAAATAAAATCTTTCTATATGTCTACGAAAATGTTCCATGCTTACCTGAGTGTTTTTCAAATTTGATGATTTAACAGCTTCAACATAACTTGATGTAGTAGCTATTGAACGAGAACTGCTATTGTAAGCTAAGTATGAGGGAACACTTGAAAATCACTACTTATGAGGATACCTCCTGACAATACATACTGCATGGTTGACAATAAAGCCTTGATAAAAGATTGAACAATATATTGACATAGGGGATGAAAGGAGAAAAGGTGAGATGGCTAGCACACTATAAGGTGAAGATTCGATGTATGTTGCCTTTAGACAAAAAAGTTAGTTGTTATGTATACCAAGTACGAAAAATCAATTGAAGGAATTTCCTAAGGACTAACCCTACTGGATTGAGTATAGGACTTTTGGACTAAAAGGTTAACGAAGAAAATCATCAAGCAAGGAAATGATAAAAAGGCTGATGACAAAGGATTCAACCATGACCTAGTAAGGGTACTCGGTTATGAATAGGAGACTTTTTGCTTTGCATAAATGGGAACATTATTGAAAATCCTAATGAAAAATTGATGTGAATAGTGAGATAGGCCTCTGGATGAGAACATTTGACCCATGATGATGAATCGACCATTAACATTTGACATGAGAAAAGCATTTAATGAATTCAATAATTATGAAACTGGATATAGAGTTAGGATATTTTACATTCAGTATATGATAGGGTCCTCGATGGAAGATGCTACTAATTAGCTTTCATGGTTTTATTTTGAATGTAACTTTGGTCGAGGAATCAAGTCACATATGGAAAAAGATAGACAGTTGAAATTCGAAGTTAATCAAGGGTTTGACTATAGAGCACATGATACCATGTCAGTTATTGAAGTATCTTGGGGACAAATATAAAAGATAAGAAGCAAAGTTAGACACAATAGAAAGAAGGTAACTTTTTCTTGACTCTCACTAATGACATATAACCAACCATTAGAAGGAGATGTGGATGATGAAGAGATCACTAGATGAAAGACAAGAAGAAAAAGGGATTATCCTATGATATTCAAAATGAAATAGGAGGAATAAGATCATATGATCTCAAAGAAGTATGAAGTAATTTATATACGAGTAGGAGAGTATGGTCATCTAAGGAGACTATCTTATACATGATCAGAGGAATATGAGCATCTAAGGATGGGTAATACAGATAGAAACCAATAATGATAAACTGGCACGCATGGGACTATGTATTAGAGTACACAGCGAAAGCTGACCATATATACTTGAAGAAAACGGATGAGATATATTGACTCAATATATATATGTAAGGCCTTGTGATAAATTGAGGTTGAGCCTAGATTTGATTCCTAAGGGGAGAATGCATTCACCAAGAAGTTATCTAAGAGACAAAATACCTTGAGGATGATAATTTATGGAATTTTGAGGATGAAATTCTTTTAAAGGGGTAATAATGTAATGCCCCGAGCAATTTACGCTAATGAATTGGACATTCTATATGAAGTGAAAAGTTCACTTTTTGGAGATAAGGGTATTTTGGTCATTTCACTATTCACCCTAACTGGGCCCAGAAATTTGGTCCTGAGAGTAGTACCCTTAAGTGCGTCTCGGAAAAAGAAATCCAACAAGATCAAAATCACTCAAAACGGAGTTAAAATGAGCAAGTTATGGCCCTTTGAAGTTCAAGGGCAAAAGTATAATTTATATTAAAAACGGATTTAGCCTGAGAAACACAGGGGCCCGTTTTGATACGGGCACACCTCTTCTTCAACCTCCTGGAGGGTTCTAGAAGGGCGGTGTTTAGGGGAGAAACCACCACCATTCTGGAGGTTTCTCCACTGCCATTCAATGGCGGTAAGAACCCCCTCCAGAACTCTCTTCTAGCTTTATAAATAGAGATCTTGGGCGCCTCTAATGGCAGCCCAAAAGCTTGGGAAAAACCCATTGTGGAGAAGCAAACAAGAGGCGAAAACATGGGGAAAACTTGGCCACGAACCAGGTATGCCCAAAACCCCTCCAAACCCATCTCCCCCTTAGTCCTAGGATAAGTTTCCCCAAGTTGTTGCATGAAAAACCATGCAAAACGGGGCTCTAGGGAGCCACCAAGGACCCAGGGACGGTGCCTGGGGTGCACTGGTTCGACAAGGTTGAACCAGGGTGTCCCTAGGACGCCTAGGTCCCTGTCAAACCAAAACGCATACTGCAGACGTGCCCGTTGGGGCGCAGAACGCGTTAACATCCCGGGCTTCCACCTCTTAAGGGCCTTTTATGTACATGTGATATTAAAAAGCCCATAACTTGAATTCTAGGGCTCCGATTGAGGCGTCGCAAAAGGCGTTGTGTCCGTATCGACGACGCGGACACACTCAAACCATAAAATACCTAATCAAGGCCCTATCTAAGATGGGCATGACCCTTAACCATAATAATGGCCCGGAGCCACTAAACCTTTGTAAAACTGACTATACTAAGGCCCAATTAGTGACCTTAGGAGACCCTTAGGCATGACAATGAACCCTTAATGCCTAAGTGGTGTGGTAAACTATTCTAAAACTTATAGAAATAGGCCAAGATAACCTTATTCCCCTAAACCATGTTCAGGAGCATACGAGGACAAGGGGTTTAGTGTGATCTAGCCAGGTAGGTGCTCTATCGCTACTAGACTTTTTAAAAAAAAGAGCCCATGATTGTTTTGAGAATGCATGTTCTAAGTATAAATTATATGACTTGTTTAGCATGACTAAAATTTATGACTTGTTTAGCATATAAATGAATACAACATGCATATGATAAATACATTATGCATAGACATGTTTTGCAAACAATTACATGATTTGTGGTTATTGAGTTGTGAAAAAAGTTGCATGTCCTTGAGGGTTACCAAAAGACGCTGGGTAGGCAATTGTGAGGGTTAGGCAGTTGTGAGGGACCCAAAGAGGACTGGTTTTGAAAAAGAGGTTTTCGCTTGTTTGATCTTATATGATTTGGACTAATAAGCTCGTGGGCACTATGCCGAGAGGTCTGGGGTGGACTCCCAGCCTCTACCACTATTAGGTGGAATGGGTACCACGCCCAAAAACGGCATGTCCCTTCTTTGACTGCATGTGGCACAGGGGACTACCACTGGTGTCACGGCACTGGGTTGAAGTGTCATATGCCCCGTGGAGGCTATGACCCTGTGTCCCTAGGTACCCGAGGACCACACGGCAGTGAGGTCGTGGGCACAGTGGGCCCTATGGTTTGAGGATTTACTTGCATTGCATATGGCATGACATGAGGTTGGTCGACCATACCATATATCCATGAGTTGGATTCAGTTGAGCATCTTATGCATATCATTATGTTTATGATATATATATGATACTTTCAACTTGGATTATGCGATTCTTTAAGTCCTCAGTATTTCAATTCGACAATGGTTTTTAGTATCGATATTGAACATCAATGTTCAAACATGCACATGTTTTAAAGAGCATATGATTTTAAACGTAGCATCAATTGTAAAACTAGTAGTGATAGACTCCTACTGAGTATAGTATATACTCACCCAATCCTTAACATTTTTTTAGGATAGCTCCATTCACGAGTAGAAGATGCCTCAGGAAATGTTAGTGCTACGAGTAAGTAAATCAAAAGAGACAATTATACATGTAAGTAAACACTCTACCCTTTGGACATGTATTTGTATTTATTTATAGTTGGGCTATGAACTGTGACTAGATAGACCTGGGAAAACATTTATGATTTCTGAAGTTTTTCAAAAACTACTTTGGTTGTTGTGAAAGCAAATGACACTCGGGGTTTGCAAAATGAGTTTAAAACAAAGGATTTTCTGCTGCATTGCATGGTTTTTATAAAATGGTTTTCAAATGGGGATGCATCCCTCCTTAGGAATTAGATATTGCATTTAAAAATGCATGAGAAAACCCGGGTCATCACAATGGAGGACATCAATCCTTGGATCATAGATCTAATCATTGATAGATAGGATCAGTGTCTAGATCAATGCTCTAGGTTGTTGATCTATGAATCTTACTGATGATCAATAGAGAATAGAAAATAATACTTGGATTCTTACCCTTGAATTATACTCAAGACCCCACAAAGACCTTGAAGGAGATTTAAGATTCGAACTAAAAAAAATGCGACCAATACCTAAGTGACATCATTGAGACAAGTAGTTTAATGCTAGTAAGTTTTCAACTGAATTCCAAAATTCAAACCATTCACTTGAAACTATTTTCATGTTTAGTATGTTTTCAAATGATAATGAGATAAGGTATTCTTATAATGATCATGCAAATTATTCTCATGATTCATGATCTTGATTGAAAATGCTACTACTTATATTTTTCATAGCCCATTTTTATTCTTGAATGATATAATAATTTCATATATACATTAAATGCATGTTTTGAAACAAGTTGCATAAATCACATGATTTAATATATGTTAAACCTTGCATAATTCTATGATGCTTGAATTTGGACCACATGTATATATCTATCTTTTTTAGGCTAGTGATCCTGGTGAGCACTATGCTAAGAGTTGTAAGGATTTGGCCTCCCAGCCTCTAACCACCAAAGGTGGTAGGTATCCGTGCCCAAAGAGGCACCTATTTTTCTTAACTACTGTGGTAGGGAAATGACCACTAGAGATGTTCATGACACCCTTTTCGAGACATATCCACACTCATTATGGAGGCTGCAGTGGTTGATATCAAGATACTAGAGACGCACGATTCAGAGAGCTGGTCATGAGCATAATAGTCCTTATGATTTCTATGTTTGTATCGCCATGCATATTTCCTTGCAATTGTCTTTAGAATAGTACTTGTGACCAATTGACTAATGTGTTTGCTAAGATACCCATGAGCATAATATATGTTGTAGGGTTGAGATTCTAGCATCTGGTTTGATTGATTACTGCTTCAAGAATTTAGTAATGTTTATATTATTGATTGATTGATTGAGTTTTTTGGAAATTGTATTACTTGAATATATAAATGAGCAAATGATTTATACATGAAAACCCATTTTTACATAATATGGTTGTATGATTTTATTACCTGAAACACCCTTCTTAAAATTATGCAACATGCATGTACTGTTTTCAAATTAGTAGTATCAGATCATCTATTGGGTATGAGAAACACTCAACTGAACATATTTATATAGATCAGCTCAAGCAGGATTAGAAGAAGCTTCAGGAAGTTTTAGTGCTACGATCAAGTGAGTGAAGGTAAAAACTTGTGAATGTAGTTGTCCTAGAACTAGTAGTGATCATTTCAATATTTTATGTAAATTGACTTTAAGTGATTATTATTAACTTGGGCTATGATTAACAATCTTGGGAACAGTAAATTATCCATTTTTAAATATTTTTATAAATTTCCATGGCATGTTTCATTTATTAATGATGTTATATCATTATCTATTTGTTTGAAATAAATAATGATACTTGAGGTTTTCATGAATGAATTCCAAAGAAAAATAAAGTTTTGTTGCCATTATTTTACAAAATTGTTTTTAAATAAAGATTGATCTAGCAAGAAAAAGCTTGTTATTTTAAATTGCATTATAAAAACCCGGGTCATCATAGAATATGGGTGGCTCCCTAGGGTTTTATTAAAAAGGCAATGAATGAAGGACTGGTGGGAGGTAAGGTAGGAGACACCTCTTTTTAGGAGGGGGTGTCTCTCCCTTATAAAAATCATGGAAGACTTGTGGAAATTAGAAGGAGATGTGGATGAGGTAAGAGAGAGAAGGTGAGGTGGAGAGTAGAAATTATGGTGATTGGCTAGGCTAGAGGGAAATTACGATGGTGGTGGAGTGGATGAGGTGAGGAGGGGAAGGAAGCTACTATTTTGTAGGAGTTTCACGTGGAACTCCTTCCTCTAAATTATCTCGTGTTGAAAGGAGTTAAAAAGAGGAGGAAATGTGGGGAGAATAGGATAGGAAAGAGACAAGGAAGAGAGGTGGGAAGAGCTGATTGGCTAAGTAGTTTCCTAAGAAGGTGGAGATAGGTTAGGTGACACTAGGATTGGTTAGCTAGATGAAATGGAAGTTTAGAAAGGTGGAAGAGTCTTAAAAACATAGGACTCTTGGCTGGAAAGTAAAGTTCATAGTTTCTCTTAATGGTGAAGTGGAAAGTGAGATAAAGTGGGGAAAACATAATAAAAATGGAGTGGAATCTTCCTATTGGTCTATATGTTACCTTATCTAAGTGAATTTTCCCTCAATTATTTTCAAAATAACCCTAGAAATCGCAAAGATATTTCTTTGAATTTTCCTCTAATCCTAACCTTTTGTGTAACTTGGTTCATGTGGCATGATGGCTAACTTTGAGAGCTCCATTGGCTTGGTTTCATGGCTAGCTTTGGGTGCTTTCATGGCTTAGCTTGGTGGCTCAATTCCTTAACTTTGGTGGATGGCTAGGTCCCTTAGCTTGTCACCTTCTTCATGCTTTGGTAGCTTATGTGAATCCCATTCAAAGGTGGTGGACTTTGCATATCTTTTGGATGGGCTCACTTTGACCACCTTTGACTCATCCAATTACATTTTTTGCATGTTTTAAGCTGATGTTGATCCTTGATCTCATGTTACATTGATGACTTTTAGGCTTTGACTCAATCATTCGATCTTTATCTTTAATTTTTAATCTCGATTGATCTCGGCCGATGGATCATCATCTCACTTCCTACAAAAAAGAAAAAGACTCTAATTGAAACCTAGAAAAATATGATTATTGATATACTTCCCTTGGATTATCCTCTGAACCTACAAAATATCAAATTTTTGAGTCATTAGGTAAAAAATACATGTGTTATAATTTTTGGCCAAATTCCCTAATTTACCCCTATAAGTTATAACATATGGATACCTAATTAGGTGATTTTAGTACAAAATTGGGCACTTATCACTCTGTACCTTATAGGGTTTGCAAAATCTTAGGCAAAACCTAGCATGCAATTCAAAATGCATAACACATAGTAGCTTTCTTTCAAGGTAAAAATAAACATCAAAACATGAGTTGCATATTACCTTTCTCTCAAACTAAAACCAAACATCAATGCATTATTCTAAAAACCCAATAAAAATAAGAATTGCAAGGGCATTATTTTATCCAAAAAGTGAACATTCAAAGCATTAACTCATAGTCTAAAACTTGCCATTCTCTAGGTTTAGTAACATGCTAAACCAACTTGACAAGTGTCAATTTTGGGATTTTAAAACCTGTGATTTAGAGGGCTTAGAAGCATGCTAAAATCCAACTTGTCAAATACCAACTTTAGGATTTCAATGGCATTATTTACTAGGTATAATTTACAATAAAAAAAATATGTCTTCTATAGAGCTTCCAATTAGGCAAAATAACAACACATTCAAAATTGTCAATTACATGCATATCTTGAGACCCTCAATGTCAATCATCAGGCATCTATTTGGGAAAAAAATTAGACATAAATGCATAGCCATGTGCTAAAACTATAGACATCAAGTCTCAATTGAAACAAAGAATACATCACTTATATGTGCATAACTACAAATCCATAAACCCTTTTTATAAATCTCCCAAAAAAATTCAAACTTGTTGAAAACTTACCAGTTCTAGATCCACCTACTCCTTATGATGGTTTCATGAAGTTTTCTTGCATTTTCCCTCAGCCTTTTCCCTCCCTCTTCATTCTCTTTCCCTGCCTCTATCTCTCTCTCCTACATTTCTTTTCTTCTCCATTTTCCCTCTTCTTCTCCTCTTTTTTCTTTCTTTCTTTCTTTCTTTCTTCATAGTCCCTACCATCTTCCTAAACATGTCATACTCCCTCACATTGAGACTATGATGGTTTTCCTTATGTTGCTTGGCTGCCAAGGTAGGATGTCTAGGAGTATCAACTCCATTTGTTAAAAATGTAGAAACCAAATTGAGAGGGGTGCCATTATCAATTCCTATACTTGACACACCCATAACATATGCTCATCATTTAATTGTTATGTTAGAAAAAACTAAATTTTCATGGTTGAGGAAAAATATTGTTCTTCATTAATGGCAAAAATAGTTACAAAATTTTGGCTTTTTATAGGCTATACATATGGTTGAACATCATAAGCCCTAGTGGTCAATAGTCATAGCCATGCTGTTGTTATTAAAGGGATTGACTAGTGAGTTTTATGTTGACATACTATCCATATGACTTAGCTTAGGCATAAACCATTATGCTCAAGTTCTTTAACTTGAGTATGTATTGGTCAACATAGT
The DNA here is from genome assembly GCA_035236585.1 of Warburgia ugandensis. Lineage (NCBI taxonomy): Eukaryota > Viridiplantae > Streptophyta > Magnoliopsida > Canellales > Canellaceae > Warburgia > Warburgia ugandensis. The sequence continues at coordinate 81,475,016 of CP141126.1, read as the reverse complement.
AAGATTTATGGCCTTGCCACCATATGACATATTGTCATTTGGACCTTTCCATTCCTAGTCATACTTTGCCTATGGTCCCTTTTCATTTCATGGCTCCCATAGAACCTATTGTTGGATCATTCTAGCTTAAGGCCTATGGCATGTAATCAAAGAATGTCATGATAATTACAGGTCTTTTCTTTTATTAGTGACATACAATTAGCAACCCAAAGAATTGGAGATATGCACTCTCTTTTGTTTGATTAATAAAACCCACCAATGGGGAAAAGTTTATACTATTTCTTTTACATTTTTGCTTATTGCAAATGTATGAAATGAATATATTTTTATCATATAGGATACCAGAAAAGATCATGTGGCACTCACAAGGCCCCTTTATAGTGAAAATACTCAATTAAAAAATGTCTCTTAATAAGATAGTTACGTTTGACAAGTTGAAAAGAAGAGGTATCCCCAATCCATCTTTGTGTTACTTTTGTCACCAAGCAAAAGAAACTAGAACCATATCTTCCCTCACTGCTCCATGGAAAGAATAATTTGGTATATCATTCTAAATAGATTTAAATTCAAATGGGTTCTACCATTCACTATGGAAACCTTTGCTTACAATGGACAGGCATCACAATGAATTTAAGGGCCAAACATTTTGGAAATTTTGCTTTTCTACTATCAGGAATACTGCATGTTGGGTATCCACCTCCAAATTTTTCTTTAGTTACTTAGTAGAATTCATAACTTGAGACTATCAAGCACTATCTACATCTCCACAAAGAAACAACAAAAAGAAGCCACAATGGAATTGAGCTTTGATGGGGAAAGCTACTAAAACTCATGAGCTAGTCATTTTGGGGAATTTGTAATTAGTGACTAACGCAGTCGCATAGTTTTTAAGTATGCATGTAGTGTTGGTTATGGGGACTCTAGAAAATCATAGATGATTGCATTTGTTAAAGCTATAGAAATCTAGTCTCTCTTCGAATATCTAATGTTAATTATTGAAGGGTATTCCTAGAACACAATTAAATGGTTAAAATATGACTTCTCACACCCTTTGAGGTTCTAGTCGTCCATTGATTCTATCAAAAGAACTCTTGAGGAAATTAGAGTCAAATTCTCTCATGTTTGAAGGTTAGCCAATGAAGATGTTGACTTTCTCTCTAGAAAAGGTATTCCCTCGAATCATGTCATACGTGTATTCCCATCCTAATGGGGAAAGGTATTTAGACACAATCTAAAGGTCTATTACAAAAGTAGCATGAGTCTGGGTAATTAATATAGTTCATCGGTTTTATAAAGACCACTCAATCTTATGTGGATCCTTCTGTAAGATCGAGGGGAGGGCTTTTCTCCCCTATTTAATAAAATAACATTTCCTCAAAAAGAAAAAAATGGTTGTTTGAATAATTAAATATTCATTTCAAAAACTAGATGATTAGTCTAACCTTAGTTAATGCTAATAAATCCATTAAAGTTATGCAGGTACTATAGAAAGAAAATTCCATTGGCACTTAACAACCAATTTTCATAGAGAAAAACATCTCTTGATAACAATTTAATTCTTGTAAACCTACGAATAATTATTTTTAAGAGAAGGTAAATCCCATTGGTTGATGCAGCAGAGGAAGCCATTTAAAAATAGTTTTTATTATGGTGGATATGTGTATCTGATATTTACAACTAAATTACACTTGGCCCCATCTATTTTGATAGTGAAAATTTCTTAGCTAGTACTTAATCTACCTTTAGTTAAAATAAAAATTACCTTTAAGTTCTTAAATAGCTATGAATTTATCTATTTGTACAATTTTTACACCATAAGTTACCATAGAAACAACTAGGTAACTAAGATTACATTCATTTGCAGGATGGAGATGAACTATTCTCTAAAAAGGAAACTAGAATGGTTCTCAAATGAACATATGAACCTAAATAGAAACTACATATATTTCTCACCTCAATAAGATCTAACCTTTTAATATCCTTCTACATTGAAGGTTCAAATTCTTAGAACTCTTTGCATTAGATGTTGTTTTATTTAAATTTATTTATAAAGAACTTTTTACAGGTAAAGCAATTTTGTCAAGGCATCATATGTTTTATAGCATCATGTAAAACACCCTAATTTTAATATAGCTCATTAAATTCATTGCAAAAATCTATCTCATAATGCACATTTGCTTATTAAATCCATCTATAGGCTCTATACTAAATAGATAATTGCCCAAAAAATATTCTTTATTACATGATCCTATCAAATTTTGAGGATATCTAAGATATAAATTTTTTTGAAGATGATCCTAATATCTTCCATTCTAAATAAAATTTCTTTTCATTTCAATGGATTTTCATATGATAACTCTCTCTCTCCCTCCAATAAAAGAAAAATGAGTGGAAAGAAGAATGAAAATAGAAAACTCCTCTATCATGTTTACTTTGACTATATATCTGCCTACACTTTTAATAGAACACTATATGATATCTTACTACATGTCTTGCTAATAATATTTATCTAAAAGCATATGTTATCATTTATTTCTTGAACTTTTTGTTGTAGTGCATGATAACAATATATGGAAATATAAGTTATTTTATAGTTGAAAAGGTACTCATGCTTTGGTCTATAACCTAATCCTTAATAATTGTTAAAATGTATGTATAATTATTTTTAATATGATCCTAAATTATTTTTATCTTTAAATTGATTACTATTTTGTTTGCCAAAATTCTTACTCTAATAAATAAATTATTTTGATATAAATATTTAAAACCACTATTTTAAAATTTTAATTCCAATATTTATGTGAATATATCTCTAAAGTTTATATATAGCTCATCTAAACTTTTATAGATATCGTGGCCATGTACTATAATCTTTGCATAGATTCTTTTTCATTTTTTGAAATTTCTCACAAATATATATGTTTTTAACATTATTTATTGAAATGTATCCTTAATTGTAAGAAAGCAAATGGAATGAGTTATCTTATTAAATAATCATTTCAAAAGTTGGAATATAATGTTGTGGATGCATTGAACCACCGATTTGCTCTCTTTGCTTGGAATGCCAATGGTTTCTTCCTTTTAGGGTCATCAAATGTGAGTTCTTTGATTGTGGGAGCTTAGGATGAATCAGTTATGGTTCATTGTATGTTGATAAACTTGGAGTCCACCTATGGATACAAACTATCATCACCACAAAGATAAAGAACTTAAGTAAAGAATTAGCTTACACTTCATGGATATAGAGTGATCACAATGGAGATATAGAACTAAGAGAAGTAATACTTCATCACTCCTTGGATATAGAAATTACACCAAAGAGATACATAACTATGGGTAGAAAATAACTCAACACATTAAGGATGCAAATCACTTACCACCTTAAAGATATAGAACTAGGTTCCTCACCACTCTTGGACTTGTCTAAGAGACACAAAAAATGCAATAAGTTGAGAAGAAACTCCCACTCTTAATAGTGGAACACTCATTCGCTTCAATATGCAATGTAAGATATTTATGGATGAACACTACCAAATAAGTAATGTACAAAGCATTAAGTTGTATCTAACAACATTAGTTTCCCAAGCTAGAGAAAACTTTTTAAATATAAGGCACATGCCTAACAAGACTTTCCTAATCTTGGGTGTTGCCAAATGACCATATGCTAAACTTTGACTAGTTTCCAATTACATTCATGTAACTAGTAGTTACACATAATATAATACATCAAACTCCTATACTCCATTGCTTCCTAAGAAAGCACTTTCCATAGTGTAGCATCACACACACAAAAAATTTTTTTTTTTTTTTTTCAATCAATAAAAATTTAGAGTTTATTCATAATCCAAATTTTGAGATTTTAGAAGTTGAATAATTTTACAATGGGAACTCTATTGTTGGATAGCTCTTGGAGAGCACTATAGAAAGACTATAAGCATGTTGAAATCCAATAGTTGAGGCCAAAGTTATGAATGAAATAAGATTTTACTTAATAATGATACTCCTTTCAAAGTACAGATCCAAAAACATATGAATGTGGTACCCATTTAACTATCAAATTCTATAAAATAAGTTTTAATATGATTTAGAAATATTTAGGGAATCATAATATATCTAAGATTAGTAAAATTACTTAGAGAACAAAATTATATTTTTAAAAGATAACTAAAATTACAAATTCAATTCAGAATAAAATAAAATCAGAATCTAAAGAATCACTGTTTGGGAAATGATGCTTTGGATAATTTGTAAATTAAACAAAATAGCAATGTATCCAAGTGAATTGTAAAACCAGCCAAGATGTCTCATTAAGTTGGACATCTTGGGATGGGGAAAAGAAAGAGGGAAAGACAAATAGAAGGAAAGAGAGAAGGGATAAAGAGATGAAGAGGAAAAGGAAAAGGAAGAAGAAGAAGAAGAGAAGGAGAGCAAGAGAGAAAGAGGAGAAGAGAGAGGGAGATAGAGAAAGGAGGAGGTGACACCCAAACCCCCCCACCGCCACAAGATCATGCATGAGTTATCTGAGGCATTGAATGCATGCAAGAAGGAACTAAGAAAATGCAACATATTCGACTAAGCACTACAAATTTTGGGGTTTTATAAGATGAAAAAAATAAAATGATTTAAACATAGCTTTAATTTTAAGTAGAAACGATCTTATAAAACATGACATTATAAGATGGTTTTCAAAAAACTATCTCATAAAATATGTATATAAGATGGTAACAAAAAGTTGTCTTATTTTTTCAAATAATATAAGGTAGTTTGTTATAATCATCTTAATTAATCATTTAAAATAAGACTTATCGTGAATAAAATAAGAAGGTCACAACAAGCCATCTTATTTTTTATAACTAAGTTGGGTTTTTTAAACCATCTTTTTTAAAAATAAATAAATAAAGAAGACGGTTTTCTAGAAACCATCAATTGAATAGTCATTTTCAAATAGTGTGAAGTTCAACCTTTTATGTTTTACTCTCTCTTGTTTCGATGAAAAACTCCAAGATTGAGTTGGATTTACGTATGTTTTATGCCAAACTTCTATTTTCTTGGTTGATATCTATTGGGTATGTATTCTTTCTTGTTATTATCACATGTTTAGACTATTTGGCTAATTATGGGCATAAAATTCCTTTCCTAAGTTTTTCCTTCATGTGTGTGCATCATTCATGTGTATAGATTAGTGTGTGGATCATTCGTGTTTATGGATTAGTCATGTTTTTGCATCATTTTTTCTTGTCCCAATCCTAGAGTTTAAAATTTTAATCTAATATATATATATATATATTCCAATTGTATATACATTTTTCATGAACATTAAGTGTTTGGTTAAATTCCTAACCTAATGTTATTAATCTTTTCATCTCCAGAAAGTCTTCACATGCATCTGAACTTCAAAATTTTAACAAAATGGACAAATATGCTTAAATGACTATAGAAAGGTCATCAAGAGAATATGAAGGAATAGACTAGAAAAGGTTACTATAGGTGAATTAAGAGAACATTTGTGCTTCAATGGACTTGATGAAAGCTATCACCTCTAGATTTGCATGGAAAGGGAATTCCTAATGGGCCCTCAGTAGGGGTGGAATATGTATATGATCATGAAGCTACTATAGCAACTGTTGCAGATAGTATAGCTACATCGATGTTTCAAGATGCATACAAGAGGCTTTTAAAGTTGGTATAAAGAAGTCATTATCTTATCTACTGACATCGTAAATATTTTATGAGTCATTTACAAAAAAAAAAAAACTTTAAATTAAGAAGTCATTTAATCAAAAATGACTTATTTAGTCTAACGTGAAGAGGAATTTTTATGCGGGAAAGGACTTTTGAAGTCGTTTGAGTCAAACGACTTCAAAAGGATACACTTTAGCATGGCTTGAGGAGTAATTTTTATACAAGAAAAGGACTTTTAAAGTTTTTTAGAAATAAATGACTTTAATAATATACACTTTAGCCTAGTGCAAAGCGTAATTTTAAATGGGAAAGGAATTTAAAAGTCATTTGACTTGAACAACTTTAAAAGTCATTGACTTTTGAAATCATTTATAATTAAACGACTAGAAAAGTATATACTTTTGAAGTAATTTGAGTCAAACGACTTTAAAAAAATACACTTTAGCCTGAAGAGTAATTTCATGAGGGAAAGGATTTTTAAAGTCATTTGAATCAGATGACTTTAAAAGTCATAGATTATTGAAGTCGTTTGAGTCAAATGACTTTAAATGTTGTTTTCCAGTTAAAAATTTCTAGACGTGCCATACTAAAGTCTATGCTTTTAAAGTTGTTTAACTCAAAAGCCTTCAAAAGTGTATACTTTTAAAGTCATTTAGGTCTAAATGACTTCAAAAGTCCTTGTTTGTCTATAAAAAGCTTAACTCATCTCAAATTTTCTTGTATCCTCTTTTCATGTTCTTCTTCTCATAAGTGGCATGATAGCCTCCTCCTCCAATCCTTGTGTCTGTCTCTGTCTTTTTCCCTTCTTGCTTTTCATTTTGTATATTTTGATTTTCTGTCATATAAAAAACATTGTAAGTAAACCAAAACCTCTTTTTATCACACATTACTTTCTTGTTGCCAAATCTCTCTATTCACATTATGTAGGTCAGGTTTTGTCACTACAAATGATGGGGGTAAGAAGTGTGCTAGATTATAGTGAATTTGACCAAAATCGTATGATTTCATTGCAAACAACAACTGCTAGCTTCTCTCCCTAACCCTCACTATTGGAGAAAGGGAGAACATTATGATTTATGGTTCTCATCCAAAAGTAGGGTTTAATGAAGAGAAATGCTTCCATCAAGTTGGCCAAGGAAGTTGCAGCTTAAACCTTTACCCTCTCAACCAATAGAGTGGTGTACGATGAATACTAGGGGATAAGATTTTGATGAAATTTTTTCAAATCATCTCTTTGATCATGATATTCTATTAATAAGATCTAATATATGTAATAAAAGGATGATAAATAAGTAGTTAATCCAAAAAATTCTTTGATTTCATGTTCACATGTTTGTTTGTATGTGTGTATGTGTGTATGCAAAGAATGCATGAATCAACATTGACAATCATCAAAAATCAATTTCATTGTGTATTTATGTAAGATATTGTAAAGTATTAATATAAAATATATACATTTGAGGTGAAACATACATAAGTTTTTAAAGTCATTTAATGTAATTGACTTTAAAAGTCAATACTCTATTTTAAGTGTTATTTCATTGAATTTCACTTTGGTTTTTCCAAATGTCTACACCTATACACTAAATATATTTTGATTTTCATTGTGGCTATCCCCAACTAGCCAAATGTGATTTGAAACTACATTCACATATTTATGGTCAATATCAATTATTGAGTCTTAGTTAGTATCTTTTTGTTTGTCTCATGTATGTGTGTGTGTGTGTGTGTATTTGAAGAATTTTTTCATGGCTATGGTTAGAAACTTTCCTTTTTAAAGTTAAATTTCCTTTTGAATGTATCTATCACATTTTGCTTCTATTTTCATTGTTAATTGAAAATTCCCACATGTGTGCATACATGTCATTTAATTATTTTAAATACTTATAATTCTTTTATACTTAGTGTTTGGTGAAATGTCTAACCTAATCTTTTCATGTCTGACAAGTCTCCACACATAGATTTGCTTCAATTTCTTGAGATAATGGAAATATATGGTTGGATGACTATGAAAAGAACATCAAAAGAATATGAGGAGGGAATAGAAAATTTCATAGAGTTCCCACTTATGGCAAGTGTTGATGGTAATCGCATGCATTGTCTGTGCTACAAAGGTGGAAACTTGAAAAAAGTAACTATAGGAGTGTTAAGAGGACACTTGTGCTTCAGTGGAATCAATGATAGATTTGGCATGGAGAAGAACTTTCGCATATGTGACACCCCGGGTTTTTCATGAAAATTTTTTGCATTTATTTTCAAAAGGTGGCATGCCTCTAATTTTGAAATCCAAAAATAGCGGAAGATAGTTTCCTTTGAAATTCATTTTTCCAAAATCTTGGATGTCACCTTAACTCCCATACCATACATAATATAGTTTTTATAGAAGATAGACATACATTTTATGAAACAATAGGACCCATCCAGTGATTCACATACACAGCCCCTATAATCATTATATTAAATGTCCAATAGCATAATCCAAATAACTAACTACATAACACAAAAAATTTAACAAAATATATACCTGAGCGCAGAAGTATGGTTGTTGAACTCCTCTTGCTTGTGTATGTCTTCTCCTGTCTATCTGTATCTGAGATATTGTAAACAGAAAAGATTTACAATATCTCAGCAAGCTATGCTTAGTAGGGGAGATTTAAGAAAACATGTTAATTACATATGGATTAAGAATTTTACATCCATTAAAATATTCAATTGTCTGCTAGCCATGGATAAAGTACCTATTTGTAATTCCTCTTCATCATATGAATATAATAATCACTCTTTAGAGATTACCCTTTACATGATATATGTAATTCAATGGGATTTTAAATATTTATCATTATCATTTTCCATATGATACCATACTCCAATTCTATGAACCATACTCTGCTTAATATATCTACCCATTCACTTCCCCATATAAAAACTTTTATAAAACTACACCCTCCAAATATATACATATAGGACAATATCATATATATTAAAGTCATACAAAGTTATGAACATAGTCCATAGGTTTTATAACTTCTATTCCCAGATTATACTAGGTCTCATACATATACCCCTTACCATATGGGGATCATAAAACTCTAGCTGCTGCTCGTAACATCATCCAAGGCATCTCATCATGCCATCACATAAGGCATCTCATCATGCCATGGCATTATACTATGCCTATCATATGTGCATAATAATGCAAAATACATTACGACTATTATGCCACAGTCTAAATCTATATAACTTGCCTAGATAACTACATAATAATCCACTGATACCAACTGTGGAAATAACAAAGTCCATGATCGCATGGGGGCACCATAGCTATCATAGTGGCAACCTTCCCATGATTGCCCCACCTGACATTTAGCTTCTCATTGGGCATGGTATCCATCATATAAATTTCAGGAAGCGGGTGGCCAAATCCTCATCACTTCCCTAGCATAGCATCCCCAGTCACTAGCACTGTGTGAAACAAAATCACAAGCCACCATGCTTGTATGTAAAATACTAATATACAGGTGTCTTGCCTGTCCATAATATATATATATATATATATGAATATCTCATCATAATCCTAACATCCTCACTTATTAGGTGATCGCCTACCAAGGATGTAACATAAAATCCTAAACTCATACAATGCATATGATGCAATGGTACCTATATACCATAAATGTTTTTTCATCATAATAACAATTATGATATTTTTAAGAACAGATTGTGTGTATTCAATAATGTCACTCGTAGGTATCAATTTTAAGTATGTCATTCATATAGCATTCCAAGTTACTAATTTTTATCATTCACAAGTAATCATTCTCATAATCACATATGTATGAAATGCATAGTTTAAATGACATAATGTTTATTATAAGTAATAAGAGCATGTTTAAAACATGCACCTTAATATTAAGACATGCTTTCTTAATTCTCTACCTACCTCATGTAGTGAGTTCATCCATTTTCCACTAGCTGATTGACTCCTCCTTTCCACCTAGACCCTCCAAATCAAAGAATCAATTAGTAATCTTTAACTGAATGGTCTAATTGAATAAGTAGAATTGACCAGGATCACAGAGCTTGATCACTTTCCTTACCTAGATCCTTGATTGATCTCAACCGTTGATCAAGATAGGCAAGATCTTCCCTAATCGAGCTTTTAATCCTAAATCTCTCATTAGATTCTTGATCTACACATCCTAGTGGTCATGGTAGACTATTTGGATTCAAAAAATGGAGTCAAATCATCACAACTCAGATGATCTAACCCTCGATCAATGGTTGGATCTTCCTGGATCACAAATGGGGAAGACAGGTTTTGTTCACTAATATACAATTAGATCAAGATGAAGGGCTAGATTTAATCTCATATCAGATAGTCTGATGTGAAAGCTACATCTAGACCCATAAAGGAGTTCCTATCCATCATAAATCTAACTTCTGGAGGCAGATCAATGGTTAAATTACGATGACTGGTTGTTATAAGTTTAGATCTTCCATTTGGAGGCTAGTCAATTATTGGATCATGGTAAGATCTCCAAAATTATTCACATATCCATCATTCAAAGATAGATAAATGACTGGATCTTGAAGGATGGTTAGATCAGTCACAGATCTGGTCCAATTAAGTGTCCGATCATGATTGACAGTCAGATCTTTTCCGATTAACAAATGAACATATGGTTTTTGGTCTTTACATTACAAGGATCACAACAGTTGTCTTGGATCTATGAAATCCTTCTTGGATTTGGCAGTGCAAGAGGTCCAAGTCCAAGGGATAATGGTACTCACCCAAGTCAAATTGACTCACCGAGGCAAGTCAAAAATAGGGGAGCAGGGGAAAGAGAGGGATGACGAAAGTGGGAGGCGACAAAGGCCTTGTCTTGATCACAGCTCTGGTGCTACGCCGTGTGGGGAACCTAATAGGGAAAAGCAACCCAAGGGGTAATAGGTATTGGGCTAGCATGTTGATCAGACATCATTGATCGGAGGAGAGCAGGGAGAAGAGGGTATAGAGACTGGCACGACCTGCCAGTCAGGTTGCTCCGATCCCCAATGGATTGAGTCAAGGGAAGCAACCTGTGACGACCCAGGTTTTTGTAACACATTTTGTAATGTATTTTGAAAGGCAGGGCCTTAAGAGTGCAAAAAAATTTCACAAAACAAAGCAGTGGAAATTCTTTTCTTTAGAACTTGTTTTGAAAACCCAAGTCACCACTTCATACATAACATAAGTACAATTTATGTACAAAATAAAATTCCATTGAAGGAATATACTTTTATTAAATTCCAAGATCCATCCAAAGGGTTCACAAGATGACCAAATCTAATACAATACTTGTCCAAATTACATAATCCAAAACTCAAGCTCACCATACAATAAAACTTTCAACAAAGAAAAATACATGTCTTCAAGGGTATATCTTGAAGATTATTCTCTTCAAGTCTTCTATAGTCTTCAGCTCCTAACTCTCCTTCCTTGTATCTGAGATATTGCAATAAGTACAACATCTCAGCAAGCAATGCTTTGTAGGGGATTCAAGAAACATAATAATTGACAATGTAATTCCAATACTTCATAATCTCCTTATCCTTAAACATACTCTTTACTTTGTAAGTTATGTATATCTATATATATACATACCCTTCATGGGTAAACCAGTTAAATATGTGAAAGTAGTCAAATATCATTCCCAACTAAGCTGATCAATTCTCTTCATTTTGAGAATTTAGTACTTCAGCTAATCTTATACTGGGAATTTCCCTTCTTGGGAAATATTGGTAATATACAATTACCTAGCATTTCATTATGCTACAACATAAGGCATTTCACTATGCCTATTCTCATATGCATCATAGTGCAAAATAATCAAAAAGGTTGCTATGCTGCAGTCTGATCCGTACTAGCACGCTCAGATAACTGCCCTATTCACCACTGATACCACGGTGGAAAATATTATGTCACTGCCCGTATGAGGGGGGCAAGACTTTCACAGTGGTGACCTTCCAATAATTGCCACCACCCAACTTTTAGCCTCTCTTATGGCAAGGTATCATCACATCATCAAATTTCAAGGAGCGGGTGGCCAAACCCTCATGACTCCTCTAGCAATAGCATTCCCCTAGGCTTATGCCTATTAAAACAAACTCACAAGCCTCCAAGCATGTATGTAAAATAGATTTCATATATATCAGACCATATGTCTGTTTACTTATGGCTGAAATATTTCCTAGTTCCCTATTCACTTATAGTTTAGTCCTTGACCATCTTATATGTGTTTGGTTAGATCATAAGGTTTTCAAGAGATTTAATACAAGTATTAACATTACTCTTGTCAACATAAGATCATGAGTACAATCATGTATATCTCATGTAAATGCATTCATCAAATCCTCCTACCTTTAAGGATTGATTTCTTTTCCCCAATCTTCCATGATCCTGACTAATGTATGTAATCTGTACATCCATACATATTATCAATGTATAAATTATGAACAATCCTATTGATCACTAGATCTGATGTTTAGAATGAACTTTAGATCATTCATAACTAAGTATTTTTCTATCTCTAAGTCTTTGTATGTCCATCTCCTTGATCTTGATCTTTCATAGATCCATTGATTGACAATCTACATATGTTGATAAAGATCAAGGTCCTAGATCTTCTATCATCTAGTTCTTCTTTGATCTAAGTTCAGTTATTGGATCATCCCTATGGAGGATGATCTTGGTTTTCTTCCTTGAATCATCTTTGATCAAGGGTTTGGATTATCTAATCTAATGAACTATAACAAGTATACTAATAAACATGCATACTAAGTACAATATAGTGTTCTTATTCTTATTGTTCTTGATCATCTAAGATCTAATGGATCTTATTTTGATCATCCTTATCTTACTTACTGTTTTTATTAGGGTTAGGTAATTTACTAACCTTTTATGCTCTTATTATTATTATTCAATCAGTTAATGTGCTGGTTGAAGGTAGCTTATTCAAGCCTAAATCTAGAATGCTCCTCTTATTTCCAATTGGCTAAGGCTTACTAGCTGAATGGGTGAACACAAACTGGTTACTTCAATCCTCATGTAAGGAGGCATTTAGACCTCACAAACGTCAACAGAAGGTAGGGGAAGAGCGAGGCTCTATTAGATAACCCCCTTAACCACTATGTTCATCATTCACTAGAATGACCATAGTCAGCCTTTCATAAGGTTCCTATAAGCATGTTTACCCTAAGTACTCTTTCTAATGGATTTTAATTAAGTTGATGAATATTTATAATGTCATTCATGGGGTTTATTATTCTTTTCCTAATTTGGGCCAAGGATTTGATAATCCTTATATTGTCCTACTAACTATAGCCCTTACTAATTAAGTCCAAAGTACTCCATTCTTATTTGTGTCATGAAACTCTACTTTCTCATTAGATTAATGTTTTATGCTCTTTATCTCATAACAAGTAGATCTACTACTAACATTTAACCATAAATGAATTATAAATTCAAAGCATAAAACTACATAATTTAACATTTAATGATAATGAGGCAAGGTACTTAAAATAATTAAATCTAGCACCTTATGATAACAATGAAATCACATATCATGCTAAAGTATAAATGTTATACTAGCATGCTTTATAACATAATCATATTTAAAATGTTATTATATAAAATGAAACAAATTACATTAACATTTTTAGAAACCTTTACTTATGATCCAATCATTTGATCTTAGATCTTTTCCTTTGATTAAGGATTTTAGTTATATTTAGGGAATTTTCTTTATTAAGGTCAAAAGATCATATTGATCTATTTTTGTCATAATCCATCCATGATTTCCTTGGATTTCATCATATCAACATTCATTCTATCCATCCCAAGGATCTGATCACACTTGATCTCATTGATCAAGTGGGTCTCTTTGTATTTTTAGGGTTTTCTACCATAATGGGTAGATCCATTAATATATCTCATATATATCCAATTAAACCATAGATCTCACTATATTTCAGTAGTATATCATTATTAAAACATATTTTCAAGATCTGATCATCTGAGATCTTGAAGATCTAGGTAATTGAAAACTTGTTTCTTTAATACAGAAAGTTTTTACTGAATAGTACGTCCATTTTATCATTTCATCAGAAAATAGAGGTTTCAAGCTTTCCATAGCTTCTTTTCGATCTCAATTTGGAGTTTAGATGACTCCAGAATTGGATCTGCAAGTTCACAGTCTTTCCTAGGGCTTAGATTTGATCTGGCCCTAAGGAACGGACGGCCCAGATCTTTTGAGCAGAAAACCAAGCCGGGTGGATGCGTTCGGTTCGTCGAGCGCATCTGCTGGGATGAATGGAGGAAGCGCCCTTGCCGTCCACAGACGCGGACTCGTGGATTTGATGAATGCACCATCGTCTCGCTTAGGATGATGCCCCACACATAGCACACGAGCCATTTCCGATGGTGTGTCACATGTGCGTCTTGGGCGCCGTTAGATCCGGAGATCGGACAATCCATTCTGGACCGTCCAATCAATCCTCTCATAATTGAGGGCCCAAATCGTCTCTGATCTTTGTGAAAATTCTACCCTAGGGGTTTTGGACCCTTATGGATCGATTGGTGTAGTTAGAATTTTCATCTGAGCACTCTATCATCCAGAATTATGGGTTCTGATGTTTACTTTATTTTTACCTTTTTATTACCAAGATAAATTACAGTAAACTAAAAATTACATAAAACAGTATTAAACATCTATAGAAAGCATTTCCATCTACCTGATTGGAGAAAAAACCTCGGTTATATGCCCAATTTAAAAAGAATACCTTGTTGATGAAGATATGGCCTAAGATTCACCTTTCTTGCAAATTTTCGTTGTTTGAACCGTTGGATCTTGAAATTTCTTTGAGGGTTTTGTAGAATAGATATATTGGAAAGTTTTGGACAGTGAAATTGATCAAATTAGATTTGGAACAGAGTGCCTAATTGATTTTAGGTCTCTTGTTCCAATGTAAAAAGAAAAACAAATTGAAAGGAGAGATATCTCTTGGAAATTTTGGATTTTTGGGGAGGGATCTAGGTCTAATTTTTTAGGGAGAGTGAAGAAAATTTTGTGGAGATTTTATGAGCATTTTTGGAGGATTTTGGGGTTGTATTTATAGGCATTTTGGGTCTTTCTTCATGATTATAATATTTTATTTTTTATTAATAAATGGCATGAAAGTCTCCCATGCTCCATTTTTTCTTCCCCATGCCCCATTTTTCTTCCCTAAGACCAGCTGATGTTTGTTGACCCATGACTTCATGTGGGCTGCTGATAAGATTGGTTTTTGGGTCCCTTGTGGGCCCCACATGCTGTAAAAAGACCGTTTTGCCATTTATGCATAAAATTTTAGGTTTTATTCTCATGATCTCGGGTTTGAGTGTACTTAGTGGTGTTGGATTTGTATTTCTCAATACATTCTAAATTTTGATGTCTCATATTTTTATTTTTGGGTAAAATTACTATTTTACCCGTTTTGTCCAAGAAATGAAGAAACTTAAGGATTTTTCATCCGAATTCAGAATTTGTCATGCTTACAGTCATTTTGAAGGGTTTGCTAAGTTTAATTTCAATTTTACATGTCTTATGATTTGATTATACTTTTATAAAAAGTATATTCTAAGTAACCCTAATATTTCAGCCCGAAATATCTGAAACTCAAACTTTATTTATTTTCTCAATCAATTACAAAAATTAGGGTTATTACACAACCAAGGGAACATGCCAGTCTCTGGTGGAATCTAATTACGCCGTCCTTCCCAGGCCTAGCTGTGCCCTGCAATGGAGAACTCATGGGAAAGTTGCACGGGAAACCAACAAGAAGATAGGGAGGTGGTCGCTCCCCGACAAGAACTCAATTTGGGTTTTTGTTAGCCTGAAAAAAGGGGATCCGACGAGAAAACATCAAATCCGACCTTTCAAAATGTCAGACCACGTTGAAGAAGGGGAGGGGTTCCTGCATGCTAGCTACCCAATAGCCAAGCTGTGCTGATGCTGGGCAAAATAGGGGGAGGGGGGATGGTAGCGCAACCAAAAGGGAAACCCGATCTAGGTTTCTATTGATGCAGGAGAGGGAGATGTGTGGCCAAAAAGGGAAAACCCGATCTGGGTTCCTTGTCAATGCCGAAAATTAATGTCTCTGGTAGGGTTGATTGAAAAAAGGGAAACCCAATCTGAGTTTTAGGTTTCTTATGACCGATGTGCCTTGATCCAGCAGATCTAGGCACTGATGATCCATAATGGGTTCTTGGTAGTGCCAGTGGGAGGAGATCAGATGGAAGGGGGAAGAGGGTTGGGGTGATGAAAATTGGGGCTGTGCCAGAGGAAATGGTATATTCGACACTGGGAAACCTACCCTAAAAGGGGTTGCAAGCCATGGGGAAAGAGATCGGAGGGAAGGTGTGGCCAGTGCGCTGTGCTTAAGCTGTCACGTCGGGGGTGACTGATCAGGGGGGAGAGGGAGAGAGAGCAGACCTAACATTTTGTCGAGTTTGCAACTTGAGGGGGGGTGCCAATATCAATTTGGCTCCCTCCTGTTGAGTTGTTTTTTCTTTTTTTCTTTCTTTTTTTATCTTTTAATTACCTTATTGCCCCTGAATTCAAAATGCCCATAACTTCTTCATACGGACTTTGTTTTCAACATTCTTTAGCTTGTTCGATTTCATTTTCCATGACCTATCTAATGGTTTTAGTTTTAATTCCAAATTATACTTCTATAAAAATATATACTCCTTGAAAACTCATAACCTGCTTATGCAATAGTAAAATTTTGGGGTGAAATTCATCCATACTCCGATTTCGGTGTTCTTAATGTCATTAGACTAAATTTTTTGCGAGGACATTCCAAATATTCATGTTTACACTCCAAATTCTATTTCATAAAAATTTATTTTCTTTAGGTAAAAAATTCCAATTATATTCCAAAATTCAAACTTCACATAATAACACCCAAAATAGTATTTACAAAATTTGGGGTTGTTATAGCATAGGCCCTCAACAAAGCTTAGAAGATATGATCAAGACATTGGAGGAAGTGTTGTAAATAGTACAACTATACCAATGTTTCGAGATGCTTGTGATGACTTCTAAGATGACCCTGAACAATTTCAAACTCCAATATTAGAAGAAGTCGATGAGCCATTGTGCCCTGGGTGTAAAGATTATACAAAGTAGTTTGCAGTGGTAGAACTTTACAACGTGAAATCAAGATTTGGTTACCGAAGGATAATAAATTGTCGAGGTCCACATTGACGTGTACTTAGCTCACTTGATTGATGATCATGAGACATTATGGGATGTAGATGTTGAAGCATATGATGCATATAGGAAAGAGTCGTTCACTCAAAAGGCTATATTGTTGTGGACAATAAGCGACTTCCCTACTTACGATAATTTATTTGGATGTACCATAGAGGGATACAATGCTTGTCCTATCTATAGTGACCAAACATGTGCTATAAAACTTCAACATGGTAAGAAAATGGCATTCCTTAGCCACAAAAGATGGTTGCACAGAGACCATCCATATTGTTTTAAGAAGCGAGAATTTAACAGTAGTGTAGAGATAAGGACAACTCCAAACATGTTTGTAGGACGACAAGTATTGGAGTAGGTTGAAAGTATTAATGTCTTATAGGGAAAGAAGAAATCAAGTAAATGTGTAGGTTAAAGCAATTGTAGAAGTTGTTAAAAGAAGAAATCAATATTCATTTAGCTTGCATACTATAAATCAATGCATCTACAACATATGCTTATTTTCATGCACATTGAGAAGATGTCTGTGAAAGCATGACATGTAACTTGCTTGATATCCCAAGAAAAACAAAGGTTGGACTTGCAGGTCAAATGGACCTGAGACGGGTTTGAAGACGAGGTTGCATCCACAAGATAGGTGTAGTCGAGGAGCGTACCTACCTAAGAAAAATTATACGCTCGATAGAGAGGAGAGAAGAATAGTGTGTAAAACCTTGTCCGAGCTCAAAGTCCTAGATGACTACTAATCAAACTTTAAAAACATTGTCTCAATGGAAGAGCTGAAATTATCAAAGATGAAGTCCCATGATTGTCATGCATTGATGTAATAACTCTTGCCTATATCAATACATTTGGTGTTACCAAACAAAGGGGAGTTATTACAAAATTCTGCAACTTTTTTAATGCTTTGTGCAAGAAGGTTGCAGATGTTTCAAAATTACAAGAAATTCAAGGACATCTAATCACAAATTTATGTGAGCTTGAGACAATCTTCCCACCATCCTTGTTTAACATCATGGTACACTTAACAGGGCACCTCATTGATGAGGTCAGACTCTATGTACTAGCTTACTTGTGACGAATGTATCTATTTGAGAGGTACATGAAAATTTTAAAAGGGTATGAACCAAATCATAACTCGCTGGAGGGGTCATAGCAAAATGTTATATTGTAGAGGAAGTAGTGGAGTCTTACACATAGTACTTATCATGTGTGGATGCAATTAGAATCCCATGAAAGAAACAATTGGTTACACTTCATGATCCAAGGTTGGCGAATCTCTATCGAGTGGTCATGTATCAATTGTTGACTATAAAGAATGGGACCAGGCACATCTTTATGTGTTACAAAATGTTGATGAACTCCAACTGTGCATTGAGTAAGTTGATCGTGCACACAGGTAAAAATTAGTTATTAGTGATTATATTTTCTTTAATCACTTCATTAATTTATGTATGTGTAGTGAGCACATGGATGTCCTCAAGGCAAAGAATCCAAGTTACGCTAAGAAATAGAAGTGGCTACAATTTGAGCATTGTCGCACTTTCAATTCTTGGCTCCATCACAAGGTAAAATGAAAGAATTCATACTTAATAAATTACATTATGTATATATATTGTATATATAATCTTACTTGCAACAATCATAACCTATTTAATATGTGTATACACAGATTTAAGAACAACGAGAAATAGCAAGCAATGGTATATCCAAACCCATGGGCTAGATGGATGGGACCATGACCAAAAGTAATAAAATATGTTGGACATGCCATCAATGGTTATCATTTTTACATAAAAGACTGTGATAACTAAAGAGTGCTACTGAATAGTGGGGTTAACTTAGTTGCCAATGCTACATTATTTTCTAGTGCAAAGGATAAAAAGCCAATAATAGCAGATGATATTTATTACAGGGTTATAAGAAAGATATCGGCCTTGGATTGTACTTCTAAAACTATGCTTATGTTTAATTGTGATTGAGTGGAACACAACAAAGACAGCATCAAAACTTTTGCCCTTGGATTGGGATTGGTTGAGCTCAATAAGATTGGCTATAAACATGATCAATTTATTTTCGAATCTCAAGCAAACAAGTATTTTACGTGCAAGATGATCGTGATAAGAGATGGTCGACTATTTTATCATCATGCCCAAGGGAGTTTTATGATGAACATGACCAAGGAGATACTAAAATAGATTATCCTTGAATTACTAAAACAACGCCATCAATCAAAAGTACTTGGTGAGAATGAGGATTATGTGTGTGGTAATGGTGAGGAGGGTGCTTGGGCTGAAAATAATATAAGAGGGGGTATTTATTATGTACAAAATGCTTGAATCAACATTGATTATCATGTATTTATTATGTGTGAATAAAAAAATACTTTGATTTCCTTGTTCACGAGTTTGTTTGTGTGTGTGTGTGTGTGTGTGTGTGTATGTTTGCAAATAATGCATAAATCAATGCTAAATAGCATAAAAAATTGGTTTCATGGTGTATACAAGTATGATATCATAAAGTACAAATACAAAATATATATATATATATTTGAAGTGAAAAATATATTAGTTTATAAAGTCGTTTGAAAAAGACGACTTTAAAAACTATGACTTTTAAAGTCATTTAGTGTAAATGACTTAAAATAACAAACTTTTAAAGTCGTTTGCTATAAACAACTTTAAAAGTATAAACTTCTAAAGTCTTTTACATTAAACAACTATAAATTTTTTACTCTAAATTGTATTTAACCTCAACCAAATCCAAACTATGAATTAGACCTACATTCACATAGTCAAGGTTGATATCAATTTTTGAGTGTTGGTTAGTGTCTCTTTGTTTGTCTCATATATATGCATGTTTGAAGAACTTTTGCATGGTTATAGTGATAAAAAAAATGTGGGAACAGTACCCATGATGCCTAATTGATGATCAGATGCTACCAGTAAATTCCTTCACCCAAAATTGATATAGAATGGATGAAAACTTTTTGATCCAATAATAAAATAAATTAGACAATCTTTGTGGTCCGATTTGTCTGAGTTAAAATAGTAACATTGTGAAGACTAATCCATGATATGAACAATGGATGGTAAGAAAAGTATGGATTTGACCACCAATAATGATCAATCATAATTATACTAAACATAATGAAACATCTTTGATTTTTAAATAACAATTTAAAATTTTTTGAAATATGTAAAATTAGAGTGAAAAGAGAATATTAAAATTTTTAGTTTTGGAGTTTTATAAACTAAAAAATTTATAGACGTCATATTAAGTGTTGAAACCTCAATATTGGAATTATACTCAAAAAAAGATTCCAATGATA
This sequence comes from Warburgia ugandensis, assembly GCA_035236585.1. Taxonomy (NCBI): domain Eukaryota; kingdom Viridiplantae; phylum Streptophyta; class Magnoliopsida; order Canellales; family Canellaceae; genus Warburgia; species Warburgia ugandensis. The sequence continues at coordinate 81,454,712 of CP141126.1, read as the reverse complement.
CTAAGTTTACTAAAATTAGAAATCAAATGAATAAGTTTTGATTTTCCTAAGAAGGGGCAAATTGGTAAGTTCACTGATTAGGCCTCACTTGCAAAATTTTGAAATTGAGTTGCATTCATCTCCTTTTTACAATTATCAAAATAGTAAAAGCATTATAATTATAATTTTCAATTTTCAATAAAAACTAATATTAAATAACTAAAGGAGGGGGCCATTTTGATAATGGCACCCCCTCCCTTAAGTGAATTAAAGAATAGACCTAGGTTTATTCTCATTCTCAAACCCTATAGATGGAAGAGAAAATGCAATAGGGCTAGAGAGAAGAAAAAGGGGAAGAAGAAGAAGGGGGGAAGGAGAAGGAGGGGAAGACAATGGAGGAAGAAGATTAGCCGCCAGTGATGATTCATGTCGGACCGACAACCGAGGTGAAAAAATGATAGGGAGAGAAGAAAGGGGAGAAGAAAGAGGAGAAGAAAAAGAGGAAGAAGAAGAAGGGGGAGAAGGAGAGGAAGAGAAATGGGGAAGGAAGACCAGCTCCCACATTGGACCCAACAACTGGAGAGAAAACCACATTGGACCCACGTTGTAATTTCCTAGTAACAACGCCAAAAACTTGATGTATATTTTAATTTACTCACAAGCGCACAAATCTATTGTAGTAGATGCAAGCAAGTGAAGTCATTCCAATGAGGAATCTAATGATTTGGTGTTAGGTGGATCCTTATTTAAATTGTTTAACATAGCCAAAGAAAAGTGGCTTTTAACCTAGACTAAGGATTTCAACCAACATGAAAACTAAACATACGTGGATTAAAACATGGAACGATAAAACATGCGAAAAGTAAACAAGCTAAAACTTAGAAACATTCTAAAATGTGCATTCTAAAATATTAACTAATGCAAAAGTAAGATGAATTACTCTACAAAACATGAACTTAAAGAACTTGCTACAAATTAAAACTTTCCAAAACTAAGACTTTCTGAAAGTAACACTTTCCCAAACTAAAGTTAGAAAATTCCTAAACTAAGATGAAAACCAATAATTAATGGAATCTAAACAAAGATCAAATATAATTGAATAAGAAACTAAATGGATACAACAACTATTCAATCATTTAAAAGAAATTTACCCAAGTATTATGAACATGATCCATGAAATGGTACGCATGATTCATAGGTTAGAAAATTATCTAAATACTTAAAGGCCTAGAAAGATGCAATTTAAATCAAGAATTAACTAAAAAAATCTAAAAATCTAATTGGGTTCATAAAGAATCAAACAACTGTGAAGTATAAGATGCCAGAAATTAAGCATGAACAGTCCATGGAAAAATTCCAGCAACATGATATTTTTTAACATCCAACCAATTAGACATGGAAAGCATTGTAATAAGCACTTTTTATTCAATAAGACAACCAAGATCTAAAGTATTTAGCTACTGGAAATATGCATGAACCAGAACTTCAAATAGCTTTACTGAAGGCCAATTACATCAAAATGGTGCACGCAATACTTGCATACCAAATATGAAAATTGTGCCCTGTTACAATGAATGAAACTTGATCTTAATCAAATCTAAAACACATTCAAAACCATTCTCCAATCATCCAATCATACATCAACAATATGCATGTATGGATTCCAAGAAAGATCAAATGAAAATAAAAGGGAAAAGATGGAAAAGAAAGCATGAGATGGCAAGGAACTTAAGCAAAAAGATGAGCAAGGAACTTGATCTAAGAACTACACTCTCTTGGCTTCCATTACAGGAGGGCTATAGTCCTTAGATTCAAGGATCTAAGGTTCAAGAACAACTATCAAAATCAAAAGAACCTAAGAATAGATCAAAGGACATAAAGCACAAACTCAAGAAAGAAGTAAAGCTATGAAGTACTACATAATCAAGTTCAATAATTGGATGTTGCATATAATTAGTTAAATGAAACATCGTTTTAGCACATACCTCCAATTTAGAGGGCGTGCAGTCCTTTACAAATTCATTCCACTTGTCTTGGTCAGTAATGTTGGAATAAATGGTAGGCACTATATATAGCCTCGATGGATCATTGATATATCATCATCATCAAGACCTTATCCCAATTAGGGGTCGGCCACATGAATCTTATTCCTCCATTCCACTCTATTAAATACCATGTCTTATTTAGTCCCAAAGTTTTTAAATCTTTCCTCACCACTTCTATCCACGTTCTTTTGGGCCTTCCCCTTGCCCTTTCAAAACTTTCTACTTGTATTGCCTCACTTCTTCTATCCAGTGCCGTTGTTGGTCTCCTTTGAACATGTCCAAACCATCTAAGTCTAGTCTCCCTCATCTTATTACCTATTGGTGCTATCCCTAAATTTCCTCAAATATTTTCATTTTGAATTCTATCTTTTCTTGTCTTACCACTCATCCATCTCAACATCTTCATTTCTGCGACGCTCATCCTATGAGTATGATGTTCCTTAACTGCCCAACATTCTAATCCATAGAGCTTGGCTGGCCTTATGGCCATCCTATAGAATTTTCCTTTTAGTTTGAGTGGCACCTGTCGATCACACAAAACTCCAGATGCACATCTCCATTTGCTCCAACCCGCTTGAATTCTCTAGATAACCTCCCCCTCAATCTCTCCACTCTCATGAATTATTGATCCTAAGTACCAAAAGTGGTCTTTAACAGGGACTTCTTAGTTATCAAGCTTGATTGATGTTCAACTCCTACTCTCCTTGCTAAAATTACATTCCATATATTCTGTCTTAGTTTGACTAATTTTAAATCCTTTAGATTCTAATGCTTCTCTCCATAATTCTAGCTTTATGTTTACACCCTCCCTTGTATCATTAAGTAAGACTATATCATCTGCAAATAACATGCACCAGGGAATCTCCTCATGCAGATGTTTTGTTAGCTCATCCATAACCAATGTGAAAAGGTATGGACTCAATGTCAATCCCTGGTGCAATCCTATAGTGACAGGAAAATCACCAGTCACACTACTAGTGGTCTTAACATTTGTTACCGCTCCCTCATACATATCTTTAATTATGTCTATATATCCTTGCGAAACCCCTTTACCACCAAACACTCTCCATATTAACTCTCTAAGGACTCTATCATAAGCTTTCTTTAAATCAATAAAGACCATGTGGAGGTCTTTCCTCCTCTCCCTATATTTCTCTACTAATTATCTTAACAAGAAAATAGCCTCTATGCTAGACCTCCAAGGCATGAAACCAAATTGATTCTCCGATACACTTGTTTCATGATGCAGCCTCTTCTCAATCACTCTTTCAAAAAGTTTCATAGTGTGGCTCATAAGTTTGATCCCTCTATAATTAGTGCAGCTCTGTATGTCTCCTTTATTCTTATAAATTGGTATAATAGAGCTTTTCCTCTACTCATCATGCATTTTCTTTGATTTTATAATCTTGTTAAACAACTTGGTCAACCAAACTACCCCAATGTCTCCCATATGCTTCCAAACCTCTATTGGTATACCATCAGGCCCCATGGCCTTTCCTGATTTCATCTTTTTCAAGGCCTCTTTTACTTTAGCTATTCTAATAATACATAATACCTTTAAATACCTTCACCATCTCTCATATTGAATCTTTTACTGATTGTGGCACATGTCTTCAATCCTCAAATATGATAGGTACCATGATTCTTACCATGGAGTAGGAAAAATTGCTATAAGATGCTGCACTTTCACCTATCTCATGCCCCTCACTGTTGTAATGTACAATTTCTTTAATTCCCTTTGACATTGTCTTAATAACCCTTTCCATCATCGTTCACCCTTTGCACTTTCTCTTTTGAGTGCTGCTTAGGTTGACCTCTTGTTGATGCTTAAGATATTGTTCATATTCTTCATTTTGATGTTGTTTAGGTTCCATCTTTACTACAAACAAGATCTTAATGATATTATAACAATGAAATCAAATAGTCCATGTACTACATTTAAAGAAAACAAAAGTAGAACAAAGCATAAGAAACCTGTTTTATTGAGTACAAGATAAATAATATAAGAGAATGTAAATGCAAAACTCACCAACAATAAGATATTAAGAAAACCTTCTAATTCCAATAATGATATGAATTAGTATGTTAAATATCATGCATATTTCATTACAAGAATAATAGAAACAAACTTGAATATAAAAATAACATAATAAATAACAACATTCACTTTCTACAAGTACTATGAGATAAATCAATATTTTAAAGAAGAAAAGACAGCAAAGAAGAAAAGCTTGTGTGTAGCTCGTAAGGCATTCTATTATGCCTTTCAACAATTTTAGAATCTAGTGTAATAGTCAGTTTCTAATAACCCTATTCTAATTCTACGGTTTGATGCAATCACTTATTACAACTAGCTCAGCGCTTTGCTAGATCATAATTGTTAAGTGATAGTAACTGGACCTCATATAACCTTTGTTATATGCATGGGGACTTAGTTTCTATAGAAGTCCATATTTACTCATTTGAGAATCTACTCTCAGAATAGTGAAGTAACTACGAGAGAAAACTCTAGTCATCGTTTGTTAGTTAAGAGGTTTGGAAACCTTGATGTGGTTGGTAGGATGGGAGCACACTGGGTTCATCTAATCCTGGATAGGAATAGAGATCCAAAATTCCAAGAATAGTGCCTCTCAAGTGCTAAATTGAATACGAGACAATGTCAGTACTAAAATTACGTGTGAGTTGGTATAATTAAAGATGGTAGCTAAAGTTAGTTTCAAGGTAAAGATCCAGTGAACCTCTATTTTAAGGTTCAAGCTACTATTCATATCACTCGTCGTTTAGTTTCCATTAAAGGAAAAATCATACTAAAGTTGATTTTCATTTTCTTATGATGAAAGCAATGATTGGTGTGCTTTGTCCTCCTAATAATTGCAAATTTTCAACTTGCTAATGAAGCTTGGGTAAGAGAGAGGATAGGTTGTTTCCTTACAATCCATGTGTATTTGATTTGTGCACTCCAACATGAGGGATAGTGTTAGGAAATAAGTGTCATCATAAAGTTAGATATAAAGATAGATATGTATAGTGAAGTCAAAAAACCAAAAAAGTTATAACTCAATCCTAAACAAACAATAACTCTTACATAATAATAAATAAGGCAAAAAGTAAAAACCTTAAGGTTAAGGGAACTAGTTAAAGGTCGTATGTTAAGTGTTTAATTTTGGATAAAAGACCCCTAGTTTAGCATTTAATTAAACCATCTAACTCATTAATTTGGTAATTTTTTGGATAAAATATAAAAATTAGCTCAAATCGACCATCCAACCATAAATTATAAAAATTAATGGTCAAATGATCAATTGAGCTAAGTGGATGCTTGATGTACGGTTTAGATGACTCTAATCTAATCTTTGGCCTTGCAGATCAACTAAAGGAGAGTTGGATGGCTTAGATTTAATTTCAACGGTGAAAATCAGTTTGAAGATCAATAAGGCAAGGGATGAAGGGTTTTGAAAAGAAGAAGATTTCTTAATGGAAGAGGAGTCCTAATTTGGAAGAGGAGGAAGTTTCCTAATAGGAAACTAAATCTTAAAGGAAAGAGGTGGAGTAGAATTAGGATGGAAAAAACTTATAAAGAGGGGAAGCGTGGGAGTTGGAAAGGAGGTTTTTTTTTCGGGGGGGGGGGGGGGGTGGGCGTGCAGAAGTTGTAGTTTTTCGTTTGTCGTTTTTGCTTGCCTTGGATTGTAATCATCAATTCTATTAGCTTTCCGAGGCTTTGATTCATCATTATTTCTGGTTTTTAGTTTTTTCCATATTCTAGCTTTCTCTCAATATCCATCTCTTCATATAATTATTTTTTTTTTACTTTTTCTTTTACTGCCACCTAGAACCCAGCCCGACACTACCCTTCTTCCCATTTTTCTTTCTCCGATCTCTTCCTCTTACCATTCTTCTTCTTTTCTTGGTTTCACCCTTCACTTCTCTTCCCTCCAGTCCACACTCTTTACCCAACGACACTAACTTCCCCTGCTTTCACAGCCAACCTAGCATCTCTACATCACTGGCCATGCACAAACCCATCTCTCCAACCATCACACATCTCACACACAACTCCCTCTCATTCTCTTTTCTTTGGGTCACCGTCACGGGCCCCTGGTTCCATCACGCTAAACGACACCCCTCTCCCAGATCTCTTCCACTCCCTTCTTCTTCCCAACTCTCTCTCGATTCTTTGTCCAAACCAAGTGCGCACCACCCATTTTACGTGGTGTCTGCTCCCAACACCTCAACCCCAACCACATTTCACCAATTCCCCCATTCCCATCATCTATCCTTCATCCTTTGGTAAGTTCCACTGGTCAGACCCAACAGCCAAGCTTCTCTCCACTGGCCCAAGTGATTCCAGTTCCCGCTCTCAACTTTCCCTTTCTCTCCCCCTTTTACCCACCACACTCCAGCACTCGATCAGACCCTGGTTCCATCTCACGTCCTTTTCGTCAGCCACACACCCAGATTGAAAAAAAAAAAAATGACGCCAAGGCAACATTCCTCTACTCAGGATGGTACCAGACGACGACCAGCCATGACCACACCACCCAGGCATCTGCACAACTCCATCGTTTCTAGTGATCTCCTCTAGCATCACAGATCGTCTTCCCCAGCTTTCTATGACAAACCCCGTTTACATGTTTCGGAAAAAATTCCAATTTTTCCCTTAAAAGAATAATTCAATTTACATGTTCTATCCTGTTACTATTACTCTTCATGTTTTATGTTATTCTAGTTTTAGTTATTCACGTTCTATGTTATTCTGTAGTTATAACCAAATCAAGGGTTCTGGTTTAACCACGGGAAAACTCTTATTTCTTGTCTGTTTTAATTTAAAATTTTAATTAAATTTTATAACATGTTTTTAGGATATTTTCTAGTTTAATTGTTGTTCCTAATCTTCAATTTGGGTTCTGAAAATAGACTAAGTCATTAATTCTCAAATTCCTTAATTCAATTAGATCTCTAAAAATTTGATGAATCTGACAAATTCCTCCTTTAGATCATTAATCCAAGACATGTTGAATATATTGATGGAGTCTAATCAATGTTTGTGATACCAAAAGTGAAGAAATTGGACAATACTTCAGCTAGGGAATTAGATTTTTATTAATTTTTTCTAGTTTTAGTTTATTTAAGGTTTTATTGTTTCTTTTTCTGTTCTTTCTAGAATTAGACCTTTGGAATTTCACTATGAAACTGAAGATAAAGTCTGATTTCTTTCTGTTAATTTTTTCCAATTACTTTTAAATTTTAAATAATTAAATTTTGTTAAAAACTCCAAAATCTTAAAGAGCGTCCCTGTGGAATCGACCCGTACTTGCATTAGCTATACAATAATAGCCCGTGCACTTGTGGAAAACATCAACATTGTACTTGAATCCCCTTTGACACAACAAAGTGAGATTAGACATAAGCTATGGCAAAGTCATTAAATGATGAGCAATGATTCAAAAAGCATGTGTCAATTTCATTTTAAGTGCACTAAAGGAAACAATAGAAAATCTCCGTCCTACGTTTTAGGGTAAACTAGAGAGCACTTGAGAAACATATATAAAATCCATATATTTTAATTCACTGTGCAATATCAAAATTTGATGACTACACTAATGGGTAGAATAATTTTTGTAAAGAGTGAAAGATGAAAAACAAAAAAATACGAAAAAACAAAGGGCATGATTTCTAGATTATTCACATTCCTCTAGTAGTTGCATAATTAATCTGCAAGAAAAGAGACCTAAGTTATCAATTCAATATTGGTCAAAGAGCCCGTTTAAGTCATTCACATAAATAGAGTTATGTTACCACAAGATTTACAAGCTACACTGCATATTTATCAAATATGCAAATTTTAGAAACTAGAGTACTTCATGATGAATTATCTATTATGAGATCACATGAGATCATGAGCAAGAACGACATATATTTTCTAAGACAAAAGTGTCAATTGCAGACTAAATGGAAATAGTCCCCACCAAAAGATAAATATTTTAAAGGAAAGACAAGCTTCAATATGCAAAACATCCAAACAAAATTATGTTACAGTAGAGATACAATGCAATGGAAAAGATGACAAGTTCTTGACCTTTATTAGTTTCAAATACTTACATAAATATATCCTAAGCTACTTGGAAAATAGGTTTACTAGGACTTGTCAAAGATCATGAAAGAAAATTAATATAAATTGCTTCCAGTACTTACATGTGAAGTGAGGGGTACATTTGCATCAAAAAATATTTAATTGTTCCAAAGTCCTGCCAATAATTGTTAAAAAAATATGCATGCAATATAAACCTTTTTTGGATCTTACTATATAATAATTCTAATATAAACAATTTTCAGTTTCCAAGTAGTTATAGTGGAAATGGCCACTTGGTGTTGGTTGGTGACCTCATAGGGTAGGGAGAGCAAGAGAGAGAAAGGATGCACAATCAGTCGTGGGTGGCCAATTGCCATGCAAGGTAGATGGAGTGAGGGTGATGGGAAACACTCATTCAAAGTCGACCAGTGACCACACTAGGTAGAGAGAGAGAGAGAGAGAGAGAGAGAGAGAGAGAGGATGCCAAATCAGTCGAGGCTGGGCAGCAATCGTGCAGGGTAGCAAAAGAGATGGGGAAGGAGGGTGGGGATGCACAGTCAATCGAGGCTAGTGGAAACCATGCAGGCAGATGCGAACGCAATCCATTAGGGTAGGCAGCGACTATGCAAGGCAGATGAAGGGATGGAGGGAGGGGATGTCCACACAATTGGTCAAGCGCTAGCTAGCAACCATATAGGATAGAGAGAGGAAGGCAGGAAATGTGTGCACAATTGGTCGAGGCAGCAAGTGACCATGCGAGGAGAGAGAAAGAGAGGGAGGAGAGATGAAGTACCTTATGTGCATAAGTGAAACTTGCAAACTTTTCTGATAGGGTACAGCACCGACTGACGAAGAGATGATGCGAGGAAATTTTAGATGACATCAATGGAAAAAGACACTAACTAGATGAACAAAAATTTTAATGTTAAATAGGGGACTTTTAAAGTCATGAAAAAATTACTTCAAAATCACATTTTTAAAGTCATTAAAAAAGTGTTTTTGAAGTCATTTTTTGGAACAACTATAAAAGCTTGTTTTTGAAAGTCATTTTTATGGAACAACTCTAAAAACCTACTTTAGAAGTCTTTTTTTTTAATGACTTTAAAAACCTATTTTGGAATTCATTTTTTCATAAAAACTTTAAAAACATGCTTTTCTAAAGTCATTTTTTCCTTGTTGACTTTTGAAAGCTATTTTTTGAAGTCATTTTCTTCAGAACAACTTTATAAACCTGTTGTTTTGAAGTCATTTTTTTAGAATGGCTTTAAAAACTTATAATATATATGTATATATATATTCTCTTGATGAACCAGCATTTACGTATAGGTGTAGGAGGATATGTTTGGGAAGTAATAAGCCCCTTTGATATCCCTTCATCTATAAAGATTTCTCTAACTGAAAGCACAAACAAAGGGCTTATTAGATTTTATTCAAATTAAGTAGTATACTAATTGTTCTACACTTTGTTCCACCCAATCTAACTTAAATACAACTAAAGTTCTAGAAGTATAATCCAAGGCCCATATCTCTCTTATAACCCCATAATAAGTATCATTAGGCCTGTCATCCTTTGAATTGAAAAACAATGTAACATTGGAAACTAAGATGACCCCACTATTTTGTTTCACTCTTTAGTTATCATGGTCTTTTATGTACAAGTGAAAACCATTAATGACATATCCAACATATTTTATTACTTTTGATTGTGGTCTCATCACCATCTAGCCCAAGGATTCTTATATTCTATTGCCTAAAAATTCTCGCTCAACTTAAACCTATGCATATTAAGTAGGATATAATTGTTGCAAATAGGATTACATATACATAATGCAATTTGTGGAAGTTTGAATTCATTTATTTTATCTTTTGACGGAGCAAAGTATTGAAAGTATGATAGTGCTCAAATTGTAGCCACTTTTGTTTCTTTATATAACTTAGATTCTTTGCTTTGAGGATGTCCATTTGCTCACTGCACACACACACCAAATTAATAAAGAGATCAAAGAAAATATAATAATTAATAATTAACTTTTACAAAGTGCACGATCAACATACTCAATGTATGGCTAAACTTCATCAACATTTTGTAACACTAGGTACACGTGGTCCTATTCTTTATAGTCTGATGTCAATGCATGCCACTCAATAAAGGTTTGCCAACCTTGTGATCATAAAATCCAACTAATTATTTCTTTCTTGGGATTCCAACCATACCATCTCTTGATAAGTACTCTGTGGAAGACTCTGCTAACACTTAGCTATACACCCCTTTGGCCAGTTGTGATTTCGTACATTACCTTTTAAAATTTTCATGTACCTCTCAAATTGGTACATCCATTGCAAGTAAGTTAGCCTATAGAGTCTCACCTCATCAATGAGGTGTACTGTTAAAGTATATTACAATGTCAAAGAAGAGTGGTGGGAAGATTGCCTTAAGCTCACATAAAGTTATCACTAGTTGTTCTTGAATTTCTCGTAATGTTGAAACATCTACCACCTTCTTGCACAAAGCATTGAAGAAGTAGTAGAATTTTTTAATAGATTTTCTAACTTTATTTGGCAATACCAAATGTATTGCTACAGGTAGGAGTTGTTACATCAATGCATGGTAATTGTGAGACTTTGTCCTTGACACTTTCAGGTCTTCTATGGAGATTATATTTCTAAAGTATAAAGAGTAGTCGTTTAGGACTTTGAGCTCAAACAAGGTTTTATACACTATTATTTTCTTCTCTCAGTCGAGCATATAATTTGACTTAAGCAAGTGTGTTCCACGACTGCCCCTATCCTGTGGATGAAACCTTCTCATAAACCCATCTTCATATCTACTTGAGTTGCAAGTCCATCCTTTTGGCTTTCCTGGGATGTTAAGCAAGATACCAATCAAGCTTTTGTACACATTCTTCCCAATGTGCATGACGTCAAGCACATGGTGCAAATGTAGTAATTTTTAGTATGCAAACTAAAAGAATGTTGAATTCTCTTCCAACAACTTCAAGAGTTTCTTTCACCTGAACATTTACTTGCTTTCTTCTTTCCCTACAAGACATCAAGTTTTTTAACATGTTCCAATACTTGTCGTCCTATTAACATCTTTGGAGGTGTCCTTATCTCTACACTACCATCAAATTTTCCCTTCTTAAAATGATATGGATGGTCTCTATGGAACCATCTTTTATGGCCAGGGAATGCCATTTTCTCACCATGTTTAAGTTGTGTAGCACATGTTTGGTCATTATAGATAGTATAAGTATTGTATCCCTTCATAGCGCATCCAAACAAATTATCATACATGAGGAAGCTGCTTCTTATCCATAACAATATAACCTTTAAGGGGAATGACTCTTTCTTGTATGCATCATAAGCTTTAACACCTACGTCCCATAATATCTCAAGATCATCGATCAAATGAGCCAAGTACACATCAATTTCATCCCCTACCTACTTCAGATATCAACATAGTTAATATCATGAACTTCCTCTTCATATATAGAAATGATGGGAGGTTTTAACAAACCAATATAATGGGACAAAAACTATGTATGCTACTCATACAAACATGATTAATCACATCTACAGATAATGCAAGTCATAGGTTTCTAGGTTCTTGTCCAAAGTTAGGCCACATGAACTATACGAGCTTTCATGTTGGGCTATCTACTGCATGGCATGAAAAGTTATCAACTACTCTCTTTGGCATGCCATTCTAAATTCTTCACTGTTTCTATAATACAAAACATTCTTTTCAACCTTAGAATAGGAAGGAAATAGGACCTTTGCAAGAACATCTGCCCCCATCTTAGTTAAATTCTTCTTTAACTTCCATCTTCATTGGCCACAAGTTGGGCATGTAGTTTTATCCTTGTGTTCTTTCCTGTATAAGATGCAATCAATGGGGCACCATGTATTTTCTCATATGTGCTTTAGATCAAGGTATAATAGTGCAGCTAGATTTTTCTTTGCCTCCCATGCTGACCTCGCCAATTTATTATGCTTTGGTATCATCTAACCCACTACTTTCAAGACTTCTATAAAACCTTGATCTAAAAAACCAAATCTCGATTTCACATTGTAAAGTTCTACCACTGTAGACAATTTGGTATAATCTTTACACTCAGGGTACAATGGTTGATTAGCTTCCTCTAATGTAGTCTGAAACAATTCTGAGTCATCTTACAAGTCATCATATGCATCTTGAGCCATTGGTTTAGCTGTACTATCTACAACACTTCCTATACTATCTTCAAACCCTCTGTCCATTGTCAGGGGCTGCCCATGTGGGAGTTCTTCTCCATGCCAAATCCATGGGGGATAGTTTTCATTAATACCATTGAAGCACAAGTGTACTCTTGACACCACTATAGCTACTTTTTTCAAGTTTTCACATTTCGAGAATGGACTACGTGTGCAATTACGATCACCACCCACCCTAAGTGCGAGCTCTGTAAACTTGTTTGTTCCCTCCTCATATTCTTTTATTGTTCTTATCACATCCATCCAATCATATTTATCCATTTTTTAATAAATTAAAGATAATCTATGTGTGAAGACTTATTAGACATGAAAATCTTGGGTAAGCATTTTACTAAAAAATAGGTATACAAAAATTACAAGTGTTTGAAAAAACTAAATTACACACACACACACATGGAAATTTCCAATTAACAGTGAAGAAAGATGCAAAACATGATAGATACATTCAAAAAGAAATTTATCATTAAAAAGGGAATTTTTTAACCATAACCATGCATGCAAAATATATCAAACATTCATACATATAAGACAAACAAGGAGATACTAACCAACACTCAAATTGATATCGATTGGGAATATATCTATATGCAATTCCAATTCATAGTTGATTTAGTTGAAGATAGCCACAATGAAAATTAACCTATATGAGTTTTAGTTTGCATATAGATGAAGACATTAGGAACCAAAAAACTAAAAGACAATGCCAAAATTCTCATAACAAAGTGATACTTTTAAAGTCGGTTCAAGAAAAACGACTTTAAAAGTACACACTTTTAAAGTCATTTTACCAAAATAGCTTTAAAAGTACATATTTTTAAATTCTTTTCCAGAAAATGACTTTAAGAGTAGGTCACTTTTGAAGCATTTTATGAAAATCACTTCTAAAATATTTTCCTATGAAAAAAAAAAAAAAGTTATTCCCACTAAAGCAAATTAAAGGATTTTGAAGTCATTTTCCAAAAACAACTTTAAAACCATGGACTTTAGATGTCATTTATGAGAAAACAACTTTAAGAATGCTTTCCCATGAAAAAAAGTTCTTCCCACAAGACTAAAGAAGTAGATCTTTTACAAACTGACTTCTTAGGTATGGTTTTTAAAGTCTTTCTTTTATAAACAACTCAGAATTTATGTTGTCAGTAGTAAAAAAATCAACTTCTTTACACCAACATTAAAAGCACCAATTTTATTAGTAGAAGTAAAAATGACTGTAAGCACGACAGATTCTGAATTCGGATGAGAAATCCTTAAGTTTCTTCAATTCTTGGACAAAAGGGGTAAAATAGTAAATTTACCCAAAAATCAAAATATGAGACATCAAAATTTAGAATGTATTGAAAAATACAAATCCAACTCCACTAAGTACACTCAAATCCAAGATCATGGGAATAAAACCCAAAATTTTATGCATAAATGGCAAAATGGTCTTTTTACACCATGTGGGGCCCACAAGGGACCCAACAACCAATTTTATCAGCAGCCCACGCGAATCATGGGTCAAAAAAAATCAGCTGGTCTTGGGGAAGAAAAAAATGGAGCATGGAAGACTTTCATGCCACTTAATAATAAAAAATAAAATATTATAATCATGAAAAAAGACCCAAAATGCCAATAAATACAACCCCAAAAATCCTCATAAAATTCCCACGAAATTCTCTTCACTCTCCCTAAAAAATTAGATCTAGATCTCTCCCCAAAAACTTAAAATCAATTAGGCACTCTGTTCCAGATCTAATTTGATCAATTCCACCTTCCAAAACTTCCCAACATATCTATTCTACAAAACCCCAAAAGAAATTGCAAGATCCAATAGTTCAAACAACGGATATTTGCAAGAAAGGTGGATCTGGGCCGTCCGTTCCTTAGGCACAGATCAAATCCAGGCCCTAAGAATGACTGTGAACTTCTAGCTTCAATTCCGGAGTCATCTGAACTCCAAATTGAGATCGGAAGGAAGCTATGGAAAGCTTGAAACCTCTATTTTCTTATGAAATGATAAAATAGACATATTATTCAGTAAAAACTTTCTGTATTAAAGAAATAAGTTTCCAGTTACCTAGATTTTTAAGATATGAGATGATCATATCCTAAAAACATGTTTTAATAATGATATACTATTTAAATAAAGTGAGATCTATGGTTAAATTGGATATATATGAGATATATTAAGGGATCTACCCATTATGGTAGAAAAACCCTAAAAATACAAAGGGACCCACTTGATCAATGAGATCAAGTGTGATCAGACCCTTGGGATGGAAAGAATAAATGTTGATATGATGAAATCCAAGGAAATCATGAATGGATTATGAAAAAAATAGATCAATATGATCTTTTGACTTTAATAGAGAAAATTCCCTAAATACAACGAAAATCCTTAATCAAAGGAAAAGATCTAAGATCAAATGGTTGGATCATAAGTAAAGGTTTCTAAAAATGTTAATGTAATTAGTTTCATAGCATTTTAAATATGATTATGTTATAAAGCATGCTAGTATAACATTTAGACTTAGCATGATATGGGATTCCATTGTTATCATAAGGTGTTAGATTTAATTTAAGTACCTTGCCTCATTATCATAGAATGTTAAATTAGGTAGTTTTATGCTTTGAATTTATAATTAATTTATGGTTAAATGTTATTAGTAGATTTACTTGTTATGAGATAAAGAGCATAAAACATCAAAAATGTATTCTAATGAGAAAGTAGAGTTTCATGACACAAATAAGAATGGAGTATTTTGGACTTAATTAGTAAGGGCTATAGTTAGTAGGACAATATAAGGATTATCAAATCCTTGGCCCAAATTAGGAAAAGAATAATAAACCCCATAAATGACATTATAAATATTCATGGACTTAATTAAAATCCATTAGAAAGAGTACTTAGGGTAAACATGCTTATAGGAACCTTATGAAAGGTTGAGCTATGGTCATTCTAGTGAATGATGAACATAGTGGTTAAGGGGTTTATCTAATAGAGCCTCGCTCTTCCCCTACCTTCTGTTGACGTTTGTGAGGTCTAAATGCCTCCTTACATGAGGATTGAAGTAACCAGTTTGTGTTCACCCATTCAGCTAGTAAGCCTTAGCCAATTGGAAATAAGAGGAGTAGTCTAGATTTAGGCTTGAATAAGCTACCTTCAACCAGCACATTAACTGGTTGAATAATAATAATAATAATAATAAGAGCATAAAAGGTTAGTAAATTACCTAACCCTAATAAAAACAGTAACTAAGATAAGGATGATCAAACAAGATCCATTAGATCTTGGATGATCAAGAACAATAAGAATAAGAACACCATAATGTACTTAGCATGCATGTTTATTAGTATACTTGTTATAGTTCACTAGATTAGATAATCCAAACCCTTGATCAAAGATGATTCAAGGAAGAAAACCAAGATCATCCTTCGTAGGGATGATCCAAGAACTGAACTTAGATCAAAGAAGAACTAAATGATAGAAGATCTAGGACCTTGAACTTTATTAACATGTGTAGATTGTCAATCAAAGGATCTATGAAAGATCAAGATCAAGGAGATGGACATACAAAGACTTAGAGATAGAAAAATACTTAGATATGTATGGATATACAGATTGCATACATCAGTCAGGATCATGGAAGATTGGGGAAAAGAGATCAATCCTTAAAGGTAGGAGGATTTGATGAATACATACATGATTGTACTCATGAGCTTATGTTGACAAGAGTAATGATAATACTTGTATTAAATCTCTTGAAAACCTTATGATCCAACCAAACACATATAAGATGGTTAAGGACTAAACTATAAGTGAATAGGGAACTAGGAAATATTTCAGCCCTAAGTAAATAGACATATGATCTGATATATATGAAATCTATTTTACATACAAGCTTGGAGGCTTGTGAGTTTGTTTTAATAGGCATAAGCCTAGAGGAATGCTATTGCTAGAGGAGTTATGAGGGTTTGGCCACCTGCTCCTGAAATTTGATGATATGATGATACCTTGCCCTATGAGAGGCTAAAAGTTGGGTGGTGGCAATTATGGGAAGGCCACCACTGTGAAAGTCTTGCCCCCTCCATACGAGCAGTGACATAATATTTTCCACTATGGTATCAGTGGTGAACAGGGCAGTTATCTGAGCGTGCTAGTACGGATCAGACTGCAGCATAGCAACCTTTCTGATTATTTTGCACTATGATGCATATGAGAATAGGCATAGTGAAATGCCTTATGTTATAGCATAATGAAATTCTAGGTAATTGTATATTATCAATATTTCCCAAGAAGGAAAATTCTCAGTATAAGATTATTTGTAATACTCAATTCTCAAAATGAAGAGAATTGATCAGCTTAGTTGGGAATGATATTTGACTACTTTCACAAATTTAACTAGTTTACCCATGAAGGGTATGTATGTATATAGATATACATAGCTTACAAATTAAAGAGTATGTTTAAGGATAATGGGATTATGAAGTATTGGAATTACATTGTCAATGTTATGTTTCTTGAATCCCCTACCAAGCATTGCTTACTAAGATATTGTAATTGTTGCAATATCTCAGATACAGGGAAGGAGAGTTAGGAGCTGAAGACTATAAAAGACTTGAAGAGAATAATCTTCAAGGTATACCCTTGAAGACATGTATTTTTCTTTGTTGAGAGTTTTATTGTATGGTGAGCTTGAGTTTTGGATTATGTAATTTGGACAAGTATTGTACTAGATTTGGTTGTACTGTGAACCACTGGATGGATCCTGGAGTTTAATAAAAGTATATTCCTTCAATGGAATTTTATTTTGTACACAAATTGTACTTATGTTATGTATGAAGTGGTGACTTGGGTTTTCAAAACAAGTTCTAAAGAAAAGAATTTTCGCTGCTTTGTTTTGCGAAAAAAATTTACACTCTTAAGGGCCCTGCCTTTCAAAATACTTTACAAATCATGTTTCGAAAACCCAGGTCATCACAAGTCTGATCATTGCCCAATCCAACCTAGAATGAAGGGATGGGGGCGTGAGATGCTGGCACACCATCCTGCCTAAAGGCCTAGCTGTGCCAGTAAAAGGGGGAGTCGAAAGGGAATCAAGGGAGAAAAACATATCACCAACATGTCTATGCACATAGGTGATTCATACCAACTATAAAGGGGAGAAACCCAATTGTGGGGGTGGGGAGAGGGGAGAGGGGGAGGGGAAAAGTGGGATGCCAGTGCCAGAGAGGTGCTGTTTGTCCATCACCTGTGAACGGAGGGATTTCTTGCATGGAGAGATAGGTAATCAGAGGGAAGGATTTTGGGTACCCTCCTTACATGCATCACTAGAGAAAACATGTGTGCACTTGAAGGGGAAATAGATGAGGGGGGTGGTTTACAGCCAGCTATGAGAAGAAATTGACAGAGGGGGAAGGCATGGGTTCTCTCTGTGTGTCGCCAAAGAAAAAACCTGACAAGGGTTTCTATGAAGCACGTAGCAGGTGGATTGTCGTGATGGAGAGCAGACATAGGTGTCGAAAAAATTTGATAGGAAGGGAACTGCATGTAGAAGGCGGGGAACAACAAGATCGAAAGGGAGGGGGTGTGGGTTGCTAGGTTTTCTTTTCCCTGCGTTCCCCCCTTGCATAGTCCCATTTTCATACTCTACATCCCACAAACAGACAAAATAGGGAGTGTCGTTATCAATTTTAGCCCCCTCTAACTTAGTAATACTTTTGGACTTTTCAATATAATCTCTGTTTTGTGCAAAATTAGTGTCATTGGAATCGTACCGACACGTAGATTCCAAATTTGATAGTTCCATGTCCAACTTTTGAGTTTTTGGGATGTTCTCTTTCATAAAATTCAATTTTCATGAAATTATATTCTTGATTTTATTTCCATTGAAACATAATATAATGCACAAAAAATGATCCAAAATTGAGGGTCGTTACATGTAATAACCTTAATTTTTATAATTGATTGAGAAAATCAATAAAGTTTAAGTTTTAAAAATTTTGGGCTAGAATATTAAGGTTATTTAGAATGTACTTCTTATAGAAGTATAATCAAGGGATAAGACATTTATAATTAAAATTGAACTCAGCGAACCCTTCAGAATGACTGTAAGCACAACAAATTCCGAATTCGGATGAAAATTCCCTAATTTTCTTTATATTATGGACAAAAGGGTAAAATAATAATTTTATCCATAATAGAGATCTGAGACATCAAAATTTAGAATGTGCTAAGAAATACGAATACAACGCCACTAAGTACGCTCAATTCCAAGATGATGGGGATAAACCCTAATTTCTATACATAAAGTGCAAAATTGGTCTTTTTACATAAAGTGCAAAATCATGCTAGTGTAATTTTAAGTACCCTGTATCATTATCATTAAGTTGTTCAATTATGTAGTTTTATGATTTGAATTTATAATTCATTTATGGTTAAATTTCATTAGTAGATCTACTTGTTATGAGATAAAGAGCATAAAACACCAAAAATAGAATCGAATGAGAAAGTAGAGTTTCATGACCCAAATAAGAGTGGATTATTTTGGACTTAATTAGTAAGGGCTATAGTTAGTAGGACAATATAAGGATTATCAAATCCTTGGCCCAAACTAGGAGAATAATAAACCCCATTAATGACATTGTAAATGTTCATGAATTTAATTAAAATCAATTAGAAAGAGTACTTAGGGTCAACATGCTTACAGGAACCTTATGAAAGGTTGAGCTAAGGTCACTCTACTAAATGTTGAACATAATGGTTAAGGGGGTTGTCTAATAGAGCCTCGCTCTTCCCCTACCTTCTGTTGACGTTTGTGAGGTCTAAATGCCTCCTTACATGAGGATTGAAGTAACCACTTTGTGTTCACCCATTCAGCTTGTAAGCCTTCGCCAATTGGAAATAAGAGGTGTAGTCTTGACTTAGGCTGAAATAAGTTACCTTCAACCAGCAAAACATTAACTGGTTGAATAATAATAGTAAGAGCATTAAAGGTTAATAATTATCTAACCCTAATAAAAATAGTAAGATAAGGATTTATTCAAACAAGATCCATTAGATCTTGAATGATCAAGACTAATAAGAATAAGAATATTGTATTGTATTTAGTATGCATGTTTATTAATATGCATCTTATAGATCAAATCTAGTTCATTAGATTAGATAATCCAAACCCTTGATCAAAGATAATTCAAGGAAGAAAACCAAGATCATCCTCCTTGGGGATGATCCAATAACTGAACTTAGATCAAAGAAGAACTAGATGATAAAAGATCTAGGACCTTGATCTTTATCAACAAGTGTAGATTGTCGATCAAAGGATCTATGAAAGATTAAGATCAAGGAGACGGACACACAAAGACTTTGAGATAGAAATACTTAGATATGAATGATTTAAAGATCATTCTAAATATTAGATCTAGTGATCAATAGGATTGTTCATAATTTGTATATATTGACAGTATGTATGGATGTACAGATTACATACATCAGTCAAGATCATGAAAGATCTTGGGAAAGGGATCACTACTTGAAGGTAGGAAGATTTGATGAATGCATTTACATGGGATGTACATGATTGAGCCCATGACCTTATGTTGACAAGAGTAATGTTAATACTTGTATTAAATCCCCTGAAACCCTTATGATCCAACCAAACACATATAAAATGGTTAAGGACTAGACTCTAAGTGAATAGGGAACCCGAAGATATTTCAGCCCTAAGTAAACAAACAGATTGTCTGATATGTATGAAATCTATTTTACATGCAAGGTTGGAGGCTTGTGATTTTGTTTTAATAGGCATAAGCCTGGGCATGCTATGCTAGAGGAGTTATGAGGGTTTGGCCACCCGCTTCTTGAAATTTGATAATTTGATGATATCTTGCCCTATGAGAGGCTAAAAGTCGGGTGGGGCAATTATGGGAAGGCCACCACTGTGAAAGTCATGTCTCCCCATATGGGCAGTGACATAATATTTTTCACCGTAGTATCAGTGGTGAATAAGGTAGTTATCTGAGCGCGCTAGTACAGATCAGACTGCAGCATAGTAGTCCTTTGATAATTTTGCACTATGATGCATATGAGAGTAGACATAGTGAAATGCCTTATGTTTTAGCATAATGTAATTCTAGGTAATTGTATATTACCAATATTTCCCAAGAAGGGAAATTCCCAGTGTAGGATTAGCTGAAATACTGAATTCTCATAATGGAGAGAATTGATCAGCTTAGTTGGGAATGATATTTGACTACTTTCATAAATTTAACTAATTTACCCATGTATGTATGTATGTATGTATGTATGTATGTATGTATGTATGTATGTATGTGGATGTACATATATTACAAAGTAAAGAGTAGAGATATGAATATGTTTAGGGATAATGGGATTATGAAGTATTAGAATTATATTGTCAATTACTATGCTTCTTAAATCTCCAACCAAGCATTGCTTACTGAGATATTGTAAATGTTGCAATATCTCAGATACAGGGAAGGAGAGTTAGGAGCTCAAGACGATAGAAGACTTGAAGAGAATAATCTTTAATGTATACCCCTTGACGATATGTATTTTTCTTTGTTCGAGAGTATTATATTGTAATGAGAGTTTCATTGTATGGTGAGCTTTGAGTTTTGGAATATGTAATTTAGACAAGTATTGTTATGGATTTGGCTGTACTGTGAACCACTGGATGGATTTTGGAATTTAATAAAAGTATATTCCTTCAATGGAATTTTATCTTGTATAAAATTCTACTTATGTTATGTATGAAGTGATGACTTGGGTTTTACAAAACAAGTTCTAAAGAAAAGAATTTTCCTACTTTGTTTTGCAAAAATCATTTACTATTAAGGGCCCTTCCTTTCAAAAATATATTACAAAACGTGTTACAAAAACCCAGGTCATCACATGTGGTATCAGAGTCATTCATCCAGTCGCGGTATAATACAAATATGTCCAAAAGAGAGATTATAATCTAAATCTAGATTAAGATAGAAGTAGTTGTATAGAGGATTGATAGAAATTTTGGTTTATAAGTAGATGCCACCAAAGAGAGTCACAAGGAAAGCAGCTCAAAATACTCCAAAAGATAATATGGAGTGAGTAACCATGAACAATGTGGAAGAGACGGTGACAAGGGTGTTTAGGAACCTCCTTCCTCACCTACAACAAACCCAAGGTTCATCTCCTCCCATAGAAATACCAAGTATGCAGGCTTAGGATACTACATGAGAGGAATTTAAGGAATTATTTAACTACAAATATTTCCCTTCTCATGTACAAGAAAGAAAGTTGACAGAGTTTTTGGACCTAAGATAAGGGAATATGTTGGTGGTGGAGTATGATAACAAGTTCACACAATTAAGGAGATTTGTGACTCATGTGTGTAACATTGAAACACACTGTGAATCGATTCATTGAAGGGCTGCACCTAAGGCTGAAAATAAAGGTACTATGTACTAAACCCAGTACCTTGGCAGAATGTCTAGAAATGGCTTCCAAGTATGAAGAAGAATACAAAAAGAGTCAAACTACCAAGTTTAGTGGAGGAGGAAACAATAACCCAAAGCCCTTCCAAAAGAATAAAAGACCTTGGAACAATTTTAAGCCCCAAAGAAATCAATGGAATAATGCACCAAGGCAAAATAGACAACCATGTCCAAGATGCAGAAAATTTCACTAAGGCAATATCTACCCTAGACCTATACAACAACAACCACAACGATTTCCAATCAAGTGCCATAATTGTGGGGAGTATGGACATGTCGCCACCTACTATTCCAAACCATTGGCAGTCAAGGAGGCAAAACTAGAAATTGCCCCTCGACACCAAGGAAGGGTCTTCGCCATCATTGACAGCCAAGCTGGACCATCCAATGCAATGATTGAAGGTACACTACTTGTAGCAGACAACTATGCCAAAGTACTGTTTGATTCTGGATCTACACATTCCTTTATATCTTGCGAATTTGCATCTAGTATACAACTGTCAGTAAAAAACTTGGGATTTGATCTAGATGTAACAACTCTAGTTGGAAAAATAGTTAAATTACAAAAATACTTACATAATGTACCTATAGAAGTATTGGGGAAAAGAATGGACATAGACCTCATTTTATTGAACATGGTGGATTTTGACATCATACTAGGTATGGATTGGTTAGCAAAATACTTGGTAGTTATGGATTATCACAAGAAGAAAATCACATTTAATATACCAGGTGAGGAAGTATTAGTACTGCATGGGAAACACAATGACTTAGACAAATCCATTATCTCAGCTATGAAGGCAGTCAAACATATGTCCAAGGGTTGTCAGGCATTTCTAGCAACAGTGATTTCCTTAGATGTTGAACAACCCAGGATAACAGAAATTGAAGTAATCAGGGAATTCCAAGATGTTTTTCCTAAAGAGCTACCAGGATTACCCCCGCACAGAGAAATTGAGTTTACCAATGAAGTAATTCCTAATACAACTCCAATTTCTAAAGCACCTTATAGGATGGCCCCAGTAGAGTTGAAAGGTCAATTGCAAGAATTGTTGGACAAAGGGTTTGTTAGACCAAGTAGTTCACCATGGGGAGCACCAGTAATATTTGTGAAGAAGAAGGATGGGTCTATGAGATTATGCATTGATTATAGAATGTTGAATAGTGTCACAGTGAAAAATAGGTCTATCAGAAAGGACTATTCAAACCTTAGAAGATACGTTGAGAGCATGTGCATTAGATTAGAAAGGGAGTTGGGACGAACATCTTCCATTAGTAGAATTTGCGTATAACAACAATTTTCAAACAAGTATTGGTATGGCACCATATGAAGCATTGTATGGACAGCCATGTCGATCACCAACCTGCTGATAAATTCAGAACTAGTGGAACAATGTATAGACAAGGTTAGATTGATACAGAAGAGGTTGTTAACAGCACACAGTCGATAGAAGAGTTACGTAGATAAAAGACGTGGAGACCTAGAATTTGATGTGGCGGAGCACGTATTTTCTAAAAGTATCACCTGTCAAAGGAGTAATGAGGTTTAGAAGCAAAGGAAAACTTAGTCCTAGATTCATCGGTCCATTTGAAATCCTAGAAAGAGTTGGTTCAATGGCCTACAAATTGGCCTTACCACCCCAACTCTCAGAAATACATAGTGTCTTTCACATATCTATGCTAAGGAAATACTTCCACGATGACACACATATACTTTAAAGGGTTCCAAAAGAGATAAAGCCAGACCTAACCTTCGAAGAGTAGGCATAGTGATGCATATGAGAGTAGGCATAGTGAAATGCCTTATGTTTTAGCATAATGAAATGCTAGGTAATTGTATATTACCAAAGTTTCCCAAGAAGGGAAATTCCTAGTGTAGGATTAGCTGAAATACTAAATTCTCATAATTGAGAGAATTGATTAGCTTGGTTGGGAATGATATTTGACTACTTTCATAAATTTAACCAATTTACCCATGTATAGTATGTATGTATATGGATGTACATATATTACAAAGTAAAGAGTAGAGAAATGAACATGTTTAGGGATAATGGGATTATGAAGTATTAGAATTATATTGTCAATTACTACGCTTCTTGAATCCCCTACCAAGCATTGCTTCCTAAGATATTGTAAAAGTTGCAATATCTCAGATACAGAGAAGGAGAGTTAGGAGCTCAAGATGATAGAAGACTTGAAGGGAATAATCTTCAAGGTATACCCCTTGAAGACATGTATTTTGCTTTGTTTGAGGGTATTGTATTATAATGAGAGTTTCATTGTATGGTGAGCTTTGAGTTTTGGATTATGTAATTTGAACAAGTATTGTAATGGATTTGGCTGTACTGTGAACCACTGAATGGATTCTAGAATTTAATAAAAGTATATTCCTTTAATGGAATTTTATCTTGTACAAAATTCTACTTATGCTATGTATGAAGTGATGACTTGGATTTTACAAAACAAGTTCTAAAGAAAAGAATTTTCACTGCTTTGTTTTGTAAAAAAATTTACTATTAAGGGCCCTGCCTTTCAAAAATATATTACAAAACGTGTTACAAAAACCCAGGTCGTCACATTAAATTCTTCCCGTCTTATAGGAATTTGGTCCAAAAAATTCATTCCACATTATCTTTCGACAATTCTATAAGCATCTCATCTCACATGATATACTGATTGTACCAATAATTCTAGAGTCAACATCAATAAACAATTCCACATCATGTCATTCCCTTAGATACCAACTCATATATAAATCAACATATGTCAAACCATCTCAAATCAAACAACTCATAATTTAATTAGGGTGATCATAACCACATAATGCAATTAGCATAAAAATTAGTTATCTATCTACAACTTTTGTGGAAGTAAAATCACCATATCAATAAAATTTAGACATCTCAACTCACATATAGGCAAATCTACGGCATTTCTATTGCAAAGTATATTACCTCACCAATCGATAAGGTATAAAAATCAATACCAGAGCATATCTATTCACCAATAGGAAATCTATGCTAAAAAAAATTAGAGCATATCAGCTCATCAATAGGCAGTCTATGCCAATCAAATGTAGTCCATAGCACAATCATATAGTGAGTACTTAGAAGCCTACCACCTAGAAGTCTGCTAGTGTCTCACACCCGCCCTCATTGGTCACCCTCTTAGGCCATCCTCATCGACTACTCACGTATAAGTCATAAATCAAATTTTGATTACACATAAGAAAAGTCTCATACAAAACGCACACCGCTATCATACCTCTCATCTAGTGAGAAATCAAGTTTATACATGTAATATAAAAATAACTTCCATATCGCTACTATCATGGAGAACTCAATAACCCAGTGACAGCAATTCACATGACTAAGGAAACTATGAACCTTACCAATTTGGTTAATCCCAGCCCATCATAGTCTCGATAAACTACCTCTCCATCAATAGACGTATTGTGGTCAAGGAAATTCACCTTCTTCAACCATAACTCATACTCACATAAATTCACAACAAGAGTTGAGTCTTTAAGATACTGAGAATAATGCACAAAGATTTCTTGTGCTCTGCCATGCCATGGAGTATACAAGAACATCATCACTAACATAATCATGATTCATCCAAGTAACATTTGGAAACTTAACCCATCGTATGCATACATACTATTAATGTATTGGTTCCATCAATTAGTATCACCCAAAACTTGTAATAATCATATATATATATATATATATATATATATACCATGAAACCTCCAGAGTTGATCAAATAGATTATCATTACATGATAGAGAATTTCAATTCTCCACTGTTTGCTGTTAAATAAGTGATAATATGTGTATAGCAATAAGGATCTATCTCTCTTCTCATGAAGAGGACTAATGCACCCTATGAAGACCCACCAAGTCTAATAAACCCTCATCAAGTACCTCCCATAGCTAAAACCCATCTAGCTCAGCTAGGGCCATCCTATTGACACTTTAGAAAATGACACTATGTTTAATGCCAAATCAATATCAGCATCAATCTCCTACGGCAAAAAATCATGGAACTTTCTCAGTAAAGATTGTGAATTCTCGCGCACCATTTGTGGGCTCAATCTGTGGCCACTCTCTGTCATCCACTACCACACTAACAAGGACTTGGAACCTTAGGAAAGCACCTCATTACCTTCAAGGTAGAAATAACACAACCTCATTGATGCCCCTTCTTACACAAGCTAGGTCAATATCTATCCCGGTACACTAGAAGTAATCTTCTTTTCACAACAATCAACTATCCCCCAAAAATTAGAATTCATCCAAGGATGATAGCATAATCAATCATATCAAGTAGGATGAGATCAATATCCATCCTCTTGGTCATTATCTCCACCAATACCCCCTGGACATACAAGTTCCAATAACTCTCTCATCAGCTTCATAACATCAAACCCAGACTGTCATATATACATGTATATTCATCAAGGTACCAATACATAAAAGACAAGAATAAATGGATTCTAAATTAATGAGGACCCTAACATGTCTATTAGCAATCAAGAGAGTACCTTCCACAACCTAGTTTGAGGCTTGTACTTGCCTCCAAAAAATAGTAGAAACTCATCACTACCAATGTGGAGCCATCCCTATGCTATCTCCAATATCAGTATGTCTAGCTCGTTATCCTCTTTGACAGTCTCAATTGAAATTCCCTAACACTCCACAATTAAAACATTAACAGAATTGCCATGTAATGGCAGCTACCGATGCTATTACTATTGCTATGATGATCTACCAACTCTGGGACATAATTGTCTAAGTGCCTGTCCTTGCCCCTAATGCACCTCTTTACCTCTTGTCCACATCCCAACACTATTCAATCAAATATCATTGGCTCAATGGCCTCTGTAACTGTATTGATAAAAAGGTTCTCCTACCCTTACTAGTTGACCCAGACTACCCATGTCTGAGTCACTACAATCAAACCTAGTCCTAAGAAAATCCCTCTTAACATAGAGGCTATGTCTGCAACAGCAGCATTGCTACCAATGTAGAATGCTTACAATCACTTGATTCCTCAATATAGGTGTCAATATATCACAATCTATCTATGATCTCCTTCTTCACAGTGAAGGAGTTAGGGGCAATTCTCCTTAATTATGTAAACTGGTTCAATACTATTGAACTGTCTAATTCCTCTATCCTAAAGTAGCAAACTTTCTCTATATCACCTGTTGCTCATAAGGCAAAGATACTGATCATTACAAGCCTTTCTAAGAGCCATCTAGATAAAAGTCTCAATAATAAAGGAACACATCCTCTCAAATAATCATCATTAGAAATACTAATCAAAATCATTTACAACTCTATCAATCTCACATCCAATGAGATTGATCTTCATAATACTTCCTTAGTCATCAAAAACCACATTACCATCTCTATCAATGTTGGATGTAAACCAATTATAATTAATTTCATCTTACCTCATTAACTTCATCTGTCTTTCTTCCTAGTTAATTCATTACGAAATCATCACTATTTAATAATTATTCTTATAAAATAGGTACCATGTCCTCCAAGGAATATGACCTTCTCATCATAATTAAAAACCCTAGAATAATTTATAAGCATTCACTCCTCAACTTTATTAAAAACCCTACAATTTTATTTGTCAATTCATTCAACCTCAACTTGAATAACATTATAATTCTTTGAATTTCCTCATGTTTTCTTTTATTGTCATCATTCCTGATCCTTTTTCATTATTATCTCATTATTGTCATGTATTAGTTGTTATGCCTTTTCACATGTCTTTACATACCATCCAAATTAGAACTTGATTTCTCAAAAGTATTCCCTGTGAATAGATCTTCTATCATATAATAAAGTTCTCACTAAAAATTACTAATTTATACTCTCCATTTAAATTCCATACTATAAGAATCATACACTTTCCCCTAAAAGTGCATTTCCTTATACTTATAAAAGGCATATGTTCTAAAGAAAACCTTCCAACCTTCATGGTGGCATTTATTTTACAATCATCACCATCCCCCATATGAGTTATCTCTATAACTCATGCTTAGGAAATCACCACCCTCAATGGACTGTATGCAACTTTTGTATTTGTTACAAAGGTTGTGATGGAGTAGATTGGGCTTTCATACCAAGCTGTGACCCCCAAGTTTTACACAACAATATAATATTAATTTTTAAAATGTTGAGATCCCTGTTTTAAAAAACTTTAAATTTTAAAATCTACTAAAAACAAAGAATCAATTAAAAAGCATTCATTTTAAAATCACAGGAGTTATACAATCACAAAATCATGGATTTAATGGTAAAATGATATTCTCATTTCTATTAAAACTCTGACAGAGTCTCCTCTATATTTTGGACCATCGCATATAACCCATGCGATACAATCATACCTAGTAAAATACAATAAGCATAAACACACCACATATGAGACTCAGTCTCCATACATATCCATGTGGATCAATTACAAATCTCGATAAAACCATAACCTCAATAGTAGAGTAAAAGTAAAAAAGAGTAATAATATTTCCCAGGGCCTGTCCATGCAGAGCCATCACATCCAACGTGGATATATTTATACATTCAAGTCATAATGTAACTTATACACATATACATTTCATAAATAAAAACTGAGGTAAGGCTCTGAACAAACCTTATCCATTTTTGAAAATTTCCCTATACATTGCTAAAGGCCGCCAACGACTTTGCCTGCTCTATCATCATGTTAAACCTACTGCCTCTCTCTGTATCTAAGGCATTTGAAAAACATTTCAATGACTCGACAAGCTATGCTTGTGTAGGTGACTGCATTTAATATCAAATAAAGAATAGGTAGTGTAACATATAAAGATAGACGTTTATGATAAACGTCGTGGATGTGAAACATTCATGTAAGAAGCTGAATCATCAAATATCAAGAATGAAACGATGAAAGAATAATAACAAGTCTGAATCAAATACAATAACCAATGAGGATATAATTTCACTCATAAAATGTAGAAGTATCATAAACCAAATACCATGACATGCATAACATGAATAATGCATGCTTATGAAACTGGTAGACCCAAATACAAACAAGTCCATCATATCAAAGCATAAATGCACATCATGAATAATAGGGCACACAACTAACCATGTCCCTCTCATAACTAGCTATGAGTACTCATACCATTTCCCCCACGCTTGTTCCTTTCAGGACTACTGGTAGTACAATCACCCCTCAGGATACGTCGTTACACTGTGGGTAAATCAGGATGTAACCATCTAGAAATACTTGTAACTACATGTGCACACAGAATAAGTTCATGGATGGCTATGCTGTAGTAGCAACCACTCCAGGGTATAAACCACTACTGCTCAACATCGACACCAAAATGGGAGACTAGTGTCTGCCATGCATGGGACCAATCTAACGTGCTGTGGGTGGCCTGCCCATGATTACCACAAACCTCTTGCAGTTTCTCAATATCAATGCAGTATCTATAATCTATAAACTTAGAGGGCAGGTGGCCAACCCTACGACCCTCCTAGCATAGCATCCACAGTGCAGAAACACTAGTAATAAATCAGAAAAAATATGAAACCAAGTATCAAAACTCCTTGTATAATCATTCTTGATAAAATCAAGTCAATAGGGTATTTTAATGTATCAATAATCATGCAATGGAAATCCACATATAACATCATCAAATAATCCAATCAATGGAGCATATAATGTATCAAGAACAGTGCTTAAATCATGTAAAATGAGAAGATAGTATAGCATCGGCAACACATGCTAAATGATAATCTCAAGAAAATCAGGGGGTTGGTTTATATATCCATGCATCAAACTGTTCATGTGAATAAAGCCGTCTAGTAAAAAATCATGATTTATAAAATCACAGAAATACTAAATGTAGTCACCTACCTCAAAGCAAGAACTATTCGTTTGTACCTCTCAAATCAGTTTGACTCCCCACTGAATCAGTTCTCTCAAGTCCCACCACTTGGATACACATCACATCCAGGACACACTTAGAATCCAATTTGTCTAAGTTGGATTCTTAATTGTAAAACAATTACATCTCAATATATGGCATTTCAATACAATCCAATGGTTCCCAACCATGGGATTTCAAGGTAGGGCCCACCCAACTTGGCTAATAATTCAAATCACACTAAATCGAGCCCACTAATAACCATCTAGTTCCTCTTCTTAATTATGTTATTACATATTTTAGAGCTATCATGCTTAGATCATATCAATCTCAAGTAATTTATCGTTTAATTAACCAATCATGCACTATTACATGTTATTCATGTATAATCTTATCGAATTTTTGGCAAAACAACCAATTCAAATTATTAGGATAGCAATCTTATCCTATACATGTCAATCTAAAGAACATATGGTTGCCCAATTGGCCAGATCTTCAATTGATAGCCTCAAATGTGCCCGATCTTAGATATCCATGCTGATCTAGTCATAATTGTACACCTAATCCCACCAGATCAATTAACAAATTAGTAATTCTAACCAAATAATTTGATTAAATAATCTAAATAGTATGGATCATATAATTGAATCCAATTTCATACCTGAATCCTCAATTGATCTCAATCATTGATTAAGGTTGGATAAATCATCTCAAAAATGCTTTGGATCCAAGATATCTCATGTGGATCTTGATCTACACATCATGAGGATCATAATGGACTATTTAGATTGTAAAATAAGGTTAGATCAAATGATCTGAGGTCTAATTGAAGGTCCCGATCAATGAATGGGAAGATGGGTATTGTTCCTTGTGTTGTAAGGATTGCAAGGGTTATCTTGGATCTCTGATATGCTTCCTAGATTGGCTACAATAGAACATCAATCTCAAGGTCTTAATAGGGTCCATTGAGTCAACTCAACTTCCCCCCCACCCAAAAACCAGTGGGGAACGAGTTGACTCAGTCCTAACTCACTAGAAATAAGGAAGGGGAAGAAGGTCGTGATCAGGTGGCTTCCAATCCAGTCACTGCTCAATCCAGACCAAAATGAAGGGATATGGGGGATGAGATCCTAGCACGCTAGCTTGCCTAAAGGCCTGGCCATGCTGGTAAAAGGGGGAGTTGCAAGGGAATCAAGGGAGAAAAATAGATCGTCAACCATGTTATACGCACAAGCAATTTAGACTAACTGTAGGGGGAGAAACCCAAAGCGGGGAAAGGGAAAGAGTGGCATGGCAATGCGAGAGAGGAGGTGATCAAGGTCTTTGTCCATCGCCAATGAATGAAGGGATTTCCTACGTGGAGAGATTGGTAACCGAAGGAGAGGGTTTTGGGTACCCTCCTCATATGCACACCAAATCTAGTAGGAATCATCACCTACGAAGACCTGTATGCACCCGAAGGGGAAACAAATGAGGGGGAAGGTTTTTGGCTGGCTGTGAGAAGAAACCGGTAGAGGGCAAAGACATAAGTTCCCTCTATGTGTCACCAGAGAAAAAATTTGACAAGGGTTTCTATCAGGCACGTAGTGGGTGGAGTTTCACAACGAAGAGGGGAAACAGGTGCTGGAAAATTTTGATAAGGAAGGGAGCAGCGTACCAGAGTGGGGAAGAAGAAGATAGGATAGGAGGGGGATAGGATAGGAGGGGGTGTGGGTTGCTGGGGTTTTCTCTTCCATTTGTTACCCCCTCATGTAGTCCCATTTTCATACTCTGCATCCCACAAACAACCAAAACAGAGGATCACAGTATCAATTTCAAGCCCCCTCTAATTTAGTAAAACTTTTGGACTTTTCAGTCTTGATCTCTGTTTCACACAAAATTAGTGTTGTTGGAATCGTACCGACACATACATTCCAAATTTGATAGTTCTTAGCCAATTTTTGAGTTTTCGAGGAGTTCACTTTCATAGAATTCAATTGTCATGGAATTAAATTCTTGATTTTATTTCCATTAAAAGATAATATAAAACACAAAAAATGAGCCAAAATTGAGGGTTGTTACAAGATTATAGCAAGTATGAAAAATCCAAGTGATTTCCCCACTCCTTTGATTGACAATTGTTGAGGTCTAAACTCTTCCTTCCATGAGAATTGTATTAACCACTTTAGAGCAAAACCTAACCGGTAAAGAATGGTCAAGCCTAAACAAAAATAAGAGCTATCTAGATTTTGGTCTAAAAGCCACCACCCTACACATTATCAAAGATAAATAATTCAGTTTGTTAGTGAACCATTAGAGATTGATTATACATCATTTAGATT
Organism: Warburgia ugandensis; assembly: GCA_035236585.1. Taxonomy (NCBI): domain Eukaryota; kingdom Viridiplantae; phylum Streptophyta; class Magnoliopsida; order Canellales; family Canellaceae; genus Warburgia; species Warburgia ugandensis. The sequence goes on along the minus strand of CP141126.1, from coordinate 81,422,631 downwards.
TAGGACTAGCATTTAGGAGTGCATCATACAGTTGGGGTTTTTTTTTTTTTTTTTTTTTTTTAAAAGCACTTATTTGTTGTATACAATGATTTGTTTCATTGTAAATAAGGTTGAGTACCATGACCTATCAAATAAGGGCTAGAAAACCACCATTGTCCTATTATTTTACTCCTAAGTAGTACTTTAAAAGGAAAGCTATTAGATAGAGCCAAGGTACACCCCTAATCTGTCCCACAAAATTGACACATTTGAAGATAGAATGGAGAGGATAATGAGTCAAATGAATAGTTTATTTGGTTTAAGGAAAAATACCATGACAAATCCACAGCCTCAATACAATAATTCTTACACCTATTCTGAACCACAACATCCCAGTCCTTCAGGGCTGTCTAGATCCAATGACAATGGATATTATCATAAGCCTGCAGATGCCGCCACTGCATTGACACACCCTAGAAATAACTATCACCTTATGACAAACTACCAAGACTGTAATGGATAGGCTAAGCATCACGAACAACCGTGGTCTCAGGATTATCAATATCAAGATGAACCATCATGGTCTCACCCTGATGAACCGTATTATGAATATCAAGAATACAAGGTACAACCATCATGGTTCTAACTTGAACAAACCTTTCCCAATAACTTGATGCCACAACAATATATGCCATATGAATTTGAAGAATCATTAGAAAAGATCCAACTTAGTGAAGAGATCCAATGATTGCTTGAGAAGAATTGGTAGAACACAATCAATTTATGGCTGAATTTTATGAATGGGGAGATAAAATGAAACCATTGAGGGATAATACTAATAGAAGCATTGAAAGAATTACAAGGATGGGACTTCCATATGATCATTTTAAGCTACAAGATTTCCAGCCATCCTTGGAATCCTCCAACCCAGATCCACTTGAGTCATGTCCTACTCCTTTTTCTAATTATGATGATGAGACATCCATTGATGAAGAGAATGTAATTTTGACACAGCCTATTGTGAACACTTCTCAATGGCAAGACCGAGTAGAAGCCCTTACACTTCTTGAAACTCAATTTGAGCCTTGCAATGCAGAAGACATACCCAATTGGGACCTACAGACTTTATTTGATCTAACACCATATAAAAATATAGGTTCACCTAAAATCTTATCTGTGTTGGAAGAACAGGAAGAAGAATAGTCAATTGATGTTCTAGATAAACATCAGCCAACTTTAGGGTACACATTAAAAGTTAATAAGGATTTAAGCCCCACCATTACTCTGTCTTCTGAAAAACAAGAACAACCTTTTAGGGAAACACAGGGTCAGGCTAATCCCCAATTTCAAAAAAATGTAAGGGAGAAGGAGGAATATGTGCTGATTGCAATGGTCACTATCATCCCTAAATTTGGTAAACAATGGGGCCTTTCATCTCAAATTGGTCCAATGAAATTCAAAATCACTATGGTCTACTATATCATATTGCTATCACTATCAAACATTTCATGGTGGAGGATATTTATTAACTACCATGAAATTCCAAAAATGGGGGATCATCCATCTCAATGTGGTCCCACCAAATCCAAGATTGCAGTGGTCTACTGTGTCATACTGTTACCACCACTAAAAATGTTTAGGTGGAAGATGTATATTGACTACTGTGGAATTTTTAGATAGAGTGAAGAATTCCTCCATTATTAGAGTTAGGATAACATTAATCAGTTGGGTTTTGAGTAGATTAGTTAGTCTAGTCTAGCTAAAGGTTAGGTGCTAAACTTAGCACTCACTAGGAGGCAATGTGGGATTTTAGAGCCTCATTGTTCTACATTACTCATATATCATATAGATGTTCTATATTTCAAAACATTGGGGAGAATGTTTAGTTTAGGTAGTGTATATATGCACGAGATCTTTTTCTTAAACAAAAAAATTCTAAATTTTTCTAAGTTTTTAAAAGTTTTCAAGTTAAAGTTCCTTTACTGTGATGATAATTGGATTGTTTGAAGTTTAGTATTTCCATTACTTTAACTTCTTAACAGAAATGCATATGGTTAATTCTATATTTTATTCATGTCTTGAAGTATTTTATGAAAGTTAAATCTTGGGACACACTTACACACAGTACATAAGTCTAGGCTAATATATGGTTATTACTTTGGGACTCTGAGAACAATCAGAAAAAACCTCTATATCCTATGAGTATTAGAGACTATCATCTTTTTTAGGGTTATATGTAATTCCATATTTTCTTCAGCACATTACTTTGAAAGCTCTCAATATCTTTGTTATGTTCAAAATGCCAAGGATCAAAAAGGAGTACTAAATTAGTTTCCCAAATATTTATTGAATCAAATAGGTTATAAGAAACCTAGGAAAGGATGTAGGCCATCCTTGTTTTAGCCTAAGAACATAAAGCCTACGCAATACATTATACCACTAGTTAGACCTTTGAGCCTTTTTTATAAGACTTTTATTTTTAAAGCCTTATTTACCCTAACCCAAAGAGTACCCAATAAGAATATCCATTACCAACTTTTCATATATGAGTAGAGATTAAAGAAAAATGTTAGAAAATGGACAAAATTCAAAGAAGTGAAAAATATCAAAAATACAAAGAAAAGAGTTCCTTTCCTAAAATGCAAGGAAAAGTATAAATAAATAAAAAGCGAAAAGAAAAGAAAAGTTGGGAAAAGAGAAAGGAAAATTCACTTCAAGTAAAACTAGAAGAAAAGTTGTCCAAACAAATATTCATTGAAGACCTCTACTCAGATTTGAAACTTTGAATCATTATACCCTTCTTTTAGAACCCTACCCAAGCCTATGTTTTGTCCTATCTAAAGACTATTGATCTTAAGGTAGATGATGTCCTTAATCAGGATATAAATAAGATGGAATTAAGGTGAACAAATCCTATTGGTCTTGGTAATAGAATCCATTCTAAGGGATCACATTTCATTGTTTTATTTGTGCTTAAAAGAACTTAATTGGTGTATTTGGATTTGGTCACATAGTGAGAGAAAATTGTTTGACCGCTTTTCTTTAAGAACTTTATTTCTGAGAGTATATTAGTAAGAATTTAAGGTCAATACATCTTTCCAATGGAGCAATAAGCATAACTATTTAAAGGTCCTAACTTATGTAGCTATACATACACATGCACTCCAAGATGAAACTAGAATAAAATGGCTTTGGCATGTGGATAACTTGTGGAATTTTTCATTCATCTTTGTCAAGTTATTAAAGCAAGCAGAGTACTAATGGATGAGAATCCACTTAGATGAACTAAAGTACTTGACATTATGAATTTTGTGGGTATATCTACTACAAACCCTCACGAGGCTTAACTTGTCCACCAAGGATAACCTAGGGGTTTAAGGGCATGTTGCATATGCTAAATGCAATTGTGAGTACCTACAAAAATGAAAACCATTTAGTTTTAATGATCCTTTTCATGTTTTGCTTAGGATTAGCAAAATGCTAGTTGGGGGGGTGCGATAAGTGTTCAATTTTGTATAAATAATACCTAATTAGTTGCCCAAGTGTTATAAATTATAGTGTTAAATTAGGGTTTTTGGCCAATATTTTACAATACATGCATTTCTGACCTAACAATTCAAAAAATATGATATTTTGTAGGTTTAGAGGCTAACCCAAAGTAAGTCAAGGAATGATCATATTTTTAGAATTTAATTATTGTTTTTCACCTTTTATAAGTCTTAGAGAGATAATCCAAAGGCTGATATTTATCGAGATGAGAATTGAAGATCAACATTTCAAAGTAGATCAAGTTCTAAGATCATATCAAGCAAGATGATGGATCAATGAAAGTAATTGGAAGAGTTAAAGGTGACTAAAATTTTCCCATGAAGCAAGCCATTCATTTCCACCACCTTTGCATAGGACCCATTCAAGCCACCATAGGCATATAAGCCATGAGAGAAGGTGATAAGCTAAGGAATTCAAACTAAGTCATAAAGCCAAGGTGGAAGCCACATAAGCCAATAAAGCCAACTATTACATGAAGTCATATAATTGGAGGATAATTCAATCAATGATCCATTTTCTAAAATTGGATTTTCAAGGTTTAATCAGACGGTTTGAGAGAATTATGTAAAATGTAAGATGACTATGCATTGGTGGACCCATCAAGAGAGAAACCCTACTTTCCAACTCCATCTCCCACTATTTTTCCATTCAATTGGCTAGGGTCACAAGTTAAAGGAGGAAGGCACCTCCTTAGGTAAAAAATGCCCATGCCCCCCCCCCCCCCCCGCAACCCCCCCTCCCTTCTAATTAGTGATCAAGTGGTTTCAAATAGGAAACCTTAGATCTACTTTAATTCAAATAACTTCAAAACCCTATATATTTTCCCATTTTTCCTAAACTTTATCCCTTACCTATTCATTGACTTTCCATTAACCAAACATTACAAAATTAGAACTGAAAGAGTTCCACTTCCTGTCTAGGAAAAAGATGCTTACCCCTATTCATAATTAGAAATCAGCCATCCGATGCTTCTAATCTCTCTCTTATGTCATGTTTACGACATCATCTTGCTAATTCATCTTCTACTTAACCTTCCTCATTCAATACTATAACCGTAGGGCCACTTTCATTACGTTTTCACCTCTTCCTGGTATAGAAATCCACTCATCTATATATATATCTCACGTTTCATACGAATTTTCCAAGTAGAGGTGGGTAAGACGCCTTGAATCATAGCTTCCTTTAGTGATTTTTTAAAGATGGACTTTAGAACTTCTTTGATGCTCTACTTCCTTTGGATTTCTAGTTATTCTTGTTTTTATTTGCTATCCAATTAAGGTTAGTAATTTAGTTTTCATTGATTTAGTTTCCATTGTTTTGCTTTCTAGTTTTGCACCATCCTTTCCATCTAGGTTCTCCTTCTTTCTTTACCCCAATTTTATTAATTTTTATTTGTAATTCCCCTAAGATTCACGTCAATTCATCTCTAGTAGTGACAGCCAAGAGAATATCTAGCTTAGAACATTGATTTTCCCTCTTGAAATTCAAGTTTTTCACCTTATTCTCACCTTAGTTTTTGGTCATTGTCCTTAGTTCACCCACTTAGCCTTATTTTCTCTTGAATTTATTTCTAGATTTTGCTTGCATGCCATTGTACTTTAATTTTTGAGCATTAGATTGCATTGCTAATGTTGTTTAGATAGGATTTCATGCTTAAGAATTAGATGCAATGTCCAGCAATAAAACATGTATTATGCATCTAGTTTTTTGTGTAATTTGGAGATGACTTAATAGAGTTTTGTGAGATTATTGCTATGCATTATTTATTTGATCAATGTACTTGAGATCTGGATTATTTCATTGCATAAAATTTATGGTTTCGGTTGCTTATTCATGCATGTTTTAGTTAAGGTTCCTAAGTACCAAAATCTAGAAATTGTTTTCTCCTTAACTTTGTGCTTTATTTCTAGCCACCAAAACACCTCCTTTGCTTGAATCCTTAAGTACCCATTTAGATTTCTATGTTGTTTATTAGATATCATAGTTATTTTTCATGTTAGCTTGCATTAGAACCATCAAATCTATTCATCTTTGAGGCAATAGAACCATGCGCATAGTCCTAGAATCATGTGCATGGTACTAAGTCCCATTAATCTTTATTCTTTGGTTAATTTTGTTGTTAGATCTTGTTTAATAGTAATCAAATTAGTTGTTTACATAATATTTTATGTTTAGATTTTTTTTTTTAATTTTTTTCTTTTAGCAAGCTTTAGTTTAGGAAAGTTTCCTTTTTAGGTAATTCACTTAAGTTTAATTTCTTAGTTTGAATCTGTCTAATTCTCTATAGTTTCTTTATTTTCTTACTCATTAATTAGTTAAGTTTCCAATTCCATTTTCTTATTTTATGTTTCCTTTTCTTTTAATTATGGATTAGTTAAATTTTTCATTTTTAGTAATTGTCTTAAGCTAGTTACTTACATTCATGCTTAGCTTACTATTGTTACCTTATTTAAATGCATCTTGTTAGGTAAGTTTCCATTTAAATTATTTAATTTTAATTTATGCAAGTTTCCTTTATTTCTAGCTTATAATTTTTGTGCATGTTTACATTCTTGTTTACTTTTAATGTCCTAATTCAATCCAACTCTCTTTCTTTGGCTAAAGTTAATCAATTTGAATAAAATCCAATCCATTGCAAATCTATGAGATTCCTCATGGAATCAACCTCTCTTGCATGAAAAATACTACAATGATTCATGTACTTATGAGTAACTTTAAAGCTACACCATGAATCTTTCAATGCCCACTTAAATGATGAATTAAACTTAGAAAATTTGAATCATATTACCTTATAGGGAAGTTTTTCCCTCATAAGATGGAGAGGCTTTCTCATTGGGCTAATGGCATGAACTAATGCCTATTAAAATGTGCATAGAGTATGTTGATTTATGAGAGGTTCTTCCTACTATGAGAATAGGAGATCCCTCTTGGAGCAAAAGTACTGGACATTAAAGTAAATGATCCTCTCTCACTTTGTGTTAGGAATATCCCTCTTATTGTAAGAATAGGGAGGACTCCTAGGGGAAGGAGGGAGCTTGGCTCCTCTCCTTCCACTCCCCCTCCCCTATGGAGGAGATCCTACTCTACTTGAGAAGCTATTTTGCAAAACAAGAAAATTACTCTAAAATTAGAAAAGCAAAATTAAAGCCTATTCTAAATGCAAAATTAATCTAAATGTAAGAAAAGAAGGAAACTAAATAGGAAATGATAGGAATTATACTTGATTAGGCTTAGAAAAAGTTTAGAATAGCAAACAATTAGAAAACCAATATAGGATTACAAGCTCCAAAATATTTTCTAAGGAAGACTCCTTATAAAAGCTTGAATTACATCTCTTCTAAGACTAATGTGATAAGGTATATCATTCTTTCACCCTCTGGTAGGGTTTTCTTGTCCTTCTTAAGCTATGAAAACTTTCTAAGAGAGATTTTCTAGAGTAAAGAAACCTTATCAGAAGAATGGCATACATTACCAACATTGCTAATCAGGCACCCCTTTGTATAGCATTCCAATGGATAGCTCCAACTAATTAGATTGCAACATCTATATTTTTTGCTAGCTGTGTAGGCCATGTGATCACAAGCCTTTATGTCATGCGATGACCCTGGTCATGCGGCCACATGGACACATCATGGCAACTCAAATCAACATAAAAAAAAAAAAAAAAAAAAATGTTTGTTTTAGCATTCCCCTTGCCTTGAGTTAAATCCCTACCAAGTGTCCCTCTTTCACTCAAGGGCATAGCTATGACATTCTCTACTGCATCATGCAAGGACCCAGCAACATTGTTCTAATTAGGTGTGTATTTTTGGCTTCCATGGTTTACAACATAATTGGTCTAGTTCATGGGAGAGAGGATTCCTTCCCCACTTCTTATGTCTTCCTTCTCCTTAACTTAACTACCCAGCAACATATTGTGTAACCTTGCCTTTAGTCATTAGGGCTTGCCTAGTAATTCTCTCGCGCAAGACACTTTGATGCACTTAGTGATGGAGAGGTCTTAGAGCTGGTTAGACACAGATGGATTGAAGGCCTCTATTTAGTAAGGTAAAATAGATGGATTAAAGGGAAAAATCAGTCTATTGAAAGGACGATGAATGACTTTAGTGAATAATGCAAGTGAATGAATAAAGAAATAAGATTCAAAATCCTTTGTAATTTGATGGACTAGCTTTCACATATGATATTCCTCATCTAGCTGCAAAAGGATGCATGCACCTTACTACTTGTTCACTTACTAATAATAATCATGATAAGGGTCAACAGAAAGGTTACAAGTGAGTTCCATTCAAGTCTTCAACTATCAGGTGACCATACTATGTTTAGGTCCCCTACCTACAAGTTAGGGACTTGGTCATGGCTGCATGGACAAATCATCCTTTTGGATGCTTCCATCTCGTTTGGAAGGGAGCACTGTCTCTTCCTTGGGTCTTATGGTCGCATGCCTACTTTTGAGGTCATGTAGTCACAACATGGACTACTATAAAAGGGACACGTGTCCACATGTTATGGTTCTCAAAGGGGTTATGCAATTATATGAACTAATGTCATGTGGTCGCATGCTCGTTCTTCCCTCATTCAATGTTTTTCATGTTTAAAAACAAGTAATTCCTAGAGAGGTTGTGGATCAAGTAAACATGCCTGATGACCAAGCAAGGCTCCCCTAAATAAAGGGTGCATCCAAGCCATTCCAAAGACACACCATTCCTTCTCTTCTCTCTCTTTCTTGTTCAAGAGTTGTGCTGTTAAATATTTCTCTCTGATTATCATTCTTCAATACCTTTATTGTCTTGATTTATTTACTGAGATTTCTCTCTTATGATTGCCCTTCAACACATCTATTGTCTTATTTGATTGACTAGGAATTTTCTCTTATTGTCCTCCTTCAAGACCTTTATTATCTTAATTGGTTGACTGAGATTTTTATTTATTATCATCTTTCAAGATAGTTATTATTGTCTTGACTAATTGATAGAGATCCTTTTGTCATCAAGATCTCTTTCCTTGTTGACTTGGAATATCTCTATTTTTTACTATCTGTCTCCAATATATATTTCCATAGATTTTTTTCAAAAAAATATTTAAAACATTTATTTTAAGGCCAAAGTACAGACCAACTCTAATCATGCAAATCAATTGAGATATAAATTGAGTACAGCTTGTTTGAGTTTTGGAGATAGAGTTGTATATACCTTGAACATTTTGGGAGGCTTCAACTATCTTCAAGAAGTTGCTATAAGAACACTTTTAACTAAGGTTCATCAAATTTAATTTTGTGGAAAATTTATAACATTACATTGATATTTAAATATTTCAATGTAAGACATGTAAACACCATCACAAAAGTTCAATCATCCTATTTTTTATGCAGTTTGTCTTATGGCAATATGTTTTTGTAATAGTAATTTCTACTATAGTAGAGCCTCCATAGCTAGTATTATTGCTAGTAATATGAATCAGCTTGAGCATAGTGTTCTATGCCAGCCTTTTGAACTATTTGCCAATCTTTTTTATAATTTTTTTTTAAGTCTAAGTTGTATAGGTAGTCGAGCAAACTTGTAAAATTGAGTCATGGAGAAGTAAGTAATCATAATTGACAAGATTATTCGAATTAGTTTTGTTGCAATAGCAGATTGTAGACACAGACACCCTTGAGTTCTTGAAATAAGTCAAATCTATAAAGATGCAATACTTTTTTTATCATTTTTTCACTTATCTAGTACTACTAATTTGTCCTATATGATGCACACGATAGGATCTATCTTAAGACTTCAATGATTAAAACGCTAATTTGAAGGAAAACATTTATACATATATACAAAGTGAAGTAATTTAGCAATCTAATGGAGTATTTGTTAAACATTTTAATTTTGTTTCTTGTTTGTTTGTTTGTTTTTTGAGAGTTAGAGACATATACAACCCCATGAACAATCTTAAATCCTAGTCACCCAAGTGAAAGATGACTCCTTTCACCACTTTGCTAGGAGGCTTCCATGCAAATCATCCTTAAAGTTGTTCATGTGAAAATATTTGGTGCATATAGCATAAGAATATTTTATGCACATATATTGGCTGATCCAATGTTCTTAAACTAATTCATCTCTTAGACTTACTTGCAAATACTATTCCTCTTAAAAGTTTTGCTTGATCCAAGTAATATATAATAAAGAATGGGTATCTTAGTATTTCATCATCATCATCAAAACCTTATCCTGATCAAGGGTTGGCTACATGAATCTTGTTCCTCTATTGACTTCATTTAGGTGTCATTGTTTCATTTTCCAAGAGTTTTTAAATCTTTTCTCACCACTTCAAACCACATTCTTTTGAGCTTCCCTCTCATTTTTAGAGCCTTCAACTTGGATTTATGACTCCTTCTAACTAGTTTTGTTTTTGGTATCTTTTGGACCTGTCCAAAGCATCTAAGTCTACTCGTCCCTCATCTTTTACCTATTAGTGCTACTCCTAAGTTTCCTATAGCATTTTCTTTTCTAATTCAATCATTTCCTATCTTGCCACTCATCCATCTCAACATCTTCATTTTGGATACCCATGTCCTATGTATATGTTGTTCCTTAACAGCCCAACACTCTGGTCCATAGGCAATTACCTATCACACAAAACCCCAAAAGCATGTCTCCATGTGTTCCAATCAACTTGGATTCTTCAGGTAACATCACTCCCAATCTCTTCGCTCTCATGAATTATCAATCCTTAATATCGAAGATGGTCTTTTTGGGTTACTTCTTGGTTATCAATCTCTACTAATGTTTCCCTCCCACTCCTCTCCTTACTAAAGTTGCATTCCATATACTTTGTATTAGTTCAGCTGATTTTAAATCTTTTAAACTCTATAGCATCTCTCCACAACTCTAGCTTTGTGTTTGTGGCCACCCTTGTCTTATCAATCATAACTATATCATATGTAAATAACATGCACCATGGAATCTCCTTGTGCAAGCGTTTTGTTAACTTATTACCGCTTCCTCACACATATCCTTGGTTTTGTCTATGTATCCCTATGAAATGCCTTTCTCGCCCAACACCCACCATATTAACTCTATTAGGGATCCTATCATAAGCCTTTTCTAAGTCAAAATACACCATGTGGAGGTCCTTCCTCTCTCACTATATTTCTCCTACCAATATAAAACAAAACATGAGTATCTTTGCATGTGTGTAGAATATTTCAAAACTTTAAAAGTTCTTATCTTCTTTTTTCTTATGTAAGTACATATTCTATTTTTAATGATTTAATAAAAAATTTTAGCTCTCATATTTCAATTTCATTTACTAATATTCTCATTTTACAAAAAGACAAAAATTTAACCGTAAAAATAAGAAAAATTCACTTCCCTAGATTGATTATCATCAAATTCTTTAGATCTGGTCTCATAAAATTTGATCAGCCTTCATCAGTCTCTTTCTGGTGCTTCTAATTGAGGATCCACTTAAGGGATTAGGCAGATTCTCAATAATTGCAAAGATCTGGTCTAGATAAGAAATTTGAGTTTTAACGGCTTATATCTAATTTTTTATTCTCATATTGAAGATCAGGAATGACAAACACACTATAAAATATCCTAGAAACCAAATCTAGAAATTGATTTAAAATTGCATGTAAAACAAATGAGAATTTGAAGATATATAGTGATTAAAGCAAAACCGTTGATCTAATTAAACTTGAATAAGACAGGTTCTAATTAAACAATTTCTCAATTAAGTGAGAATAGCACAAAATATAGATAAAAAAACATGAATAAAACAAAATGTAGATAAGAACAGTGACAAAACTAAAATGTAATAAAATTTATTCTACTTAGGGCAAAAAGGAAATTTTCCTTGAAAGTTTCTTAAATTTCCCATAAAACAGAACTAAAATAGGGAAGAAGAAACTTTGCCAGAGAAGATGGAGATGAACATCGGAGATTTGTCAGTGCATGGTGATGTGCTGAATAGGACCTAGGTGGTGATGGGCAGAGGGGATAGTGCCAAGCTTGGAAAGTGACCGGTCTGGGTAGTGGGAAGTGTGGTGCAGCTTGGGTAGCTTGATGTTGGAAGTGGAGTTGATGGAGCAGAAGACCTGGGTGGTGGAGACGATGGCATGGATGATGGTGCATTGGGTTCTGGAGACAGGGGACACAAGACAGAAATGATCGACGAAAAATCCTAGGCAGGGAAACTAATGCATGCCTGGCTGGGGGACCAAGCAGACATTGATGAATAGAGAACCTGAAGCTAGGCTGTGTGATGCCAGTTATGAAAGCAAACGTGAGTGAGGTGTTGGGTTTAGCCGGTGAACAGAGTTCAGTGCGGTGGATCAAAAGAGGGAAACTAGGAAAAGGAGGAGGGAGATGTGGTGTGAGTGGTGGAGAATAAAGAAAGAACAAGAGAGAAACAAAGGTGGATGTGTTATGGACTAGAGTGAAGGGAGAAGTCTGGGTCATGCGTGAGAGATAGAGGACCGATGTTGGGTTTGGCCGACCGGTGGAGATGGGGATTAGGTCTAGTGTGGTAAAACAAAGAATAGAAACAAGAGGGAGAAGCGTGGTTGGGAACGTGAAAGAGAAGTGGAAAAGGTAAAAGATAGTAAACACGAAAAACAAACTAATTGGAAAGATAGAAAATGAAGAAGAGAAAGTAAGCAAAGAAGAAACAAATGAAAAACAACCAGTTCCCCCTACTGTCATGGTTCCCTCTTTTTATAATTTTTCCCCTTCTAATTCTCTTCTCCCCCTCTTTCCTTATCCTCTAAGAATTAGTTTCCTCCTAAGAAACTTCCTCTTCATTCCAAATCTTATCCTTAGTCTCGTCTCCTTTAGGAAATGATCCAATCTTGCTTGTTGATTCCTAACGGGTGATTTGCACCATTAACTTTTGATATGAGCCATCCTAGCTGTGACGACATAGGTTTTTGAAACACATTTTGTAATACATTTTTCAAAGGCAAGGGCGTCCCCTTAATAAAAAAAATTCGCAAAACAAAGCAACGGAAATTCTTTTCTTTTTAAACTTGTTTTAAAAACCCAAGTCACCCCTTCATACATAACATAAGTACAATTTGTGTACAAAATAAAATTCCATTGAAGGAATATGATTTTATTAAACTTCCAGGATCCATCTAGTGGTTCATAGTACAGCACGGTATAAGTACAATACCTGACCAAATTAAATAATCCAAAATTTACAAACCTCACCATACATTAAAAACTCTCAATACAATACAATACCCTCAAATAAAATGCATGTCTTTAAGAGGATGTATCTTGATTGATTATTCATCAATATCTTCTTAAGTCTTCTACAGTCTTAAGCTTCTAACCCTCCTTCTCTGTATCTAAGGTATTGTAAACATGGAAACATGTACAATACCTCAACAAGCTATGCTTGGTAGGGGAATACAAAAACATACGACTTCATCAACATAAGAATACATACCTCAGTCCTTATTTCATCATAGTTATCCATTCATAAGTTATCTCCACATAGGGTACATACATTATTTATGTAGTACATGACAAATTAGTTAATATAGTGAAGATTGCTCAAAACTTGTTACCTCCCTAGCTATACTCCCACTTAGGAGAGTAATACCTAGCCAAAGATTATTCAACCCTTATTCCTTCCCCTGGCTATACTCCCACTTAGGAGAGTAATACCTAGCCAATTATCATATGGGGTTTTCATTCTAAGAACTCATGTAATAGCATATCATCATGCCATGGCATCATATTATGCCTATCATATGTGCACCATAATGAAAAATACATTAGGACTACTATGCTTACAGTCTCAATCCATACAGGGCACCCAGATAACTGTATATTCCTCCACTGACACCAACTGTGGAATAATCAATCCACGTCCTCATGGGGTGGACCATGGCTGTCACAGTGAGGCCTTCCCATTATTGCCCCACACGACATTTAGCCTCTCTTTGGGCATGGTATCATTGTATAAGTTTCAGGAAGCAGGTGGCCAAACCCTCATAACTTCCCTAGCATAGCATCCCCAGTCTCTATCTCTGTGTTAAACAAAACCCCAAGCCTCTATACTTGTATGGAAAATATATTGTACATATCAGACGATCTGTCTGTTTAACTAAGGCTGGAATATTATACATACCCTATTCTTAGGGTTTCCTTAGTCTTCATATCTCAGTACTTTCACCTCATTATACTTGATCATTAAATTAGATCAAGTGGATTAGATTATGAGGTTAGATCTCTTTGTTTGATCATTTGGTTAGATCCCATGTTTTGGATCACTTTGTTTGATCATTTGGTTAGATCCCCTGTTTTGGATCACTTTGTTTGATCATTTGGTTAGATCCCCTATTTTGGATCACTTTGTTTGATCATTCGTTTTGGATCACTTGTTTGGATCATGTGTATTGGATCACTTAATTGGATCATATGTTTTGGATCCCTTAATTGGATCATATGTTTTTGGATCATATGTTTTGGATCCCTTAATTAGATCACATGTTTTGAATCCCTTAATTGGATCACATGTTTTGGATCACTTAATTGATCATATGTTTTTGGATCATTTATTTGGATCATGTGTGTTGGATCACTTGGTTGGATCATATGTTTTGGATCATAAGTTTTGGACCACTTGTTTGGATCATGACTATGCTAAGGTACTAAGCATACTTATACAATAAAGGTCTATAACTTTAGACAGATAATCATGTATGTATAACATGAATCTCTAATATGTCTTTGTATATCCACCTACCTCAAAGTAGTATCTTGATTCATACTTCTCAAGTGTATTCTTCCACAATGTCCATCATGGTCTAGATTCATCCATCTGTCAAATCATACGTATAAGGTTATTTCTCTATTCAAGTATGTGTTCCTATAGATGATACCCTAATTTTCCTTGAATCAAATTTGATCAAGGGTTTGGGATTCTTTATCTATATTCTTCTACATATGCATACATACTATAAGGATACACATGTAATACAATACTACATTAGTATTTATTTTTGCTCATCTAAGATCCTATGGATCTTGTTTGATCATCCTTATCTTGATTACATTTTTTATTAGGGTTAGATGATTTACTACATTTTATGCTCTCATTATTATTACTCAACCAATTAATGTTTTATTGGTTGAGGGTAGCTTATTTCATTCTAAGTCTAGATTGCTCCTCTTATGTCAAATTGGCTAAGGCTTACTAGTTGAATGGTTGAACACAAAGTGGCTACTTCAATCCTCATGTAAGGAGGCGTTTAAACCTCACAAACGTCAACGGAAGGTGGGGGGAGAGCGTGGCTCTATTAGATAACCCCCTTAACTACTATGTCCATCATTCACTAACTTGACCCTAACTCAACCCTTCATAAGGTTCCTATGAGCATTTAATCCTACGTACTCTTTCTAATTGTTTTTAATTAAATCCATGAACTAAAATGTCATTCATGTAGATTTATTATTCTCCTAAGTTGGACTAAGGAATTTATATTCCTTATATTATCCTACTAACTATGGTACTTACTAACATTAAGTCCATGTCATATATCCATGTCCATGTCCTTCCATTCTAATTTCATTTAATTACAACTTCCATGATATTTTCATTACTTAAGCATGGCATCAATATAAATATAAAGCATAAATAGCATAAATAAACAATTCTAGAATTAACTCAACTAAGAAATGAAAGAAAATTATCATAATGTTCAATAATTCAAATAGAAATCTAACATGCTATCATGATCCAAGGGTCTTAATTGATCCATAGTCATTTTTCATTTCTTTAGGGTTTAGATCTTGATCCTTCATTTTATTTTAGATCCAACATTTTATATTGATGTAATTTAATTATTAAATCGTTGATTTATCTTATCCATTGATTTGATCTTCCTTGATCTACCCGATCAAGGAGATCTTGGTTACTTTATACCATTTAAGGGCATAGATCTTGATCTAGCCCAAATCCACATCATCCATTCATTAAATCCCTATGATCTTATCTCAAGATCATCATCAAAATACATTCATACTATCCAATCATCCTGGATCATCTTGATCTAGGAGATACTATTCATTTTTAGGGATTTTAGTAACTCTTAAGGCTAGATCTCTTAAGATCTGCATAATAAATATAATTTAATCCACTGATATTATTTATTATGTTATAAAGTAATCATTCAATACAGTATTAGTGGTCTGATCATCCAAGATCTTGTAGATCAAGGATGTTAGTTACGTATCCACTTAATTACAGAAATTTTAATTAATTAAAATAAAAATTTTATAGGTTCAGTCCATTATTATTATCATAAGGATTCCATAAAAACTTTTAGATCACAATTTGGATATAAATTGAGATCGAAATTGAGATTTCAAGATTTCAGCCCGTTTTAAGGGTTGAATTTCACCTTACTGTTTTGGATCAATTTGACTGATCTAGAGACACATAATTTATACTGTGAACATGGTTATTAAGGTTTTGAAATCTTATGAACACAATCCAATGGTTCTTATTTCAATTTTGGGATCATCTTGACCATGATCCAAGATCAATGGCCTAGATTTTACCAAAATAGATCATATAGATACTAATTAAAAACATGATCTAACATGTTTAGTATATTCTTAGCATAAATATGAATCTGAGGAAAGTTTCAGATCTAAATTTGGAGGTCAATTACAATCAGAATTATGATTTTAAGATTTCAGCCCGTTTTAAGGGCTGAATTCCATCTTTACTGTTTTTTATCAATTCCTTTACTTGTATGAATACAAATCTAACTATGAACATAATCCTAGGGTTTTAATGGGTCTCTGAAGACATCCATCAGTTCAAATTTGTCTTTTAAAGTCATTTGTGCCATGATCTAAGATCATGGGTACTGATTTTACCAAATAACATATATAATCATAATTTGAAACATGGATATAATATATTAAATATCTAGACCAAGTGACAAGGAATCTGGAGAGGCTTTCTGATCTAAAATCAGATCTCTATCGAGCTCTGAATTAGAAAAATAAGATTTCAATTTACCAGATGGATAGTCCAGATTAAATCTAGGTTACAAGCAGCGTCCCACACCTGTAACCGCCTATCCCAGGTGTCTCGGTAGGGGTGACGGACTACAAGCAAGACGGTCTGATCTAGACTGTCGAATCGCCTGCGACTAGATCTCCTCCATCCAGTAAAACCAAGTGCCCAGATTTCATCTCCTGGGGTTTTGGGACCCCAGGAAATCATCCAACGGCTCAGAATATATATCTGAACCAGGGATGAGGAGATCTCAACCCTCAATACCAGATCTGTCATTCCCGACGGATCAACGGTAGGGGAGCTCTCTAGGTGGCCGGAAAACCTTACCCATCTACCAGAAATGAAAGAGGGGGTGCCAGTGCACCTACTTGTGCCGGTCTGGAGGGGAGGAGTTCACCGGAGAAAGAGAAAACCCGCCGGAGAAGATGGAGAAAACCCTGGACGCCGGATAACCCATACAGCCTGAAATTTCTCCATTGCTATTGCCGGAGAATGTGAGGGACCATAGGGTTTTTGTATATCTCACCCTTCTGGAAATTACCAACGGTGCAAGATCACTATTGGATAGTCGAATTGGTCGTAATAGCCTGAAGAACATGCCGAAGATGGTTACCTTTACTGGGTTAACTTTCATTTTGAATTTTCTGAAGATCTGGGAGATAGATCATCCTCAAATCAAAGGTTTGTTGTAAAGAGCCATTTTCCGACTCCATCCAGCGGTTAAGATGGGGTTTCAACGGATATAATTTGATGGCTAATTGAAATAGGGTTTCCAGGCGAAAACCCAGTTCAATAGGGGATGACGTGTCCCAGGATGCGCCCGACTTCTCCACTGAGTCTGGAGAGACGGGTGTGTCTGTGGACACGCCCACAGGCTTAAGAAAGAGGGAGAGAAAGAAAAATAAATTGGGGAAGATGGGGGATGCTTCTGGAGCTGAAATTTTTTAGCATGCTAGGGGACCTCGTGAGTGATTTTATGAAGATTTTTGAGAATTTTTCTGAGGTCTATTTATAGGTGTTTTGAGTGGTTTTCATAATAACATGCAATAATTATGTTTTCTTCTTTTTATTATTTAATGTATATTAGATTCCCACTACCACCTTCTCCACTAGCAGGTGGTAGTGGTTTGACTAATGATTGCATGTTTTACAGACGTTGGATCCCTTTGTTGGTCCCTTGTGGGCCCCACATGTGTGTGAAAGGACCAAATTGCCCTTTTATGGAGAAAATTCCATTTTATTCTCCCGAGCTCGAAATTGAGCGTACTTAGTGGCGTTGGATTCGTATTTCTGAGTACATTACAGATTTTGAAGTCTCAAGTCTTGTTTATTTGTGAAATTACCATTTTGCTCTTTCATTCATTAAAGTGAAGAAAAATACAAATTTTTCATCCGTATTCAGAAATTACCATGCTTACAGTAATTTTGAAGCGTCCGTCGCATATGTTTTCAATTATACAGGTCTTATACCTTAATTTCACTTCTATGAGAAGTGCATATTTCATAACCCTAATATTCCAGCCTGATTTTCATTGAAATTCTCAATTTCAATATTTATTTAATTTCCTTACCAAAAATTAGGGGTGTTACACTAGCTTCTTTTAGTTAATCCTTAAAACAAAAGACAAAATTAGAGTCATCTAAACTATACATTATACCTTTCAGTAGCTCTGATGATCATCTAACTATTAATTTTGACAAATTAATGGTTGGAAGATCAATTAGAGCTAAAATAAAAATTAAGCTAAAATTGCAATTTTGATCACTTAGATTATCTAATTGAATGCTAAATTAGAGGTATTTTGACCAAAATTAAACACTTAACAAAGATACATAATCAAGAACATCATATGAAATGCATAGGGTGCTCCATATTGAATAAATTGGAAAGTCAAGGCATTGCCTTTTAAAACCAACAAGGGGCTCATAGACGAGCTAGCTACTAGAAGAGACAAGCAATGTGCTCCACTAACCAATGAAAAGCAAAATACATAAATGTTAAGTACCAAAGGGGGAAATGAGGTAGTTGTAAAGTTGACAGCCATGGACAAAGAATAATTTGAAGGGAAAAAAGATATTTTATATATATTATTGTTCAACGAGTACCATATATCATATGTTCATTGTATTTTAATAGTCAAAAGTTATTGATACAAGTAATTATGTTAAACTTTGTAGGAATGGCCATATGGATTAGAAAAGATATAGCCATACCCACATGGTTTTTAGTAGGAATGGCCATATGGTATGATACATTCTAGTACTATAACAATATTGTGTAGACTATTGATGTGTGTGTGTGTGTGTGTGTGTGTGTGTGTGTGTGTGTGTGTGTGTGTGTGTGTGTAGAAATATAGAAATATTATATACATACATATATTTTTAGTACTTTTTAGATCCAAAAATAACTTAATCATCACTAATTAGGATTAATTCTACATTTGGCAAGTCTAGAGTACTAATGAAAAATCCACAAATTTGACAATATTATCCCTAAAAGAGAAATTTTACCTTTCAAGCTACATTGTGGACCCACACATGCCAATCATGAAGTTTAAAAGTTCAAGCTAAACATTGGATGTCAAATATGAAGTCAAAAACACTAAATGGAACATAAAATCTTATCTATTCAAAATAGGGTATTCATATCAAAAGTAAAATGATAGAATTTCTCATGCATGTATCTATGCATATTACCACCTTAGAAAGCTTCAATAGGAAGCATAAATCATATACAATAAGATCACATACAATGAAAGCTTCTAAAATAAAATAATTTAGAAGATCGAGGCCCACAGAAGACTTTTTCCTTACTTTCTCTCTCCTACTAAACCAAAGGAATGGACTCCCTAAGGGGGAGCACAAAATTTCTATGCAAAGGTGGTAATTCCCACTCAATTTTAAGTGAAATATATGAATAAACAAGCATGATTGGTGGAAAAAAACAAGGAGGAGAAGAGACAGACAATTTACATGAAATCTATTATTGAAATTCATCTTACAATTCAAGCACTTAAAGGTCAATATCTATCCTTGTACATGCATATCCTAAGTATCCAATGAAGTCACATTTAAGCAAGGATGGAACAACAAAAATCTAAATTACAATGAAGACCAAACTAAGATCCTATTTGTGGAGAATTTTTTAGTGGGCAACGAACCTATTCTCAAGGAGATTCATTCCTACTTTCAAGGAAAAAAATGTCCCACCTTGGTGATTTTCCATTGGCTAGTGACTTTTATGGTGGCTGGGAGAAAAATATGGGAAAACTTAGAGTGGATAAGAAAATTTCAAAGGAATCTAGGTCAGCCACTCTAGGGCAGCCCAATCCAAAGGGGGAGAGTAAAGAAGAACTTTTTGGATAAGATCAATCCGAAAAAATCTCAACTACTGAAGTTAGGATGATGATTATCTAAGGGTTAGGAATAAAGTATTAAAAAGATAAAAACCCTATCCACTTAAAAAGATAAAAACCCTATCCACCTTGCCTTGGTTGAAAAGTCAAAATCAAAGTCCTAATGATCTCCACCATTAATTCCTTATCATTAAATGATCACATTCATTACAAAATTAGACACTCTACATACGCTCACATGGGTTTCGCATCTCCCACCTAATCCACTTTCTAATTCTAACCAAACTTCCTAGATTCTCTTCTTTCCTTTTTCTCTTCCTTCCCTCCTAGCCAATCATCTTTCCTATCATAGCAAATCCATTTTCCTACCCTTCCTTATCTCCTTCCTTCTCCCACTTTTCGATTCCATATCACCTCCCACTTTGAATTCACATCAAACCCACTTTTTAAAGTGGATTCCATATAAATCTTAACCTTGGCTTCTCTTCTTCTTATCTTCCTCTCATTCATTCCATGTCAACCCTTCTTTCCTTCTCCCTTAGATCCTAACCATCCATCCTTAGGGCTTCTTCCTTTAAAAACTTATAAATAAGAGTTTAAGGATAAGGAGAAGGGGATCTCTTGCCTTTCCCTTGAATTGAGAGCTAAATCTAGGAGAAATAGAGGGAGAGAGGTTGCCCTTTCCAATGCTCCCTCAAGATCAAGTTCAATCCAGTGGGCAAGGGGTAAGGAGCTCTTCTATCCTCGCTTCCCTTTTCTTTCTTTATTTCCCCATCTTCTTCTTCTTCTCCCATTCTTTTTATTATTTTTCCCTACTCTTTGCATTACACACCCTCCACCTTTCTCTATTGCATAAGCACATATTCACCTATGCCTTGCATGCCTTCAATCTTCTCTTCCCTTGCACGCATAACCATTGCATACTTCTATAGCACTACCTTCCATCCTCCATTATAAGAATTTGTCATATCCATTATCCACTGTAAACATTACCATGCATTAGACCAATCCACTTCTCTTCGTCTTCCATCTCTTTTCTTGATTCACATACACCCTTCCGTAGTAAGACACCTAATCCACTCTCTGTGTGTGTGTGTGTGTGTGTGTGTGTGTGTGTGTGTGTGTGTGTGTGTGTGTGTGTGTGTGTGTGTGTGTGTGTGTGTGTGTGTGTGTGTGTGTGTGTGTGTGTGTGTGTGTGTGTGACACTAAGCCCTTCTTCTACCTTTCACCCTCTCTTGCATGCCCTACCATCTCATCTATTCCCTTCCACTCTTCTATACATCATATGCATAAGCCACTTCACTCTCCTTCCTTCTATATATCACACACACACACACACACACACACACACACACACACACACACACACACACACACACACACACACACACACAATATCCACCATCTCTTCCATGCCTAGCCCTTCCACCTTCTATTTTTCTTCTTTTGGGATTTGGGAATAAATGAAAAGAAGAATACCTTGTGCCCTTCTATAGCGGCCAAGCTCAATTCTAATTCCTAAAGCATGGTTGAGAAATAATTCAGGTTTGTAGTATGTTGGGTTAAGGAGATGAGAAAAGTTTAGTTGTAGCTTAGTGTGCATTGGGTAGAAGAGAAGTGCATAGGCAATTGTTAAGTGACACAACAAAGTAAGCTATAAATTGAAATTCAAGTTTGGAATAAGAAGAGGACATGTAAAGAGCCTTATTGGGTGACACAATGAAGAACTCCTATAGCGACCATTGTAAGGAGGTCTCCTACATGTCATTGTTTACTTTTCTTTCTTCATGTGCTTGCTTTCCATTGTAATCAAGTTATTAATGAAAACTTCTTTTCACAGTTGTTTACTTTCTTAGTTTAATTCCTTGCTTAGTTTAGTTCCTTTATTTCCTTGCTTAGCTTATTTACTTGCTTTGAATTAGTTTAATTATTTAGTTTAAAGTTCTTTCCTTTCTTTCCTTATTGGATATGTAAGAGTAAAGCAACTTAAATGTTAATTAATTCTCATTAATCATAGAGTTCTCATGGGATGAACCCATATTTTCTGATTCTATACTCCAATAGAGCCATGTACTTGCAATAATTACTAAGACACATTAGCTATATGATATGAAGTATTAAATCAGTAAAACAAGTGATCAACATGACCTTTTAGTCATATATTTTTCAAATTACAAGAAAATTTTATATGACTCTTTTTAAAATTATTTTACTATCCAAATCATAGTTCTAGCCCATGCAAACATATTAGTGCACAGGAAAATTACTTATGGTTAATGATTTTGAACAATCAATCATCAGTAACGGAGAGACCCATCGTTTGTTCGTGTTGGTACCTATCAGATGGTGATCCCTTGTCATACTAATACTAGGCTGCTAAGATAGGATAAAGTCAATCTCCCTTTTGAACTATTTAGGAAGCTCACACACCATTTTCACCTACATAAACATTAAGCTATTTCATATGTTTTGGGCCCCATAAAATCTTTGTTAGCGATAGACCACATGGAAATGGATAGTTGTGATCAAGAACTAACATGAGATAAGCAAGACATGTTGTTACACACATCTCAATATATCAAAGTAATGACTTTTTTCTTTGAGCTCTTGAATTCTATTTTTATTATGCCACATAGGTATTTTTGAAATTTTTAATTATTTTTTGTTTTTATCTTATGTCATTAGATGAATGGGCCCTATAAGAATCTGTTTTATAGACTCCTTCTCTTTGAGCCACATGGAATTTCTATCTAATGCTAATTGACTACTTCAACTATTAATCGCTAAATCTCTCTCTAAATTTTCCTAGTAATTCAATGCTTTTCAACCGTGACAATCTAATCAGTTTATATAAAGAAAATATGTTTTTTAAGCTCTTCAAACCCTATTTCTTCTTGCCGCAGATAGATATCCCCTTCAATTCTATTTTTCCTTGAGGTACATTGGTATTTTTATGAATTTTTAATTACATCTATGTTTATGTCATTTCATTGGTTGAATAAATGGGTTGTTAAATGATTTGGTTGTTCTATTAATTGACTGAGTGAGCCAAAAGGATATCTCTCTCTCTCTCTCTCTCTCTCTCTCTCTCTCTCTCTCTCTCTCTCTCTCTCTCTCTCTCTCTCTCTCATAGGGATTTGTCAATTGCTAAAATCCCTCTCACTCAAACAACATCAATTTCTTTTACAAGTGAAGAATTAAAAGTAAATCATTCTCACTCCTCCATCAAATCCCATCCAAAGGGGAAGGTAGTGAGTTGAACTTTTAATCGAGCATACTTCAATAAAGATAATGAGCTGTTTGAGACCAACTAGGCTAGACATTTGTTGGCCAAAGTACATTAGTCATTCAATTTGTCTCTACATCACTCTCTCTCTCTCTCTCTCTCTCTCTCTCTCTCTCTCTCTCTCTCTCTCTCTCTCTCTCTCTCTCTCTCTCTCTCTCTCTCTCTCTCTCTCTCTCTCTCTCTCTCTCTCTCTCACACACACACACACACACACATTTTTTATTTTAGAGACCTAATAGAAAATGATGCTTGAAAGGATGCTACAAACCTGAGGCCCTCCTTTAGATGATCGAATCTATTCATCATATTTTTCCTACTTTAGATTTATGTGCCAAACTTCATAACCATTGGCTGATTTGAGCCATGCCATTTCTCCTTTACCATGTCAATTGAAAATTTTAACTAAAAAATGCTATTATTTAGAAGCCTTTGATGATTATGATTTTCGGTACATAGCCTAAATAGGGCAGGGCAAACACGATGAACAATTTACATCATCCAAATTTGAGACCTATCTATGATGTGTCCTTTTCTAGCATCTGGTTAGAACAACATAATAAGAAAACTAATTTAGATATTCTTATATGTAAATTTGAACTCTTAAATTTGCTCACCTTATCTTTATGCTATCCATTGAAAATTTTAACTAAAAAAGGCTAGTAGTTAAAAGCCTTTAATGGTTATGTGTTAAGTGTTTAATTTTAGCTAAAAGACCCCTAGTTTAGCATTTAATTAGACCATCTAACTTATAAATTTCATAATTTTTGGATAAAATATAAAAATTACCTAAAATTAACCATTCAACTGTAAATTGTCAAAATTAGCAGTCAGATGATCAATTGAGCTAAGTGGATGCTTAATGTATGGTTTAGATGACTCTAATCTAGTCTTGGTTTTGCATATCAACTGAAGAAGGGTTGGATGACTCAGATTCAATCTCAATAGTGCAAATCAATTGAAGATCAATAAGGCAAGAGATGAAGGGTTCCTAAAACAAGAAGGCTTCCTAATTTGGAAGAGGAGTCCTAATTTGGAAGAAGAGTCCTAAATGGGAAGAATAGGAGTTTCCTAATATGAAACTAGCTCTTCAAAGAAAGAGTTTGAGGAAAATAAGAAAGTGGAATGATTATAAAGAGAGGGGAACTATAGGGGAGTTGAGGGAGTTTTGGAGTTTGTTTTGCTTTCCATTAATTGCATTCCTTCCTCATTCTTGCCACTTACCTCTTTATCTTTTCTTTCTTTTGTTTTCCTTTCAAGCATCACCTTTCATACCTTTACTATCTCTCTCATGTTCACAACCACTTCTCCCTCTTGTCGCTTTGTTTTATTTACTACACCAGACCATGTTACTTGTGCCTAGCCCCATTCCATGTCACGCACTTATCATTTCGCACCTTCCTTGTTTGCCCACTTCACCGCACCAATCTTCCCATCATCTTCTAGACTCGCTAGGCTCTCCAATTCCCTTCTCTACTCGCTCCTCCCCCACTTGTTTTTCCCTTCTCTCAGTTTCTCTTCTCTATTACACAGACCAGCAACGTCTTCAAGTCCATCACACATATTTTTCTTTCACCCTTTTATCCTAGACATCTCCCTTCGCCCCATCATTTTCTTCACTCCAAACCACACCAAATGGCTCCTTCTCAGCCTAGCACTAGTCGACATCTACCCATCTAGACGGCTTGCTCATCGGGCTCGTTTTCTTCTGCCCAGATCTCCTCCATGCAGCACCGCACTCCTTTGCTCCATCTCTTCTAGAACTAAAATATGTATTTTTTTGCTCCAGACGAACCAGCAATTCCCCTCTTCCCCTTCTTCTCTTTCATTCTCTTCTCTTCCCTCCCTCCTCTGCCTTCACCGCATCTCTTTTTCCCACCAGCCACACTCCCAAGCGTCATTTTTTTCCATTTCTCCTCTGCTTCCAGTCGTCCCTCTTCACTGGCCCTACACCCATCTCTCCAGAGCTGTCCCTTTCTCCCCATCTTTCACCAAATGATGGCCAGGCATGAACCCATCACCAATCGCCCAGTCGGCTTTGTACCAGACAACACCAAAAAAAGGCGTCATTTTTTTTCATCACCGAACACACTAAAAGCAAGCCCAAACTATTCTAGCCTAACCATGTGACACCATCTCCGGCTTATTCATCTCCTCTGGCATCACAGATCATCTTCCCCAGCTTTCGGCAAACTCTTTATACAAGAGTTTTTGGGAAGTTTTGGAAAATTTTCCAAATTTGCCCTTGGAAGATTATTTTAATTTACATTTCATGTCTTTTTACTATTATTGTTTGCATTTTATGTTATTCCATTTTGAGTTATCCTCATTCTGCATTATTCCATTACTGTTTAACTCAATCAAAGGTTCTAGTTTAGCCATGAAAAACTTCTAATTTCTTGTATGTTTTAATTTAGAATTTCAATTAATTTTTAGAACCTATTTTTAGGATAGTTTCCTATTGAATTCTTGTTACTAATCTTCAAATTGGGTTATGAAAATAGATCTAAGCCATTGAATCTTAAATTCCTTAATTAGATTAGATCTCTAAAAATTTGAAGAATTTGACAAATTCCTCAATTAGATCATTAATCTAGGACATTTTGAATATAGTGATAGAGGTTGATCAAAGTTTAGGATACTCGAAGTGAAGAAATTAACAGCACTTAAGATAGGGAATTAGATTTTTCTTAATTTCTTCTAGTTTTAGTTTAGTTAAGGTTTTATTGTTTCTTTTTCTGTTCTTTCTGGAATTAGACCTCTGGAATTTCACTGTTAACTTGAAGATGAAGTCTAATTTTTTTCTATTAATTTTTTTCAATTAATTTGAATTTTAAATAATTAAATTTTATTAAAAACTTCAAAATCTTAAAGCACATCCCTGTGGGATCAACCCGTACATGCATTAGCTATACCACAATAACCTGTGCACTTGCAAAAAATATCAACAAGTTTTTGGCATCATTGTCGGGGACCTGCAATGGAGTTTTTATAAAATTTAATTAAAATTTAAAAAAAATTGTAGGAATTACAGAGTTTTAGCATTTTAAGAAATTTTAGGTGCATTTTTCAATTTTTTTTTTTGCATAACCACCTAATTTCCTAAAATTGTTATGTATTTCTAATTTTCTTTTTTAGGGAAATAGGAAAGTGGGGAAAATTGGCAAGGAAATCTTCATCAAAATGTAAATTTTCCTGCTTTCCTAGAATAGATTTTTTTTTTTCCTTTTGAATGAATCTTGTAATGAGGATCCTTGTAAATTGCAACTTCCATTTTAATTTTAAAGGATTGTATAATACAAGGCAAGTGTGGGATAAGGTGGCCCACACTTGATCTTCATCAGAAACCCCACTATGAGTTTCCTCGCTCATTTAATTCTTAGATTATGGTTGCATTTAGAGTAAATTTGCATTGTTTGGTAATGTAACTCATATAGAAAGCATCCTTTATAATTGTTGCATTTTTAAGGTTTTGCATTAGTTTATTGCTTTTAATTGCATCTTAGGACACGGTTAATGCTTTAAGGTGATATATATGCTGATCGAACTGCCATGGAGTGTGGAATTTAATTAGTAAGGACACCCTACCCCCATAAGATCAAGGGTGGATTTCATCACCACTCCTTGGCCCACCTAGGATAATCACCTCAAGCGTGCTACCTTACCCTTTAAATCAAATTAAAATCAATAAGAAGAGACCTATAGGGCCATCATATGCTCGTAGGACTCTCTTACTAAGACATGATTTATTGTCACTCCAGTGGCTTTTGATCACTCGAGTTATTAGGGGTTGTCCAATAGAGCTTTGCTCTTCCCTCGCCTCCTATTAATGTTTATAAGGTCTAAACGCCTCCTTATAAGGGTTGTATTAACCACCTTGCTTAGAACCTAACTGGTAAGCAATAGTTAAATCTAAAAGAGAAGAGCACTAGATTAGGCTAATTAAAAGCATTGTTCCCACACAAATTCAAGAATGTCAAAATATTACTGCTTATTAGCCTCAAGGATTATATTGTGCCCTTTTGTTTGTACATCTTTTTAGGAAGTTAGGTTGCATCATGTAGGTTAGTTTTCATCTTTAAAAAAAAAGGGATAGATTTCATAGATTAGATGCATAAATGGATCGGTTAGATCTTATGGAAAGTCTATTGCTTAGGCTAATAGCTTCTAGGCAAGTTGTGCCACAACCTCAATACCATAATGACTATACCTATTCTGAGCATCCCTATTTCACTCCTTCCTGGCCCCCATCAAGCTCCGCATACAATGAATACTATCAGGAGCGCACCTAATGCAATCACATACCCTAGTAATTTTTATTTTGAGACAAATTATCAAGACTCTAATAGATGGGCTAAGTATCATGAACAACCATGGTCTCAGGATTACCAATATAAGGAAGAACCACAATGGTTTCACCTTAGTCAACACTACCATGATTATTCAAAATATCAAGGTCAACCATCATGTGTTCAGCCTGCTCAATCCTTTTTCAGTACCCTAATGCCACAGCAATACCAACCCTATGAGTCATTTCCTCTATGGGAAGAACCACTATTAGAAGAAAATATGCACCATATGTGTGAAATAATAGAAGGCATGGCTGCTAGGAATACAGAATTAAAACAAATGATGGAGGATTTCACTAAGGAAATAAAATGAGGGAGGGAGAAATTTGAGGAGACACTGAAACAAATTAGGGATAATGAAGAGCCATTTATTCTTGACACTAGGATAGAAATTTTCTATGATCCTTATGAGCCACAAAGTCTACAACCATCCTTAGAAGTCTCCAACTTAGATATACTAGAGCCATATCCTAATTTTGATAAGTATAATGAAGAGACTTAAATTGATGAAGAGAATAAAGCTTTAGAAAAAATCCAACCCTAATCCTCTAGATGCGTGTCCCACTTATTTTTATGACTTTGATGAAGACACATCTATTGAGGAGATTGAGTTGTTGGATACTGTGCCTCTAATGGACACTTCTCGATGGCAAGCCAAAGTATATCCTCCTATAAAGCATGAAATTCAAATTGTGCCTTTCAATGTAGAAGATGTACCTGATTGGGACCTAGCAGCCTTATTTGAACAAACATCAAACAGTAATATAGACACGATTGATACCGTACCTGTGCTTATCAAACAGGAAGAAGTAGAGTCAATTGATATGCATCAACCTACTCTAGGGTACACATCAAAAGATATCTAGGGTTTAAGCCAAATCTAGTCCCTGCCTCTAGTAATACAAGAACAACCTATTAGAGAAGGGCAGAGTTAGGTTATTACCTTAGTTTAGGACAATGATAGGGACACGAAGGAAAAAAATAAACTGAATAGAACGTTCATTATTATCCTTCAATTTGGTCAAGACAAGGACTGTTTGTCACCATATGGTCTAAGGAAATACATGGTAGTTCATGGAGTCATTGTGTTACCCTCACCTCAATTTTTGAGGTGGAGCAATTATATTGACTAAGGTGAAATAATGAAGATGGGGGATCAGCAATATGGTCCCACTACCTTCACAACTGCAATGATCTACTATATTATATTCATATCACTACCTAAAATTTCAAGCTAGAGGCAATATATAGATTACTGCAAAATTCTGAAGTGGCATGAGAAATCTTGCCATTTCATCTTAGGGTTAGGATTAGGACACATAAGTTGACCCAGTTAGCTCTAGGTTTAGAAAGTTAGGTTAGGTAATGTCTAGGTAAAGACATTAAACTTAGTGCTTATTAGGAGGCAACCCAAGGGTTTAGAGTCTACATCACTCAACTTCCATATAGAATCCTATGTTTTTCAAACATTGGAGCCAATGTTTCATTCAAGTTGGGGGGTGTAGATACACATAGAGATTTTGAATTTTCTTAAGTAAAAATAAAAAATTTTGAAATTTTTTATTTTTTATTTTTTAAAGTAGAGTTCCCTTATTGTGATGAGAACTGGATGTTCAGAATTTAGTAAATATACTGTTTTCATCTCTTAATGGGAATACATATGATTAGTTTTGTATATCATTCATGTATTGAAGCATTTTATGAAAGTTAATTCTCAGAAACCATTTACACACAGCACATAATCAAGACTAATATAGAGGTATGACTTAGAGACCCTGAGGAAAACTAGTGGAGACCTATAACCTAATGAGAGTTTGAGACTATCTTTTTTTAGAGAGTTATAAGTAATTCCATGACTTCTTATATGTACATACATTAGTGTGATCCTATTATCATTGTTTTAGTTAACCATCAAGAATAAATAGGAGTAATAGCTTTAATTCCAGAAATTTATTGAATCTGATAGGCTAAACCTAGGAAATGACATAGGCCATCCTTGCTCAGCCCAAAGACATAAAGCCTACCTAATGTAGTATACCACTAGTTAGCCTTTTGAGCTTATTATTAAGCCTTTTCTTTCTTAACCCATTCACCTTAACCCAGAATAACCCAATAAAATAAATAACCACTACCCATCTTCAAAATGAGTAGAGTATAAAAAATTCAAAAATAGGACAAAAATTCAAAGAAGTGAGTCTTTCTTCTAAAGAAAAAAAAAGGTGAAAAAAAAAATGAAAAAGAAAGACCAAAATTTGAAAGAGAAATTCACTTCAAGTACAAACCCAAAAGAAAAGTTGTCCTAGCAAATATTCATTGAAGACATCTACTCAATTTTGAACCTTTGAAATCTTTATACCTTTCTTTTCTAAACTTGTCCTAAACCTACATTTTAAAGACCTATTGATCTTAGATGGACATAGCCTTAAAGAGGAGATAAAAAGAAAGAATTAAGGTAAAAGACCCCTAATATTCTTGGTGTTAACATCCACTCTTAGGGATCACTTTCCTTTGTCCCATGAGCATTTAAAAGAATTATGTGAACCATCAGCTTGTTGGATTCGGTCACATAATGAGAGAAATATGTTTAAACCCCTTATCTGAGAGTTTTATTTCTAAGCACATACCTGTGAGGATTTGAGGTCAAAGCATCTAATGGAATGTAAGCATTTCCAATTAGAAGTCAAGATTTATGTGGCTGTACACACACATGCACTCTGAGGAATAGCTCAAATAAAATGTCTTTAATATATGTATGGTGTGTAAAATTGTCAAATCCTCTTCATTAAGTTGTGAAAAAATAATAAAGTTGCTAATAAATGAGGATTCTTTGAGATAAATAAGGGACTCGACCTTACTGAATTTTGTGGGTATATTCACTAAAAACCCTCACGAGGCCTAACTCGTCCACTAAGGGTAACCTAGGGGTTCAAGGGCTTGTTGCATGTGCTAAATGCAATTGTGAGTACCTACGAAAGTGACACCTTGTACCAGTTTTGTGTAAAATAATTGTCTGCATATTTTGCTTGAGACTAGCAAAATGCTGGTTGGGAGATGTGTTAAGTGTTTAATTTTGGCTAAAAGACCCCTAGTTTAGTATTTAATTAGACCATCTAACTCATTAATTTGATAATTTTTGGATAAAATATAAAAATTAGCTCAAATTGACCATCCAATTGTAAATTGCCAAAATTAGCAATCAGATGATCAATTGAGCTAAGTGGATGCTTAATGTATGGTGTAGATGAATCTAATCTAGTCTTTGGTTTTACAAATCAACTGAAGAAGGCTTGGATGACTCAAATTCAATCTCAACTGCAAATCGGTTGAAGATCAATAAGGCAAGAGATGAAGGGTTCCTAAAAGAAGAAGGCTTCCTAATTTGGAAGAGGAGTCCTAATTAGGAAGAAGAGTCCTAAATGGGAAGAATAGGAGTTTCCTAATAGGAAACTACTTCTTCAAGGAAAGAGTTTGAGGAAAATAAGGAAGTGGAAAGATAATAAAGAGGGGGGAACCATAGGGGAGTTGAGGGAGTTTTGGAGTTTGTTTTGCTTTCCATTAATTACATTCCTTCCTCATTCTTGCCACTCATTGCTTTATCTTTTCTTTCTTTTGTTTTCCTTTCAAGCACCACCTTTCATACCTTTACTATCTCTCTCATGTTCACAACCACTTCTCCCTCTTGTCGCTTTGTTTTTTATACTGCACTAGACCACATTACTTGTGCCCAGCCCCATTCCATCTCACGCACCTATTGTTTCCCACCTTCCTTGTTTGCCCACTTCACCACACCGATCTCCCCATCATCTTTTAGACTAGCCAGGCTCTCCAATTCCCTTCTCTACTCGCTCCTCCCCCATTTGTTTTTCCCTTCTCTCAGTCTCTCTTCTTTGTCGCACAAACTAACAATGTCTTCAAGTCCATCATGCACAAATTTTTCTTTCACCCTTCTATCCTAGACATCTCCCTTCGCCCCATCATTTTCTTCACACCAAACGGCTCCTTCTCAGCCCAGCACTGGTCGACATCTACCCATCTGAACAGCTTGCTTATCAGGCATCGTTTTCTTCTGCCTAGATCTCCTCCACGCACCACAACACTCCTCTGCTCCATCTCTTCCAAAACTAAAATTTGTATTTGTTTTGCTCCAGACGAACCTGCAATTCCCCTCTTCCCCTTCTTCTCTTTCATTCTCTTCTCTTCCCTTCCCTTCCTCCTTTGCCTTCACCACATCTCTTTTTCCCACTGGCCACACCCCCAAGCGTCATTTTTTTTCCATTTCTCCTCTTCTTCCAGTCATCCCTCTTCACTGGCCCAGCACCCATCTCTCCTGAGCTATTCCTTTCTCCCCATCTTTCACCAGATGATGGCCAGGCATGAACCCATCACACTTCACCCAACCGGCTTTGCACCAGATGACGCCCAAAAAAGCATCATTTTTTTTTCATCACCGCACGCACTAAGAGCAAGCCTAGGCGATTCCAGCCTAACTATCCAACACCATCTCCTATTTATTCATCTCCTCCGGCATCATAGATCGTCTTCCCCAGCTTTAAGCAAACTCTTTATACGAGAGTTTTTGGGAAGTTTTGGAAAAATTCCAAATTTTCCCTTGGAAGATTATTTTAATTTACATTTCATGTCTTGTTACTATTACTGTTTGTGTTTTATGTTATTCTGTTTTGAGTTATTCGCGTTCTGTGTTATTCCATTACTGTTTAACTCAATCAAAGGTTCTGGTTTAACCATGGAAAACTTCTAATTTCTTGTCTATTTTAATTCAGAATTTCAATTAATTTTTAGAACTTGTTTTTAGGATAGTTTCCTATTGAATTATTGTTACTGATCTTCAAATTGGGTTATGAAAATAGATCTAAGCCATTGAATCTTAAATTCCTTAATTAGATTAGACCTCTAAAAATTTGAAGAATCTGACAAATTCCTCCTTCAGATCATTAACCCAAGACATGTTGAATATAGTGATGGAGGTTGATCAAAGTTTGGGATGCTCGAAGTGAAGAAATTGGACAGTACTTAAGATAGGAAATTAGATTTTTCTTAATTTTTTATAGTTTTAGTTTAGTTAAGGTTTTATTGTTTCTTTTTCTATTCTTTATGGAATTAGACCTTTGGAATTTCACTGTTAACTTGAAGATGAAGTCTGATTTCTTTTTGTTAATTTTTGTCAATTAATTGGAATTTTAAATAATTAAATTTTATTAAAAACTCCAAAATCTTAAAGCGCATCCCTGTGGGATTGACCCGTACTTGCATTAGCTATACCACAATAGCCCGTGCACTTGCGAAAAATATCAACATTATGATTTTTGGTATATAGCCTAAATAGGGTAAGCTAAACATGGTAAACAGCTTAGATCATCGAAATTTTAGGCATATCAAGGGTAGGCCAAACATTTTGGCACATTTGCAAAAATGTCCACATTTTTTCAATTTTGCAAATTTTCCATTAAGTTTTCATGAGCTTGGTAAAATTGTCATTCTATTAGGTTTCCATCCTCCTTCCCTATTTATTTCTACAAAATTTTGATATTACCATTGTTTAACAAACCTACTACCTCATAGACACAAACGTGATTAAGTTACCAATTTTGGCAACTATGTTCAATGACTTTCCGATGGAAACTTTCAGTGAAAGTTGGTAACTAATACAATTTGATAACAAGGAATCTAATGGTACAATTAAATTTTAATAAAAAAATTAACCAACAATGAGATATTCAATTACAAACATATCATGTTCACCAACCTATGCAACTGTACCTGCTACCTCACAAATGTAAATGTGATTACGTTGCTAACTTTGGATACTAAGTACAATGACTTTTCTAACACAATAATAATTTATTTTTATCAATCAAAAATAGAAAAATTCAAGTTTAAAATATAAGCAAAATACTGTTACTGTTCAAGCAAACAATGATGAGTAGTAGAATTTAAGCTCTTCATTTGATACCTTTTTAAATTAAAATTGAAAATATAAGATTTGATTCTTCTTCTTCTCAGTGTCTTTTATATATAACAATCAATTTTACAGATTTTGTTGATTATCAAAGCAGGAAATCACACCATACTCCTCTTATTCACCATTCTCTCAACGAGCAATGGGCAACAAGAGGACTTTGCATGTCATTTTCTACTTCATTAGTCAACAGAAATCTCTAAAATTAATCTTTCTAAATAGAAGACATTGATAAGAAGAAGACCCAAGTCTTGGATTTCCAATTTTCATTTACAAATGCATCAAATGATGTGCTTAAATTCTGTTACTCATTGTTTACATGAACAGTAACAATATTTTGCTTATTTTTAAACTTGAATTTTTCTTTAATTATTGTATTTTTTTATTGACAAAAAGAATTGATTATGCTCTAATTTGTGTAAGAAAGAGTTTTATATTAGTTTTTGATGAGAAGTCAAAGTTTAAATTGTTGAATTTTATTGAAGAAGCTTAGTAGGTTGGTGAACATGATATGTTTGTGACTGAATATATCACTTTTGGTTGGTTTCTATTGAAATATAACCTCACCATTAGATTCCTTATTATTGAATTATATTAGGCACCAAGTTTTGTTGAAACTTTCCATGGAAAAGTCATTGAACTTAGTGGCCAAAGTCAACAACTTAATCACATCTATATCTGTGAGGTAGCAGGTACTGTTGAACAGGTTGGTGAACATGATATGTTTGCAATTGAATATCACACTATTGGTTTTTTTTGTTGAAATTTAGGTGTACCATTAGATTCCTTGTTATATTGTGTTAGATACCAAGTTTCACTTAAAGTTTCAATTGGGAAGTCATTGAACCTAGTGGCCAAAATCAGTAACTTAATCACATCTGTGTCTATGAGGTAGCAAGTCTGTTAACAAGGGTAATATTAAAATTTTGTAAAAACTAACAGGAAGAAGGATGAAAAGTTAACAGGATGGCAATGTTGCAAAGCTTATGTGTTAATGTTGCAAAATTGAAAAAATCTTGGACTTTTTGCAAATATGCCAAAATATAATGGCATTTTTGCAAAAAAACCCTATATGTAACTTTTAAACTCCTATATTTGCTCACCTTATAGTTAAAACTAGGCCTGGTTTTTTCTTTTTATTTGGGACAATGAAGAATTATGAAACAAACCGCCTAGAATATTCTAATTCCCAAATCTACTTGAAATCTCCCCAACAAGGCTACTTGAATCAATGTTTGGATGCAAGTATTTCTCTCATATTACCCGACTAGGAACTTAAAACTCCTCAATTTCATTCCAAAAAAATAAGTTTGATATGTTTTTCCTCATATTTTTTATTTTTTATATTTCATGTAAATTTCTATGTTCATTATTTTGTATTAATTCCCGGGCATCGCCCATGCAAGTTTCTAGTGGTCACTTAATTAACTATCTTTTTTCTTCTGTTTGGAAAGAAGCTTCTATGTGTCTTCCCATACTTGTATTAATCCTAAGATTATAGGAATCAGAGTGCTTTAGAAATTTATTTATCTCTAACATTTTAAAGTTGAAGAGTCCCATAAAGCATCTTCGCTTCTCTCCTTTACAAGGCGGTATTAGGAGTATGTTCTAGGCAATCACCATGGTTTCCTTCTCTTTTGAAGCCAACTTAATTTCTAATCTAGCTGAACTCAGAATAAGACATACAACAAAAACCAAGCAACCATCCAAACCCAGAAACAGAAGTACCACGGCTCCTCTCTCCTGTGGAAATATGAAATTTTCACAACTAAAACCAAGCAACCTGTTGAATCCGTCCTGGTGATGCTGGACGAAAAGACCGAAGATTATGTTGAATCCATCTTAGTAATACTAGACGACGAGACCCAAAAAATGTTTGCTGAAGAGATTTTTCAGGTGTTGAGCTTGAAACCTCGCGCGTTTTAATTTCCGAAGTTTGCAAGTGGGGAAGAATGCCAATGCATCATTGATATTGCGAAGTCAAGAATTCTTATTCTTCCCTTTGAAAGCTATCGTGGACGACATGGGATGGACTGATGATGACGGCACATGAATCAGATCGGTGTGAATTTGACACTTCATGCATCCCCTTACGAATTTATGAAAATCTTGATCCATGGTTAACCAGTAATATTCTTGTCGAATGATCTTTTTAGTAAGCATACAAAGAACTAAAAATCCTGCCTGGAAATGGCCGAAACAAAACTTCAGAGGGGCTATGCTGCTTACTGTAACTATAAATTGTATTGCCTTCCCATTGTCAGAATATGACACATATCAAAAATAGAAATAGCATAAAGTGACGAGGGATAATTAGTTCGACAAGAACAATTACAAACACATCAGTGAAAGCATCTGAAGATAAAACGGGAATAATACTGGACAAGATAGAGAAAAAGATTGAAAGGGTTTCAAATATTCCGAGGTCCTATGTTGGTACATTACTTAATCGGTCAGAATTTTTATCCTCATTATGATGTGGCCGACCCAGCAATATTTGGTCCACAAAATAGCCAAAAGGTTGCTTCCTTCTTGTTACATCTCAATGATGTTGAAAAAGTTGTAGAAACCTTGTTTCTTTTGGTGCAGGGAAACGGGTTGATTGTGAAGCAGCTGAAAGGGGATGTTCTTTTATTTTATTTAGTGTTCCCAAATGGTAAAATTGATAGATCATCGCTACATGGGAACTGTCCAGTGATCAAAAGAGAGAAATGGGTGGCAATCAAGTTGATCAGAGATCAAGAATTTCCTTGAATTTACCTACACAAATTAAAATGGTGTGAAATTTTATCCGTTGATTACATTGCCCCTGTTGTTTTTTTAAAAGAAATGTGAAAAACACCCCAAATTTCTCTCTCTCCCCCCTCGTGGAAAGCTTTTCAAAAGACGTACGAGCTGTCATAAATGCCATACCTATGGGTCTTTTGGGACCGTGAAATGAACGGTTTTGAGCGTTTAACTGTCCAACGGCTTTTAATCTCATGTATTTCTCTGTGCATACTAGATTACCAACATAGGTTTTGGCAACATGTATCAAGCCAGTTTCATATTTTTTTTTAAATATATACGGAAACAGCAATTGAGTGACCTATATGTTGATGTTCATTGGTCGATGCCACCTGCGTTGATCAATGGCTGACATCAATTTGTTATCCTAGCCGTCAGATAGCAGCCTAGAAATGGATGGCAAGAAAAGATTTCTTGTCCTACCTTCGGCCAGTGGGCAAACCATGTGGATCCGGCAACAAGAATGATTCCCCCAATAAGTACTCTCACTCCTAAAATGAACAGCTGGAGGGCAGTCCTGCCAGTCCAGGTCACTATCCATGCTTGCTTATATTTCAAATTCGAAACTTGGATGTGGTTGGATTGGTTGTCTACCCATCGGAACTGTAATTGGTCCAAGCGTCGATCATTATGTTATAGTAAGTAATTGAACCGATTGGTATGGTATGGTTTAGAGCATGCACTTACGTGTTAGCCAAAAGACACAGGAAACTGCACCACTTAAATGATTCTATCTCATTGAATTTGTATCCTTTCTCAATGTTTAGTGGAGCTGGTGTACGATGTCTGCGCGTCTAAGGTACAAAACATTGGTTGTTGGTGATCCGAACGTTAATTTGTTTAAGATATGTGAGACGCCAATATTATCTCCCTTCGCCATTTGTTTCTTCAACATTCTGACATGTCCATCTTTTGCTACCAAATTACAAGGGATACAATTATACAATGGAGATTTTAGTTAGTACAGGGCCTGTCCAGAGGCCATCAGGACATAGCTATTTCGATTACCTAGTCTTTGGAGCCTTCATGTAATTTTAGGGTATGTTTAAAATGTATGAACACCGTGTAACTAGTTCCTTTCGCTGTTAGCTTTCCATTTTATGTTCCGGCCATCTAAGGGTTACAGTTCTATTAATACCAACTTTTGGCTAACAAATCCACGATTACAGTGAGTGATACATGGTTTTCTTGGAAAAGAAAAAAGGAAAAGATAATATAATCCATGGAAGTGCAAAACGCATCCTGAATTTTTAGGAAAATTTTTGGTCGAATAGATCACATACTCTATAATTTTCTTTTTTATACGTATCTTCCCCGAAAAAGTAGCATTTCTCTCTGTGAACCTCGTTAAACATTTAAATTTAAAATTTAAATTCACTTGTTTATGATGCTTTTTCTCGTCTTTTCCCAAATCTTTAAGTATTTATTCAAATATTTGCCTTGCTCATTTTTTTCCAAATCCAAACTTTGTAACTGATTCGTGCCTTTTTCAGGTGGTCCAATTCGAGTTTCCTAAACGCGCGTTATTTGTGCAGCAGACAAAGGAAGTATTGGGGATAGCAAAAAGGCATAGACATATAATAAAGAATTTTCAAGGAGAGATTAACAAGGGTGTAGTGGTTGGAGATTTTGATGAATTTTAATGAAAACTGATTTTAATATATTTTTGCTTATATTGAAGATTGTCAAGGTAAAACATAGAATTTGACATAAATATTTACTTGGCGGCCTTCTAACTGCAGTGACACAAGAGTCTCTCACTTAGAGTTCAAAACTATGCACAGATGTGTATGTCTATCATTCAATAATAATATTAATAATAAAAATTTACTTGGAAGCCTTTTTTGAGATTGGCATACTTTTTGTCTAGTAGTGATTTCCTTGGATATTATTAGTATTTCTTGAAATTTTAAAGAATAATAATAATAAACAACCAGACAACCAATTAAATTAAAGTAAGCCTGCTTCAATAAATAAATATAAACTTTGCTTTTCTTTGAGTTTTCTTTTGGGCTTTTATTAGATTTTTTTGGGGCTTTCGGCCCTTTTTACTGGTGGGCTTTTCCTGTGGAACTTGTTTGTGAACGTTTTCGTTTAGGCCAACTATATGGTTTTCGTCTTTCTATTGTTCTTGTTAAGCACCCAATTGGAAAGGCAACTAAATGGTCCTAATAGAGAGTGAAAATTCTTTGATTCAGACGTATAACATGTCTACCGTGTGAACAACTAGATGATAACAAGGGTGGGCATCGCTAAGACTCACAAGAATTGAATATGAAAACACTGCAACACCTATCATATAGATGGTCAGATGATTCCATAGGTGAACTCATCAAGTAACATGGTTCAGGTCCATTGCTAATCAAAATACTACTGGCAATGCTTATCATATGGACAGTTTAGATCATTCCATAGGTAAACCAGCAAAGTAAAATGGTTCAGATCCCTGACTAATCAAAACACTATTGGTAAAACCTATCATATATATGGATGGTTTAGATCATTTCATAGGTGAACCCATCATGTAAAGCAGTTCAAATCCCTTGCTAATCAAAACACTATTGGCAACATCTATCATATCGATGGTTCAAATCATTTCATAGGCTTCAAATAATATAATAGAAAGTGATTTTACGGCTGTTTACAGCCAACATAACTCCAGGAAATTTCTCTCACTAGAAAACTAACATTTTCAATGGTTTTTTCTCTCACTAGAAATCAAGTTCTTTTGCACTACAACCATCACTCATTTTCACGCCTGTAGTTTTCATGATCTTCAGCTTTGAGACCAATAATATGGTTTTCCATGGAAGTCAAACTTGTAAAAATCCATGAAAACCAAAGTCTAAAACCACTATCATGAAAGTTTGACCAAAATTTCCAATATCACCATTCACTACCATGGATTTTAGGCAAAATCCATGAAAACCCTCAAACCTTTGAAAATCTCCAACAACTACATTTTAGCATACAGTATAGCAGAGACAATAGGCATTTTGAATCTAGAAAAGGAAGTCAAAACAATACTGTCCATGTCCCATATGAGCTATGCAAATTTCTCTTAGGTCTCACTTCGGCCACCCTCTCTCTACAAAGAGAGGTGGCCTTGGGTCAGAAAGAAGGGTGCACATCTCAGCTTCCTATATTTTATTTATTTATTTTGGTATGAATGTTGGATCAGGCTTCGAACATGACGGGGAAAATGCCTCGTGGCCGATGGGTCTCGACCATTTAACATCTCTTAGTGCTAGCAAAACAAATTCAAATCTGCGTATATTCATTTATCTTTTTCAAATCCACAGATTTGGATCAACAAATTGTGATATGCTGATCAAACATATCCAAAAACCTTGATCATGTCCTAAATGAGCTATGCAAATTTCTCTTAAGTCTTACTTGGGCCACCCTCTCTCTACAAAAAGAGGTGGTCCCAGTAAGAAGGAAGGGCGTATATTATTATTTATTTATTTTGTTATGAATGTTGGATTAGGCTCCCATGAGAAGCATGAAAACCCTGGTCATTTAGCAGAAAGGTTCCTTCTTGTGCTAATGCATTAGAAGATCTATTGGGAGCCCAAACACACCTTGCTATAGAGTCTCTGAACATAAGGAAAGAAAAATCCCCCGTAGCCGAGGGGTCTTGACCATTTAACATTATTCTCAGTGCTAGCAAAATTAGTTGGACTCGCAGATATTCATTTATACATATCAAAGCCACAGATTTGGATCGACAAATTGTCATCTGCGGATCAAATATATTGAAAAGCCTTGATCCATTTTAATCACGATCTTCACATACATATTTTCAGATATCCGTTTAAAAGGGCAATTTCAAAAGAATGAAATACAAACTTAACTTATGAATTCTTCCTTACTATTTTTCATTTTTAGGGCTTCCTCTCTTCCCAATGTTGTCATAGACAGCCCTACCTTCCCATTGTAAAAATTCAATGGCCCGCAAGCTCTCTCTCTCTCTCTCTCTCTCTCTCTCTCTCTCTCTCTCTCTCTCTCTCTCTCTCTCTCTCTCTCTCTCTCTCTCATCTACAACTGGCTCTACAAGGTGGGGTTTTCTTTAATTTGGACCAGATATGCAACTAAATCTTCTTTTACTACTTTGCTTTCTTCTAATTGCAATGAAAAGGAACTACAAAGAAAAATCATTTGTATTGGAAATTCAATTTCTTATAACTTTCTTTTTTTTTTTCTTTTTGTTTCTTCTACCTACAACTTGTTTTATGAACAATGAGATGGATCTACACTACAAAACAGTTTTTGCTATATTTTTCATTTTCTTAAAGAGACCCATTATCCATCTAAATGAGAAATTCACTAAAAAGATACCCAAAAATCATAAATTCATTTGTACAGTAACACTGAGTCTTCTATATTTTTCTTAGATTTTATTTTCTAAACATCTTGTTTTATAATTAGCTCTATAGTTGCCAGTCTCAAGTCCAGATAAAGGAGGAGGGTTTTGCATCAAGTTCCAATCAGCAAGTAAAACCCATGGCAAACCCTATGCATAAATCGATTTTTGACATTCCCTCATGTAAGGGCGTTCCCCGTAAGTGACAAACTGCATCGGATCTTGGATACAATGGAAATTGGACAAGGGTTTCTAAGGTGTTCCTCTAGAAGTGGCATGTTGCATCAGATCCCAGGTGCAATGAAAAAGAGGTAAGGGTTGCTAGAACGTTCCCATGGAAGTGATGCATTGCATTAGAAACCAAGTGCAGTGAAAAATATGCATGTGTTCCCATGTCATTCCAAAAGTGTGCTATTAAATAAGCTAGGTCAAGAGAATAAGATTTGTATCAATACTGGAATATGGGGAGATTGATATGTAAGAGTCAGATGCAATGAAATACAGGAGAGTCAACGTCACTTGTATTCAAGAAACCAAGTGAAAAGGGGCTAAAACTAGAGTAATCAATTAGTACAAGCTTTGGTTCTAAGAAAGGACAATAATATAAATGGCGTAAGGATAGTGGTAGGTAAAGAATTAAAGAATAAACTTGTAGAAGTTAAAAGAACTAGTGATAGAATCATACTAATAAAAGTTGTTGGTGGAGAGAAGATCATAAATGTTATAGGTGCATACACCCCACAAGTAGGGTTAGAAGATAGAATCAAGGGATAGTTCTAAGCAGATATAGAAGAAGTCATATAAGACATTCTCAACATAGAGGGGATATTTATAGGAGTAGACTTTAATGGTCATGTATGAATAGAAAAGAAATGATATAACAGGATACTTGGAATGCATGACATTGGAGGAAGAAATGAGATGAGGAAAGCTATACTTGATTTTGCTTCAACATATAACCTAGCTATGGCAAACACATACTTTAAGAAGAGAGATAAACACTTACTAACCATTAGAAGTGGACCATATAAAAATGAAATAGACTTTTTTCTACTAAGGAATACTGAAAGATTAATGTGTAAGGATTGTGAGGTGATACTTAGTGAGAGCCTAACCTCACAACATAGGTTAATGGTTATAGATATCTACATTAAAATATGAAAGAAATGCAATGACCTTAATAGGTGACCAAAAACTAAGTGCTGGAACTTAAAAGGAGAGAAGATATTATCATTTATAAATAAGTTGATGGTAGAAGGAAATTGGAACAATGAAACAAAAACCATGTAGACTAATATGACTGAGTCCATTAAGAAAGTGGCAAAAGATGTCTTAAGAGTATTTAAAGGTAAGAGACAACAAGA
Organism: Warburgia ugandensis; assembly: GCA_035236585.1. Classification (NCBI taxonomy): domain Eukaryota; kingdom Viridiplantae; phylum Streptophyta; class Magnoliopsida; order Canellales; family Canellaceae; genus Warburgia; species Warburgia ugandensis. Next base: position 81,380,592 of record CP141126.1, on the reverse strand, counting down.
TAAAGAAACTTAGTGGCGGAGTGAAAAGTGTAAAAATGTTATTAAAGAGAATGGTGGTACTTTAAAGCGTGGCAGAGGAAAAAATACAACAAAAACTTTGAGCAATATAAGAGTTTTAAAAAGTTTGCTAAAAGAGTAGTAAGTGATGCTAAACTCAAGGTATATGATAATCTTTATAATACATTATGATCAAGAAAAGGTGAGAAAGGTATGTTTAAACTTACAAAAGTAAAAGAAAAGAAGAATAAGGACTTGACCACTTTTAAGTGTATTAGAAAGTGACGACCAAAGAGTATTAGTCAAAGATGACGAAAGCAAACATAGGTGAGAAAGTTTCTTTCACAAATTACTAAATGGCAATTACCTTGATAATATAGGGACTGAAAGTACAACAAACCCAAATAACATTGGATATTATATATAGGATGTTAAGATTAGAATATTTGAAGTGGAAGAGGCCTTGAAAAAGATGAAAGCAGGAAAGGCCCTAGGGCCCAATGATATACCAATAGAGGTTTGGAAGTATATGAGAAATACTAGAGTAGTTAGGTTGACAAAGTTGCTTAACAAAATTGTAAATTCAAAGAAAATGCTGGATGAATTGAGGAAAAGTTCTATTATACCAATTCATAAGAACAAAGGAGATATATTGAGTTGTACTAATTATCGGGAGACCAAACTTATGAGCCATAAACTTTTTGAAAAAGTGATGGAGAAAAGGCTATGGCATGAGACAAATGTATTGGAGAACTAGTTTGGTTTCATGCTTGACAGGTTCACTACTGAAGCTATTTCCCTGATTAGACAATTAATAGAGAAATGTAAGGAGATGAGGAAGGACCTCTAAATGGTTTTTATTGAATTAGGCAAAGCTTATGATAGGGTCCCCAAAGAGTTAATATGGTGAGACTTGGGCAAGAAAAAGGTTTCACAAGGGTATATCACTACTAAACAGGGAGCTTTTAAAGTCAGTTAAAAAGGATAATCAAAGTTGCTTACTAAGCAACTTCTATCGAGCCAACTTAGAAAGTCGAAAACTTTTAAAATCGTTTAGGTAAACAACTTTAAAAATAAAATAGTTTTGAACTCACTTAAACAAATGACTTTAAAAGTCGTTTAGTCTAAGTGACTTCAAATGTATTTGACTTTTGAAGTTGCTTATATAAAAATGACTTCAAAAGTCACCAACTTTAGAAGTCATTTTTAATAAGCAAGTGACTTCAAAAGTCAAACCTTTTTTATAGACTTTTTGAAAGACTTTTTTATGGGTACATTATGTAATGCACAGACCTTAATCAACCCGTAAGAAGCCTTTTCAAAAGTTATCATCGTCCAATGACCTAAATTTAGGACACAAGATATTCAGAGTTATAGAATTCAGATGGACGGATCTGGTAAACCATAGATGGGCCAGAAAATCTCAGCCTCTCTAAGTTGGACATCAGTATCCATGGATAATTCAATCCACGGATTGTTGTTCTCGTGCCAAAGAGATAGTTAGCAACAAAGGAAAATCTTTTACTGCTCCATAATAGCTTAATCCAATATTCTTATTCCTATCGCAAACAGCCCCAATGAATGTAGATCATGGACTTTTGATTTAATAAGTAGACACGGCACTTGTCCCCACAAAACTTAAATAAATGCAGTTATCATACAAGAGCATCAACGCATTTGCCTTCTCGAGCTTCTTATAAATCCTTTTACACTCAACCGGTCTCATATCTCCAACCAGAAAACAAATATCAAAGGCAAAAAGTATCCGTGCGTTGAATGTATACATTTTGTGGACTGAACTTCTGTATAAAAATTTCCCGGTCATCTAAGGCGGCTTAGTGTCTATCTCTATCGATCATCGCCACGTCTATCTTGCTGCATGTCTCGGGCCACCCCCTTCACCTCTGAGGTTCCACCGCTTGTTCATCTCCACGCTCTAAATCAATCTGAGCCGTAGACCCGCAAGGAGACATTAGATTACCCCCTCGATCTCTATTCAAAATCCTCTTTAACGACCAAATCCGACCTCCGGGCGATTTCAGCGCTGAACCACTCGGAGAACGCGCCATTGGCGACCGGAATTCCTCTTCCAAACCCCTAAAAGTCTCATTCCTCCTCGATACCTCAATAAATCCTAATGCCTTTCTTCGCGAAGAACCAGAACAAGAGCTAGAACCGGAAGAAGACGATCCAGTTTCTTCAACATGCCGGCACGATGAACACAGCTTGGAATCCGGTACCTTTTCAGAGCTGGACCCACCGTCCACGGTAACGATAATTTCCTCTGCACCTTCCAAAACTGGCTCCGGCGAAATTTCAGGTTTCACTGGGGCCCTACAGAGAGGGCAAGTGGAATGCGAATGAAACCACATATCAATGCAGTCGATGTGAAAGCTGTGGTTGCACTTTGGTAATCGACGCCCTTTTTCGTTCTCTTCGAATTCACACAAACATACTGCACAGTCAAGCCCGTTTCGGTGGATTTTTGGGGAGAAGTTGAATGCGGGGAGGGAACTGATCACTGATGCATCGAGGCCCTGGGAAGGGGCGGAGAGGGGGTTTTGGTGTTGCTCGCCGGAAAAGATGATGTGGGCTGCCCGGCGGCGACTTCTCCGAAGCTGGTTCCGCCGGCGGCGGAGGAGGAAACAGCGTGCGTAGATATGGATGCATAGGATAAGGAGAACTACTGTGAAGAGGATTACAATGGCACTGACCATGATTTTCCCGCCGAGTACATAGTCCTTTGGGGTGTGGATGTAGTTCCTTTGAGTTCCGTTTGGGTCTTCGTCCATGATTGATTGCTTTGGAATTGGCTCCTGGGTTTTAGTTCTTTTAGGACTTGGTTTCTGGGTTCCGTGTTTCTCTAGACGAGGATACTTTGGTTTGGTTTTCCAGAGGATTTGGTTTCTGGGGGTTTTGCGTTTTGCCTATGAATTTGCAGAGAGGGCTGGAGAGAGAGAGAGAGAGAGAGAGAGAGAGAGAGAGAGAAGGGAAAAAAGAGGGGTTTTATCTGAGGATGAGAAGAGAAGGAAAGAGAGGGAGAAGGTTCATGGCCGTTGGTGCTAGCTTTGATGCTGTCCCTGGCTCCCTATGGTTGGAGGTCTTGGGATGGCTATTGTGTATGATTAAGCTGATGTTAGCCGGGGTTTTCTTCAGTTAACTCTAACCCATTGGCGGGGTTTAATAAGGACTTGCAAGCAACGTTTGCATGATCATCTGAAATGACGAGTCCTTGATACTAAGAGGAACGAGGGTAAAAGATGGAACACCATAGCACGTGTGTCTTTTGTTTTGTTGTTTAGGTAGCAAATGGTCCTGGGCATTTGGTTTTGATGTCAGATTCCTTTATAGGGGAGTGGTTTGGGTTGTGGATTAGTCACCTGCACTACCATCTTTACAAGGTTTGATGGTTTTGACCATCCAGGTATGTCTTGTTCTTATCCGCGAAAGTTGCCTCCCACCAATCTAGTTATCAGATAAGTGAATTTTTGTGCATGGAATATTTCATTTCTTGGGCATTTAAGTCTCTGTCTGAAGGCGTTAATTGATAGTTAGTATTGCTCAGTCAGCATGAACCATGGAACTACATTTTCCAACCATACATCTACATGTGTAGCGGCAATGAATACTTAATCCACCACGTACGGCAATGACAACTGGGGAATGCGATAGTGGGGCGTGACGACATGCTAAACTGCCGTGGATTGCCCATCTTTTACGCAGTGGGACCCTTTAGGTTGATCCGTGCAGTTCCTCTAATTTATCTGTGTCAAAGTCTGTACCGAGACAAAGATTATAATTCTAGTAGTGAGAAAGTATACGTTCAACCGACGAAAATGGATGTTCAAATACGTTGTATAAACGGCAATTGACTTTCAACCACAAACATGGTTTTTTAGATGTTAGAATTATTCTATCATTGTGATTTTTATTTTTATTTTTTAAAGTAAGACGACACATCTCATGCCTAGTCTATAAACTTGGTCAGCCAAGTGAGAGATTCATTGTGTCACCGCACTAGAAGGCCTAGGTGCAAAACCATACGAGAGAACCAGTTTAGTTTTGTGTTTAGGAGGTCTAACATAAAAGCTGCTTTCCTAATTATTGATAGATAAATATAGAGAGAGGAGGAAAGATCTCCACTTGGTCTTTATTGACTTATAAAGAGCTTATAATATGATCCATAGAGAGTTAATATAGCAAGTGTTGGACAAAAAAAGAATTTCACGAGGGAATATATATATATATATATATATATATATATATATATATATATAAGAAAGCAGTAATAAATATTAGGACCACTAGCAGAGACATTAGTAATTTTCTTATCACTGTAGGATTACGCCAAGGATCAGCTTTGAGCTTGTACCTTTTTATGTTGGTTATGAATGAGTTAACAAAATATCTGCATGAGGAGATTTAATGTTTTTTATATTATATATTTATAAATGATATAGTTTTAAATAATGAAATAAGGGAAAGCATAAACACAAAGCTAGAGTTACAAAGAGAAGCATTAGAATATGAAGGATTTAAAATCAACTGAACTAAGATCGCAAAGTTGTATCTCTTTGGTTAATAAGTTCCAAAACGTTTATCAATCTCAATGGTGCAAATCCATAATAGGCATATAGAGATTATTGTATGCCAAATAACATCAAAAGTGTTTGTTTCAGAAGATGGAATGTCTAATGTTTTTTCATCCAAAGAACTAATAGGATTGTTGCAAGTGGAATGAACAGGGCATGCTTTAGAAGAAGCGATTTGTTATTGGGCCATCTTATTGGGACTAATGAGGGTATCATATGAAATGCAATTTTAGCAAGGAGAGGAGCAAGAGTAGAGTACTAGTAAAGATTGATGACTAAGAAGTCCCTCTAAAAGATCACTTTTGGTACTTAGGACTAATGATTTGTAGGAGTGGAGAAATTGGGAGAGAGGTTACATAGAGAATCTAAGCAAGTTGGAACAAATGAAGATGCACCTTTGAAGTTTTTTGTGATCGGCGGACACAACTCAAATTGAAAGGAAAACTCTATAGAATGGCTAAGGTCGACTATACTCTATGGATTAGAGAGTTGGGTAGATAAGAAACATCATGTATATAAGATCAATGAGCCGAAATGAGGATGTTGAGATGGATGAGTGGTAAGATAAGAAATGATAGAATTATGAATGAAAATATGAGACGAAACTTAGGAGCAGTGCTAATATGTAACAAGCTGAGGGAGATTATACTTAGATAGTTTAAACATGTCCACCTGAAGATTGAAAATGGCAATGGTTAAAATGAGTGAGGCAATGCAAGTTGAAGGTTCTAAAAGGGCAAGGAAAAGGCCTAAAGAACGTGGATATAAGTGGTAAGAAAAGAATTAAAAATTTTAGAACTAAATGAAGCCACAATACTTAATAGTGAGGAATGAGGGAACAAGATTCATGTGGCCAACTCCTAATCGTGATAAAGTTTGATGACAATGATGAGATGAGATGAATAGGTAGTATCAACCAAAGATGGGTCTCATATTTTAAAAATAAAATGCCCCTCATTTAGCATTCCTCATCATAATTTGTCTAACTCGTTATACAATCACCATTTTTCTTTTTACCGGGATAATCACTTTGGAGTAATTGCATAAAGAGAGTGTGACTACTAAGCAAGGCGCTTGCTTGAATAAGAAAGAAGTGCACTTTTTAGATCCACATGAAAGATCTGTGCAAATTTATACCAATACATTTACACTCCATTATCAGCTAAAACTACGAGACTTTAGTCTTATGTCAATTGAATATTTCATTGGCAGTCTATAATACTTCACCAATAACCGATGATTTTATATTTTTCTAAGGAGAAACCTATATAAGCTTTTAGGGTGAAAGGTCTAAGAATATCCAATCAAGAAGAAATCAGTTCTAATAAGTTTGGCTTGTGATTTTCTTCCAAATTGGATCATGCCTGTGAGGCACATGTGTACTTCTTCACTGAGTAAGCAAGTTCACTTTTCGAGACAATTTTTCTTACAGAAACATTTAATGTACTTAGTGAAATTATCACGCAAGAGATGAAAATAGTATAGTAACCCACAAGATACACGGTCACACCACCTAATATCTTGTCGCGAGCCCCATAAAGCTAGATCCTTCAGTTTACCCATCTACTCTTTCTTAGCAAGGAGGTTTACCCTTATTTTCTCTCTTAAATATTTTTCCCGCTGTACTACGAAAATTTTATACTTAAAACTGCCACGTGCCACTGCCCTCGAAATATTCCACCAAACACTTCTTTCAAGGTTGCTTCCGCATTCGTAAGCCTCCATGTTGTTAGGCATTCAAATCTGAAAGAGAAAATAGGCCATAAATTGTTGTTAGCGACCTTTTGACTAGCTGATGAGGTTACTTGCACGGAAGTTTCGTCGATCGAGGCTGCAAGGGCGAGCAGCTCATAGGAACGTTCCGCTTCGCTGGCAGCGTTTATCCCTTGTTGAAAAATGACAGCGTCCGCGATTTTGGCAGTGTCGCTCATTTTTACATGATAGGCCACTTATGGTTGATGAGATCCGTTTATTTAATTTCTCTCATTTTAAATATCAAGTGCCTAGATACTTATAATTTTAACAACTTTACTTCTTTCTAGTTAATTATGAACTGCTGACAAATTCATATAGACTGATCTGATCAATTAGAGGCGGGGCCAACATGCAAAAGTGGCCCCAGCGGCAACTTGCTCCAGTGTCGAGCGCTGTGCTCCCGTTCCTCCTGTTACGACAAAGAATTAATCAACAAAACATACGTAAGCAAGACGGACACTCTAATTAAGCGTGACATCACTGTGATTCACACGTTTACATAGTGGCTTCATGCTGTGGTTAATCAGACTGTTCATCATCCCACGAGATTGGATATCTGACAGAGTGAAAATAAATCCATTGGATAAAGAATAATGACAGTTGGACACGTACATGGGAAATACATACCTAAGAATTCTAGATGTAAGTCATTCATATTGTTAGTCCCACTTTTGTAGGTTATATGTAACAAATCACGCCAATAGGATGATTATAACTGTTTTTAGTCATGAAAATCAACGGTCGAGACTTCTAATTTATAGGCTAATGTAATCCAGTCGGCGTGATTTTTGGTCTATAGGTAATCTAAGGAAGACTGACTAAGGTGAATGTATTAGCTCCTCCAAGATCACCCTTATCATGTGAAGAAAAGGACTGTCTCCCGCGAAGTCCTCATTTTTTTGTCTTCGAATACCATTGCTCTTGAATATGTGTTTATATTTTTGGTTGTTGGATGTGAATTGTGCATGTACAAATCTTTGGATAGTTCGTATCCAGCAACGAAAACACATTCAATTCGATGCCAGGATTATCCTATTGATGTGACTTTCAAGCCACTGGATATTGAATGTGAAGGTGGCATGGCCCACCGGTAGACCACATAAGGCTAGCCCACACCACAAGGGGAATTGAGGCCAGGTGTTAAATCAGCCTTGGGTAAGCTATTTGCAGATAGGAAAAGGACTTTGAGAGTTAGTCCAACATCGCCCAGGGAGATGGAATTAGACTAGGTATAAAACTTGGTATCCTCTCTATGTGTATACTTTCTGCGAGAATACCCCAAGGAAACAAAGCCTTGAGGAGTTGGGTGTCCCCAGGTTAGCTTGCTAGTGGGCATAGGACACAGAGGATAATCTACTCTTGCGGGTCCTTACGGCAACTACAATGTGTCATGCCCTAGTGGTGTACTCTTGGGAGCTATGACTGGTCTCATCAGCATCTCTTGTTGCTTCTTCAGACTAGAACTAACTTAAAAAGAAAATTTAGGCAGAGAAGTTGGTTGAATTATGATGAATCCTGCCCGACGACAAGTTATTACTTATACTTGTCCCTATACAGCAGGCGGATCCTAAATATTTCTCATATTTTTACTACTCTTTTTAGTTTTAAATTACTTGCCGCACAGTTAATAAAGCTAGTACTTGTGCAAGTGATCCAGCTCGTAGGTTGGATGACTTATGCCCACAATTAGAAGCAACGTTTAAGTAAATAGGCCAGGTTTGGGCGGAGCTTACCGAACCCACCATGCGAACAAGTTTTTGGGCCTGGCTTCGTGACGTATTCCGGGCTTATAACTGTTTTACATCTGTTTTACATGTCTGTAAGCCCATAGGAGTCATCATCTATCTTCCCCGCTTTAGCTGCGGAAATAATCTCTTACGTTGCTTCGCTTCCTCCTTTTTAAGTTACTAACTAACAAGGGTCAAGCCCAATAGTTGGTCAACTCGAGTTGCGTTTCACTTGTTCGACCCAAGCCAAACCAATCTGAGAAATCCTAATTCCGAAGCCCTTCAAAATCATAAACTGATACATGTATATTGTTATCAGTCAATACTTGTGCATTCTAGAAAAAGTGACTTAAAAATGTTGCTAGTACATGATAATAATATCGGAGATCTTACATGTTCATCGGTTATGAAAGTTAATTGACTCTAGGCTAAAAGTATAAATAAGATCCCGGCCTACATAGAATCAACTGTCAATATCTTATAGCAAAACCCATCATCCCTCCTGTTATGAAGACCTGACCGAGGGACTTGGCAGTAGTACCAACATGGATCAACTAGAATAGTGCACTGCTGACCCGCCAAATAAATGCTCTTGAGTGCCTAGACCATGTACTGTATCACAGAGATTTCTGTTCTTTTCTTTATTATTAAAGAATAAAAGATAAGCAGAAAAATGGCATCTGCAAAGTGCCACACAGCTCCCACATTTTGACCAGACCATTGGTGGAAAATCTGGCTTATTAAACAAGATTTAATCAATATGAAGATCATTATCTATGATAGATGGTTCCATTTGAAAAGCACTTCGCAGAGATTCTGGAAGCCTGCTTTATGTACTGTTTGGTTGTGCGTCCGAATCCATAGAGTTATTCTCTCATTTTGATCCTTAAGTGTGTATGCCGTAACTCTACCTAAGTCTGTACAACTAAAAAAAAACTACGAGTCTGGAGCTACAGTTGATCCTTATATCTCGTTTACTAACCTCCAACCAAAAGGGTGTTCATCTGGGAATATAGTTTCGGAATTAATCTCTCAATAGTTTAACTTCCATTCCAAAGTTCCTGACTTCGTGTCCCTTGGTTGATCTTTGCAAGTCCCAAATAACCGAAAAGTATTGTATTATTCGAATCAAATGCGGGTGGCCCTGAAAAGTCGACCAGCTCTAAATCCAGGAGGAGAAATTTGGTATATCTCCATCGGATTTGTTAGCCACATGATACGACATGGTTACTCTTTTAATATCAGGCCGGCCATTAAAACGTTGAGGTTTATCTTGTCAGTTAAAAGAACAATGTGCACACCCGTTTGATAATTCAAACCGTTAATCTTGTGAGACAAATCTTAAATTGGAAATGATAGCTAGGGAGATCTAAGCCATTTGTTTGTTAGCCCCCTCTTGTTTTAGCTGCTGCTGATAAATCACATATATATATTTTCAGTTTTAAAAATGAGTTCCCATAAGAGTCGCAGCGTAGAATAAGTTCATGCCCTTTTCTTATATGTGGTGAAACTTGTTTTTAGCAGGTCTAAGCCAGTTGTCATATTCGAAATTGTTTAGATAGGTCCATTGGCTGCTTCTAGTTTATGTTTTTTTTAGTAAAAAATTATGACTCCCATTTTTATTAATTATTTTCAAAGATTCAAATAAGTAATTAGACTCTTCCAACTGCATTAATTTCTCACTTGTTACCTATTTTTGTTACCGCAAACATGAAGAACGACTTAGACCTACAAATTTTTTTTACAATAAACCAAGAAAAGGGGGTGGACTTCTTCCATGCTCTTGAGCGTGGAGTATTGTAGGGTCTAGTTAAAAATAATTAGTTGTGATTTTCATCCCATTAATAAAAGCTAAGATCATGCAATAGTTTTGACTTTTGGTGTGTAGTGTCACAGACTTACATTGTAAAGCCGTGACCAAGGTCTACAGCCTCTAAGGAAGGCTCACTTAGGATGTGGACCTGGCCTGAAGGACATAAATCTTCCATAGAGGAATCCATTGAAGGCCCGCTCAGCTCATGGGTTCAGCCTGAAGGACCAAGATCCACCTAAAGGATCCATGATCTAGAAGCCCCATGGACATCATGTAAATATCTTGACTCTAGACTTCTCTAGGAGCTTCTTAAATGTGGTGGAACCAAAGGTTTGTGTAGAGACTTTTAGAGAGAATTCTAGAGTAGTTCCTAACCGTTGGATAGCTAACACATGTAAAGATCCCCACCGTCCATTAAGGAGGTGGAAGGAGGTAAGCACCTCTAAATAGAGGAGCTTCCTCACTTGTATGGCATCCAAGAAGGTTGTAAGCATCTTCAAGCAATAAAGCTACAAGTTCCTTCAAAGTGCTCTTTTAGTTGTTTTTCTCCTTTGAGCTTGAGTTAGGCTTACTTAGTTGGTTTGGGGTGAGAAGCCAATCTAAGTACTACACGGGAGTCGAATTGCTAAGCCCGTGACAATAGGTAAACTAAGGGCAATTGAACAAGAATGTCCTAGATCTTGCAAAAATTACACATTTCCATGAAATATGAGGTATCTCGCATGAAGACTCCTTAAGAGCGGCTTTCGTTAATTATCTTAAATCTGTGAAGCACCTAAACTTTCCACATCTATCAAACAATGCTAACCCTTTGATTGCTATGTACTATTCTTATACAGTGGACTTTGTTTTTTCCCTTTTTTTTTTACAACTTAAAACTAAAGTAAAACCCACTCAGACGCTCTTTGAGATTTATTACACATCCCCTGATTAGATGGAGGATGCAGACGCCGAACCTACTGACTGGCATCAAACATATGGAAGGTACCTTTTTTCTACCATCCACCGGGCTAGATGAGTTTGAACCTTCATTTCTATAACTCAAAGCAATTAAGCCTACAATTTGTTGGAAAATATGCTGAGAGACAGTGGAAATGAGGACAGAAAAGATGGAAATCGTATGGCTTATAGTAGCATATATAATGCACTTTAAATGATAACATCTCAAAGAAAGAGAATTTATACGTGTATTTGCCATATTTTCTGTCCCCTTTTTTTCTCTCTCCCCACACATTTTCCAGCACAATCACCATGAAGAGTAGTTTTTGTGCAACGGCTTCTGAGTTGGGGCCAATAGATCAATCCATGAGAAAATCTAGGCCTCGCTTAGTTTTAGTAGACCTAATAAACCCGACATTTTGGTCAGTGACCAATGTGAGAGTAGTACCGCTTAAGCATGCCAGATTGCAGTTTTCCTCATAGATCTCTCAACTTTGCTTTTCCAACTATATAATTAAAAGGCATCGACAAGAAAACATGGAATCCACACAGAAAAGATGTGTTGGGGTGGATTAGCATGTGTTCTATATAGGGGTGGTAAAATATGACACGACACGACACGATAACGCGACTCGAACCAGACACGAATTTAGTAGGTTCAGGTCGAGTCTTATCATGTTTGTGTCATTTTCGGGTCAACTTGAAAATGACATGCCAAAAATCATGTCGTGTTTGGGTCAATCAATGTGACCTGTCGTGTCGACCTATTTGACACACAACCTATTTATTCATCACCCTGATGCTTGATCCATTTAACCTATGGTTGAAAATAGGCTGGTTCCAGTTCATTTGTAACCCTCATATATAGCTTTAGTAATATAGGACGGTTCATCTGGAGCCATCCTATATTACTGATGCAATATAGGACATTAGAAAAACTGTCTTATATTCAATCAATAATATAGGACGGTTATAGAAGAACCATCCTATATTCGATCAGTAATATAGGATGGTTCCAGAAGAACTGTCCTATATTCAATCAATAATATAGGACGGTTCTTCTGGAACCGTCTTATATTCTATAAGTAATATAGGACGATTCTTCTAAAACTGCCTTATATTACTTGTGGTTAGTTACGGTAAAAGCGATGCTTCAAACAATGGTCTATGGTGCAATCTCTACATCTTAGTGTTCGAAAATGTCAGAGTTTCTTTGTAGCTAAGAACCGGACATCACTTTTTCTTTGTTACTTTCTCATAATTTGATGGATCACAGTTAGTGTTTACATGTGACTCCCAAGTAATATAATAATCTTTGGATCTTTGTCAAGAACTACTAGGACTCCTTTGCATAGAGGGGGTAGATCAGTATTGAAACAAAGATAGCACATACATTGAAACAGTGTACTTCAATCAAAAGAAAAATAGAACACATCCATTGAAATGAACTGATCTTTGTATTATATTTGAGTAAAATGTATATACATGAATGATAATATACATTTATTTACATCACTGAACTACAAATTAAAATTCATAATATGATCTGCCCATTCCATTCTAATATCATCTAGATCCAACTGGGAGTAACTCTTTGGTTCCCAAATTCGCCTGCAAGAAACATATAATAACTTAGTTTAGAGATTAGACATGTAATCTTGGATTCAGTCAGGAAATATACAAATCAAAAGTGTAACATTGGTCAATAAGTTTAAGTGTAACCTTTCTCAATCGTGAGACTGTAACTCCATTGTGAATGAGGGTTCTCATGTATCTAAGAACATAATATCCACACTCCCAATCTGATTTTTGTTTAGGGCACTGCAGAACAATGCCACCAAAGACAATAGAAAAGGTTCAAAATATAATTTCCAATAAGTTCAGGATTAAAATTATATCAAAGAGTCTAAAGAGTAGTAATTAGTAAACCATACCTTAGCCTTCTCCCAGTTGAGTTTTGGTGGGTGGTGAATGCTTTCCCTCTCAGCCCATTTATACCATGCTCTACACACATATAATTGAAAAGCTAGGTGAGTAGTTATATTATAATAAAAGGAATAATAAAGACTTACTTGTTTATAGTTTCCATCAGGTGTTCCTGAATGTGTGCTCCACATGATAAAAAAATTTTGCATGGCCACCATGCACATCCAAAGCTAGCAGCATCCAATGGGACCTATAAAAATAACAATTCAATTGAATTTTCTGTAATCTTAACTGATATAGTATTCATGTGTATGAATTGTGAAATTGAAATGGCATAATTAAGCAACATCTGTTACAATGTACCCGTTATTGTAGGGAATCAGTAAGGCTTGGCCCTTCGCATAACTCATAAGACCAGGAATGATATCTTCACTTTGTTTGTTGACGGACACATAGTCCAATTGAAAGACAAGAGAAGGGTCAAGGAACTTGTAAATGTCCTTGACCTCTAGTCTTTTCAAGCTATCATGCAAATACCTGCATTAGGAATTTGGGTTAATGTTAAATAATTATTAAGTGTTATTAAAAAAGCAAGTATTAAGTAATGTTACATTGATTCGTAAGTCTTAACTCTAATAGAGTAGTTACACAACGTACCCTATATAGACTACGATGTGCATGTACTCCAATTGAGCCAGATTACATATGGCTAAGAGGTCTTCCTTGAAGAGTGGAACCTCAACCACATTGTTTGAAAGCACACTTGCCTCTATCCTTACAGGGTTCATTGTGTTGTCTTCATTGGCTAGTCTGCACAGTACCCTTAGGAATGAAGTTGTGTTAGGTGGAACCTCCACCTGATCCCTATACTTAGATGTAATCATGTAACATTTTAGCAATTAGTAATGAATATATACAATATATACTAGTATACTAGCATATATAAAAGAAGAGACATAGTGAGGTAAAATTAGAATATTTTATAATATAACATTGTGATTTGTGAGTAGTGAGCACCTAACAAGTGCTTTGAACTTGTTAGTTGTTGCATCGTTCATGTTTACATGTAATGTAACATGATACAACTATGCAACTATATAGAACTAGTACTACCTGGGAAGGTTAGGATGTGGCTACACTTGCCACTATACCATAATTTGCTGGTAGCAAGATTTGCTTCAATTGCCCCTTGTGCTGCTTTTGGTGATCCAACATATTGCAGACAATATTAATCAATTAACAATTGAGAATGACTTAAAAAAAGGTAGGAGAAAATGAAGCCATGACTACAGTTAGTATATATGTACATTGGAATTGGATATCATTGGTTTTATGTGTTTCTCTGGCCAACACAAATGATATCCAATTGCATCCCCAACAGTTTCAACATCATCCCCTTCGACTGAAAATGGAAGGGGAGCATTTGGTTGAATGGCAGCAGTGATGCACACATGCTTAGTGTGTAGAGGCATCAACTTACCATGCAAGTTGAAGGAAGTCATGGGCCGACCCTCCCATAGTGTTTCCACAGCCACATAGGTCTCAGATGTATGTAGTTGCAACATGCATTAACCCACCTGTATTTGAGAAATGACATATATATATATATATAATAATTAGTGATGTAATGTAAACTAAAAAGGTTAGTAAATAAGTAACATTGTAAAACTAAACATGTCAATATACATACCTCACTGATTAGGACATCACATTCAAGTACTTATTCTACCACCTCTTCAACTGATGGAGGAGTAGGAGTGCAGCTATTGTCAAATTAGGGTGGTTGAACTTGAGGTTGAGCTTTAGCTTGAGGGCCAACATCCTCACATGAGGTTCTTCCGCCACCTTGGAGTTCCTTCAATAGTTGATCTTTGATCTTGCTATATATCTCTACAACTATTTGCTTCTTCCATTCTTCCAATTCTTGTAACGTAGTAGCCTTTTGTTAGGGGAAGAACTTGGAAGGAAGAACACCCCGACCTTGGCCCATTACCCGGCCAGGATGCTCATCCTTGTTGCCCATTGCTCTATACAGGATGTCCCCCTTTGTAGTAGTGTTGTTAAGAGTCCCTATAGTTGCACTTGCACTCTCTTGGGTCAACTCTTCCTGCACACGTAAAGATTATAACATGATCAAATCACTATTATGTATGTAATATTTATATAATGTACTATGCAAGGGTGTAAAAGTATTTAACTATGCAGTATGCAGATAAAGTAAAATTATAAAACTTAAAGTCTTAAACCACTTACAATTCTTGAAGCAATTGCTACAGTTGTCTCATTGGAAAATGTGTGAGAGTTACACCCTTTCGAATGTGCCATTTTTCATAGAATAGCACGGTCGATGGGCTCCGTTGTCACAGCCTTCTTTTGTTGTAATAAGAGATACTAAGTCAGAGTTAATAAATAAAAATCTACTATGATTAGATAAATGGAATGTCACATGATATACTTACGTCAACTACCTCTAATCGTGCATAGCCAACCCTTGAAAGGTGGTGCGACATATGGTTCTGTGCATGCGCATGCTATCCTTTTATACGCTTTGCCTAGACATTAATCAATTATAATAATTACAAGAATCAAAATTTAGCTTGGCTATTTCAAGTTGTTATTACCTCAAAATCAGGAGATAGCCTATACTGTACAAATTGATTCCATGCTTCCTGGTCAATGAAGCAGGAATACAACTGAGGGACCATGTTAAGCGTAGAAGGATCATGGGAATTTGGAAGTATGTAATTTCTTGCAAGCTCACTCTTCCATTTCCTCCATTGTTCAGCAGCTCCTAGCAATGCCTGTTTCTTGCGCTCATCAGATACGTCAAAGGCAGACTACAAAACAAGAGAAGAAGCATGTTAAGTGACTAACTTACTGGTGAGTATTGTAGAAACTTTGTGTATCATGATTCATATGCAAACAAAAACAAAATATATAAATATAAAGGACATATTATGTTATATGTAGGAAGAATTTACATACCTTGACCATTTCCCATATTGAATCTTTGACTTATGGCAATATAAGTCTCCAATCAGTCACTAATATTGGTATAAGTCTTCTAACAGTGCAACATATGAAGCTAGCATAGGCATGTGCAATACCACCAATCGGTTGGCCTCTACTGTTGAATTGTACCTTTTCTTTTATTCCCTTTGAGGATCTCTTATTTATATGATCCATTTGTGTTGGCCCCATGACCTTTCTCTTGACACTGACTGGTGGTGTTACTGATGGACATGTGCTTGATAGCTTTGATTGTTTTACTTCTGTGTGTTGTAATTATTCTACTTCTACCTCTTCTACTTGCTCCATGTTTGCTTCACAAATAAAAATGAAAATGACTATAGTTAGACAAGTGAAAAGTGGAAAGTGTTTTTACAGTTTTATCATAGAGATGGATTTACAATCTCAGTTTATGCTTGATTTGGTCAGTGTTTTTAACAGCTGTCCATGAAGATGTTTAGCTCAACAAATAATAAAGTCAAACAAAGATTTCAACGTAAGTATTATAATTATACCACTTGCATGCTAATATTATATGCCTGGAAATTCACACATAAATGCATTCTAATCTCGAAAATAATATTAAAGATGGTTTAGGTTGTTTTTAAACTACATGTGCGTGACCTAAGTTATAATTAGTCTCAGATCATTTAGAATCACAAAATTAACAAGTTTATGCTTTAATAGTGGAATTCTGTTACAATATGATGGTTGAATCTTCACCATTTGATCCCAAAAGATTTATTTAAGTTCATATTCATCTCTACCCACTGAACATGGATGAGATTGACGGCTAGATCTTATAGTCAGTCCCTATCCACGTTCACGGACAAAATTGACAACCAATTCCTTGGCTGATCAGGGTTGCTAGGGTCGGATCACTACTGTCCGCTATGTAGTTAAAGGCGTGAGACGCACCAACCACCAAAGTGCAAAGGGATGCACCTAGAGCATGAGGCACAAAGTTATATTTTTTGTAAATAAAAATTAGCTAAAAATCATTAATACATGAAGATACAAGCATGAGTAAGCTATATATGTGTATAAGAATAGGTATTAACTAATAAATATATAAAAGAACAATTTTTTCCTAATTTTTGTAACTTTTTTTTTGGAAAAATTAAAAAAATAACACTAAATTACAAAAAAAAAGATGAAAAAATTATCACACATGAATACACAACATGGGATGGGAAAGCTATATATGTGGATAGAAATACGTTTCAATGAAGAAATACAAAAAAACGACTACTTTTTTTTATTTTAGTAACTAATTTTTTCAGAAAAATAGTAAAATACCTAAAAACAAACTCAAATCTAGAGCAAAGAAGTATAAAACTCAAATGGAATGTTTTATTATACACATAGAACTAAAACCCATCAAGATCTATGGAAAATAGTTAACAAAAAACAAAAAATTTGAAAAAATGGTACTAGTTTTTACGTTTTTTACATAAACTGTATACATAATTACAAATGCTAAAATTCATAAATACATACCTTTTTTTGGTTAGATCTATGAAATATTGAAGGGGAATGATTGTTTTCACCTTCTTAGTAGGTTGGAAGATTGAAATTAGGGTTGGAAGGTGAGAAACAAAAAAAATGAATAAGGTTTATGGCTGAGAGGGAAGGTGTCGCTGGCAATAGGCGTGGTGTTGCGCCGGTGACCAGATAGAAAGAGGGAAAAGAGGGGTCCGGCCCTGGTGCGGTGCATTGAGGAGGAGATATGGTTGAGAGGGAAAAGGAGAGGTATTGGGTATGTTGACCAGCTTTATGCACCGATGACAACTAAGGGACGATGACGATGGAGCAGTGAAAAATAGATGGGAGGCTTGGGCAATGCCAAAGCGCAGAGGATACCTAGATAAGTGGTATGCGACTCTGCGCCTCATGTGAGGAGGTGCTGTGTGAGAGAGAGAGGGGTGTCATGTGGTGTGCTGAGAGAGAGCCCACTTTGAAGCTTGATTAAAAAGCCTAAGTTTATCATTTTCCAAATTAAAACTAACAAAGAGAAGGTAATACAGTGGTTTTGCGCACATCCCACAGGTACATCTTACATTGGCCATATTTAAATATTCAAAATACTTTTATATTGGTTTTATTATTATTATTTAAAATTTAGGTTGGACACTACAAATATAGGACGGTTATTTCATAATCGTCGTATATTACAGTAAATTATATAGGACTGTTATATTATATCCATCCTATAATCATAGAATATATAGGACAGTTATTTTATAGCTATCCTATAATATATAGAAAAATATAGGATGGTTTTTATATAACCGTCCTATAATATATATAATGAAATATAGGATGGTTTTTTTATAACCATCCTATAAGTTATAGGATGCTTATTTATTAGAAAGGTATAGGACGGTTGTTGCATAACCGTCCTATAAGCTATGAGAGTTATGTATTTAATTAATCTTAGTGGATGATGTGCTTAAATAAAAATAGTTATTAAGTATAGAGTAAAGAAAGAGTTATGTAATTAACTCATCTTAATTTCCTTAAGGATGAGCTTAAAAAGACAAAGCATATATGTAATTAACTCATCTCAGTTGAGGATGATTGGATGAGTAAAGAAAGAGTTATGTATTTAATTAATCTTAATTGAGGATGTTCATAAATAAAAATAGTTATTAAGTATAGAGTAAAGAAAGAGTTATGTAATTAACTCATCTTAATTTCCTTAAGGATGAGCTTAAAAAGGCAGAGCATATATGTAATTAACTCATCTCAGTTGAGTATCAGCTTAAAAACAAAGTTATGTAAGTAACTCATACTATCATACTCAATTCAATCGTTGTTGAGGTTGAGGATGAGTAAAGTAAATGTTATGTATTTAACTCATCTGATCTCAGTTGAGGATCAACTTAAAAAAGCAAAGTTATGTAAGTAACTCATACATACTCAATTCAAAAGTTGTTGAGGATAAGTAAAGAAAGAGTCATGTAATTAACTCATTAGGTAAGAATGACTAAATGAGAATAGTAGTTATGTAATTAACTCAGTAGCTTGAGAATCAGTATAGAAAGAGTTATGTAATTATCTCATTGGTGGATAATGAGTATAGGAAGGGAATAGTTATTAGTTATATAATTAACTCATTAGGTGAGGTGAGAATGAGAACAGAGAATAGGAGTTATGTGTTGAATTAACACAAAAGCTTATCAAGAGAGAATTAGAGGGATATTGATATGATAACTTTGGTGAAACTAAAATTAATTATGGATTGTGGTCTATACTCTATAGTGAAAAGAAGTGGCATTGATGGTAAAATGAATAATAATCATGAGAAAAAAAAACAAATGTTGAATGATATTACTAAGGGAGTTACTAAATTTTACTCTATATGGATCATGGATGAATGAGTTATTCCTAATCTATTATCATCAATTGGGAATTTGGGAGTTAGAAATGAAAAACAAATGTTTGAGTTATATGAGTTGGATACATGACATTTATGAATTTGATGAAAAAGAGATATATTAGATCAATTGGTGATGACTTGTGCAATTAACATAAGAAAATCATTAGCATTTATAATTTTATACAATATATGACAGTTAGTTAGTCTCTCACTTGTACTTGTACAAGTTACAAAACTTGGTTAACTAATTTTCTACTAAGTGTAACTTGTAAGTTTGTAACTGACAATGTGTAGCTAATCTTAAAATGGTTGATAAGAAAATTAGAGACAGTGTGTAGGTGTAGCTAAGTCTTAGGTTATAACTTATAGTTATAGTAAACAACCAACCAGGGCAGGGGCTTTAGCATAAGACTTCAAATTCAATTGGATAATTGGATTTGGGCTTACTTATGTACAAAAAGACAAAACAATTGCCTTAGACTAGATTGACTTAGTCAAAAAGACAAAACAATTGCCTTAGACTAGATTGACTTAGTGACCTAGATAATTATTAATTAGTTAAACCTTTATGTATTCAGTTTTCATTTTTTTTTCCCACCACTACAAGGGGGGCCCACACATTGGATCTAACATCAAGGACTCAAAATATTTGACAAATGATTGAAGTGCAAGTTTCATTAACTCCAGTTGCCACTTGTCAGTTTGGAATTGGAGGAAAGGAGGCTATCTGTCCCTGTCAGGCAGGCTGACACTTAGGCTAGGCCGTTTATTGGCACAGGTAGACTGGTCACTGGAAGTCTGGCACATCACAGTCACACTCACATATTGGTAAAGTAATAAACCATATGTGTAAATAAAGAATGGTTATATGAGAACCGTCTTATATTTTCAACATATATAGGACGGTTAATTTGTAATCGTCCTCTATGTTTGTAAAATTATTCTATATTTCTGTGTAAAATAGGACGGTTAGTCCCTAACCGTCCTATATTCTTATGTAAAAATAGGACGGTTATCCACTAACCGTCCTATATTTATACAATATAGGACAGTTAGTCCATAACTGTCCTATTTGGTTTTCCTATTATAGGACTATTACGTCCTAACTGTCCTATATTTTTATTAAAATAGGACAATTATTCATTAACCATCTTGTAATATCGACTGTCATTAATGGTCTTTTATTTTTTGTTATATTATAAGACTGTTGTTATCGAGCCGTCTTATATAGATAGCATCAATCAAATGCAGAATCGCCTGAATCGGTTAAAGGCTCCCCAACCCAACCTAACCCAAGCTGCTTTGACAATTTACAATTTTACATCTGTTTCAGATTTTCCTTTCCAGATATGTTCTTCAAGCTCAACCCTTCTAACATGATGAGCAGCAGCACCCCTACTACAACACCACAGGTATGTGTTTTCTTTTTGTTATTTCTTTATGAAATTATGATTCTGACTCTTTTCATTCCTCACTCTTACTCCCTTCCCTTATTAGTAATTGTTGGTATAGTGTTTAGTTTACTGTCAGCTTTAGATAATAAGTTTGATCCTAAAGTTTATCATGAGTTAGTAGCATCTGCAGTTGTTCTGCATGATTTGCCTTCCCAATTTATTGAGTATGATGGAATTAGAACTCTACTGAAATATTTGAGTGCAAATTTGCACTTGAGTAGTAGAAATACAATAAAAGCAAATGTTCTGAGAATATATAAAAGAGAAAAAGAAAAGATAAAAGAGATGTTAGAGTTGGCACCTAGTAGGATAAGTTTGACATCTGATTTGTGGACTTCTTGTATTACTGATGGTTATATAAGTCTCATAGCACATTTTTGAGATAGTCAGCGGATCTTACAAAAGAGGATATTAAATTTCTATTTCCTACCACCTCCACATAATGGAATATCATTAGCAGAAAAGGTATACTCATTATTGGTAGAATGGGGGATTGAGAAAAAGATTTTTTTCAATCACTTTAGACAATGTTTTTGCTAATGATTCTTCTATTGAGCTGTTAAGGCATCAATTAAACATCAGGAACACTCTTGTTTGTGGTGGAGAGTTCCTTCATCTACGTTGTTGTTGTTGTTGTCATGTTTTGAATTTGATTGTGCAAGATGGTTTGAAAGAAATTGATGATGCTATTCAAAAAATTAGAGAGAGTATCAAGTATGTCAAAGCATCACAAAGTAGAAATTTTTTTTTTTTTAGAGTGTGTGAATCACATGTCAATTGAGACAAAAAATGGCTTAAGACAAGATTGTCCTACAAGATGGAATTCAACCTATTTGATGCTCGAAAGTGCTCTTTGTTACCAACATGCATTTTGTCACTTAGAACTAAGTGACTCAAATTATAAGCACTGTCCCTCTTTCAATGGATGGGAAAAGGCTACAAAAATTTCAAAGTTTTTGGTAGTTTTTAATAATGCCACCTACATGTTCTCTGGATCCAAGTATCCCACCGCAAATCTCTACTTTCGTGCAGCATTTGTAATTTATTTGAGTTTAACACAATACATGAGAAGTGATAATGACTATATGAAGCGTATGTCCACCCAAATGTTTGCCAAGTCTTCAAAGTACAGGTCTGAATTTAGCACCATTTTGGCAATTGCATGTGTGTTGGATCCTCGGTTTAAGCTATACTTTGTCGAATTCTCGTACAAGAAATTGTTTAGCAGTGGCTGCTTAGAGTTTGCTCAAGTTTGGAAAAAGTTATTCTCTCTCTTCAATGAATATATGGTTAATATTTATCCTATTCCTTCCTCCTTATCTTCCCCAGTAGCTAGAGGTGCTGATGATAGACAGAACATGTCATATAGTCAAGAGGTTTTAGATGTCATAAAGGTAATTTTATTTATAATTGTATCTTTCATTATATGTCACTTACTACTTAGCATATTAAAATTTACTATGAATTGTCTTTTAGTACGTTGAATAATATAATTGCATTTGCATTAGGAATTTGATTCATTTGAAAGTGAAGGAGGTACTTTGGCTATGCAAAAATCACAATTGGAGCTTTATTTGGATGAACCAAGATTTCAAGAGTCAAAGCTAGACATTCTTGCATTCTGGAAAGGCAATCAATATAGGTTGTTTGACTAATAATCTGATGTGAACACTATTTTCTATAATCTTATTTACATTTATATTTGATTCAAATGTTGATTTTAGGTATCCTGAACTTGCTGCCATGGCTCCTGATGTCTTGAGCATTCCCATATCTACAGTTGAATTAGAGTTTGATTTAAGTATTGGTGGTCGGGTTCTTGACCAATATAGATTTACTTTAAAGCCAGATATTGTGCAAGCATTGATTTGTGTAAGAGATTGCCTATATAGATTGAAAGGTAAGAGTTTATGATTCTATATTTACATTATATTTTATATGAGCTTAGTAATGACTAATGCGTGTTTATTCTATATGATTGTAGACTCTACCATTACAGTTGCCATGGATGAGCTTGCCGAGGACATTGTAAGCATAAGTAGTAGTGCAGGATCACCTCAACCAATTGAAGACTCTAGATTAATTCATTTTGATTAATTTGTATAATTTTCATAACTTATTTTAATTTGTTGTGTTTGATACATTGATGGAAGTAGATTTCCCTCATGTGCTACTTAATCCCTAGTTATTTACTACTATTGTGGTTATTTGATTCATTTCAGTCTCTTTTATATATCATGTGACGTGAGTGGTGTAAAGAACTATGTTGCTTCTAAATAAAATAATAAAATATTACAGAAACTTTATTGGTAATTTGATATAGTTCAATTTTCACCAATATTAGTTAGTAATGCTTTTCTGTGTTTGTCTATGTACTTGTCGTGTGGATCAGTGGATGGAGCAATGACCAATGATAATGAGCATGAAAGGAGTTGGAGAAATGAATTCCATCCTAATAATTTATGTGGGGGTTGAGTTGAAAGTTTAGTTGTTCATAACTGAAAGACCCATGCCATGCCATCTGGCCTTCTTCTGTTCTTTCCATTAATTGAAAAGTGTACTGTTGGGTCCTCTATCCTCACTCCTTGACAACACAACAATTCCATTCATTGATCGTGCTAGCCTCTTTTGCTGGCTGAGGCTCTTCACCCTACACAAGAAAGCATGAATATGAAGTTCTTGTTCTTTTAAGGACGACATCTTACAGCTTACTCAAGTTAAGCATTTAGATTGAATTTAAGTGTAATGTGCTACTGTGCTGATTTTGCTAAACTCAAGCACTGAAAGTTTGAAACAAGTAGCTGCAATTTCTAAATTCTGATTTTCCGCTCCAGAACCTCATTGTCATTGCTTCAGGTGATCAAAGATTCAGTTCAATCAGAATCAGAAGATGAGTCACAAATTTATAGTATATATAGGACAGTTAATAAGTAACCGTCCTATTAAACACATAACATATAGGATGGTTATCGTACAACCGTCCTATAAAACCCATAACATATAGGACGGTTATTCTATAACTGTCCTATAAAACCCATAACATATAGGACAGTTATGAGATAATCGTCCTATAAAACATAACATATAGGACGGTTATAGACAACGTCCTATCAACTGTCCTATATGTTATGGGTTTTATAGGATGGTTATGTCATAACCGTCCTATATGTTATGGGTTTTATAGGACGGTTGTGAAATAACCGTCCTATATGTTATGGGTTTTATAGGACGGTTGTAAGATAATCGTCCTATATGTTATGTTTTATAGGACGGTTGTAAGATAATCATCCTATATGTTATGTTTTATAGGACGGTTGTAAAATAACCTTCCTATGTTTTGTGGTTGGATTGACTCCATTCACTTGAGAGCAGTATTTTTACTAAGTCGTGATAGGAAATCGAGTCATTTCATGTCGTGTCATTTCGTGTCGTGTATCCAGCACGATTCAGTCAATTAATCGTGTTACACAGGTCATGTTGTGTCATTTTTCTAAGAACCGAGTTGTGTACAAGTCATAGGTTTTTGACACGACTATTAATCGTGTTGTGTTCGTGTCGACCCATAACTCTAATCGTGTCGTGTTCGTGTCACCACAAACACGACCCACCAACCCGAATTGCCACCGCTAGTTCTATACCCATGTGAAAAGAATCCTATATAAATGTGTAATGTTAAGGTTTAAGTGAGTGAGAGATTGAACATAAATAGATCCTCCCCTTTCATGTAATCTAATCAGATAGTAGTTATTCTTCTATTGTGAACGTAGGCCGAGTTTGGCCAAACTACATAATCTCTCTCTCTCTCTCCTTGTGTATGGATCTGACCACAACAAGTGGTATCAGCAAACTATTACTCAGGCAACCCAGTCCTAAATTAGAGCGATGAGAAGAGAAGAAGCAGTTGATCTGCCGGCGGAACAAATCGTTGGTGGATATTGGTTAGATCTCATGCTTCTTCTCCATTGGATATATGGTGTGTCGCTAGGTTTGTGGAAAAGGGAGGCCAAGATCTTGTTTTTAGCGCTTGATAATGCCAAGAATACGCTTTTATTGTATATGTTGAAAGATGAGAGGTTAGATCAATCATCAGCCTACATAGTATCTGACTTTAGGGAGCTAGTATCAGGAAAACAAAGTTTCAAAACTTTGATTTGGGTAGACATCAGATCACTCGTAGGGTTTGGAAGGATTATCATGCAAAAAGGAAAAAGATTGACATCTCATATGCAACATCAGCGGAGGAGCTCTGCTACTACCTAGGCCTCACCAACTTCACCAGTGGAAAGGGGAAGGTGAGCCTTACAGACTCCAATGTTCGCCACCTCGATCTTCATGTGCAGCATTGTCTGTAAGAATGGACTATAGCAATGGATTCAAGTGGCTGTCTCAATACATCAAGCAAGCAAATGGTTTCCAATAGCTCACAGTCTGAAGATTTTTTATTTTTTTTTAATTGATTGGAGTGGAGAAGGGAGGATGATGGAGCCACAGATCTTGCAATCCACTGACCTACCAAAGGAAAGAAGGTAAGAGAGGAATGGATAAAAGAAAATAGAAAAAGAAAAGAAACCCTGATTGCGCCATCCATTTATCGCGGGTAGTGGAAGGAGATCGCCAGATATAGAGAGTTGAAGGCCAAACGAGAAACGCAGTGAATTGGTGAGAAAGAATGTTTTGGAAGCAAAACATGTATGCAAAGGTGACCAAACCAGCAACGAGTGCAAGATGGCTGCCAGCTGGATCAAATCGAAGAATGGGCGAATGTGAGAGAAATGGGGTGCGGGGGACAATGCCCATTGTTTGCCAAGAACTGACAAGCAGACAATTGGCGGCCAAGCTGCTACACCCATGCTTGGCGAAGGAGTACCCATTGTGGTTGAAGGAGTAGCCAACTGGAGAAGACCTGATCGTGGGCTACGAAAGTGGAGAGTAACCAGCCGATTGTGTGATCCATTGATTGCCAGGGGAAGAAGTAGATTGCCAGCCAAGGTGGGTGACGTTGGTGGTTTCTTTCGGTCAGACAAAAAATAGGAGGAAAGTGACGAGCACTGGTGGAGCGATGAATGACTAAAGAAGGAAAGCCGAAGAGAGAAAAGGAGAGAGAGAAAAAAAATGAAAAGAAAAGAAAAGAATAAGGAAAGAAATAAAAGGGAAAAATAAGGAGAGCTTTTGGTGGATATAGCTAGAAAAAAAAACTATGTTTGGCATCTCAACTAAATTGATAGTGGCACCCCTAAGGGTAAAAAATTTGCACCCCCAATTTGGATAAGGACACCCCTTATAAAACAAAATCAACACCTCATGAAATTGATGATGACACTTCTATTCAGGAAAATCCATATTGATGAGTATACTCAGTGATAGTTGGGAGTGAACTCGGTGACAGCTAGGAGTGGATGACTTGGTAACAACTAGTGAGTGGACTCAGTGACAGTTGGGAGTGAACTTAGTGAGTAGACTCAGTGAACAACTGTATAAAGTGGACATAGTGATTATTCTGAGTGGACTCGATGACAGCAAGTGGGTTTGACTCAGGAACAGTAGTAGGATGATTTGTTGAATATGGTGAGATGGCTCATTGAATAGTGGTAAGATGACTCAGTGAAAGGTGCAAGCAATTTTGCGTGGACTTGGTGACCATTCTGAGTGGGCGTGACCATTCTGAGTAATATTTGTGAGTACCTAACAAGGGCGGCCGATGAAAGAGGGTATGAGAGGCACTGGTAGATTTCTAGGCACAAGCTTCTGGGTACTTATGATATACTCGATAACTGAATAACACTTAGACCCAATAGAGAGTTTTGAGAAGGAGGAGTAGCAATCTTTCTAGGAGAAGCTGTATATACTCACAGACAGTTGATAGAGCCGTTGAAAAGCTCAGACGACTATTGAAAAGAGAGCTAGATTAAAGATACGCTTGTAGTTTTTGAGAGTTTGATCAAGTTGAAAGGATTTAGTACATCCTCCTTCCTTGGGCATGTAGGGGGAAATTACTAGGGTGGACCCACATGTGGTCCATACTCATGTGAGAAGAATCCCATATATGTATATATACGTGAGGGTTTGAGTGAGTGAGTGTGAGATTGAAGGTAGAGAGGGTTGGAGGAGGCTTTGTGCCTCCTCCTCTTCTATGTAATCTGATCAAATAGTAATTACTCCTTTCCTGTGGACGTAGGTTGAGTTTGGCCAAACCACGTAATCTTTGTCTCTCCCTGTATATATGCTTATTAGTTACAGATCATCAATCCTGATCATTAGATCTCTAATTCATGCGAGATCTGACCGCAACAAGATGCACACAAATTGTAGTGATAGAAGCTCTTCTCTTTATAGATTCCTTGCAACGTTTCTTTTATCATCAGATCCTCTTCACATGTACACATAAAAAACAAAGAATAGATATGAAGTCATGGTCTTTTGAAAGGAGAATCAATCTCCTGAAATGGTTTTTATAAAGGGATTCTGAGATTTGGACATAAAAACTTGATACAGACATTAGACTTGTTTTATTTCTCTCATAGGTCTAAAACTTGCAAACTAACCCGAGTTACTCAAAAAAAGAAAAGAAAAAAGAATTGAGTTACTCAACTCAACTTAGTAGCAAATCCTAGGCATGCAACACATTAATTTACTGCATTACAAAACTTGCGACTCAAAAGCTCATCTAAGTTGTGGACTTGGGGGCAGATTGACTCATTTGATTAGTTAGCTTGATGCATCATAAAAATTATTTAAGTTGGGCTAAGATTTTAACATGACCTCCTAAACTACTAACTAACTCCGTAACAATTTTTGTTTTCTTAGAAGTGAAAATTTGAGTATATTAGTAAATTTAAAAACTTTGAATTTTTTTTTTTAGGGATTTTTGTAAAAATGCATTACATTTTGGCATTTTTGCAAAAAAAATCCAATACTTTTTCAATTTTCCATTAAGTTCTCAGGAACTTTTACAAATTTGTCATTGTGTTAATTTATCGTCCTTTTTCCTTGTTAATTTTTACTAAATGACAATATTACCATTATCCTTTTCTACAACCCCTGTTTTCAATACATTTTTTAGTGCCCATGTGTCCCTGTTGGCGACCACGGCATTACTTGAACCCTAGGTCCCTCGCTGACGCTACCTAGATCACACCCCTCCCAATTGGCGCTACCTAGACCACACCCCTCCACGCCAGTGCTACCCAGATTTGCCCCTCCGGCCAGCATTACCTAGACTGTACCTCCCTCTCCCAACTGGCAATACCTAAATTGCCCCCTCTCTCAGCTGGCACCCCTCCTTTCCCCCCACCCACGACTACCTAGACCACCCCTCCCCCCCACCCCAATATTTTTTCAATTTTGCAAATTCACCATTTTGTTAGTTTTCCATTCCTTTTCTCTATTAATTATTACTAAATGACAATATTACCCTTATCCTTTCCAACAACCCCTATTTTTAGCACATTTTTCAGTATCCTTGTGTTCCCGCCATGCGACCACAACGTTACCCAAACCTTAGATCCCCCATTGGCACTACTTAGATCGCACCTCCCACTCAGAGCTACCCAGACCGCATCCCCCCCCCCCCCCCCACTGGCGCTACCTAGATCAGGCCCTCCCCCCCCTCCCGTGCTGGGACAATGAGCAGATCCCAAACAGACAGCACCCTAGTCCCCCCTAAGGTTGACTGTGCCCCTGCTCGACATTTGCCTCACTCCCTAGGTCATAGTTCCTACTTTCCAATGCCTTTTCCAGTGACCAAATGCCTATCTGATGTTTGTTAGGTAAGTAATATTGAAATTTTATAAAAATTAATAGGAAAGGAGGATGGAAACCTAATAGAATGGAAAATTTACAAAATTGAAAAAATGTTCGATATTTTTGTAAAAATTCCAAAATGTAATGGCATTTTTGAAAAAACCCAAAACATTATTTAAAATCCTATTGGAGATTATTGAGTCACTAATGAGCAGGTGCAAGTTAATTGAACTTGCCTCTGTCAAGTCAAGTTAAGTTTTAGAGCTTTTAAATTATTTTCTGATGATTTTTCTTAGGATTATTTCTTTTAAACTCTAGATGCTTATATTCTATGTTCTTTTATCTATGTTTCCTTTTGTTGCTGGACAATGCTAAGACAAAAATTAAGAACATGATATCTAAATAAAGGGTGAGCTATTGTTAAGATGAGGGTACAACCAAAAAAATAAGTAAGATAGGGAATAAAGAAAGTAGCATTTAATAAAAGAGAAAATATGTCTACTAAGATGAGGAATATCCTACTGTTATTATACAAAGTGGAGATAGAGGATGAAATATCAAGGAGTTGGTAGAATTGCATATGGAATTTTGCAAGAAAATGACATGTTTGTGTGTTTCAAAACAAAAACAATCAGCGATTTTATTCATAATATATGTGTCAAGATCTAGTTGGCTGAGTGATCTTCCAAAGGTCATCATCACAGTAGATTGGATGTTGTCACAAAAAATTAGCCTCGATGTGTTATCAACGAACAATTAAGGGTAAGTTCATTGGGGCCCATGGATTGTACAATTCAACTTTAGATCGTACTGTATTATGGGGTTGTGACAATTTACCTTTCTGCCGGGATGGCTTGACTCAAACTATTAAAACCTAGTGGGGTGGGGATGTTGAAAGACAAACCTAAGCTAGGTGCAACTACAATAGGAGCATTATAGTTGAATTATAAAGCCAAGTTCATGAGAATCAATTCAATTTCACTTGGGGTTAGCTTGTTGTCAAGCTCCTTTGTACCATAGAATTTGTGTTATGTGATTTGGGTTTTGGGGGAAATTGTTGTGGAATTTGTTCTAGGAGACGCTTTAACTAGGGCTATTAAGGGAAGCTGAAGAATTAGACTAAAAACAAATTAGGTTCTGGTCCTATTGGAATTAGTGGTCTGGTTTCAATTTATTACTAGTAGAACTCGAATTAAATTTGGTCCAATTCCAATTTGACTAGAATCAAGAATCAAATTATTAGACTATAATACCCCTATCAATTTTTAAATATAACTATAGTTCAGCTAATAATAAACTAGTCTATTTTGCTCAAATTTTGAAAGATTAAAAATACCATTAGTATATTTTTGTTATTCCTAAGTTAGTAAAGACAAATTAGTTTTTTCAACCCAATTAATTGGGGAAATAAAATACACGATTTTTCTTCAAAACTCCAAAAGAATTGTGTGTTAACATGGATAATAAATACTATCAATCATATGAGGTAAAATCTATAACTTTCTTATTTTGTAGAGAATGTATGCTAGTTTTAGCTAATTGTTGCATCATATATGCTTTCTAGATGCTATTAAGTTAGGTTTCTTACAAAGTTCTTATATAGTAGTATTACTGTTATGTGCATGTAGCAAACTAGTAGAAGAAAACTAGAGTTAGATTTGCCTACATCAAAGATCTGAATAGTTTCATTCTTGTCCTTAAAGCTAGAATTGAACGCCAAAACAAGTCCATTTTTAGTCCTTGGAGAAATGTTTGGGAGAAGCCTTGTTCACCATTAGTTGAACCATGTCTCTTGGAAAGCCTTTGGTAAGGGGTCTTTCCTTGTGGCATAGTTTGAGCCTTGGTGCGGAGCTAAGTAGTAGTCTGAATTCGAGAAGAGAACAATCAAATAAGAATAGCCTAGTTCCAATTTTGGGTGAAACCAGACCATTGATGGCCTTAGTTTTACTATAGAAATTGGAGCAAGTCTTTTTCTTGGTAGTCCCTACAAGTGTCATGCTCAGGAGAGTCGAGGAAGTTTGCATCCCTTTCTTTCATGCATGGTAAACTTTCCTTTCCTATTTTCTTAGATATAAGTTTCTCAGTCTGTTGGCAATGCTAAAAATAGATAATCCGCTGGATATCAATGTGTTTGGATGATCCTAACCACTTGTTTTAGGTATAAGAAAATAAGTAAAAATGGATGGTTGTTGTTTTTGACCCAAATTTAACATAAGCTAAAAGCATCGAATGGCCATGAAATTTGATCTCCAACCCATCCAAGCCATTCTAAACATGATGAATGGTTTAGATCTATAGAAAGAAGTTTCACCATGCATGATAGAAGAGGCATGAACTTCATCCTTATGTCTTAAACATTGACTCTTACTGGACTCTTTAACCAATGATTTAGAGAGAGCGGTTGATAAGGGCATTAATTATAGGTGTAAACATCAACTTCCATGGTTATCCTTAAAAAAATTCTACCATGGAGTTAGTCAATCTTGATTTCACCTGATTTCAGTTGATTTGAGATAAGTTTGATCATTTAGTGATTATCATGCTGGATCTTTATTATTTTAACCTAAGCTAAGTTGATTTTCATGGCACTCTTGATAGCTCAAGCTAAGCTATCCAAATTCTCATCCTAGCTCTTGCAAACTCATTGTTAGTCCATATTAAGCTAGCAAGAGCTCCATAAAACTATGTATATCTCATTGATAATGGAGGAAGACTTAGGTTAGCTTGATTTAAGGTGAATTTTGAGTTTGAAGTATATTCCTAGTATAAACAATATAGTCTTTTAGCTAGGAGAAAGATAAAAAAAATGAAGGGGGAGTTTTTTCTTTTTTACATTTGAGTTTGCAAGAATTTAAGAGAATGAGCATTAGGCATAAAATTGATATTCACTCTAGTTTTTCTAGTAAGAAGCTATTGGTTGGTGGAAACTAGAAGCTGTACATTGCCATTTTCAAATAGTGAACTCTTTACAAAGTAGGCCTTAGAAGCTACCATATCTATTTTCAAATGAAAACAGTGTACATGGCTGGACTAGAAACTATTTACACATATTTTCAATATAAGAAGCTATTTACATGGTGAGCTCTAAAAAGGGGCATGTGGTGCAATGATAGAGTTGTCATTGTGTAACATTAAGGTCATGGGTTCTAGACATGAAAACAACCTCTTGCAAAAAATGTAAAGTAAGCCTACACACTGCCTCCCCTTCCCCATGCATGCATATGGGGGAGCTGCATGCATTGGACTATCCTTTTTCTTTTACATTTTGAGCTTTAGAAGCTAACCACATTCATTTCAAATCATAAGCTATTTATATTGTGGTCATAGAAGTTATCCACACTCATTTTCAAATGAAAGCTATTTACATGTTAGGGCCAAGAAACTATTCATACATACATTTACATAGTAGGCCCCAAATGGTATCAACACCCATTTTAAATAAGAAGCTATTTACATAGTAGGGCATAGAAGATTTTTGCACATTGTTTTAAATGAGAATCTATTTATATAGTAGGCTCTAGAAGCCATTCACATCCATTTCTAAATTAAAGCTATGAAAGGCCCACAATAGGCTTCATAAAATACATGGTGGTCCCACAAATAGGTTCTTAATCCATTATGGGCAAGAAGGGCTATCAAATAGGTGCCATAGTATGCAAGGAAGGTTTACAAATATGCATGCATCTTAGAGCATGTAGATGTGGAAAACTACAAGCAGGCTTGTTTGGATGACATTAACTGCATGACAACTTTATAAAAGGTTGGAAAATGAACAAAGAAGAATCTACCATTGAGATTCTAGAGAACAAATGCAAGACAAATAGATATTTTAAGAGAAAAATGTTCAAACTATTGAGATTTTAAATCCATGAAGAGAATCGTAAAGCAACATGGATCTTGATAGAAAATCTTTTAGTTCTTTGAGAAGTTACACATCCACCCATAAAGGGAGTATAAGGAGAATGCGTTGTAGAAGTACTCTTCAATGAAATGCTTGCACATAAAAGACACTACTAAAATTGGGGTTTTTAAAGATAGCAAAAAGAAGACAGTTTTTAGTAAACTGTCTTTGTAAAAATAATCTAAGACAATTTGACTAAACAGTCTTTAAAAATCACACTTAAGAATACGGTTATATTGTAACTATGTTCTTTAGTTTCATGGGAATCACCTTCTTTTCATGGGAATAATTTTAGAAGATGGCTTGAAGATATGTATTTAAAAGTTGAACTTTTAAAGATAGTTTGAAAAAACCATTTTTAAAAGTTGGACTTTTAAAGACAGTTTTTTCAAACCGTCTTTAAAGACTGTCTTATATATGAAATCTTACAACTTTTGGTCTTCATCTATATTGCAACATATCAAAGTAGATATCCTAAACCTCAACTTTGTTCATTTTCACTCTAGATAGTTTTGACTAAAGCACTACTATCGGATTGAAACATACATACATACATACATACATACATACATACATACATACATACATACATACATACATACATACATACATACATATATATATTTCAGCTGACACCGATGGATTAGAATGTTAGTAAGGATCTTTCTTATCTTGTCTCATGTTTTATATATTTAGATTATCATAATGAGAAACTTCCTTTTTTAAAGTTAATTTTTCCTCATTGTGTATAGATCTTTCATGTTTAATTACATCAATCTTTTTTGTTAATTGGAAAATCTTTGATAATTTAGTTTATTGCAAATGTTTTATAATTTACATACCTAGTGCTTGGTAAAATGCTTAGCTGTGTTCACTAATCTTTTCATCTTCACACACATTTGAGCTTCAATTGTTTAAAAAAATGGACAAATATACTTGGATGACCATGACAAAAATATTAAGAGAGTATGAGGAGTGAGCATAAAAGTTCCTAGAGTCAGTACTTAGGGCAGGGGTGATTATAATTGTATGCATTGACCATGTTTGGATGAAAAACCTTAAAAGGTATATGTAGGAAAGTTGAGAGAACATTTGTGCGTCAATAGAGTGGATGAAAGTTATCACCCCGAGATCTGGCATGAAGAAGAAATTTCTCATGGGCCTTCTACAAAGGTGAGAAGACGCGATTATGAAGACACTGAATGAAGTGTTGTAGATAGTATAACTGCATTGATGTTTCAAGATGCATATGATGACTTTCAGGATGACCCTGAACAACTGCAAACTACATTGGAGGAAGTCGATAAGCCATTGCACTTTGGGTTAACATATTATGTGAAGTTGTTTGTAGTGGAAGAATTTCACAATGTGAAATTAAGATTTGGTTTTTTAGATGAAGGCTTTATAGAAGTCTTAAAAGTAATGTGTAAGATGATATTGAAGGAGAACAAAATGGTGAGGTCCACATGGGAGGCAAAGAAAACCTTGGCTACACTAGAGTTGAAGTGTAAGAAGATACATACTTGTTTCAATATTTGCATTTTGTACAGAAAGGAGTGCAATAATAGAACTACATGTCCAACGTTTGGATAGTTAAGATGAAAGTTGAAGAAAAACTCAATTGAGTAGGTGAAAGACGTCCCAACAAAGGTCTTATGGTATTTTCCCCTTATTCTAAGGTTTAAAAGAATGTTCTGTATTACAAAAATAGAAAAGACACTAGTATGGCATGTTGAAGAGAGAGTAGATAATAGCTATGTACACAAACCAATAGATAGCCCAGTGTATAAGCTTGTAGACTTCATGTGGTCTAATTTTGGAGATGAACCTAGAAACTTACGATTTGCAATATCTACAAACAAAACTAATCCTCATGGTTCTGTAAGCAGAAAATATAGTTGTTGGCCTATTAAAATAGTTTGTTATGATCTATGACCATTATAATGCATGAAGAGGAAGTTTATGATGTTGGCTATGTTGATATCGTGCCCTATGAAACTAGGGAACAACATTAATATGTACTTGGCTCCCTTGATCGATGATCTTAAAATGTTATGAGATGTAAGGATTGAAGCTTAAGATGCATATTAGAAAGAGCCGTTTACCCTAAAGGCTATATTGTTATGAACAATAAGTGAGTTTCCTGCATATGATAATTTGTCTAGAGGCATATTAAAGGGATAAAATGCTTGTCTTATCTATAGTGACCAAACATGTGACATACAACTTAACCATGGTAGGAAAATGACATTCCTTAGCTGTAGAAGTTGGTTGTATAGAGACCATCCATACCATTTTAAGAAGGAAAAATTTAATAGTAGTGTAGAAATAAGGGTACCTCCAAAAATGTTTATAGGACAAAAGCATTGGAACATGTTAAAAACCTTATTGTCTTATGGAAGAAGAAGAAAACAACTAAATGCGTAGATGACGACAACTCTAAAAGTTAATGGAAGAAGTTAATATTCTTTGAACTTGCATATTGGAAATCCTTGCATCTATGCCATGTGCTTGATGTACTGCACATTGAAAAAAAATGTGTGTGAAAGGTTGACCACTACCTTGCCTGACATGCTAGAAAAAACATAGGATGGACTTGCAGCTTAGATGGATCTTATGAAGATGGGTTTGAAGAGAATGTTGCATCCACACGATAGAGGTAGTCGAAGAATATACTTGCCAAAGCAAATTATACACTCAATAGAGAGAAGAGAAGAATAGTGTATAAAACCTTATCAGAGCCCAGACTTCCAAATGTCTACTCTTCAAACTTAGAGACATTGCCTCCATGGAAGAGTTGAAATTGTTATGAGTAAAGTCACATAGTTTCCATGCACTGATGCATCAACTCTTGTATATAGTGATATATTCAATGCTATTGGATAGAGGATCTATTACAAAATTTTGCTACTTCTTCAATACTCTGTGCAAGAAGGTGATGGATGTTTAAGAAGTTCAAGAACATGTAGTGCTAAATTTGTGTGAGCTTGAGATAATCTTCCCACCATCGTTCTTTGATATCATGGTACACTTAACAATGAACCTTATTGATGAGGTTAGACTCTATGGACCAATTTACTTGTAAAGTATGTAAGAATTTTGATGTAAAATATTCAACATATATAGGGTGCAATGTTTAGGTGACATTTCACACATATGTTGCTTACTAAATCACATTTTATAGCATGATTTATTTCGTTCTATTTACGCACAATTTATTGCATACTTTAGGCATTAGTTTGATGCTATGTGTAGCAATCTTAGGGACTCACATTTATGATTATTTTTATTCCTATAATTTCAAAAATTATCAATCTACATTGAGGCACTTAATTGTTCTAAATTATAGATTTAGATCGTGGTTGATTTTCTCTATATAAGAAATTATACATGTGATTTGACATAATAATTTTAATCTAGAAATTGTAATTTTTAAACATTAATTCCTCTAAGTTTGAAGTAATTTTTAGGACTAGATTGTCCATGTTTTAATTCACTTATTAGGAAGATTAATTAGAACTAAATATAGATTGTTTTAGGACTATTTTTGGGACTATTTTAGATGCTGATTTATGTTATTATTTCACATATTATCTTCAAAAATATACTTCAATAATTAGCACCATCAACTTTGATGATTAAATTAGTTTTATAATCTATTTATTGGAAATTGTTTGGAATTAAAATTCTATGTTAAATACAGGCACGTGTGGTTTTTCTTCATCTTTCTATGTATGGCTATGATTTGTGTATTTACTAATAAGCATGTCTAATTCTTCTATATTTTTGTGAAATTTTAACTTGTTATTAGATTTTATTTATACTTAAATGTCTAATGCTTTAATTGTAATCAATATTTCGTACCAATACATTGTAGGGTTATAAGTGATTCATTTGTAGTTTCATTAATTTTGTCTTTTCTATCTTACAGTAAATAATAGAAGTGTCGACTTTGAGTATGGCTAGCCTCCAATTGTGTATTTACTACTAGGCATAGCTAATTCTACTACTTTTTGTCAACTTTTAACTTCTTACTACATTTTTTTTGTACTTAAATGCTATTTGATATTTACAAATTTGTTACATGTGCAAGCTTGCTTTAATCTTCCAGGTCAATTTTATTTGTACTTAAATGCTATTAGGTGTACAGTGACCATTCTAATTAAGATGTAGGCATATATTTACTTGTTTCATATTTTTGAAATGCTACTCATGTTTCCAATGAAATGGTGGGGGGCAGGGTGACTAAGTGTCTATTTATACTTTTAAATGTGAAATGATGCCTTATTAAGTGAATCACATCACACACATTAAACGCAGAAGTATAAAAAATAGAGAAAACTCTATTGAAATTTTGATAAAGATGAGGGGTTTATTTTAGTGTCATAAACTATCTTTAAATGTATTACATGGAATATTATATTTCATTATTCTGATTTCATTGTATTGTTGTTTGTAAGAAAAATGAAACACGAAGAACATCAAGAATATGAATAACACTCCAACTTGAGTAGCCATTAAAATAGAAAGGGTAGGGGGCAAACAATGATGAAAAAGATTATTAAGAGAAAGACAAAGGGAATAAAAGAAGCTATCTGATACAACACTAAAGGACAAAAGAGAGGTGATAGTGTGGTAGCCTATGCTTTATTGTAAAAGGAATGATGTTTTTCAATTGATGATTGTAGGCAGGTGTTACCAATACTCAAAGATTTAATATGGGAGATGGTGAAGGTATGTAAATCTTATGTATTATATAATATAGTGCATACCTTATCTTGTTATTTTCAAATAGAGTAATGTGCTTGTTTTTACATTGTAGTTTTTCTTTGATGTACCTAAGGAGAAGGTGTGTGCTTTGCAAGGAGCTAATGAACAATAGAGAAAATGGAAGAACTACCTCGTTCACAAGTACATAGTTTAAAATATAGATGATCTATTGATGTTGTATAGATTAATTGACATTTATTTTGATGTCATTGACCATAATGCATGGGATGAATTTGTAAATTTTTGCACATCTCTTGAATTTGAGGTATGTATGAAACCGATATTTTATTGAATGAATCATAAAATTTAATTAAGTTTAATTATCTATGCATCAAATGTGTAGGTAAAGAGTGTGAAAGGAAGAAAGGTGATGAGACCAATCATATGAAGCACCACCTCTCTAAGTTGGGCTATGTTTGATTGGAAGAACATGAAATAAGTATCTGTGAGAGTTTATTTCTTTCAAATTATGCCATAGTTATACATGTTCTATTGCCTAATTTTAGTGTCTCTCGTAATAGCAAAAGAAAACTAGGACTAAGGATCCCATTAATTGCTTTGTCCTTTGGAATATGGCACATTTGGTGGGCTATAATACCCAAACCTTCAAAAATGATGCTGTTGTAGAAGTTACTTCTTGTATTGTAAGTGGTTGCACATGTATACCCTTATATCACTTGAATTATGTACATTAATTATTGAAATTGATCATATCCTTGTAATTAGATTTTGCAAGAAAAACTTACCTAAGAAGTGCATCTACAAGAAATCTAAGTAGCACTGCTGCAAAGGATGACATCTTGTATAGGGTTATAGGCAATAAGGAGGAGCACCTTGGTCGAGTAAGGGGCTAAGGGTGCGGCGTTATTCTATCCACCTTCTTTTGTCAAAAACTACCTACACCTGATGATGAGGCATTCCAAAAGTTGAAAGTAGAGTTTAATGATGAGATGAAGATGGATATACTTAGGGACTTGCATCTGAGAAGTTTGATGCCAGTTCCTCAGACCCCTATACCTCACTCACATGCTACCTGCAATTCTACTAGAGAATAAGTTCAAGAACAACAACCTTCACCCTTCGAAGAAAAAGAGCTGACCAAGTAGGTATATACATAGTCATGTTTGCTTTTTCATTGTTGAATTAATACTCCAATGTCATCCTTTCTTATGTATCTAGCAACTAGTTGGCCTTGAATACCTATGAAAACATCATCATAGTTGGTTCATCATATAAGGTTGGATCCATTGTTTTGCATGGAAAGAGTATGCCTCAACATACTAAGTGTGTTTGTATATTTTTACTCAGGTCTTGGATGTGGATGCATACCTACCATTTCTAATAGAATCTGATGATTTTTTTACCGTTGGGAATGCCCTTGGATATCACATCCCTTAGCCATAATAATTTGTCATCCCTATACAATCCAAGGTATATATGTTGTCATACCACGATTATAACAATACAAATTTTTATAATACAAATATTTATTTTTTGTAAAAGTTATCACTAGAAGCAAGCTAGTTCAACTGGTTGTGGAATAAGTGTTAATGACTTAAATCTAGAGTTCAAACCTCCAAAGTGGCATACTGCATTCTTTCTTGGAGAAAAATCCATGGGTGTCTGCATGCAATGAATCCACTTGGCATGGTCTCCAACTACTAGTTAGGAAACTGAGATAAATCAATATAAGAAGTAAACAAAAGAAATTAAGTGAAATCAAGCAAGTCAACCTATGATTGTCATCTAGAGTATAACGAGATGGAAGGTTAGGATCTTGTGGATATAAGAAAAATAATAATGCATAGATCTATGGAGCAAGAGATAGAAAAGAGGTGGAAATACAAAACATATGATAGGAGGTTAGTCAAAGATTAGAAGAAAGAGCATATGAGATAACACAAATTAGGACAAGAGGACATATCCAAATTGGTAACTAGCTAAGATGTCCTAGCTAGGTTGGGAAAAAGAGAAAAGTTGTGGAAGAGAGAGAGAGAGAGAGAGAGAGAGAGAGAGAGAGAGAGAGAGAGAGAGAGAGAGAGAGAGAGAGAGAGAGAGAGAGACCAATAGGAGTTTCTCCCACCATTGACGAGAAGAAAGTAGAAGAACAATCTTGTCAAAGAGATAAGGGTTGTTTTGAGGAACTTATCAAAGCCTCTTTGGGCTTTTTAACTAGTATGAATTAGGATGCATACGTTTTGATCATTAAAGGAAATGTGATACATGGCTTTCTAGCTTATTACTATTTTGATTCCTTATCAATCATCAAGCCTTACCATTCTAAAGAATTATCTGAGCATGCTTAGTATTCCTTTTTATAGATGCTTGGCACATGATAATCTTTCAATTTTTTTGAGTGATTTTGTTCATTGGTTCTATATTTATGGGTGCCTATCCTTATTAAATTTGAAGTAACTTCATCATGAATTTTTATTTGTAAATGGCATTGTGTTATAGTTAAATATGAGTCTTATATGGGGCACATCCTATTACATGACTTACCATTTTTTCTCTCTCAAAGATCTAACTAGTTGTGCATGGTGCCTATTATTGGCTTGCATGGATTATTTTAGATCATTGGATCATCAGTTGTAAAAGGGCACACTCTCTTGGTATGTTGTGGATCTAATCCTTTGTCATCATCCATAATTGTGAATAGTGTCTATTTTTATTAATTTCTGTGAGATTTTTAATCACGAGATTGCATTCATAAGGCTCCTACTTTTATTGCTTTTTGGATCCATCTTGACCAGTGATTTTGAGCATGTTTTATCAGAGGATAACTCTAGTGAGAATGCGATGAAATACCAATTTTTGTTCCACCCTAGATGCAGTGCATACTTTATTGCTTATCTGAATTCAAATTTTGACCATTGATTTATCTTAAAAGAGCTCACATTTCTAGTGTAGGTCAAGTTTATTTAGATCGTTGAACCTTTTAGGAGGTGGCACACAACTGTAGAATAGACGGGAATGATCTTGAGTACTATGCTAATCTATGCATCATGCCTCCTCTTGTTATGTTTTTAAGTGAATCTTGATCATCAATTTTTATTTATTTATTTTTATGAAAGTGGTGCAACTTCCAATTGAATTTTGAATGCATGTTTCATTAGCATGTTTCTTGCATGATCTAGACAATAATTTTTCTTTTTGAGTTTGATGCCTAATTATAGTCCATTTTGGTAAATCTCAACCATTGATCTCATTCCGCATGATTTAAATGATTTCTAATGGATGGATGGTTTATACATATATCACTTATTTGCTTAAGATCATGTTAGAATGAGACTTTTTTTCTTTTTCTTTTTTTCATTTAATCATTCTATATATGTGGCTCATAGTGTGATTTAATTTTGATTCAATTTGGAAATATTTATCTATATTTAATGCTATGTTTTGTATAAAATTGATGAATTGTAGCTGTTGATACCTAGCACATGTTATAAATAGAATTTCTCTAATTTTGATCATGAATGGATGGCTATATATGAATTTGTACTATTGTTACTTTTCTTGGGCATATATCAATTGAAAGTTTGATTAATGAAAATTTATGCAGACAATTATGGGAAGTTTTGATTAATGAATGGTTTTGAGTGGATGGCAATATGGACTAATCATAGTCATGATATGACTTCAAAAAGTCAAAATGTAGTCTTGCTTAAGTCAAGCCAAGTATTGGTGGATGTAAGATTCCTCTAGTTTCTATGCAGGAAGGCTAATTGACCATTGGATTTTGAAATTTTATACCTGCCCTAAGAGGCTTATTGATTAGAGTACTATGTCATGGAGAGACTACTCTCTCAGTATCCAGTGCTCCCATGATGATTGGTATAGCCCATATGTTATCCAAGGCTGAATGTAGCTGGATGTGGGTCCTCTACATGCATATTATATCTTACTATTATTGGACATGGACTAAGATGTTGGTTATCCTCAAGGATATTAATCATTCCCTAGATGGGCTTGTGGTAGGATACTTCCACTCAGTGATTGTGATATGCCATTGATTGGTAGGAGTCTTATTAGGCTTGCACATGCATGATTTGAGACAAATTTTAATTGATTTTGGAAACATTAGATTTCATTAAAGCATGATCGTTTATATCATTTATTTTGTGCTTACATTGATCTATGGTTTTCAAATGGCCAGTTTAGGCCTGTTCCTATTAAGTTCTTCTACTCACTTCTACAAACCACTTTAGGTGAAGTAAGAAAGGACTAGGCAATTTGGTAGGAGAAGGCTTAAGAAGGAACTAGGGGAAAAGTATGAATAAGAATAGTCTAGATGGAATTATTATTATACTTTTGAATTTTGAACAATTTGGGAATTGATGTGATAAGATAGGAGACATTGCTACATTTAATTTGAATTATTTTTTAAATTTAATTCCTTATTGATTGGACTATGACTTGGGAACCCTGGAATGGTATGTTTTTACTTTTGCTATTATATGTGAAGGTTTTAAAGTGACACATGGCTGAAGAGTGGAATTGAAAAATATGTATGTATTACTCGTTTCCAAAACATTTAAAAAAAAAAAAAAAAATCTTATAGGAGACTTGTATTTCCAAAATTCATTTCTAAAAACCTGAGTCACTACTACCATGTATTTTCAACAATAGCTTTTAGAGACATCAATTTAATTATTTATTAATTACATCTAATTTTATTTATAAGTAACAACAAGCACCATCAAGGCTGACTTCCTCTTCACATCCACTTCCCATCATAATTGGTAGTAGTATATATGTTAAGTTTTATTATAAAATTGAATGTCTTCAATGAACAATATTGATTTAAAATTTTGTAAAATTTATAGCAACCATTTAGGGATTGGCTGAAAGTCCCACCTAACATGCCTCTATCCTTGAGGGGTCTTTAAGCAATCATTAACAAGTATGTCTCAAGGCTAAAGTGGTTATTGATGATGTAGTTGAAGTATCACACATAGATGACAACCTTATAAGAGTTTGCAAATGGGATCAACTTGAACATGCTTATATTGTTTACTACATGGGTTATATACAAACATCTTATGCATTAATTAGTAACAATAAGTAATAATTATTTCTTTTATGTAGCTTCTTGCATGATATAATGTTGCAATTAGAGGTTGAGGATGCACTTCATCAATTCCTTAACCCTGGTGTCATTTCTGGAGCAATGGAGCAATGACTAATGGAGAGGTGAGTTGTAAATATTCTACTAGAGTTCTTTCATTGCTCAAAGGGGCAGGCCTTAATAATTCCATATAATAGTAGGTAAGTTTCAGTTTACATGTTGTCCTACCAAATTATATTTTACACATAAGGATTATAAAGTTGAATTGCAATTCATATGATTGTGTTTATATGTCTTACTAGATGGTGCTGGTTTGGATGTGCAGGGTGGTCATACACTATTTTTTTTTGTTTTTTTTGTGGAGCAGATATTCTTGTCCCACTCATTGAAATAATAAATAAGTAAGCTTTTCATATGTTCATGTATTATATATAATAGTTTATTAGCTCATAACTAATCTTTTATTGATTTCTAATGCATTTGAATCATGAACATGAAGTGCATGACTTAGATGGGCTGAAATAACTAATATTGCTCACCTAGCAAAAGTCACGTGGAGTAAAGTCAAGCTAAGGAAAACATTTAATTACTCTACTTTGTAAACTAAAATTACAATTATATAAGATATTTAGTGATCCTTTCTATCTTCTTTGTTGCACAGTGGCTTAAGCAACATTTTGTTTAAGAGTGTGGCTACTATATGTTAAGATACATGAGAACCCTAATGTGTGATAGGGTTAGGGTCTCACAATTTAGAAAGGTAAGACACTTTTACTCA
The DNA here is from genome assembly GCA_035236585.1 of Warburgia ugandensis. NCBI lineage: Eukaryota > Viridiplantae > Streptophyta > Magnoliopsida > Canellales > Canellaceae > Warburgia > Warburgia ugandensis. Next base: position 81,337,741 of record CP141126.1, on the reverse strand, counting down.
TCATAATCTTACATTTTTTCACAAAATTTGATAGATTGTTGCTAAAAGATTGTAACTGAATTAAAAAATGCTACCTTCCAAGCTAATGTATTAACCAATTTGGGAGCCAAGCCAAGTTACTCCAAGTTAGATCTCAATGAAATAAGAAAGAATGGGTTGAGTATGTAATATGTTTTAATTTGAAGACTTGTACAATGTAAATTTTCTTATTTATTAACACAAAATTAAACTTTCTCATTAATTTGTATGCATGTCACTTGTACATTTCATTAATTTCCTTGAAGTGTGGTTTGTTTATGGGTTGAATGAGGGGTATTTAGAATGTTGAAGTAAATGGGTATGCATAAGTGTAAGTACATGTGAAGTTTTTCTTTCATGTCTTTGAACTTTTTATGCTAGAAGTAAATGTGCATATCTAGATGTCGAAGAGAATAAAGTGAATGTAGGTGTTTTAATGTCTGTTTTCACAACTTTTAAAGAATGTAGGTATGTATACTTTGGTTGACACAAATGTGGAGGAAGATTTTAGTAGTTCATTAAATATATGTAGGAATATTGTAATAGGAGGTTAAGATTGCAAAGTGTATACAGTAAGAAAAAAAAAAATTATGAAGTTTTTAAAGTTAGTTTGGAAAACTTTTCATTAAAACTTCAACTTTTAAAGTTGATTTTTCAAAATTGACTTTAAAATTATGCACTTTAAAGTCAATTAATAACCAACTTCTTTTTGACCAATTTTCAAATACGGCTGAATAAAAGATGATTTTGGAGCCATCTGTGATATATGTTTTTATCTGACTTTAAAACCCTCATGTCTAGTAATGAGACTTGATAAAAATGAAATATAAGGTGGGTTACAATTAGGAACCACTTGTCAGTTCCCTCTTTAGAATAGCCTTGCACATAAAATGGGGGGTGGGGGTCCACAAGGAGTGAACCATGTTGTAAGCCTTGTAGCTAGGCTTAAAAAAAGAGAGTATACTTAGGAAAGAGACCTTTCCTCTACTCCTTCCACTCTCCTTTGGTGGCTGCTACTATTCTACTTCATAAGCTAGCTATTAAACTATAAAATAGAAAATTTGCTCCAAAAGAATGGAAATTATCCTATTTTATGTGCAAGGCTATTCTAATATGCATGAAAACTAAAAATGAATATAAGTAAATCATAAATCTAGAAAAATAAAAAACTTGAAGACCATAATACAATAGCTTCCCTCAGATATAAGAGAAAATCATGAATCTAGAATGTTGGCAAGGTTATGCATGATAATTGCTTAAGAAGCTTGATAGATTTCTTCAAGGGATGCACCCTTTAGGCAATCATAGCCATCAAAGGAAGTGACTGACCATTGAAGAACTAGAAGGATAGAGAGGAACATTTTAGGACAAACAGGGGAAAGAGAGGGACTAGGAAAACAAGGGACATATGTGTGAATTCCAAGTTAAAAGTAGGGAATTCAACACTAGAAAATTTGCTAGTAGAAATCGAGGGGATGAGAACAAGAAAAAGAGGAAGGAGGGGAGAAACATGAACATAGGACAATGAAGGATGTGTCAAGGAGGGAAGAACATGATGGGGAAGCTAAAATTGATTATGAAATGGAAGGAATGGAGAAAGGAGGGCCAGAAATGGTTGAAATTACCCTTAATGGACAAGTGAAAGTTTGCAAAACATGAACCTTCCATGCACACTAAAAAACCAAAGTCAAGCTATTTTACATAACACCAAAATAGGCCTAATGGAGATGAATCATGATTAGCAATGAGTTTTAAGATAGGAGAAGATGGAACAAAATCAACTCTTGTGATGATCTAATGATTAATCTAACAATTTAGAATGAGGTAAGAAAGGTAAATTTGGAATTGATGCTTGGTGGTTCAAAATGGATTTAGTGATTACTGAGTAGAGTTAATGAAGGCTAAAATCGAGGTACATAAGCATTTACTGAGTCAAGCTCCACAAATGATTCTTATGCTAGGTCACTAATATTAGAATTCTAGTTTTGATTATGAAATAATTCCTTTTGGGCACTGTAGGACGCATCATGACCAGCTGTACTTAGGGGTGTAAACGGTTGGATTTGGATCAAATATACTGGTGTTACAGTAATGATTCATTAAGATCCTACTTGGATCATATTCTAATTGAAAGGATTCTTTTGACTTTATCTCTCATGTTTGGCTTGAAATAGTTTTGGATTGAAACTACTCATCAAAGAGTTCAACATCTAAGCTAATAGAAAAGAAATTGTCTTTGTTCCTAAAAAAGTTAAGCATACTTTGTAATGTTACGAAAAGAATCTATACCACTAGCTGATGTAATGTTACACAAAATTCTACCTGTACAACATACTTTGTAAACATCAATAATGCCCACTAAGCCACACAACTCTAATGGTGTTATCAAATTTAGATTGTCAATCTTAACTCACAATACACTTAAACTCACGAGTCATGATATCACCTATAGATTCTATGAACAAAAAGATTAAAAAAGAATAACTTATTTCCCATCGTTAGAATAAGTAACCCACACCAACATACATGAAGCAAAGTAATGTATTGTAGAAGCAATCTAAGTAATATATTAGAGATGCACATAAGATAACACTATTATAGTGAAGGGTTTATAACACAGTTAAAAATAGCTATAAAAGATGGTTAAAAATGGCCATAAAAGATGGTTAAAAAATCATCCTTTACTGGGCCTTCTTATAAAATGAAAACAAATATAAGATGGTTCTTAAACTGTCTAATATTAAAATTAACAAAAAATCTGTCTTATAAATATGTAAAATATGGGATGGTTTTTCAAAAATCATCTTATAAATCAGAGTAATACAAATGGTTTTTTAGAAACCATCTTATATATCATTAGAAATTGCATAATATAGGATAGTTTTTCAAAACCATCATATAAATGTGTGTAATATAGGATGGTTTTTCAATAACCGTCTTATATATGATTAGAAGCTATGTAATATAGGAAGATTTTTTAAAAATCATCTTACAAATGTGTTTAATGTAGGGAGGTTTTTCAATAACTGTCTTATAAATCTGTCTAATAAAGGAACCATCCTATAATCTTATAAACTATGGATATTATAGGATGGTTTTTTAAAAACCATCCTATAAAGCTGAGTAATATAGGATGATTTTTTAAAAACCATCCTATGGAAAAACCATCCTATAAAGCTAAGTAATATAGGACTATTTTTCAAAAATCATCTTATAAAGCTCTGTAATATAGGATGGTTTTTTAAAAACCATCCTATTTAAACATGGATATTATAGGACAGTTTTTGAAAAACCTTCTATAAAGCTGCATCATATAGGATAGTTTTTTCAAAACCATCCTATATAGCTTATACTTTCTACATGAATTGTGTGTTCATTTTTGGAGGCTACAAATCATTTTACAAAATACATTTATACACATTCAACACTTCCAACATTTCACATCAAACTTCTTCATACACACTTCTTAGTGAAACAAAGAAAGCATACATAGACAAAATAAAAAAAAGGAACATGTGCATCCAAGTAATGCAATTGTAAATTATATTTTAGCAATAAAATTATTTTATATTCAATAACATCAAATGTCTATAAATTAAAAGTAAAAAGATATTTAGTCTATTCCATTCTGATGTCATCTATATCTAATTAGGAGTAACTCTTGCTACATAAATCAATCTACAAGACAACAAATATTAAATCAATTGAGACATTAATGTTGGAGTCATTTAAGAGAGGTAGAAAACTGTAAGAATGCTGATCGATCAATTAATTGAACCTTTCTTAATTGGGGGATCGTAAATCCTTTCCGAATGAGAGTTATCATATATCTAAGAATGTAATACCCACACTCCCAATTAGATTCTTGTCTAGCACATTGTACAATAAAGTCAATAGATCATAATGTTCAAATATCATGTGTAATTATAAGTCTAGGATATAGGGTTATACTAAAGAAGTAGTAAACTTTACCTTAACCCTTTTCTAAGTCAGTTTGCTGAATGACTAATATTTTCCATCTCAGCCCATTTATACCATGCATTGCACATATATAAATAAAAGCATTATATATGAATAAAGAGGATATTTATCAGTTATCCAACTATTTTAATGAATGAAATAAAAGTCAAACCTACTTATTGATGACTTTCATCAACGGGCTTGAATGTGCCCTCCATAAGAATAAAAAAACATTGCAATTCCTCCATGCACATCCAAAGCTAGCAGCATCTAATGGGACCTGTATACATAATCAATCAATTGAAATTTGACAAACTTAACTTACATACATATTCATGTTTATGTGGAATGGTAGCAAGACATGTAATAACTTACCCACTATTGTATGGAATCAGTAAGGCCTACCCCTTGTCACAACCTAAGAACCTAGGTATGATATCTTCTATTTGTTTCTCCTTGGGCAAATGCTCCTTTGGTTTAGAGACAATAGTAGGGTCAAGGAATTTATAAACATCCTTAACATCTACTCTTTGCAAATTATCATGCAAAGACCTGCATAAACTTAATGTCCGGTTAATAAGTAATGTTAACTTGATTCTTAATACAGTAATTACAAGACATATTAGAAATAAATGATGATATGCATGTATTCCAGCCAAGCCATATTACATATGGCTAAGAGGTCTTTTATGATTGGAACCTCAACTACATCGTGGGAAGCACACTTGTGTCTATCCTTACAGGGCTGATTTCATTATCTTCATTGATCAATCTATATAGTTGTCTCAAGAATGGAGGCATGTTGGGTGGAACCTGTGCCTATTCCCTACACTGTAGATGTAATTTTCTAGAAATTAGTAAAGAATATATATATATATATATATATATGAAGAATCAAAGGGATTCAATTTTATCCCAAAAATAGATATAAATACCTAGGATGGGACAATTAATGTGCCATAATTTGTTTCCAAGGAGGGGGTCGCCCTCATTGACTCCTTGTGCTTCTTCTAGTTAACATTACAATGCAAACAATATTTAGAAATTTAGCTTAGGCCTTAAAGTTATTATTGAACATGATGTTGTGATACCATATACATATCTTGGAAATCGTTGTTTTGATATACTTCTCTGGCCAAGCTATATGATATCCAATTGCATTCCCAATAGTATGAATATCATCCGCTTTTATAGGAAATGGTAGGAGGGCAGCAATAATGCACACACACTTCATTTGTGGATGCATCAACTTGTAGCATAGAATAATAGAAAAAACCTCGTACAGTGTAGCCACAGCGACGTAGTTCTCAGCTGTATATAGCTACAACATGCATTGGCCTACCTGCAAATCAGAAATCACCTATACATTAGAATAAATGAAGATTAACTACCTGCTTGATTAGGACATCTTCTTCGAACTGTTGCTCGTCCATCTCTTCTTCAGATGGAGGATTATAGCTATTGTAAGATGGGGGTCGAGGGGCAACATCTTGACTTGGACCTTTGAAAACGCAAGGGACCTTATAGAAATTATTCCTTACCTTTACATATAGCTCATTCAACATATTTTCCTTCGATGCTTCCATGTCCTCTATTGGAGATTTCTTGATTTATGGAAGAATTTGGAAGGAACCATACAATAGCCTTGAGCCCTTACTCGGCTAGGGTGCTCATCCCATCACCATATACAGGATGTTGCCCCTTTGCAGTAGTGCTGCTTAGAGTCCCTATAGTGGCACTTTCTTGGGTCAGCTCTTCCTGCACATGTAAGTAATAAAACATGATGATTTCCATGTGTGTATATATATATATATATATATATATATATATTTATTATAATTTAAGAGACAAAAATAGACATACAAAACCACTTATAATTCTTAAAGCAACTAAGGAAGCATTTTCATTAGTAAAGGTCTGGGAGTTACATCCTTTTGAATGCACCATTTTCCAAAGAAGGATGTGATCGATGGGTTCTATAGTCCTAGCCTTATTTTGCTGTCAAGAGAGGCATTAATTCAGAGTTAATGAAATAAAATTCATGTATATTTAGATAAAACTGAATTGTCACATATACTTACTTCTTATTCTTCTAACTGTGCAGAACCAATCCTAGAGAGGCAGTGTTGCATATGATGGGTCGCACACACCATTTGTCCTTTTATACACTTTACCTACATGTCAAAGGAAAATGTAATGAAGCATAATGGACTTTTATAATTAGAGAGATCAAGATTTTGGCTAGCTTTTAATTACCTCAAAATCAGAAGATAGGTGGGTTTGTACAAATTGATTTCATGTATCTTGGTCAATGATGCTGCAAAGTGTAGATGGATCATTAGGATTGGAAGTATGTACTTTCTTACAAGATCAATCTTCCATTTCCTCCATTGTTTGCCAACCCTATGTAGAGCATTCTTCTTATACTCATCAGAGATGTCGAAGGCAGACTACAGAGTAAAAACAAACATTAGTCTATCTAAAATAAAACAAGATGAGGCACCTAGTATGTTGTATATAGCAAACATTTACAAACTTTCACCATCTCCCATATTGCTCCCTTGATTGATGGTGACACATGTTTCCAATCAGTAATTGAGATTGGAACCATGCTTCTAATAGTGCAGAAAGCAAAACTAGTGTAAGGATGTGCACTGCCACCTATCCCCTGCCCTTTATTGTTGAACTTACCATGTCTCTTATTCCCTTTGACTTTATCTTGATAATATGCACCATTTTTGTCCCTTTGCTCTTTCTCTTAATGGGCGTACTTGTGTTGGGCAATTCTTTATGATGCTCACCCTCTTCATGTTCCATTTTGCCTGCATAAATGAAAATAATATATTTAGAATATAACAACATATATATTGGTTTAGAACAAATCACTATCTAAGTGCATAGATGGTGTACATAAATAGGACAAAAACAACAATGGCCACTATATAGAATGATCAAGTTCAAGCATTAACCATTAACAAATAAGAAAATCACACACATAGTTAAAAACACATGGTACTGTTACTAAAAGCTCAAATAGCTACAACAAGCATAATTAAAGCAAGTATTTAGAGGCCTTTCTGGATGAAACTTGAAATTCTAACACATGGGACTTCTTATTCTCAATGTCAACTATCTAGAATGATCAATTTCAAGCATTTAAAACTATTAATAAATTAGAAAATCATGCACATAGTTAAAAATGCATGGTACTGTTACTAGAAATGTAAACAACTACAATAAGCATAATTCAAGAAAGTATTTGGATGCCTTCTGGATGAAACTTGAAAATCTAACACATGGGTCTTCTTAAACTCAATGTTCACTATCTAGAATGATCAATTTCAAACATTTACAACCATTAGCAAATCAAAAAATCTTGCACATAGTTAAAAACACATTGTACAATTACTAGTCAATTAGATAGTTACAACAAGCATATTTTAAGCAAGTATTTAGATGCCTTTTTGAATGAAACTTGAAAATCTAAAACATGAGTCTTCTTAAACTCAATTTCCACCATCTAAAATGATCAATTTCAAACATTTATAACCATTAATGAATAAAAAAATGACAGACATAGTTAAAAATGTATGGTACTATTACTATTCATGTGGATAGTTACAACAAATATACTTCATGCAAGTATTTCGATGTCTTTTTGAATGAAACTTGAAAAGATACAACATGGGTCTTCTTAAACTCAATATTAACAAATAAAAAAATCATGCACATTAAAAAAAACATGGTACTGTTACTATTCACACAGACAGTTACAACAAGCATACTTAAGCACGTATTTGGATGTCTTTTTGAATGAAACTAGAAATCTAAAACATGGGTCTTATTAAACTCAAATGTCCACTATTTAGAATGATCAATTTCAAACATTTACAACCATTAAAAAATTAGAAAATCATGCACATAGTAAAATATGCATGGTACTATTACTATTCACGTGGACACTTACAACAAGCATACTTCAAGCAAGTATTTTGATGCCTTTTTGAATGAAACTTGAAAATCTAAAACATGGGTCTTCTTAAACTCAATGTCCACTATCTAGAATGATCAATTTCAAACATTTATAACCATTAACAAATAAAAAAATCATGCACATAGTTAAAAATGCATGGTACTGTTACTCTTCATGCAGATAATTACAACAAGCATACTTCAAGCAAGTATTTGAATGACTTTTTGAATGAAAGTTGAAAATCTAAAACATGGATCTTCTTAAACTTAATGTCCATTATCTAGAATGATCAATTTCAAACATTTACAACTATTAACAAATCAAAAAATCACTCACACAGTAAAAATGCATGGTACTATTATTATTCAGGTGGATAGCTACAATAAGCATACTTCAAACAAGTATTTGTATGTCTTTTGGAATGAAACTTGAAAATCTAACACATTGTCTTCTTAAACTCAATGTATTCTATCTAGAATGATCAATTTCAAACATGTACAACCATTAAAGAAGTAGAAAATCAAGGAAAGAGAGAGATCTAACCAAATGAGGGAAAACTTATCACAAAGTGTGTAGGGGATGTATGCTTTTGGTTTGTCCTCTCCTCTCCTCCTCCTCCTCCTCTTCTTCTTCTCCTTCTCCTTCTTCTTCTCCTCAAGGGTTTTAGGATTGAAAATTTTGTGGGGGTAGGGGGCGTGAATTCTCTCCTCTCCTCTTCCTCCTCCTCGTCCTCCTCCTCTTCCCTCTTTCTTTCTCCTCTCCTCTTCTTCTTCTCCTCAAGGGTTTTGGGGTTTTGGTTTGAAATTTTTTCTGGGGCACGGGGCAATGGGAGTTTTAATGGGGGAAATATAGGACGATTTTTAAAAACCATCCTATATTAAAAATTAATATAGGAATTTAAAAAAAAACCATCCTATATTCAAATAAATATAGAGTTGTTTTTATTTACTGTCCTATATTTTAATCATATTATATAAGACAATTTTAAAAAAAATCATCCTATATGTTATTGAATATAGGATGATTTTTCAAAAACTGTCTTATATTAAGGGTTCATTTTCCTGCCAATCTGTTCTCGCGCCTTAATTTTTGTTTGAATAATATATGACTCTATTAAAGTAGTTTCACCCATTCTTTGGACCCTTAAAATCTTAAAAGCTGTTGGAGTGCAGAGGTTATTCCATCATTTATTTCATTGACATTTAACTAGTGTTTGGCGCGACACATGATTTATGAACTTAATTGATCAATTAATTTATCTTTCATATATCAGATGATACAAACACTTTAATTTGTCCTGTCATATACAATCAAATTCAACCCAAGCACCCCCCTCACCAGCATCATGCACACAATCCATCCCATTCTCCCCGATTAGATCAATTGATGGCATTGTTGTAGTGATTGAAGGGTAATCAATTGCTGTCTTAGAAGTCCCTTGGGGAGGCTGCCAAAATAGTTAACCATCTCATATCATGCCCATCTTATACATAAAATACCTGTTTTGCTTAACAGGCCAAAATAAATTGGTCATTTTGATGACCGATCTTATTAAGGTCAACAAATGTCAAACCAAGGGCATTAGTTCTTATGCCATCTTTGTTGTGTTCCACCTAATCAAACTTAAACATAACCATAATTTTACAAGTATAATCTAACTTCCATATCTCAGTGTAACCCCATAATAAGTATTGTTAGTTATAATTGAGGTGTTGTCCTTTGGTTGTTGTACTAGTCTAACATTGTTACCTCATCGTGCTCTTAACTTATCATAGTCTTTTGTGTAAAAGTGATAACTATTGATGGAATATCTAGCATACTTTATTACTTCTGGTGGAGGTCCCATTGCCATCCAACCCAAGCATTTAGAAATACTATGACTTGGAACATCTCCCTGATCTAAAACCTGTATATAATATATTAATTAATAGGATTAATTAATGTATACAAGCAGACACTATTATACAAATCAATTAATTCATCATAGAGCATTATTCATTATAATTAAATACCTTGTGATGAAGATAAGTGGTGAAGGAACAACAATGCTCACCTTACAGCCACTTCTCTTTCCTTGCATCTCTTAGAGACCTCTCTTTTAGGAAGTCCATGTGCATACTACACAATGATCAGAGATAAAAATTATTTAACATGCCTGCGTTAATAATACATTACGTACCCTTTACTATATATATATATATATATATATGGCTAAACTTCATCAACATTAATGATTAAATTAATTAATGTGAAAGAAACCAAAGAGTGAATAATAGTTATGTACTTAATGTATGGTTGAACTTCATCAACATTAATATTTCACAAGACGTAAAGGTGTGCATGGTTCCGTTCCTTACGATCGATGGTCGACACATGACCACTGGATAGAGGTTCACCAACTCTTAGATAAATTAATGCACCTGAATGTTTCTTTTTTAGGATTTCATTTGCATCCACTCTTGATAAATACTTAGTGTAAAACTCGACCACTTCTTCTGTAATGTAACATTCGACAATACACCCCTCTGGCCAATTATGATTTCATACATAACCTTTTAACACCTTCACATACCTTTCAAATGGGTACATCCATCAGAAATAAATAGGTTCACATGACCTAACCTCATCAATGAGGTGAACTATTAAGTGTATCATAATATTGAAGAAGGATGGTGGAAATATTGTCTCAAGCTGGCAGAAGTTGTTGCACTGAACATATTGCTATGGGCAGAAGTTGTTTCATCAATGCATGAAAATCATGACACTTCATCCCCAATAGTTTCAACTCTTCTATGGAGACAATGTTTCTAAAGCTTAAAGAGTACCCATTTGGAACTTTGATATCTTATAGGGTTTTGCACACTATTCTACTATCCTCTCTACTAAGTGTATAATTTGCTTTAGATAAGGATGTTCCTCAATTGCCCTATCCTGTGAATGCAACATTCTCTTCAAACCCATTTTCATGAGATCCACTGCAAGTCCACCTTTTATTTTTCTCGGCATGTCAAGTCAAGTACTAGTCAAGCTTTCATAGACATTCTTCTTAATGTGCATTACATCAAGCACATGCTGCATGTGTAGGGATTTCCAGTATACAAGTTCAAAGAATATTGACTACTTCTTCCAACAGTTTTTAGAGTTGCTTTAATTTGTACACGAAGTTGCCTTCTTCTTCCCCCATGATACATTAAGGCTCTCAACTTGTTCCAATACTTGTCATCTAGTTAATCTCTTTGGAGGTGTCCTAGTCTCCACACTACCATTAAATTCCCCATTTTTAAAATGGTATGGATGGTTTCTATGCAACCATCTTCTATGGCCTTGGAATGCTACCTTCGTACCATGTTGAAGTCATGTGGCACAAGTTTGGTCGCTACAAATAAGATAAGCATTGTATCCCTTCATTGTGTGTCCAACCAAATTATCGTATGCAGAAAAGTCGCTATTGTCCATAGTAGTATAATCTTAAGGGTGCATGCCTCTTTCTTGTATGCATCATAAGCTTCAACCCCCACTTCCCATAGTGTCCTAAGGTCATCGACCAATAGAGCTAAGCACATGTCGATGTCATTCCTAGGTTTCTTGGGACTCGATATTAATGTAGTTAACATCATGAACTTCCTCTTCATGCACACCAATGGTGGAAGGTTGTAACAAACTGCTATAATAGGCTAAGAACTATACTGCTACTCATAGAACCATGAGGATTAATCCCATTTGTAGATATTGCAAGTTGTAGGTTTATGGGTTCTTCTCCAAAATTGGGCCACATGAAGTCTATAAGCTTCTACGCAGGGCTATTTGCTAGATGGCATAAAGAGTTATCACCCACTCTCTCCTTCACATGTCATATTAGTTTCTTCACTATTTCTTTAATACGAAACATTATTTGGAATCTTAGAATAGGAGAAAAACACTATAGGACCTTTGCAAGGACATCTTTCACTTGCCAATCACTTGAATTCTCCCTCATCTTCCATCTTGAATGTCGACAGGTTAGACATATAATTTTATCTTTGTTCTCCTTTCTGTACAAGATGCAGTCATTAAGATAGGCATGTATCTTTTCATAGTTCAAGCCTAATACAACCAAGGTTTTCCTTGCCTCCCATGTCCACCTAACCAATTTGTTCTCCTTGGGCAGCATTTTACCAATGACTTTCAACAATTTTATAAAACAATGATCTGAAATACTAAATCTTGATTTCACATTGTAAAGTTCTATTAGTGCAGACAACTTAGTATAAACTATATACCCAATGTATAATGGCTCATCGGCTTCCTCCAATGTAGTCTGAAATTGTTTTGGGTTGTCTTGGAAGTCCTTGTATACATCTCAAAACATAGGTGCAACTATATTGCTATCTTCACCACTTCTTAGAGTGGCTTCTTTTTCATATACACAATCAACCCTTACTAAGAGCTTATAAGGTATTTCCTCTCCATGCCACATCTAGGGGCGATAGCTTTCATCAACTCCATCAAAGCACAAATGTTCTCTCAACTCACCAACAGTAACCTTTTTTAGGTTTTCACATCTTGAGCATGAGCATTGCATTAGATTACAATCACCACCCGGCCCCCAAGTGCAAACTCAAAGAACTTTTCTATTCCCTCCTCATATTCCCTTGATGATCTTTCCACACTCATCCGAGGATATTTTTCAATTTGGCCCATAAGTAGAAGTTCAAATGTGTGTAAAGACTTTTTAGACATGAAAAGATTAATAACATGGGTTAGGCATTTAACCAAATACTTGGTGTGCACATAAAATGTACATAGTTAGTAAAAACATATATAATTAATATATGTTAGAGGTGTGACGACCCGGTTTTTTTTATAACATGTTTTGTAATGTATTTTGAAAGGCAAGGCCCTTAAGAGTGTAAAATTTTCTCGCAAAATAAAGCAACGGAAATTCTTTTCATTAGAACTTGTTTTGAAAACCCAAGTCACCACTTCATACATAACCTAAGTACAATTTGTGTACAAAATAAAATTCCATTGAAGGAATATACTTTTATTAAACTCCAGGATCCATCCAGTGGTTCACAGTACAGACAAATCTAGTGCAATACTTGTCCAAATTACATAATCCAAAACTCAAGCTCACCATACAATAAAACTCTCAACAAAGAAAAATACATATCTTCAAGGGTATACCTTGAAGATTATTCTCTTCAAGTCTTTTATAGTCTTCAGCTCCTAACTCTCCTTCCATGTATCTGAGATATTGCAACAATTACAATATCTTAGCAAGCAATGCTCGGTAGGGGATTCAAGAAACATAACATTGACAATGTAATTCCAATACTTCATAATCCCATTATCCTTAAACATACTCTTTACTTTGTAAGTTATGTATATCTATATACATACATACCCTTCATGGGTAAACTAGTTAAATTTGTGAAAATAGTCAAATATCATTCCCAACTAAGCTGATCAATTCTCTTCATTTTGAGAATTTAGTATTACAGCTAATCTTATACTGGGAATTTCCCTTCTTGGGAAATATTGGTAATATACAATTACCTAGCATTTCATTATGCTACAACATAAGGCATTTCACTATGCCTATTCTCACGTGCATCATAGTGCAAAATAATTAGAAAGGATGCTATGCTGTAGTCTGATCCGTACTAGCGCGCTCAGATAACTGCCCTGTTCACCACTGATACCACGGTGGAAAATATTATGTCACTGCCCGTATGGGGGGGGCAAGACTTTCATAGTGGTGGCCTTCCCATAATTGCCACCACCCGACTTTTAGCCTCTCTTAGGGCAAGGTATCATCACATCATCAAATTTCAAGGAGCGGGTGGCCAAACCCTCATGACTCCTCTAGCAATAGCATTCCCCTAGGCTTATACCTATTAAAACAAACTCACAAGCCTCCAAGCTTCTATGTAAAATAGATTTCATATATATATCAGACCATATGTCTGTTTACTTAGGGCTGAAATATTTTCTAGTTCCTTATTCACTTATAGTTTAGTCCTTAACCATCTTATATGTATTTGGTTGGATCATAAGGTTTTCAAGAGATTTAATACAAGTATTATCATTACTCTTGTCAACATAAGATCATGAGTACAATCATGTATGCATTCATCAAATCCTCCTACCTTTAAGGATTGATCTCTTTTCCCCAATCTTCCATGATCCTGACTGATGTATGTAATTTGTACATCCATACATATTGTCAATATATAAATTATGAACAATCCTATTGATCACTAGATCTGATGTTTAGATTGATCTTTAAATCATTCGTATCTAAGTATTTTTCTATCTCTAAGTCTTTGTATGTCCATGTCCTTGATCTTGATCTTTCACATATCCATTGATTGACTATCTACACATGTTGATAAAGATCAAGGTCCTAGATCTCTTATCATCTAGTTCTTCTTTGATCTAAGTTCAGTTATTGGATCATCCCTAAGGAGTATGATCTTGGTTTTCTTCCTTGAATCATCTTTGATCAAGGGTTTGGATTATCGAATCTAATCAACTATAACAAGTATACTAATAAACATGCATACTAAGTACAATATAGTGTTCTTATTCTTATTGTTCTTGATCATCCAATACCTAATGGATCTTGTTTGATCATCCTTATCTTATTTACTGGTTTTATTAGGGTTAGGTAATTTACTAATCTTTTATGCTCTTATTATTATTATTATTATTCAACTAGTAAATGTGCTAGTTGAAGGTAACTTATTCAAGCCTAAATCTAGACTGTTCCTCTTATTTCCAATTGGCTAAGGCTTACTAGTTGAATGGGTGAAAACAAAGTGGTTACTTCAATCCTCATGTAAGGAGGCGTTTAGACCTCACAAACGTCAACGGAAGGTAGGAGAAGAACGAGGTTCTATTAGATAACCCCCTTAACCACTATGTTCATCATTCACTAGAATGACCATAGCTCAACCTTTCATAAGGTTCCTATAAGCATATTTACCCTAAGTACTCTTTCTAATGGATTTAAATTAAGTCCATGAATATTTATAATGTCATTCATGGGGTTTATTATTTTTTTCCTAATTTGGACCAAGGACTTGATAATCCTTATATTGTCCTACTAACTATAGCCCTTACTAATTAAGTCTAAAGTACTCCATTCTTAATTGTGTAATGAAACTCTACTTTCTCATTAGAATACATTTTTGATGTTTTATGCTCTTTATCTCATAACAAGTAGATCTACTAATAACATTTGACCATAAATAAATTATAAATTCAAAGCATAAAACTATATAATTTAACATTTAATGATAATGAGGCAAGGTCCCTAAAATAATTAAATCTAGCACCTTATGATAACAATGAAATCACATATCATGCTAAAGTCTAAATGTCATATTTAAAATGCTATTATATAAAATGAAACTAATTACATTAACATTTGTAGAAACCTTTACTTGTGATCCAACCATTAGATCTTAGATCTTTTCCTTTGATTAAGGGTATTAGTTATATTTAGGGGATTTTCTTTATTAAGGTCCAAAGATCATATTGATCTAATTTTGTCATAATCCATCCATGATTTCCTTGGATTTCATCGTATCAACATTTATTCTTTCCATCCCAAGGATTTGATCACACTTGATCTCATTGATCAAGTGGGCCCCTTTGTATTTTTTAGGGTTTTTCTACCATAATGGGTAGATCCCTTAATATATCTCATATATATCCAATTAAACCATAGATCTCACTTTATTTCAATAGTATATCATTATTAAAATATATTTTCAAGATCTGATCATCTCAGATCTTGAATATCTAGGTAATTGGAAACTTGTTTCTTTAATACAGAAATTTTTTACTGAATAGTATGTCCATTTTATCATTTCATTAGAAAATAGAGGTTTCAAGCTTTCCATAGTTTCTTTCCGATCTCAATTTGGAGTTCAGATGACTTCGGAATTGGATCTGGAAGTTCACAGTCCTTCCTAGGGCCTGGATTTGATCTGGCCCCAAGGAATGGACGGCCTAGATTTTTTGGGCGGAAAACCAAGCCGGGAGGACGCCTTCGGTTCGTCGAGTGCATCCGCTGGGATGAAAAGAGGAAGCGCCCTCAAGGGGCGTCCACAGATGCGGACGGGACGAGCAAAACGCTCGTCATCTGCGCGCCTCGTAAACGGGGCTGTCGCCTGGTGCGTCCGCTCATGGATTTGATGGACCCATCATCATCTTCCTTGGGACGATGCCCCATGCACAGCGTACCCACTGTTTCCGATGGTGCGTCACATGTGCGTCTTGGGCGCCGTTAGATCCGGAGATCGGACAGTCCATTTTGGACCGTCCAATCAATCCTCTCTCAATTGAGGGCCCAAAACGTCTCTGATCATTGTGAAAATTCTACCCTAGAGGTTTTGGACCCTTCTGGATCGATTGGTGTTGTTAGAATTTTCATTTGAGCACTGTATCATCCAGAATTAAGGGTTCTGGTGTTTACTTTATTTTTACCTTTTTATTACCAAAATAGATTATAATAAACTAAAAATTACATAAAACAGTATTAAACATCTATACAAAGTATTTCCAACTACCTGATTGGAGAAAAAACCTTGGTTATATGCCCAATTTAAAAAGAATACCTTGTTGATGAAGATATGGCTTAAGATCCACCTTTCTTGCAAATTTCCATTGTTTGAACCATTGGATCTTGAAATTTCTTTGGGGGTTTTGTAGAATAGATATGTTGAGAAGTTTTGGATGGTGGAATTGATCAAATTAGGTCTAGAACAGAGTGCCTAATTGATTTTAGGTCTCTTGTTCCAATCTAAAAAGAAAAACAAATTGAAAAGAGAGATATCTCTTGAAAATTTTGGGTTTTTGGGGAGGGATCTAGGTCTAATTTTTCAGGGAGAGTGAAGAAAATTTTGTGGGGATTTTATGAGAAATTTTGGAGAATTTTTGGGGTTGTATTTATAGGCATTTTGGGTCTTTTTTCATGATTATAATATTTTATTTTATTATTATTAAATGGCATGAAAGTCTCCCATGCTCCATTATTTTCTTCCCCATGACCCATTTTTCTTCCCCAAGACTAGCTGATATTTGTTGACCCATGACTTCACGTGGGCTGCTGATAAGATTGGTTTTTGGGTCCCTTGTGGGCCCCACATGGTATAAAAAGACCGTTTTTCCATTTATGCATAAATTTTTTTATTACCATGATTGCAGATTTGAGTGTACTTAGTGGCGTTGGATTCGTATTTCTTAGTACATTCTAAATTTTGGTGTCTCATATTTCGATTTTTGGGTAAAATTACTATTTTACCCCTTTTGTCCAAGAAATGAAGAAACTTAAGGATTTCTCATCCGAATTCAGAATTTGTCATGCTTACAGTCATTTTGAAGGGTTTGCTAAGTTTAATTTCAATTTTACATGTCTTTATGATTTGATTATAATTTTATAAAAAGTATATTCTAAATAACCCTAATATTTCAGCCCGGAATATCTGAAACTCAAACTTTATTGATTTTCTCAATCAATTACAAAAATTGGGGTTATTACAAGAGGAGTCAATACTTTTCAAGTCTAGGATTGGGAAAAGTAAGAATGATGCAAAAACATGACTATTTCATGCACATAAATGTTCCACACACTGATCCATACATATGAATATTTCACACAAATGCAAGAAGAAAAAAGAAAGGGAATTTTATATCCATAAACATCAAACAAAGTAAAGATATGACCAAGTACAAGAATGAATACTACCCAACTGATATCAACTAAGAAAATACAAGTTTAAGACAAAGTGCATTTAAATGGTTAATTATATTTTGGGATTATGCAAATACCCTTCAAATAGTGCTAAAAAATACATAAAGTGTAAGGATATTTTTCACATTCTATTGATGTAATTGGACTTAGGATTCTCCAGTGGATTAAATTATTTGATCATGTATGATTACTGACGAATTAGATTTCACAAAAAGAATGTGTGACGGTTTCATTAGATTAACATGCTATGCGCAAGATGTTTTAAATAGGTGGGATCTTTTAGATCTATCAGAATCTCTCAGTTCATTTACATCCTAGCCCATCCACCCCCACATGGTCTAACTATGATGGTGATTATTCCAAGAGCCACCAAGTAGATGGTTCAGATTGTCTCATCATGGTCTTAGTTTGATAAATCATAGGAACAGGAGTCACCTTTTTGGTTTCCTCTTGCAACACCTAAGAATGCAATGCAAAATGGCTCCTTGCCACCTTCACCATTAAAGCTTCCATTCAAATTAATCATGAAATTTCTTCCATTTGCCAAATGATTATGACTAGAGATACAAGGACATTGATGCTTTCATTCATTCTAGAATGAATTGGAAATGATGATACTAGCAATGAGTAGAACACTAGAATGGTAGCTAACACCATTTCTTTTCTATACTCTATTGGAATTGCAACTCATGGAATTTCACCATGTGATTTCAAATAAACATGGTCCTCAACTTTTGGATTTCTCAGAGTTGAAGATTTGTCCATGACAATGACTTCACCAAGTCTCCTGCCATTCAAGAAGGAAGAAACCATCCAAAAACGAAGAGGGGGGACTCAAAATACCAATCCATTTTAACTTTGATTCTACATCCCATGTTGCCTCCTATCTCCTAAGTTGGAAAAAGAAACCTCTTGACCAGAAATATTTGCCTCCCATAAATTTTGCAATGTATTGTTCATTAGGAAAAATCAACATGAGTTCCATATTGTTAACTACCTCTCCAATTAAGTATCCCTTAGAAAAGTTTTTGTTCATCAACTTCCACTAATGGCAGAATGCAAGGATCAACAAGTACCCTTGGCCTTCCTAGATTTAATCGATATATAGTTTGATTGAACCTTCATAGATTAAATGATCTAGGCTAAAAAATGATTTTTGGAGTAGGTTTCTCACTTTGAGCACAAAGGAACCTTGATTGTATTCTTTACATTGACTCTTGTATCCTCTTCTTACAATGCCTATAGACATTCCTAAACATTAGGTCTAGTAAGTGCACCTTTTATATATCTATTATGAAATATCAATCTCCTTTTTCTTCTTTGAGGTATTCATGGTCTCTTTCTACTTTTTGGAGAGTTGAACATTCCAAGGATCAAATTTCTCTAGGTCACATCATTGCAAATATGGTCCTTGATATTTGAAGATCTATCTTGACAACCTTGCTTTGATCCTTCCTAATGATAGAACTCTGAATGAGGATGGAAAGCATCAAAGTTCCTTTTGAGTTCTTTTTGTCACCCTCCACCCCTTTTCAAGGGAACACTAGTATATTTACCCACACTCTTAATATATATATATATATATATATATATAAACTAAATTGAAATTGCAAATAAGAAGGTTTTGAAAACCGATCTTAGTGTACTATTGTTGTAGAGATAAAATATTGTGACAAAATTCACTTTTAAAATGATTGATGTATTTTCTTAGTAACATTGATCTTGTAGTAGAATCACAGTTCTTATTCTAACAGAATTTATGTGCACTAGATTTTTTTTTAAATTTTCCAAAAAAGGACATTTATAAACAATAAAAGCTATTAATATCTATAGATCTTAGGCTTAAGATTGGTAGGAGTATTAAAACGGATTTAGAATTCAAGTGGCATATAGGACCACTACTTGAATGAGCAGCAAATGTTGATCAAAGGACTATAAGTTGGCTTGTAGGCCTACAAAAACCCAAATGACTTTCTACCTAAATGATAGTTAGATGAACACACCATGATGCATGTAATGAATTTTGATGCTCTCAGTTTCATGATTATAAGGTCATTAAGTGAAAATTTTGACTACTAATTTGGAAGACTAGCATGTAAATACTCAAAATCAACATTCTAGACATGTGAGTATACACTAATGTCGAAGACCCATGTGAAAAAATTATAAATTCTCTTCACAGTTTATAACCAATCACTCAATTTTGAAAGTGAAAGAGAAGTTATAAGACATTATATAATTTGACAAGTGATCAAAGTAGCTAGCACCACAATCGAAATCATTAAATAAAAAAACAAAAAGAGTGCTTTAGTCCCTAGAACTATTTACTTATAACACTAGTCCCTAGAACTATTTACTTATAACACTTTCGTCTTTAATGTTCTAACAAAGAACTTAGTCCTTGGAACTATTCTTTCTCTTGCACTTAAGTCCTTAAGTTTCTGTCACCTAGAAGTGATGCTTGGGCCCCATCTCTCTTTATTTTAATCAATGTTTATACTTTTTTTTATATTTTGTAATTTATTAAAATAGAAAATAGAAAAGAAAGTAGAAAAGAAGAGGTCACTACCCTTCTTTTATCATGGGTTTTTGCTGTAGGAAAAGGGTTGAAACCCTTCTCACTAGAGAGAGGGAGAGAGAGATATCTAATAATTTAAATGATCTACTAAAAATCAATGGTTGAATCAATGAGGTCTAATGATTTGCTAAAAACCAATGGTTGGATCAATGATTTTCTATGATTCAATGATTTGATGAAAATCAATGATTAGAATGATGACATATGATGATTTGATAAAAATCAATGGTTAGATCAATAAGATCTGATGATTTGATGAAAGTTAGTGGTAGGATCAAATGAAAAATTTCAGCTCTTCAATTCCATTTCAATATCTTGATTTGTTTGACTTGGTGGTGTTTTTGCATATTTGGTTTTTCCTCCACTTCCTCAGTTCGAATTGAAGTGGAGGAAGGGAGAAAGTCTAATAGACTCTCTTTCTCTGTCTTATCTTTTAAACATTCATACCACCCTCAAGCCTTCTAAGGAGTGTGGATGGCTGAAGGCAGACCTTGGACAAGATGTCCATGGTTGTTTTTTAATAGACTCTCTTTTTTGTTTCAATTTTCATAACTTCCCCAGCATCTTGCAAGCAACCTGAAAGATCGCTCCTTGAAACTTGAACAAGAGGGGTGTGAATGTGAAATTCACTAGATTTTTTTATGGTTTTGACTCAAAGGTCATTACCTACCCACCAGATAGGATCTACATCTAGATTCAGATCTCTTTCATGGCATAGGATAAGGTTCTAGTCTCTCCACATTCTGCAACTAGTCTTGCCTTGTCAAATGGTGTAGATATAAAATTACTCTCAGGTGCAAAATCAATGTAGTATTGCAAGCAAGAGAGATCAAATTCATGAGGAATCTCACATATTTTCAATAGTTTGGATCTTATTTAAATTGATTAACTTAAGCCAAAGAGATAGAGATGCGATTAAACTAGGAAATTAAAACAAACTAAGATGGAAGCATGCATGGAAATATAAATTAGAATTAAAAGAAACTTTCTAAGATTAAAGCTAATTAATTAAAATGAAAATTTACCTAACTAACGTGGAAGAAAATAAAGGAAACTAATGATAATTTAGAATGAACTAAACTAAGTAACTTAATTTAAGGAAACTATTAAAATAGAAACTTTTCTAAATTTAACACTTTCCAAAACTAGAATTAGAAACTTAAAAAAAAAAAGAAATTTCTAAAACCTGATTAGGAAAATTTCTAATACTAAACTAACTTTCAAAAACAAGTAACCAATGAGATCTAACTAACTTTAACAAGAAATTAGAAACATGCATGTGAATGGAAACTACAATTAAAGAGACTTCCTAAATTTAACACTTTCTAAATCCTAAAACTTTCTAATGGTAGAACTTTGCAAAAAATAAAAATGGAAAATTTTTAGAACTAAATAAAGATTCAAACAATGAATTAAGTACTACTAAAACTAAATTACGCAACTAAACTATGCAAAAACCAAAAAAGAAAGTGACCTACAACCATGTGTATGATCCATGGATTGAACGCATATTTTAGGGTGTATAAGTAACTAGGATTGATGAATTTAAAGTGAACTATCATGAAAAATATTTAATGAATCTAATAAAAAACATGAAAATCAATATCAATTCCTAAGAATTCAAGCAAATAAGGTGTTTAGATGGCTAAAAACAAAGCACAAAGTTAAGGGAAGACAAATTCCAGATTTCAACTACATAAGAACATCAAACAAATCAAGCATAAGGGAGCAATTAAAATGATAAATTTATACAAGGAAGAAAGCTAAATCTAAAGTTCTTTCATGCAAGAAGCATTCCACAACAAGAAACTTCAAATAAATTTATTGAATCATGTATAAATTATAGCCACAACTAGGTGCATAATGCATGTTCAAAATATGAAAATTGCATCCAATTCCTAGGCATAAAATCCTATCCAAAAAATATCAATAATTCAATCTAATACTCACAATTTAAATCATGATGATATACAAATAAAACCCAAAAAGGAATTCAAGAGAAAATGAGGCTAAAGGGGTAAGTTAAGCAAGGAAATTGACCTAAAACGAAGGTGGGAATAAGGTGAAAAATGTGAATTTCAAGGGAGCAATTGAAGGTTTTAAGCTATATCTTCTCTTGTCTGGAACTACCAGAGAAGTGTTAAATTAAATCTTGAATGAATAACAAAGAAACTCTAGTAGAAATGTGGTAAATAAGAAAGGGAAAGCTAAATGGTAAGAAAGGTTAAAAACTTGAAAACAAAACGAGTGAAATTAAAACATTGAAAACTAAACCAAAGAAAGCAAATTACTAACCTAAGTTGCAGAGAGAATAAAAATAAGAATAATTATAAATTCAAAGGAATAAAGGAATTAAAGAAATCCTAAAGTTCAGTAGCAAATAACACCAAATGAGAGCTTGATTTCAAGCTGTCTTACCCGACTCTACTAAGAAAATTCGTATGAACCATGGGCTATATATAGATGAGTTGGTTCCTAGCTTAGGAAAAGGTGAATCTATGAGGAAAGTGGGTTTAGGGTTAGGGTATTGAATTTGGAAGGTTAGGAGTAGTTTTGGAGAAGGAAACTTAGGTAGGAATGATGTCATATAGATGACATAAGATATATGAGTAAGTATGGGCTGTTTGGTTACTAATTATGTGAAGGTTATGAGTAAGCATGGGCTGTTTGGCTCTCCACACTCCTTACTGAATGGTTATTTGTTAGTGGGAAGAGTGGGAAAATAGGAAATAAAGTAAGGAGGAAAATCTAGAAGAAAACCTTGGGTTTTTACATGTTTGTATGGACTCAAATCTAAAATCACTTGATTTTTCCAAGTAAGCAAGGGGGACATCCTCTTGGATGGTGGCTCCTTCCTTTATTTGAAAACATGGAACCCTAAGATGAATGGGGGATTAGGGATGGGAAATGGGTAAGAAAATTGAAACTTTCCCTCTTGATGGGTCCCTTAATGCATGATCGTATGGGAAACCAAGCACACAGCAACCCCTTATATTCCAACGACTACGAAAGGTTCTAAATACTTACTTTGTCAGTTCTAGAAGAAA
This sequence comes from Warburgia ugandensis, assembly GCA_035236585.1. Lineage (NCBI taxonomy): Eukaryota > Viridiplantae > Streptophyta > Magnoliopsida > Canellales > Canellaceae > Warburgia > Warburgia ugandensis. The sequence continues at coordinate 81,314,420 of CP141126.1, read as the reverse complement.
TGATTTCACTGTAATAACCCCAATTTTTGTAATTGATTGAGAAAATCAATAAAGTTTGAGTTTCAGATATTTCGGGCTGAAATATTAGGGTTATTTAGAATATACTTTTTATAAAAGTATAATCAAATCATAAAGAGACGTAAAATTGTAATTAAACTTAGCAATTAGGTACTCTGTTCCAGATCTAATTTGATCAATTCCACCATCCAAAACTTCCTAACATATCTATTCTACAAAACCCCCAAAGCAATTTCAAGATCCAACGGTTCAAACAACAGAAATTTGCAAGAATGGTGGATCTTAGGCCATATCTTCATCGACAAAGTATTCTTTTTAAATTGGGCATATAACCGAGGTTTTTTCTGCAATCATGTAAGTGGAAATACTTTCTATAGATGTTTAATACTATTGTATGTAATTTTTAGTTTACTGTAATTTATTTTGGTAATAAAAAGGTAAAAATAAAGTAAACACCAGAACCCTTAATTCTAGATGATAGAGTACTCAGATTAAAGAAACAAGTTTCCAATTACCTAGATCATCAAGATCTGAGATGATTAGATCTTGAAAATATGTTTTAATAATGATATACTATTGAAATAAAGTGAGATCTATGGTTTAATTGGATATATATGAGATATATTAAGGGATCTACCCATTATGGTAGAAAAACCCTAAAAATACAAAGGGACCCACTTGATCAATGAGATCAAGTGTGATCAGATCCTTGGGATGGATAGAATGAATGTTGATATGATGAAATCCAAGGAAATCATGGATGGATTATGACAAAAATAGATCAATATGATCTTTTGATCTTAATAAAGAAAATTCCCTAAATATAACTAAAATCCTTAATCAAAGGAAAAGATCTAAGATCAAATGGTTGGATCAAAAGTAAAGGTTTCTAAAAATGATAATGTAATTAGTTTCATTTTATATAATAACATTTTAAATATGATTAAGTTATAAAGCATGATATGTGATTTCATTGTTATCATAAGGTGCTAGATTTAATTATTTTAAGTACCTTGCCTCATTATCATTAAATGTTAAATTATGTAGTTTTATGCTTTGAATTTATAATTCATTTATGGTCAAATGTTATTAGTAGATCTACTTGTTATGAGATAAAGAGCATAAAACATCAAAAATGTAATCTAATGAGAAAGTAGAATTTCATGACACAAATAAGAATGGAGTACTTTGGACTTAATTAGTAAGGGCTATAGTTAGTAGGACAATATAAGAATTATCAAATCCTTGGCCCAAATTAGGAAAAGAATAATAAACCCCATGAATGACATTATAAATATTCATGGACTTAATTAAAATCCATTAGAAAGAGTACTTAGCGTAAACATGCTTATAGGAACCTTATGAAAGGTTGAGCTATGGTCATTCTAGTGAATGATGAACATAGTGGTTAAGGGGGTTATCTAATAGGGCCTCGCTCTTCTCCTACCTTCCGTTGACATTTGTGAGGTCTAAACGCCTCCTTACATGACGATTGAAGTAACCACTTTGTGTTCACCCATTCAACTAGTAAGCCTTAGCCAATTAAAAATAAGAGGAGCAGTCTAGATTTAGGCTTGAATAAGTTACCTTCAACCAGCACATTAACTGGTTGAATAATAATAATAAGAGCATAAAAGGTTAGTAAATTACCTAACCCTAATAAAAACAGTAAGTAAGATAAGGATGATCAAACAAGATCCATTAGATCTTGGATGATCAAGAACAATAAGAATAAGAACACTATATTGTACTTAGTATGCATGTTTATTAGTATACTTGTTATAGTTCATTAAATTCGATAATCCAAACCCTTGATCAAAGATGATTCAAGGAAGAAAACCAAGATCATCCTCCATAGGGATGATCCAATAACTGAACTTAGATCAAAGAAGACCTAGATTATAGAAGATCTAGGACCTTGATCTTTATCAACATGTGTAGATTGTCAATCAATGGATCTATGAAAGATCAACATCAAGGAGATGGACAGACAAAGACTTAGAGATAGAAAATACTTAGATATGAATGATCTAAAGATCATTCTAAACATCAGATCTAGTGATCAATATGATTGTTCATAATTTATATATTGACAATATGTATGGATGTACAGATTACATACATCAGTTAGGATCATGGAAGATTGGGAAAAAGAGATCAATCCTTAAAGGTAGGAGGATTTGATGAATGCATACATGATTGTACTCATGATCTTATGTTGACAAGAGTAATGACAATACTTGTATTAAATCTCTTGAAAACCCTATGATCCAACCAAACATATATAAGATGGTTAAGGACTAAACTATAAGTGAATAGGGAACTAGGAAATATTTTAGCCCTAAGTAAACAGACATATAGTCTGATATATATGAAATCTATTTTACATACAAGCTTGGAGGCTTGTGAGTTTGTTTTAATAGGCATAAGCCTAGGGGAATGCTATTGCTAGAGGAGTTATGAGGGTTTGGCCACCCGCTCCTTGAAATTTGATGATGTGATGATACCTTGCCCTAAGAGAGGTTAAAAGTCGGGTGGTGGCAATTATGGGAAGGCCACCACTGTGAAAGTCTTACCCCCCATACAGGCAGTGACATAATATTTTCCTCCGTGGTATCAGTGGTGAACAGGGCAGTTATCCAAGCGCTCTAGTATGGATCAAACTGTATCATAGCAACCTTTCTGATTATTTTGCACTATGATGCATATGAGAATAGGCGTAGTGAAATGCCTTATGTTGTAGCATAATGAAATGGTAAGTAATTGTATATTACCAATATTTCCCAAGAAGGGAAATTCCCAGTATAAGATTAGCTGTAATACTAAATTCTCATAATGGAGAGAATTGATCATCTTAGTTGGGAATGATATTTGACTATTGTCACAAATTTAACTAGTTTACCCATGAAGGGTATGCATGTATAGAGATATACATAACTTAAAAAGTAAAGAGTATGTTTAAGGATAATGGGATTATGAAGTATTGGAATTACATGGTCAATGGTATGTTTCTTGAATCCCCTACCAAGCATTGCTTGCTGAGATATTGTACCTGTTGCAATATTTGAGATATAGGGAAGGAGAGTTAGGAGCTGAAGATGATAGAAGACTTGAAGAGAATAATCTTCAAGGTATACTCTTGAAGACATGTATTTTTCTTTGTCAAGAGTTTTATTGTATGGTGAGCTTGAGTTTTGGATTATGTAATTTGGACAAGTATTGTACTAGATTTGGTTGTACTGTGAACCACTGGATGGATCCTAGAGATTTAATAAAAGTATATTCCTTCAATGGGATTTTATTTTCTACACAAATTGTACTTATGTTATGTATGAAGTGGTGACTTGGGTTTTCAAAACAAGTTCTAAAGAAAAGAATTTTCGCTGCTTTGTTTTGCGACAAAATTTTACACTCTTAAGGGCCCTACCTTTCAAAATACTTTACAAATCATGTTACAAAAACTCGAGTCGCCACATTCACAAGGCCAAGGACTACTATGATCATCTTAGCTTTTACATTAATCTCATAAAATTCCTTAAAAATCATACTTTTTAACATAAGAAAGTTGCTTGAATTCATGCTCCAATCTTGCGGCTTCAAGTGGTACTTCTCCTTTTCTTGATGGCTCATTCCTTGGTAGCATAAGTGGCTTCAATGTTTAACTTCAAGGCTTGAGTTGCTCACATGGCTTATCACCCTTTTTCATGGTTCCAATCACTTTTTCTTTCTTTCAATTTCTTCCAATAGCTCCGCCCCCACACCCCCAGGCAATATAGGCTGTTGGATCATCTTCTCACTTACTATACAAGAGTAAAAAAACCTAATTAAATCCTAAAATTATGGTGATTCACATATTTACTCTGGATTAGCTTCTAAACTTTCAAAATATCAAACTTTTGTATTATTAGGTCAAAAATGCATGTGTTACAAAATTCCAGCCAAAACCTTAAAAATAACACTATATTTTATAACACATGGACTTCTAACTGGGTAATTTTTGTACAAAGTTGAATACTTATCATCAGACTCTTCATTAGTAGCTATCATTTAGGGACTTCAAGAGGTAGACTGGTCCACCCTATTATAGGATTGGGATGCCGTGGAGTTTTTTTGGACCAAGATCATGGGCTAGTTGTTCAAAGAGGTATGAGTACAAACTACTTGATATATATATATATATATATATATTGACAATTTGAGTTTGAAACTCCTAGATTACATGATTCATCCCTAGAGCATCAAAATGTATCAAGATCTAAAAAGGCATTTCTGGTGGGACAACTTAAAGAAGGATGTTGGAGAGTTTGTTGAGTGATGCTTAGTTTGTTAGCAAGTCAAAGCCAAGCATCAGTGGCCAGTAGGACTACTTTAACCTCTTTAGCTTTCTGAATGGAAGTCGTTCTATAAAGATTACTTATCAATACAATTTCTTTCAAAATCATTAAAATTTCATGTACTGATTCTTCAATACCAACTATTATAGAATACTAATGGGGTAACTTCTCAAATTTAGCACGTGTGATACTTGTCAATTGGTGCATTCCAAAATAACTCTTACTCTTACATCTTTACCCTTGGGCATGAACCTCCTTTGGATTTTGGACTCACTCCACTCTTCTATTTTCAATTTGAATCAAAGAAGAGAAAAGGAAAGAAAAACAAATGGAAGTTGCTAACTACTCTATTCTTAATTCAACACATTTCCACTGTAGTGTCCAAGTAGATACTGTGACTTCCTCTCGAACCAAACTAATATTATTGATCATATCATTGAATCATTTATTTCTCTTAAAATCTGTTCAATTCTTATTTCTACACACATCTTTTTTTAGGAGGTCTACATCCATTATGTGGCATAGGTGCTATGTCACATACTCTTTCATTTTGGTTTCAGAGATTAGGGCCAATACAGTATTACCAAACCTTCACCTAATCTTAATGGATCCCACCAATGTAGCCTTAGAGTTTCAGTATTTTGAAGTTCAACCTAAGGGGTTATGAGGAGATTGCACTCCTCAAGTCTCACCTTGATGACTGTTGCATTGTGGTTCCTAAGTGTCAATACTTAGTGAGTCCTCACAACTCCTTGTTTTCTACCTTCTATGGTGGTTGAATTATAACCCCTAGTTACTTTGGTGCTTGCATATGCCATGAGAGGAGGTGGAGATGTTGGCTTAGTTGGACACAACTCACCAGTGCCATATTTTAAAGCTTCACTCAAGTTTGCTTTTGTTCTTATTATTTTTCTTTCTTTATTTTGGAAAATGCTAATTTTTAGAGTTCATCATTGCATATTTCAATGTTGAGCATCTTGCACATGAGTCATGGGATCAACATAGTGGAGGGGGTGATGTCCAGGGTGGCCACTGAAGGTAGCAAAGAGGGGTTTGTGGGTGATTAGCAACCTCTTGTATAGCCTTAGCTCTAGTACTAACCTCAACCTCAGGGACAACCTTAAAATTTTTTGGAGAACCACTTTACATTGGAACCTTGGCAAAGTAGATTCATCTTGTAGGAGCCACTCTATGGGGACACAAAGGACAAAGAGGAGATCCAACACAAAGGAGGGGATGTTAGGATGATGCCCTAGATAATTCGAGTAGGGTGCAAAGCTCGTGTAGAGATTGAGAGAGAAATATAAATACTTTTTTATTTATTTTTGCATGAAAAACTTGTTTTCAAAGGGATGGATGGCATTTTATTTGATATTGATATGTATTTTCTATTTTTATTTTTTTGTGAAATTTGGGGTATTTTTAGCATTTTTGAAAAACATTAATGACAATTCATTTATTTATTCATTTGGGTTTTCTCTCTTCATCAATTCTACCATCAACTCCAACATTTTACCTTCATTAAGTCCTTCAAACTTCTCATTTCTAGAACTGAGCCTTCGGTCTTTCCAGTCCTATAATGTGTGAACCTTCAAGAACCCCTTCCCTTGAAGAGATCTTAAATAAGATTACCAATAAAATAGCACACAATGTAGTAGCCACGAACTAGATTTTTGACAAAAATGTAGCCATCAAGAGACAAATCAAGGAACCATCAAAGAGCATATTTTTCAATTTGGAAGATGAAGAATAACAATAGAGAAACCCCAAACTGAGTGTATAACTTGGGTAGAATCATAAATTTTGAGCAACCCATGCTCCAAACAATCATGGTAGAAACCACAAAACTATTATACATGTGGATTTGAGTGAGTGCAATTAGATGAAACCTAAGTTTAGACAGTAAAAGAGTACAGGCAGTCACTAGGTTGATGTTGAGTTAGATTATTCTGTCATGCAAGCCTTACAAAGAATTTTAAAATGCTAAAAATTAACAAATACAATGGTAATGAATGATGTGGGAGTCATACAAGTGTGTATGTATCTTGGATTCTTTTGAATTCACCAATGATTATTTGGCTCAACTTTTCCACAAATCCCTCACAAGTGAGGCAATGACATGGTTGATGACCATTGATAAGTCTATGATATGACACAAGAAGATTTAACTAACTCATTTATATCACAGTTTGGTTGTCAATATTGCTAATATGTTTTCACAAAAAGGTATCCCGTATGAGAATCAAACTCCTACAATAGTTAAAAGCATAGATCATGCTAAGAAATTTAAATTTGACTTATTGTTTTCCTCTACATGTTAAAGCATTTACTAATAGGGAACATTGAGCACCACTATACAAAAAAGAGAGTAAAGATTTTTGATAGGGATTCTCACACCATATGAGAATAGTAGGAATAAAGTGATGCTCATTGCTCCAAAAGGAAGCAGTGTTGCTAGCTCTAGTACTTGAAAGATTTAGGTGAAATAAGTGCAACATGTCGCCCAACAATCTACTCCTCTAATGGAGTTGGTTCCTTGTTTTAATTGAGAAATATACTGAAGTAACTGATACATTCTTGCATTATTCCCCAGAATTAAGGTATATCTCATTTGTGGTATCCCATATTTTCTTAGTCGAGTCTAACGAGATATATGTTGTTTCATACTCCCAATTAATCATCTATCTCTTTCCCTATTCATTTCTAGAATCTATAGTAGATTAAGATTTTGAAGAATGTGATGCACCATTGTTTATCCGCCCAAGAACATCTTGACCACATGAGATTATGGGAGAGAATTTATTGCTATTTAACTTAATAATAGTTACTTGAAGACTGACTTTGTCTAATCCTATTACACCCTTGATCTTGTGATCTTTACTATCATCCTTGTTTGTCATGGTAGAAACCTAAGAAAGCTATTTGAAATTGTCACGCCCTCTTTTCAAAATACACTTGAATAGAAACTTCAATAGAAAACACAAGTTTTCATCCATAAAAGGAAAATCTAAGGGTCCTAAAATCTCTTAGCTTTTGAGACTCTTCAACTTAACATAAAAATCCACTTACTTGGAGGCCAAACAATGGCACATAGATATAGAAAATCAGTAACATTTAGTTGATGCAAAAGACTTGCACAAACAACATAGTCCAATCCTCAACAAACATTAGATTCATATGACAATGAGCATGCAACAGCAACGCTTCCTAATGAATTATTAAGTTACAGATCCATTAGGGGTTGATCAAAGTCTATGCTCTGATCCATGTAAAGTGGCATATATATATAAAGGGAGTTGAAAGTAGTGAAGAAGAAGAAGAAGAAGAAGAAGAAGAAGAAGGGCAAGTCTTTATTACATAATCTCACAACCCTCTTATGTATTTATATATTGTGTAGTATCTTATAGTAGGAGACTTTTCTAAATGCACAAGGTTCCATATAACAAGTTTCCCCTCTTGAACATTCAAACTAAAGGTTAACTAGAACTATAAAGGAGACTTTTTCTCTTGAATAATAGCATAAATGGAAACTACAACCACATAGAAGACATTCCCTCTTGAATAATAATAGAAAATAAAATTAGATATGTGAAGAAGGTTTTTTATCTTGAAAATAATAAAATAATAAAAAAGAAAACTATACTAAGGAAATATTTAAAGTAAGAGAACTTACTAGTAAGGAAGATGGGAATATCCACATCCAATCAGTACAAAGTTAGTTGGTCATGCCTAGGCAACACGTGCAATTAGCTTGACTAGTCAACACACGTGTTTTAACAGCCATGACCATACAATTTGTTGTGTGCACCTTACAGTCACACCATATTGCCTACCTTCAAATGATTTCAGCATTTGAAAGTTCAACTTTTGATCACTAACACCCTTTTTTTGGGGTAGAATAACAAAACAAATCATCCACTACACTCTAAGTCTACTCCCTAGAAAAAGGAGAAAGTAGTAACTTGAACCTGCAACAAAGCATATTCTAGGAGAGATGACCTTTATATGATTCATCACTAAAATTTGATGTGTTGGAAAAATTTCAAATAATGGTCCTATTCAATGACCAAAAGCCAAATTCTTTGAGATTCTAGAATTACTCATTCATTGTGATTTTTAGGCTACAAAATATCCCAAAAAAATAAGAAGATAAATAGGCTGATCACCCAAAGATTGGACCCTACCATGTAAAAGTGGTGCACAACACAACTACTTAGTGGGTGTTTAGGAAACTAGATTTAATTGTTTTTATTGTAGATTCTATTGTTACATATTCTAGAATACAATAAAAATAATTAAATATAGTTTCTGAAACACCCACTTAGCACATGGTTATGGAGCTACTATAGCATTTTCTACAAAGTATACAAGGGCCTGACTAGTACATGCCATTGTACTTTGCCCAAGGTTAATAATTTAACTATTTAAATTGTATACATCTGGTTAGAATTGTGTAATCAACCAAGATTGGGCTGACTAAAGGGCCTTGGCTAGGCATGGAGCAAACTAGAGTTTGTTGTGAATAGTATCTTCTAATAGAAACTCATCTATATTCATTAGTGCATCCATTTTACAATTAATCTATAGATTGCCATTATAGGGAGCAATTTGACCTCATAATTCTTGTGAAATAACATTATTTGACCCATTAGTTTACCATTTGATGTTACTCACAAGAGAAAATGCATATGGAGTTTGAGTTCCAAAACATAAATATAAATTTCTATGACCTTTTTAAAAAATTTCCAAGAATTTTTTAAAGTGTGAACATTTTCCTTGCTGAATTACAATTATTTTTTTGAATGACTACTCACAAGATTTAGATAAGATGATCTATATAATCTTTAAAAAAATATATAATACATAAAAGCTATTGAGTACTCCAAAACCAATGATGGTTAGGCTGGTAAAAGCATAATTTATAAACTCACTTTGTGTTAAGTGGTAAAAGCATAATTTAAAATTTCAAAAACTGAACTTGAGAGTGAGACATATGTAGTTAACTCGAACCAACTCAGGAATTTTATTGAATGACATTTTTATTGCTATTAGTTTGTGAGCTTGAACCTTACCATCTACTTATAGACAATAATTTGCCTCCCTCAAAGAGGTTCCTATGAGCTTATGGGCCACTATTGGTCTCTTCTAATTGATTTTAAATTAGTTTATAGAAGGCTAGGGTGCACTAAGGTTATGATTTACCTAAGTGGTCCAAGATTTGGTGATGAATCCACCCTTGATCTTAAAGGGTAATTGCCCTTACTAATTAGTTTTCCATTCTCATGGTAGTTCAATCAATCATATAGTCACCTTCAACCAATAAATGTTTCCTAAAAATGTAAAAAAGTAGTAAACTAATGCAACTACCTATATGCCACCTAATAAAGGGTCCAAGCCTCGACAAATGAGATACTATAATTAGACAACCTATGTCTATTGGTTATAGCCAAGCTTAGGCTATCCCTTATTACCCAGGTACTACTATTGCAATAGCTTAATTAAAACGCAACAATTAAATTATATATACAAACTATAATATATTGAACTACTAGTCAAAAGTGCAAAGTAATTTAACATGCAAATCCTAGTCAAGGAAATGCAAGGAGTTAGGATGGCTCACAGTGGTTCCTAGATAAAATCTTCTCTTATAAGGGTGAAATAATGTAAAAACCACTTCCTTTTCCAAGTTGGATGGTTCACCCTTGAATTGTATTATAACAAACTTTTTCAAAATGAATCATGATTAAATAAATTATAATTGTGTCCTCACTACAATTCACTCAAAATAAAAGTAATGCAACCAATTATCCTCATGAAATTCTCCTCCAAATCCTTCACTAAATTCCCGTAAAAATAAAAATAATGTAAGTAACTATCCTAATGATATACTTTTAAAGATAGCTTATCTTAATTCTCTTTAAAAATCCAACTTATAAGGAAAAACAAAGGATGGATCTTATGAAGATGGGTTTCAAGAGAATGTTGCATTCATGGCATAGGGGCAATCAAGGAACATACCTGCTTAAAGTAAGTCATATGCTCGAGAGAGTGGAGAGAAGAATAGTGTGTAAAACCCTATTGGAACTCATAGTCTCAAATAAATACTTTTCAAACTTTAGAAGCATTGTCTCCATGGAAGAGCTGAAACTATCAGGGATGAAATTGAATGATTGCCATGTCCTAATGTAATAAGTCATGCCTGTAGTAATATATTAGATGTGCCAAATAAGGTTAGAGGATCTATTACAAAATTCAATTATTTCTTCAATGCTTTGTACAAGTAGGTTGTGGATGTTTCAAAATTGCAAGAAATCCAAGACCATCTAGCGACAACTTTATGTGAGCTTAAGACAATCTTCCTACCATCATTCTTTCATGTCATGGTACACTTAACAGTGCACATCATTGATGAGGTCAAACTCTATGGTCTAGTTTACTTGCAATGGATATACTATTTGAGAGCTACATGAGTTTTTGAGAAGTGTTTAGTTTTGTACAAAAAGTACTCAATTAGTAGATCGTGTTATAAAAGATAGGCATAATTCTAAGGTTTTTCCAAAATATTGTAACACATGCATTTCTAACCTAATAATTCAAATGTTTGGTGTTTTGAGCTAATCCAAAGTAAGTATGTGAATTGTCATAATTTTAAGGATTTAATTAGGATTTTTCATCTTTCGTAGTTGTTCCAAAGGCTGAGATTGATCGAGATAAGAATTGAAGATCAAGATCAAAAGATCAAGTTAAAAGACACAATGGTATCATTTCAAAGTGTGATCATGCTTCAAGACTATCCTATGGCAAGAAAAAGAAGGCACTCACATCCTCGTATGACCACTGGTCTATTGGCAAACCACATGTGGCCAGCCCGCCATCACGAGTGAAACTGGCTCTAACACCAACTGTAGTGGTTGGGGTTCTAATAGTGTGATATTGTCTACTTTAGCCGAAGCTTCACTATTTTGCTAATGCATTAACACCATTAGATTTACTTGAACCCTTATAACTAGCCATGTTCCCTCTCTCTGGGTGATATGTGACTAACTCTTAGGATCACCTCTAGCCATGTACCTTGAACCGCATGCCACACACATCGATCTTAAGATACCGACCTTCCTGAATGAGCCTTAAGGATGGTTTTGGAGACATACGACTGAAGGTGATCCTAAGAGTTAGTCCCACCTTGTCTAGGGAGAGGGAATTGGGCTAGTTATAAGGGTTTAGGTAACTATAATGGTGTCAATGCATTTTAAAACTATGTTGCTTCAGCCAAAGTGGACAATATTGAACTATTGTAACCCTCACCATACATTTGGTTTTAGAGTAAGTTTTCCTTGTGATGGTGGGCCAGCCATACGTAGTCTACCACTAGACCAAGTGGTCATGCAATGATGCATGTTCCTTAAGGGAGAATGAGGATCCTTAAGGTTGGTGTTGGAGGCATGTGGTTGAAGGTGATCCTAAGAGTTAGTCCCACATCACCCAGGGAGAAGGAATTGGGCCAATTATCAAGATTGAGATAACTCTAGACCACCAACTGAATCCCTCTCTCTCTTGGTTCGATCGATCAAAAATCCCAGATTGTAAGTGCCCCTCTATCACTCCCTCGATTCAGCTAGTCAAAAACCCAAGATCACTAGGCACCCCCTTCATTTTTCCTCTCTATCTCTAAGCAACAATGAACTAATGATGTCACCCTTTCAATTTTTCTTTAGTTGGTTCGAAGACAATACAATTATTTGTCCACATAGGTTTCAAATTGTCTGAGGAAGTGCATCTAATTATTTGAAGTGTTTTGACATACATTTATCTATTCCTCTTCAAATTTTGTCATGTTTTTTGTTTGCATTTGCTTTGTATCTCTACAGATATGTGTGATTCTTACTAGTACAGTCATGCTGTTAGCAAAAACTAGCAGTCAAACACCAAGTATGTTTCAGGTAAAAAAATTTAAACCTGCCTCTCCACGACGCCATATTCTATACAAAGGTCATGGCTATTGAATGACTTTTACCTATGTTTCATGTTTGATTTAATAAGTTTTAGGTTTGGAATGTTAGGTGGTGTAGCTTTAATATTACTCACAAGGGCACTAATCATAGTAATTGCATGTGAGATAGGTTGATCCGACAAGGAATCTAAAGGAATTTTTAATTGATTAGATCTTATTTAAGTAGCTTATCTTAGCCAAAGAAAGAATTTTTTGAGTAAACTAGGAATTTAAACAATATGGAATGGGAAACATGCACTAATTTAGAAGCTACAACTAAAGGAAACTTTTTTAAAATAATGATATTCAATGAAATTAGAAAGTCAACTGACTAACATACATTCAATAAAAGAAAATAATGTAAAACTAAAATGAATGAATCTAGGAAAGTTAAACTAAGGAAATTTGCTAAAAATGAAGCTATCCTAAATTAACACTTTCCTAGAATAAAATTAAAAGCTTACTAAATATAAAACTTTCTAAAACTAAATTAAGAAACTGTCTAAACTAACCTAAAATGCATACTACTAAATAATGCAAAACTAAGATTAAGCAACTAAACAAGCAAATCTTATAAGAGAATTCACCCTATAACCATGTGCCTGAACCTAGGGAGTTAGGAGCATGGTTCATGGGCTGGAAAATGGATGAAATTCTTGAATCAAAAGCTTACCAAATGCAATCTAATCAAGGAGCTAACCAAACAGCCTATAAAGCTAAATGGGTTCCTAAGGAATCAAGTAAATAAGATGTATTGATTGGTGGAAATTAAATATGAACATTAAATGGAAAATTTTTAGAAACTTAAGTGCTAAAGAAACTCAATTCTACCAAGGCATGGAAACCGACTTGATAAGCACTTTTTGTGCAACATAACACTCAATAATTAAAGTAATTTACTACTAGAATCAAGAAGCAACAATGATCTTTAGATAGCTTTATTGATTGAATGGAAAAATACATCAAACAATGGTCTGCATGACCATGTATAGAAAATCTAAAATTGGGCACTTTTTCAATGCTTGTAACTTGATTCAAGTCAAATATTAAGTGCACTCCAATGACCTTAAAATTAGATAACATGCAAGTGAAAGCTAGCAAGAAATCAAGATAAGAGAGAGTTAATGGGAATGAATCAATAAAATATATGTCCCAAACTAATACTAGATCTAAGAAAAAGGACTAAAAGATGAAAGGGAAACAAGAGATTCGAGCTACTTCTTCTCTTGGCTCTCACTACCAAAGAAGAAGTAACTTGAATCTTGAAACATTGAGCAAGAATAACTAAATAGATGGAAGTAAAGATTCAAGGGAAAAGCAACCTAGTTCCACATGTATGAAATTAAAGCAATAAAACAAGAAAAATATAACAATGAAAGCAAGAAACAAACCTAAAATTGAAGTGAAAAAGCAAAGGAAAAGTACTTGAAGAATGTAAAGAAGAATAGCTGAAAGAAAGCCAAAGCCCAAAGCACCAAAGATCTCTAATGTAGTGTGCCTCATTCAAGGATTTTAAGAAATCCCTCTACTTGAATTTCACATGGAAACCCTTGGGAGATTTATAGAGTTTTGGATTTCTACATTGATGAGGTCTCATTCTAGGAAAGAAAGATGCAATTAAATATAGGACTTAGGTGGAAAGTTAGGTGGAGAGAGGATTAGAAAGAGATGAGATGGCATGGTATATTTAGAAGGGCAGAGGCTTCATTTTTTAGGAAAGTGGCATAGTGCTCCTCCCCTTCTAAGTGTGTGATGTTTAGTGGTTAGAAAGAGAGAAGAAGAAATAAAGAATAAAAGATAGGAAAATAGGAATCAGAGGTGGTTGGAGTGTGAGTAGAATTAGAAGCTGTCAACTAAGATTTCCAACTAATCAAGACAACTAAGCAAGATGGGAGGTGCCATTTTATAGGAGATATCTCCCTCCTTAAGTAAAAATTGTGGAATACCTAGGTTGGTTGATGAAAAAGGTTGGGAAATTAATTTAGAATGTGGGTTTCTCTTTGGATTGGTCCACCTATGCATGATCGTCTTACCAATTACAAATTTTTCTCAAAATCTTTTAGTTGCCCATGGAAAATAATATTTTTTTCCATGGATAATTGCTTGAAAATTTCATCCAATTGTATGACCTGAACTGGCATGGCTCTATGTGACTTGATGCCTTACTTTGATGGCTCATTCCTTAGTGGCTTGAATGGATAAGTCCCTTAGCTTCAAAGCTTGGATGGCTTGGCTTCCTTAGGTTTCCTTGTTAGACTAGGAAACCTCATTCATTGCTACAATTCTCATACATAGTGGTGGAATTGCATGGGCCCATCTTCGTCAACTTTGATGCTTACAATTGCTTCCTTAGACTTCATTTTGCTTGCTTTGAGATAATTTTTAGGACTATTGTTGTCATGCATGCATCCAAAAATTAGGTTAAATATGTAATTAACTATTAACCTTCTCAAATTCGGTGACACGGGACAATAAGGTAGGATTGAGCAGGTGGGCCCAGCATGACTTTAAGCACAAATAAAACTCAGTTTTGGGTAAATTTTGCATCCTTGGAGCTTGTTAAATTGTATATCTTATAACAAATTTAATGACTTAAAATTCCATTCTAGATTCATATCAAATTTTGAGAAATTTTTCTTTAAATTGAAAATTTTATAAAAAAATAAAGTAATTATAAAATAAATTCAAAAAGTAATTAAAAACATTAAAATTAGATGATGAAATGTTGATTATTGGATTATCCTCAATGACAGCCTTCCAACGACACTAAGAATGCATAAAACAGAGATCGAGACCTAAAAATCTAGAGATTTTACAAACGAAAGGAGGGGGCCAAAATTGATAAAGGACCACCCCTACATTCAATTGTTCTAGCATAGTGAGTTGGTGGAGGTGATACGACATGTGGGATTTAGACTCACCATGTGGACACAGGCCCCCCTCCATGCATTGGAGACAAAAAATAGGGAAAAGGCCATCGTTTGATAGCTTCCCTCATTTCTCCTTCTCCCCCACCCACGCCAACTGGTCGAAAGAAAAGCCCAGCTGATCCTCTTCTCTAGCAAGATGTGACAATTGCATCTCCTCCTCAAGGAACCACACTCCACTGGCGATAGTCATCTCCCACATAGAAACCATTGATTGATGATAGGTAGGCTACCCCATCCTTTCCTATTTTTCCTTTCTACTTACATCTTCCTTTTCCTACTTTTTCTTTCATTTTCCTCTTCTTCCATCTCTACCCTCTCAAACCAGTGGGTCTTAGACTGTTTTCATTTTTGGACAACCTAGGATGGTGAAAATTCTATCTAATTCAGTGAGTATAGTAAAGGGAATAGTGTTAGATCGATGATCCAAATAGAAAATGAGAAAAATAGTAACTCAGGTAATTTTACAAGCAGTGATAAAAGTTTACCAAAAACTAAAATTTCATTGAAAAATTTAGAAGGAAATACTCTAGAACTCAAATTCATGAAATGTAGAACATTTCTCAAAAAAATTTGCAAAAATCTACACTGTGTATGCCATCGACGACGATTGGAATTTGGTAACCTTCTGCAGCGATGGCAACTTTTTTTCAATGAGACCCTAAAAATTGAAATTTTTTGGATTTGATTAATTCTTACTTGCTCTTTTCATCCATGTCAATGGTTCTTTGATTAGAGACTATTTGATCTTTGAAATTTTGATAAAAATTTGATAGTGCATAGGAAAAACCTAGATCTTTGCATTCGACTATTAAAAACACAATTAGAAGGTAGATCTACATAATTTGTGTTTCTTATTACACATCAAGGCTAAATGTGATAAAAATTTGACTGATCAAATATGGGATAATTAATACGAGGTCCTATCCAACCATCGAAAAACTTGATCGGTGATGATCGAAGGTTGGGAAAATAATTAGGGCATGGATTATGGTTAAAAATCATTGAATTGTAGAATAACTTACCTTTAATGATAGTAATTGAAACCTCTAGAGGTACATGCTCGATCTAAACCATCAATTAGAGACCAATGGTGCTAATCTTAGTAGATAGCTACCAATTGGTATCCTAATTGTAAATCTTGATATCAAAGGTTAGATCAATGACATTATGAGTAGAGATCTTGAAATAATTATAGTAATTTAGGTAACTTGTATACTCAATTCGTGTTTTGAATATGATCTGAACAACATTGGTAATTGAATTGTGAATTGTACCTCGAACATAGGTAAAAACCCTAAACCCTTCTTTATCCTTAAATTCTTGTTGATCTGTTCACTTTATAATTAAGATTATAGATGTGTAGAACATATATATTATCATATTGATTGTATGAATAATATGAATTGCAATTACTTGCTAAAATTATCATGTCATATTCTAATTAATCATGCTTAACTATTATGATGATTGAAATTGTGTTAAATAGTGTCTATCCTAGGATAGTAAGCCATGAGGGTCGCCTGGTAGACTATGATGACGCCTTCCAAGATAGTAAACCCTAAGGGAAAGGGCTCCATGGTTGATTACAACTAAAGTAAAGCCACCTACAATAGTAAATCCTGAGGAATGGATTATCAATTATTGAGCCACTCAAGATTGTAAACTTTGAGGAAAAGGGCTTCTTGGTTCTTTGGGATCATGAGGGAGCCTCCCAAGATGGTAAACCCTAAGGGATGAGCTATGACTATGGTGACCCAAGTTTTTCAAACACTTTTTCAAGTTTATTTTCAAAAGGTGGCTAGCCAAATTTGTAAAATTTTTGAAAACTCAATTAGTAGAAACATTTTCTTTGAAATTCTTTTCTAAAAACCTGAATGCCACTTTTCACACTCATACATATATACATAATCTTGTATACAACATATATTTCAACTGAATTGATCAATAGATATTTCATTGATTAAAAATAGCAGGATCCATCCAGTGGTTCACATACACAACCCCTTTATTACATATGATGTCCAAAATACACAAATCAAATTACAATCCAAACTTTCCATAATCTTGATCAACAGTATGGTTGTCATATTTCCTTATCGTATCCATCCAGTCCTTTCTTCTGTATCTGAGATATTGTAAACATTCAAATATTTACAATATTTTAGCAAGCTATGCTTGGTAGGGGATTTAAGAAGCATATGGAATAATAACATCATATAATTCAATAAATCTATCATAAGTATAACCATCATATTCGATATAAATCAAATAATTCAATTTCCATGAACCATACCATATATGATAACTCTTTCATGAAATTTCTCATGTACGATTTTCTATGAATATTCTCCAACAACTCACCATAATACCATATATATAAATGGTTAAAATCATGAAAAATAGTTAATATCTTCAATAATAATATCATAATATTCATAACCCGACTACACTAGGTTGAATAATCATCCAGCGTCTATTGGAAAATATCCCTTCATGGAAAATATCGATAATGATCATTTACCAGGCATTTCATCATACCATATCATAAGGCATCTCATAATGCCATCCATCATAATGCAAAAAAACTCAAGGGACTACTATGCTACAGTTCAACCCATAACAATGCACCTAGATAAGTGCTAATTAATCCATTGATACCAAATTGTGGAAATATATAATATCCATGGCCATATGGGTGGACCATGGCTACCACAATGGCGGCCTTCCCATAATTGCCCCACCCAACTTTTTGCCTTCTTTGGGCATGGTCTCCATAAAATCATTAGTTTTGGAGAGTAAGTGGACAAACCTACAACTCTCCTAGCATAGTGTCCCTAGGCCTTATACTTGTTGAAAACAAAATCCACAGGCCACCATGCCTGTATGGAAATTAATCATAATACTAGTAGACGAATTGTCGATTTATAAAAACTTATATCATCATCCATGTATTTTGGTATACTTATACTGAGGATATGATCTCGCATCTAATTTAGGGTTAATCATTTAATATAAATGATACCCATGTTGATTACTTTCTCATTTAAGTTCAAGGATAATTATTTATTGTAAATGATACCCATATTCTTTGATTTGGTATTCATATATCAAAGATATGATTAAGTGTAGCGATAATCATATAAATGATATCAATGTCCATTACTTTCTCATCTAAGTTTAGGGATGTTAAGTGTTTAATTTTGGCTAAAAGACCCTAGTTTAGTATTGATTGTTTTACCGCAAGTGCACGGGCTATTGTAGGGTAGCTTATGCAAGTACGGGTCGATCCCACGAGGACTTGATTTAAAATAATGGAGTTTCAATAAAATCTAATTAGTTAAAATTAAAAATAAATCACTCAAAATTACTGGAATTATTAAAATGAGAATCAATGTTCAGATCTAATAAACTTTTCAAAAATACACAATTTTCAGTTCTTAAAGAAAACAAACAAAATCAAATAATGAGAAAAAACTACTTCCCTAGATCAATTTTCATCAAAATCTTCACTTCTGGTCTTCTAAAAGCTAATCCACCTTTACAGATATCTTCAAAACCTTCTTTATTAGTGATCCACCGGTCAGATTTGACAGATTCTTCAAAATGGTCAAGATCTGGGCTAAATTGTGATTTCAAGATTTGGATGACTCAGATTGATTTATGGATTTCAGATAGAAGATCAGATACGTTGATTATGTCTAGGGATGTCCTAAGAATGAACTTGTAAAATTAATTTGAATTTCATTGAGAAACAAAGGAGAAATTGAAGATTTGGTTTGGATTAAGGCTAACCCGTTGATTGGGTTAAACCTTAAATGATCTGGTAGAGATTAGGCAGTTCCTGGATAAGAAAAATGCAGATAAAAAAAAACTGGAATAATTGGGACACAGATGTAAATAAAATGGGGACACAAATGGAATTAACGAGAAAGAATAGAATTGTAATTGCTTTTAAAGAGGAGGGCAAAACTGGAATTTCATTAAAATATGGTTTTGAAGAGAACAACCAGACAAACCCGATGAAGAAGGAGAGAAATGAAGGAGGAGAAGGGAAAAAGGGAGAAGAGAGGAGGAAGGAGAGGAGAAAGAGGGAAGAAGGAGATGGGCAAGGGAGACAAAACCCGTTTCGGGTTTTCGTCTCCGGCAACGTTTGGTGAAGAAGAAACCTGGGGTAGATGGGTAGTGCGACGGAGGAAGGAGCAGAGATGTGGTCGGTGAGGGAGAGAAGGAGATGGATTGTGACAAAGGGAAGGAAGAACCTGATAAGATGATCCCAGTCGGTGAACAGAGGAGGTGAAGGGAGCAAAGTGGGAGGAAGGAAAGACTCTTGAGTTGGGCCGCAAGCTGAGTGTAGGAGATGGGGTTGCAGCCGAAGGTGAGGGAGAGGGAAGAAGGAGGGCTAGTCGGTGTGTGTCGGGCAGTGATGAGGAAGAATTCAACAGCCGGTGAAAGAGGGCTACTGGACAGTGCGTCTCGGGTAGTAAGAGAGAGAGAGAGGTGGGAGATGAGGAGGAGCAGAGGGAAACGGGTGTGGCGCAGGTTGGTCTGGGCTGTGACGCCTTGGAAAGAGAGGGAGAGAATGAAAGCAGAGAGAAAGAGGGAAGAGAATGCGGGAGAGAATAGATGGGTCGACTGGCTGATCTGGGAGGTGATGCCGACCGCAAAGAGGGTTTCAGGCAGAGGCGGTGGAGGGGGAACTCTGCTGGGTGTCATGCGGGAAGAAGAAGAGAAAGAGGCAAAGATGGTGGGGGTGAAAGGGTGCAGTGATACGGTCACCGGTTGATGGTTGCTGTGTAGAAATAGAGAGGTGAGGAGCAGGCAGGAGTGAGGGAGAGATGGGTAAAGAGGAAGATAAGAGATGATGGATTGAAAGAGAGGTTAGGTGCATCTGATTGAAGAGAGAGAGCTTTGGGAGGTGTAGCAGAGAGAGACTAAAACAAGAGAGAGGGGGAGAGGAAGAGGAATAGGACGTGAGTGAGAAAAAAGAGAGCTTGGGATGAGAAGAAGAAAAGAGGAGGAGCTGGGTACGGTTAAGAAGGAAGGCAAATAGAGCATAAGGAAAGTGGGTACGTGAGAGTGAGGAAGGGAAAAAGAAAAGGAAAGAAAGAAGGAAAAGGAAGGAAAGAAGGAAAAAGGAAAAGGAGGAAAAAGAAAGGAAAGGAAAGAAAGAAGAAGAAAAAGGAAGGGAAAAAGGAAAAGGAAAAGGAAAAGGAAAAAGAAAGAAAAGAAAGAAAAAGAAAAGGAAAGAAAGAAGTGGGGGAAGGGTTTCCTTTTTTTTCATGATTCCAAATTTAGCTCCATTGTCTT
Organism: Warburgia ugandensis; assembly: GCA_035236585.1. Lineage (NCBI taxonomy): Eukaryota > Viridiplantae > Streptophyta > Magnoliopsida > Canellales > Canellaceae > Warburgia > Warburgia ugandensis. Next base: position 81,293,841 of record CP141126.1, on the reverse strand, counting down.
CTAGGAAACTATCACATCCATCTTCATGGGTGATCTGGTCCATCCATTGCCCTTTAAGATGATCTGCACCGTTATCTTTTAATCACAGCCATCCGTGCATCCTTTGGTTGATCTGCAAAAGAAAAGACTAAATTAGAATAATCTAAACCGTACATTAGTCATCTAATGATCTCTAATGATCATCTGACCATTGATTTTCAAAAATTAAGATTTGGATGGTCAATTGGATTTAAATTCAAAATCAAGCTAAGTTTTGTAAAATTGAACTGTTAGATGATCTAATTGAACTCTAAATTAGGAGAATTTTGACCAAAATTAAACATTTAACATTTAGCATTTAATTAGACAATCTAACTCATCAATTTAGTAATTTTTTGAAGAAAATATAAAAATTAGTTCAAATTGACCATCCAATTGTAAATTGTCAAAATTAGCGGTCAGATGATCAATTGAGCTAAGTGGATGCTTAATGTATAGTTTAGATGACTATAATCTAGTCTTTGGTTTTGCAGATCAACTAAAGGAGGGTTGGATGGCATAGATTTAATTTTAACAGTGCAGATCAGTTTGAAGATCAATAACACAAGAGATGAAGGGTTCCTAAAAGAAGAAGGTGTCCTAATGGAAGAGGAGTCTTAATTTGGAAGAGGAGGAAGTTTCCTAATAGGAAATTAAATCGTAAAGGAATGGAGGAAAACTAGGAAGGGAAAAAAAAACCTATAAAGAGGGGAACCATAGCGACTGAATAAAAAAAAAAGGAGTTTTGAGAGTTTTGGTTGTTTCCTTGCTTACATTCTTCATCCTCCTTGTTTTTATGCTTTCTATTATGCTTTCTTTATTGTTTTCTTCTTGCTTTCTTAGTTCTAGTTTTCTCTTTCCACAGCTCTCTCACGTTCACAACCATTCCCTCTCTTCTTTTGTAATTTCACTGCATCAACCTTCTTCCATCTATCTTTCATGCACAAAGTTCCCACCAGTCTCCATCTCTCCCTTCCCTATTTCTCAAGCAGTCTTTCTCTCATTCTTTTTATTTCTCTATTACTCGCACCCACTGCCTAACTACTACCCAAGTCAAACGCCCATCTATCCACTCAGCCCTATTCCACTATCACACAACCTATCTTCAATCTCTCTCTCTTGTTTACATCACTCACACACCCACCCACTGTTAGTTTCTACCTTTCTCCTCAACTACTACCCAACTCCAACACTCGACCCCCTAATCTCTACCCATCTCCATTCACCGCATCAGCCCCCTTCCTCTTCTCTTTCTCTTTACTCATCTCTTCCCATCTCACGCACCGCCTCCCATTTCCTAGATCACTTCACGATTCTAGTCCCCTCTCTGTTCCAAGTCAACGTCCATGCACCTCTTCACTGGCCAGGAGCTTCCAGCATCTCAGCATCACAGCTAGGCATGAGCTGGCTCTATTCCAAACGATGCCTAGAAAAGGCATCGTTTTTCCCTCACCGGACACAGATCACTGGCTCCGGCAACGCCTGGAGCACTTGGATTAGGTGGGTCTGCGTTCTCCAACCCGATCGTGCTACGCCCACCTCTTCACTGGTGACATCGACCCATCTGGATGGCCAATCATGACCATAGTCTTCTCCGTTGGATTTGGACTTTTATGGGACTTTTTGGGAAGTTTTGGAAGAAAATTCCAATTTTGCCCCTAAAAGAATAATTCAATTTACATTTACTGTCCTATTACTATTACTCTTTGTGTTTTATGTTATTCTAGTTTTAGTTATTCACGTTTTGTGTTATTCTATTGTTATAACAAAATCAAAGGTTCTGGTTTACCCATAGGAAAACTATAATTTCTTGCATGTTTTAATTCAGAATTTTAATTAAATTTTATAACATGTTTGGAGGATATTTTCCTATTTAATTGTTATTCCTGATCTTCAATTTGGTTTCTAAAAACAGATCTAAGCCATTAAATCTTAAATTCCTTAATTCGATTAGATCTTTAAAAATTTGATGAATTTGACAAATTGCTCCCTCAGATCATTAATCCAAGACATATTAAATATATTGATAGAGTCTGATCAAGGTTTGTGTACCAGAAGTGAGGAAATTGGATAGTACTTAAACTAGGGAATTAGATTTTTAGTAATTTTTTTCTAGTTTTAGTTTTAGTTAAGGTTTTATTGCTTCTTTTCTGTTCTTTGTAGAATTAGACCTTTGGAATTTCACTGTTAAACTAAAGATGAAGTTCGATTTCTTTCTATTAATTTTTGTCAATTAATTTGAATTTTAAATAATTAAATTTTATTAAAAACTCCAAAATCTTAAAGCATGTCCCTATGGGATCGACCCGTACTTGCATTAGCTATACCATAATAGTCAGTGCACTTGCAAAAAAATTCAACAAGTTTTTGGCACTGTTACCAGGAAACTACAACGGAGTTTTTATAAAATTTAATTTAAAATTCCAAAAAATTTTAAAAATTCAAAGAAATCTAGAAAAATAAAAAATTGTAGGAATTGTAGAGTTTCAGCATTTTAAGAAATTTTAGATGCATTTTTTAATTTCTTTTAGTGCATACCCACCTAATTTCCTGAAATTGGTAATTATTTCTAATTTTTTTTCCAGGGAAACAGGTAAGTGGAGGAAATTGGCAAGGAAATCTTCATCAAAATGGAAATTTCCTTGCTTTCCTAGAAAAAAATTATTTTTTTTCTTTTGAGTAAATCTTGTAGTGAGGATCCTTGTAAATTTCAATTTCAATTTTAATTTTAAAGAGTTGTATAATACAGGGCAAGTATGGGGTAAGGTGGCCCACACTTGAACTTCATTAGAAACCCTGTTGTAAGTTTCCTCATTCATTTATTTCATAGATTAGGGCTTGCATTTAGAGTAAATTTGCATTGTATGGTAGTGTAACTCATATAGAAAGCAACGTTTATAATTGTTGCATTTTTAGGGTTTTGCATTAGTTTATTGCTTTTAATTGCATCTTAGGACACAGTTAATGCTTTAAGGTGATATATATGTTGATCGAACTGCGATCGAGTGTAGAATTTATTTAGTAGGCATTCCCATAATATCAAAGGTGGATTTCATCACCACTCCTTGGCGCACCTAGGATAATCACCTCAAGCATGCTACCCTACCCTTCAAATCAAATTAAAATCAATCAAAAGAGACCTATAAGGCCATCACATGCTCGTAGGACCCTCTTACTAAGGAGATTTATTGTCACTCCAGTGGCTTTTGAGCATTATGGTTATTGGGGGTTGTCTAATAGAGCCTCACTCTTCCCTCGCCTCTTATTGATGTTTGTGAGGTCTAAATGCCTCCTTACATGAGGGTTGTATTAACTACCTTGCATAGAACCTAACTGGTAAGCAATAGTCAAATCTAAAGGAGAGGAGGAGCGCTAGATTAGGCTAATTAAAAGCATTGTCCTCAGACAAATTCAAGAATGTCAAAATATTGCTACTTATTAGCCTCAAGGATTATATTATGTCCTTTGTTTGTGCATCTTTCTAGGAAGTTAGGTTGCATCATGTAGGTTAGTTTTCATCTTAAAAAAAGAAAAAAGAAAAAAAGCCTATTAAGAAGGGGATAGATTTCATAGATTAGATGCATAGATGGATCAATTAGATCTTATGGAAAGTCAATTGCTTAGGCTAATAGCTTCTAGGCAAGTTGCGCCACAACCTTAATACCACAATGACTATACCTATTCTGAGCATCTCTATTCCACTCCTTCCTGGCCCCCATCAAGCTCCACATACAATGAATACTATCAGGAGCTAGTGGATGCACCTAATGCATTCACATACCCTAGCAATTTTTATTCTGAGACAAATTATCAAGACTCTAATAGATGGGCTAGGTATCATGAACAACCATGGTCTTAGGATTACCAATATCAGGAAGAACCACAATGGTCTCACCCTGGTCAACACTACCATGCTTATTCATAATATCAGGGTCAACCATCACGTGTTCAACCTGTTTAGTCTTTTTTCAATACCCCAATGCCGCAGCAATACCAACCTTATGAGTCATTTCCTCTACGAGAAGAACCACTATTAGAAGAAAATATGCAGCATATGTGTAAAATAATAGAACAAAGCATGGCTGCTAGGAATACAGAATTAAAACAAATGATGGAGGATTTCACTAAGGAAATAAAACAAGGGAGGGAGGAATTTGGGGAGACACTTAAACAAATTAGGGATAATGAAGAGCCATTTATTCTTAACACTAGAATGGAAATTTCCTATGATCTTTATGAGCCACAAAGTCTACATCCATCCTTAGAAATCTCCAACTTAGATACACTCGAGCCATGTCCTGATTCTGGTAATGAAGAGACTTCCATTGATGAAGAGAATAAAGCTTTAGAAAAATCCAACCTTAATCCTCTAAATGCGTGTCCTACCTATTTTTATGACTTTGATGAAGACACATCTATTGAGAAGATACATGAGTTGTTGAATACTGTGCCTCTGATGGACACTTCTTGAAGCTAGAGTATATCCTCCTATAAAGCATGAAATTCAAATTGTGCCTTTCAGTGTAGAAGATGTACCTAATTGGGACCTAGCAGCTTTATTTGAACAAACATCATATGGTAATATAGACCTGATTGATACCGTACTTGTGCTTATCAAATAGGAAGAAGTAGAGTCAGTTGATATGCATCAACCTACTCTAGGGTACACATCAAAAGGTAACCAGGGTTTAAGCCAAACCTTGTCCCCGCCTCTAGTAATACAAGAACAACCTATTAGAGAAGGGCAGAGTCATGATATTACCCTAGTTCAAGACAATGATAGGGACACGAAAGAAAAAGATAAACTGGATAGAATGGTCATTATGATCCCTCAATTTGGTCAAGACAAGGATTGTTTGTCATCATATGGTCCAAGGAAATACACGGTAGTTCATGCAGTCATTGTGTTACCCTCACCTCAATTTTTGAGGTGGAGAAATTATATTGACTACCATGAAATCATGAACATGGGTGATCAACAATATGGTCCCGCTACCTTCACAATTGTGGTGATCTACTGTATTATATTCATATCACCACCTAAAATTTCAAGGTGGAGGCAATATATAGATTACCGCAAATTTCTAAAGTGGCGTGAGAAATCTCGCCATTTCATCTTAGGGTTAGGATTATGATACATAAGCTGACCCAGTTAGCTCTAGGTTTAGAAAGTTAGGTTAGGTAATGTCTGGCTAAAGACGTTAAACTTAATGCTTCAATCATTGGGGACAATGTCTGGCAACCCAAGGGTTTAGAGTGTACATCACTCAACTTCCATATAGAATCCTATATTTTTCAAACATTGGGGACAATGTTTCATTCAAATTGGGGAGTGTAGATGTACATAGAGATTTTAAATTTTCTTAAGTTAAAAAAATTGAAAAAAAAAAAAAATAATTAATCGAGTTCCCTTACTATGATGAGAATTGAATGTTTAGAAATATACTATTTTCACCTCTTAATGGGAATGTATATGATTAGTGTTGCATATCATTCATGTGTTGAAGCATTTTATGAAAGTTAATTTTGAAAAACCATTTACACACAACACAAAATCAAGACTAATATAGAGGTATGACTTAGAGACCCTGAGAAAAATCAGTGGAGACCTATAACTTAGTGAGAGTTTAGGACTATCTTCTTTTAGAGAGTTATAAGTAATTTCATAAATTCTTCAGCATGCATACATTAGTGTGATCCTGTTATCCTTGTTTTGGTTAAACATCAAGAATAAATAGGAGTAATAGCTTTAATTCCATAAATTTATTGAATCTAATAGGCTTTAGGAAACCTAGGGAATGATATAGGCCATCCTTGCTCTACCCAAAGACATAAAGCCTACCCAATATAGTATACCACTAGTTAGCCTTTTGAGCCTATAATTAAGCCTTTTCTTTCTTAACCCCATTCACCTAAACCTAGAATAACCCAGGAAAATAAATAACCACTACCCATCTTCAAAATGAGTAGAGTAGAAAAAAATCAAAAATAGGACAAAAAATCAAAGAAGTGAGAAAACTTAGCTGTTTTTCTTCCAAAGAAGAAAAAAAAAAGTGAAAAAAAAAAATTGAAAAAGAAAGACCAAATTTTGAAAGAGAAATTCACTTCAAGTACAAACCCAAAAAGAAAAGTTATCCTAGCAGATATTCACTAAAGACATCTACTCAATTTTGAACTTTTGAAATTTTTATACCTTTCTTTTCTAAACCTGACCTATTGATCTTAATTGGACTAGCCTTAAAAAAAAAAAAAGAAGGGGAAAAGACCCCTAATATTCTTGGTGATAACATCCACTCTTAGGGATCACTTTCCTTTGTCTCAAGAGCATTTAAAAGAATTATGTGAACCATTAGCTTATTGGATTTGGTCACATAATGAGATAAATATGTTAAAACCCCTTATCTGAGAGTTTTTTTTCTGAGCATATACCTGTGAAGATTTGAGGTCAAAGCATGTTTCCAATGGAATGTAAGCATATCCAGTTAAAAGTCAAGATTTATGTGGTTGTACACACACATATGCACTCTGAGAAATAGATCAAATAAGATATCTTTAATATGTGTATGGTGCGTAAAATTGTCAAATCATCTTCATTAAGTTGTGAGAAACTAGTAAAATTGTTAATGAATGAGGATTCTCTGAGATAAAATAGGGCACTCGACCTTATGGAATTTTGTGGGTATATTCACTGCAAACCCTCATGAGGCCTAACTCGTCCACTAAGGGTAACCTAGGGGTTCAAGGGCTTGTTGCATGTGCTAAATGCAATCATGAGTACCTACGAAAGTGGCACCTTGTACCAGTTTTGTGTAAAATAGTTTTTTGCATGTTTTGCTTGGGACTAGCAAAATGTTGGTTGGGGGTTGTGTTAAGTGTTTAATTTTTGCTAAAAGACCCCTAGTTTAGCATTTAATTTTTGCTAAAAGACTATCTAATTTATCAATTTAGCAAATCAACTAGAGGGTTGGATGGCTTAGATTTAATTTTAATGGTGCAGATTAGTTTGAAGATCAATAAGGCAAGAGATGAAGGGTTCCTAAAAGAAGAAGGTGTTCTAATGGAAGAGGAATCTTAATTTGGAAGAGGAAGAAGTTTCCTAATAGGAAATTAAATCTTAAAGAAAAGGAAGAAAACTAGGAAGGAAAAAAAAAAAAAAACCTATAAAGAGGGGAACCGTAGGGAGTGAAAAAGAAAAAGAAGAGTTTTGGGAGTTTTGGTTGTTTCCTTGCTTACATTCTTTATCCTCCTTATTTTTATGCTTTCTATTCTGCTTTTCTTTATTATTTTCTTCTTGCTTTCTCAATTCTGATTTCTCTTTCCACAACTCTCTCACATTCACAACCATTCCCTCTCTTCTTTTGTGTTGTTCACCGCATCAACCTTCTTCCATCTATCTTTCACACACAAAGTTTCAAATGGTCTCCATCTCTCCCTTCCCTGTTTTTCAACTAGTCTTTCTCTCGTTCTTTTTGTTTCTCTATTACTCGCACCCACTGCCTAACCGCTACCCAAGTCAGATGCCCATCAATCCACTCAGCCCTATTCCATTGTCACACAACCCTTCTTTAATTTCTCTCTCATTTAAATCAATCACACATCCACCCTCTGGTAGTTTCTACCTTTCTCCTCAACTACTACCCAACTCCAATACTCAACCCCCTAATCTCTACCCATCTCCATTCATCACATTAGCCCCCTTCCTCTTCTCTTTCTCTATACTCGTCTCTTCCCATCTCACGCACCACCTCCCATTTCCCAGATCACTTCACATTCCAGTCCCCTCTCTGTTCCCAGTCAGCGTCCATGCACCTCTTCACCTGCTAGGAGTTTCTAACATCTTCGCATCACAGCCACGCAGAAGCCGGCTCTGTTCCAAACGACGCCCAGAAAAGGCGTGGTTTTTCCCTCACCGGACACAGATCACCAGCTCTGGCAACGCTTGGAGCACTTGGATTAGGTGGGTCTGCGTTCTCCACCCTGACCGTGTGATGCCCACCTCTTCACTGGCGACATCGACCCATCTGGACGGCCAATCACAACCATCGTTTTCTCTAGTGGATTTGGACGTTTACGGGAGTTTTTGGGAAGTTTTGGAAAAAATTCTAATTTTTCCCCTAAAAGAATAATTCAATTTACATTTCTTGTCATGTTACTGGTACTCTCATGTTTTATGTTATTCCAGTTTTAGTTATTCATGCTCTATGTTATTTTGTAGTTATAACAAAATCAAAGGTTCTAGTTTAACCATGGGAAAACTCTAATTTCTTGCCTGTTTTGATTTAGAATTTTAATTAAATTTTATAACATGTTTGTAGGGTAGTTTCCTATTTAATTGTTGTTCCTGATCTTCAATTTGGTTTCTTAAAATAGATCTAAGTCATTAAATTTTAAATTCCTAAATTCGATTAGATCTCTAAAAATTGGATGAATTTGATAAATTCCACCATCAGATCATTAATCCAAGACATGTTGAATATATTGATGGTGTCTAGTCAAAGTTTGTGATACCAGAAGTGAGGAAATTGGATAGTACTTAAGCTAGGGAATTAGATTTTTAGTAATTTTTTTCTAGTTTTAGTTTTAGTTAAGGTTTTATTGTTTCTTTTCTGTTCTTTCTGGAATTAGACGTCTAGAATTTCACTGTTAAACTGGGATGAAGTTTGATTTCTTTCTGTTAATTTTTGTCAATTAATTTGAATTTTAAATAATTAAATTTTATTAAAAACACCAAAATCTTAAAGCGCGTCCCTATGGGATCAACCTGTACTTGCATTAGCTATACCACAATAGCCCGTGCACTTGCGAAAAACATCAATAAGGGATAATCATTTCTATAAATGGTACCCATTTTGTTTAATTTGGTCTTTATATACCAATAATGTTATTTCATATCTTAAGTGTAGGGATAATCATTTAATATAAATGATACCCAAGTATTCATAATGTATTTGCCCTAATTTAAACAATTTATTTATAACACATATTCATCAAATAGTAATCACATACTACTAAGCATGATATCATTCTTATGAATTCACTAAACATGTAAATTAACTTCTATAATTTTATGCACATTCTAAATAACAACTAATTTCATAAGATCCTGTTTATTACGTAGATCTTGTAAAGTAATGCATTCTTAAGGTTCCACCTACATAAAAATGTGGTAATCCCCCTCCTACCATGATCTAGATTGACGTATGAAATCTGTAAATTTATATTGTCATTATCTATCATAATTTTAGATAATCTTGAATTTATCTTTCTTTGATCGCATCTTTATTCTTTCATGATATGTCTAATCTTTTCATTCTTGTCCTTTGATTATTCTCTAGGATCTAGATCTCCTTATATTCTTTCATCTAAACAATCTATCTCTTTCAAATAGTGTTTCTAACTACTGATTTGTAAATCTAACAATTAGAATAATCTTCTGATATGTCAGATCTAAGTATTTTCTATTCCTAAGTCTTTATATACATCTCTTTGTTTTCAATCTTTACAGATTTCCTTGATCAACAGTTCATAGTTATTTGATCAAGATCAAAGGTTTAGATCCTCTATCTTCTAGTTTCTTTTTTATCTTATGTTGATCTAAGATTGATCTTTTGATCATCTCTAAGGAGGATGATCTTTGATCTCTTCCTTGAATCATATTTGATCAAGGTTTTAGATCATCTAACCTAATGACCTACATTAGATCTACAACCTATATTCCAACTTAATATAAACTTATGATTATTTGTTTTATTTTTCTTGATCATTCAAGATCTCATTGATCTTGTTTGATCATAATTATCTTATTTAAGGTTTCATTTGTTTTGTTAATTTTCTAACTTTTTATGTTCTTATTATTAATGCTCAACCAATTACTGTTTTATTGGTTGAAGTGATTTATTTCTTCCTAAGTCTAGACTACACCTCCGTATGTCATGATTAACTAGTGCTTACCAATTAAAGTTTGCTCTAAAAGTGGTTAATACAATCCTCATGTAAGGTGGCATTTAGACCTCAACAAACGTCGTTAGAAAGCGAGGGAAGAGCACTCAGCTCTTGTAGACCCCTCATAACCCCGCTGTTCAGAGTCCACAAGAGTGGCACTAGCTCAACCTTTAACAAGGTTCCTATGAGCTTCTTACCCTAAGTCCCTTTTCTACTTGACTTTAACTTATTTCCATGAACCTAGATAATGTCATTCTTGGATGTTTATTATTCTCCCAAATTGGGCCAAGGAAATGTTGATCCATTCCTTATATTATCCTATTAATTATAGCCATTACTATGATTGAGTCCATGTCATTCATGTATTATAATTATCCATGAAAGTAAATCTAGATTTCACATAATTACATTTTCAATGATTTTCATGCAATTTATCATATTTACTTAACATGAACATTAAATCACTAAATACATTTAATCAAGTAAATCTACTATCAAATTAAGGATAATCACACTACAATTTAACAATTCAGATTGTCATTTAAACATATCATAATTGTCCATCATGATCCAATGATCATATTTGATTTATATTCTTTTAGATCTAGGGTTCTCATCCCATTAAGGGTCCAGATCTTGATCTATTACATTTTTGTCAAATCTAACACATAATTTCATGTGATCTCATCATCAGATCACCAATTTAATTCATCCATAAGATCTTATCATTCTTAATCTAACCGATCAAGAAGATTTATAAGAAATTTTAGGATTTTCCTCCCATTAAAGGTCTAGATTTTAATTTCTCACATATCAGTCACATCTAACCATTAATTTCATGTGTTCTCATCCTTAGATCATCAATACATCATAATCATATGGTCTGATCAACCTAGATCTTACATATCAAGGATGTTAGTACTAGATTTTTCCATTAGCAGAAAGATTCATTGCTTAAATCTTCATTTTTATTGGTTCAATAGATTCTACTCATCATAAGAAATTCATAGCTTCTTCCGATCTCAATTTGGACTTAAAATGAACTCTAAATTGAAAAATTAAGATTTTAGTTATATTTTGATTGATCCAGATTCAATTAGGCTGTTGAGGGCACAAGAGCGACCAGCAGCACATGTCTCTATCATGGGGATGCAGGCGGTGTCGTTCTTGTTGTTCGTTCGGTTCGCACGGTGCGTACGCATAGGAACGCACCCGCAGGGAGTGCCTCTATGCACATTCCACTGGAGCATTAGTGAGATGGTCCAATCTGGACCGTCAGATAATCTATTCCTTCAATGGTTTGGATGGATTTAAAATTTCCCTGTAATCATGTTTCTAAGGGTTTTTGGGCCCCAGCAACTCATCTAATGGCTCAGATTTTTCATATGAGCTGTCCATGATGGGGGTCTCAACCCTAGGTGCCAAATCTATCTTCTTTAATAGATCACCGGCTAGGGAGACTTGGGGAAGCTAGAAAACTTAAGGGAATTGTAGGAAAAGAAAGGGGAAGAAGAGGGGTGGCCTACCTAGACCAGCCAGAGAAGATAAGTTCATCAAAGAGAGAGATAGCTGGAAAAATCCATAAATGTCAGTTTAACCTTACAGAGAAGATAACTCCAAAAATGTTGCCAAAGATTGATGGAAATCATATGAGAAATGCACATTTGATAGTTCCAAACAAGTTCATCGATCTGGATTGAACGGATAATGGAAGATCTTGCCAAAGAATTAGAAATTTCTCGCCAGAGATGTTACCAGTATCAATGATGTCATACAGTTAGCTTTTTCTGGTGATTCCACTGGTGGATCATGCCAAAAAGATGGGGCTTTCGTAGATCAGCACATTTTGAACAAGATTAATGATTTAGATCTTTGAAAGCATAGACCAAATTTGATGGCTAATTGATTCTAGGGTTCTTGGGTGAAAACCCTAGTCAAATGGGGACGACGCATCTATGGATGCACCTGACATCCTCGTTGGGTCTGTGATGTTGGGTGCATCGAAGGACGCACCTCCAATGAAGAGAGAGGAGAGAGAAAGAGAGGGAATTTGGGGGAAGAGGAGGGGGCGGAGCTAAAAATTGAAGCCAAGCTAGGGGACTTCATGTAGGAATTTGTGGGAATTTTTTTGACCTATTTATAGGCAAGTTTTTTAATTTTTTATTAATTTTTTATTTTAATGTAAATTCTACTTTAGATTATTTTAATGGTGAGTGGAGCTTCCACTACCACCTCTTCCTCCACTACCAGTTGATAGTGGTCTATGACATCATTGCTGACCTTAGCTCTTTACATAACTTTGTGGGCCCCGCAATAAAGTAAAATGACCATTTTCCCCTTTTAATTACAAAACTGGAGAAAATAGAGATTTTCCATTCGAACTCGGAATTTAGCGTACTTATAGTCATTTGACTCGATTTTTTTAGTACATTTCAAATATTCATGTCTTAAATCTTGATTCCATTTCTATAAAAGTGGATTTTCTTAGAACTTCAATTTCCAGTCCTGTTTTCAGAATTTCAATTTCTAACTTTTAATACTTCAAATATATTTGTGATGACTAGGGTTTTCACATGCATTTTTAAATTCAAAACTAATTCCTAATGTACGATATCCCTATTTGAAATTTTTTTTATAAAAGCAATGCAGTGTAGCAGAAGAATATTTTTATTTTAAATTCATTTTGAAAATCCTGAGTGTCATTTGCTTCTAAGAAAAACAAACTAACTTTTAAAATGAAGAAAAAAATTTATGTATCCCAGATCTATCCAGTCATAACTCACAGTCCAACTGTAATAATTAACTATAAATGTCCGAAGGATAAGTTATATACTTACATTCATACTTGTCTTTATCTTCACTCACTTGATCATAGCACTAAGAATTCCTAATGCTTCTCCTAATCATGTTGGAGCTAATCTGTAAAAGTAATATATTTGGTTGAGTATTCAACATACTCAGTAGGTTATCTAATACTACTAATTTGAAAACATAGCATGCAACATGCATAATTTCAACAGGGGTTTTTCAATAAATAAAATCATGTAATTTATGCAAACATGGGTATTCATGCGTAAATCATCCTGCTCATTTGTATATTTCCAAATAATGGAATTTTCCATCAAAATCCATCAATCAACAATATAAAACATTACAAAAATATTAAAATAGTGATCGATCAAATTAGATACTAGAATCTCAACACAACGACAGATATCATACACGTTGGTTTCTCGCAAACACATCAAGCGATTAGTCACAAGTACTCGTCTAAGACCATCTCAATACATCATGTATGGGGACACCAAAAACTAAAATCATAGGGCCCACTATGCTCATGACCAGATCTATCTAAAATCGTGTGTCTCTAATATCCAGAGACTAGCCTCCACAGTTGATTGTGGATGCATCCTTAAAAAGGGTGCCATGAACACCTCCAATAGTCGTCCCATCACTACAGTAGTCGAGGAAAGAGACAACTGCCATTTTGGGCAATGATACCTACCACCTTTGGTGGTTAGAGCCCGAGAGGCCAACCCCATACACAATAACCTCTTAGCATAATGCCCAACAAGCTCATTATCCACAAAAAATATATATACATATAATCCAAATCTCAATCATCATAGATTATGCAATTTATGCAACTTATTTTCGAAACTTGCAAGCAATGCATATATAAAACTGTCCATTGAAGATGTTAGCAATAATAATCAAGATCATGAATCATGAGAATAATCCACATAAAAATATCATATCTCAATATCATTTCCAAAAGCATACTAAACAAGAAAATAAATTCAAGTAAATCATTTAGATTTCGGAATGCAATTTGAAAACTTAGTAGCATCATACTACGTACCTCAAGGATGTCACTTAATTTGCATTTTCCTTTTATTCAAATCCTGGATCTCCTTCAATGTCTTCATGGGGTCTTGAATATAATTTAATGATAAGAATTCAAGTATTATTTCTCAATCTTTATTGATCATCAGTCAAATTTATAAATCAATGGTCTAAGTCATCTATCTATACTATGATCCTATCCATCAACTGTCAAACATGTGATCAAGGATGGATTTCCTTAATTCAAGGTCAATCTGGGTGTCTAAATCTTCTAAATTATCCAATGGATCATTTCTTAGGGTCAGATCATCTTTGATCTTACATATCTATTCAAACATATCTATTCAATTCCTAGGGCTTTTAAGCCATGAGTAGATAAAATCGTTCTCTGGTCCTAAATTTTATTGCATAATTAGGTCTACATCATCAAGACAAATCTAATGGACATTTTTTTATCATAAATCAAACTTATATAGCTCTCAAAATTAGAGATTTTGTGTTTTAGGTCTGTTTAATAGTCCAGATTGAATTTTTGGATACAAAACACAAAAAGACAAGGTCACCAGTGATGACTGCCCTTCACCGAAGAAGGTGACCGGAGTGATAGTTGCTGATGATGTATTTTATGTTGGATCAACTCCTAATCAAATGGGTTTGTAGATCAGGCTCTTACCTTCATTCCCATCAAGTTTAGTACCAATCCGTATTCATTTGATGTTAAAAAATGTGGATTTTCCCGTTGGACTATCGGTGGAATACTCTTTGTCGCTTGATCAGAATCTTTGTCTGATCACCGATAAAATCTAGTCTAATTAAGAAGTAGATAGATGGGTTTTGATCATCTTCTCACAAGGAATCCAGTAGTGGTGTTTGATCTTCGATCCACCTCTGCTCAGACAACTATCATAGGGGCCAAACAATAACCATAATTATAGTAGCCAAAAAAGATGGAGAATAGGTGGCTAGAGGGAGATGGCTCTAAGGTGCGATGAGGAAGAGGAGAGGGGGATTTATACTGTGGTGCACCACCCTTTTTTACGGTGCTACCACCATAAATAGTGATTGGAAGTGAGCAGCGCCCACCATCGTCTCCGACGCCGACGTGGTGCTGACGGAGTGATGATGCAACGCTGATGTAAATGGTGACATGGGAATAGAAGGGGTGTTGTTAACAAAATGACTACTTGCATTTTAGCTTTCTTCTTCTTTTTTCTTTTTTAATTACCAAAATATCCTTCATCTTCCAATGCTAGTAGCTTTTTCATCAGAACTCCTTTTTCAGCGTTCTTTGTGTCATTGAATTCTATTTTTTAGTAGAATCTGATTATAAGAATATTTATAATAAATTATCACTTAAAAATTGTAGAATTAATAAAACATTTATGCACCTGTCTAATCCAAATATTTTCTAAAATAAATAAGATATAACAATTCTTTTGATTACAAATACTATGATTGATTGTAATTGAAAGAGGGGTACTCTAGGACTTAAAATTTTGAGTCATTACATGAGCGGTCAGGTATTGAGCTCCCAAGATGGTAAACCCTAAGGGAAAGAGTTGCTTGGTCTTTTGGGATCACAGTGAGGCTACCCAAAATGGTAAATCCTAAGCAATAAGCTATCAGACATTATTTCTCCTAAGATGGTAAATCCTGAGGGAAAGGGCTACCTGATTCATTTCGACTATGATGAAGTCACTCAAGATGGTAAATCTCAAGGGAACTGACATTGGAACCACCCAAGATAGTAAACCCTGAGGGAAAAGGCTACTTGGTTCCTTGGAATTATGGTAGAGCCACCAAGGATGGTAAATTGTAAGGGTCTGATTGTTTATTTATGATATTCATAATGGGCTACCTAAGATAGTAAACCTTGAGGGAGAAGACTACTTGATCAGTATGATTATTTATTTATGATATTCGTAGGGGCTACCCAAGATGGTAATCCTTAAGGGAGAAGACTACTTGATCAATATGATGATGTTATACTTGCTTATCATGACTAAGGCAATACTTAAATGAAATGCATTCCTGTATGGTTGTATTTGACTGGTTTTTCTAGTGCTTTATAGTTTGAATTGTGGAATAAGCTATATTCCTGGTTATTTGTTGATGCATTACGCTTCATAATGCACATTAATGATTCTGTAGTGATACTTATGAAATCATTTATGAGATGAATGGCATCAAATGCGTTAAATGCATAAGTCTAGCTTTGTCGTCACTTCCACTAAGTTTAATTACATTATACCACAACGTTGAGGATTGGGTTCATGATAGCTACAACACAACTGGACTTGATTTTTTTTTGGATCCTTTGGGGACTCCACCCCTTATATCCCTAGTGAAAAACTCTACAAAGTGAAATATATGCCGTTGGATCATCTTCTCACTTTCTATAAAAGAGTAAAACCCTAATTAAATCCTAGAAAATTATTATAATTCACATGCTTACTTTGCATTAGCCTCTTAACTTGCAAAATATCAAAATTTAGAATTATTAGGTCAGAAAGGCATGTTTTATGAATTTTGAAAAAAAACCTAGACCTTTATACTCTAATTTATAATAGAAGGACTACTAATTGGGTGCTTTTTATATAAAATTGAATACTAATTATTAGGCTAAGAATGGCTAAGTTTTTCTATGTATTACTATAGTGCTGTGTGCATGATTCTTGCTTGCTATCTTGATGAATGTTAGTATGTTCATCCATGTGGTCATATGCTCATGTAGTAGACCTAGGAGTTTCACAAAGAAAGGAGTTAATCTTAATAAGATAATAGACATAAGTAAATAAGTAAATATACCATTAAAGAAATTCCTTCTTATGCCAAGTTTCTTGAAGATCTTTGCACATAGAAGTGTAAGCTTAATCTATAGAAGAAAACATTCCTTGTCGATCAAGTGAGATCGGTTACTCAACTCAACATCCCACCTATATTTAGGGATCTAGGGTGTCTGACTATATCTTGTGTCACTGAGGACCAAACAATTGATAGGGTATACTAGAACTAGGGGCAAGTGTTAACATATTATCATATTCTATCTATGAGCAATTAGGGTTTGGAGAGTAGAAACTGTGATGACCCGGGTTTTCTCATGCATTTTTAAATGCAATATCTAATTCCTAAGGCGGGATGCATCCCTATTTGAAAACCATTTTATAAAAACCATGCAATGCAGCGAAAAATCTTTTGTTTTAAACACATTTTGAAAACCTCGAGTGTCATTTGCTTTCACAACAATCAAAGTAGTTTTTTTTTAAAAACTTCAAAAATCATAAATGTTTTTCTAGGTCTATCCAGTCACAGCTCACACCCCAACTGTAATTAAATACAAATACATGTCCAAAGGGTAGAGTGTTTACTTACATGTATGATTGTCTCATTTTGATTTACTTACTCGTAGCACTAACATAGGTGTCCTCTACTCGTGGATGGAACTATCCTGAAAAATGTTAAGGATAGGGTGAGTATATACTATACTCAGTAGGAGTCTATCACTACTAGTTTTACAATGCATGCTATGTTTAAAATCATATGCTCTTTAAAACATGTGCATGTTCGAACAATCATGTTTAATATCAATATTAAAAACCATTGTTGAATTGGAATACTGACGACTTAAAGAATCACATAATCCAAATCGAAAGTATCATATATATCATAAACATAATGATATGCATAAGATGCTCAACTGAATCCATCTCATGGATATATGGTATGGTATGGTTGACCAACCTCATGTCATGTCATATGCAATGCAAGTAAATCCACAAAAACATAGGGCCCAACTATGCCCACGACCTCGCCACCGTGTGGTCCCCGGGTACCTGAGGACACTCAGTCATTGCCTCCATGGGGCATATGACACATCTTTGTCGTAAATCATGCAATTTATGAAATCGGTTGCAAAACGTGCATGCAATGTATAAAATCTGCTCATGCTAGTATCGCATTCAAAGTCATAACCCTGCCTAGAAGCCTGCCAGCCTAGAAGCCTGTCAGTTCTCTCTGGCTCGCCCTCATTGGCCCGCCCTCGTCAGCCCGCCCTCATCGGTCAAGGCTACACTTATCATGCAATCTATGCATGTAGCACATGTCTTGGCAATATATGCTCAATGTATTTTTCAAAACCTGTCCTCTTTGGGTCCCTCACAACTGCCTACCCAGCTTCTTTTGGGCACTCCAGCATCTTTTGGTAACCCTCAAGGACATGCAATTTTTCAAGAACTCAATGCTCACAAATCATGCAATATATGCAATTGGTTGCAAAACATATCTATGCATACTGTATTTGTCATATGCATGCTGAATTCGTTTATAAGATTAAGTCATGCTGAATTTCTTTATAAGATTAAGTTATGCTAAACAAGTCATATAACTTAAACTTAACACATGCGTTCTCAAAACAATCATAGGTTCTTTTTAAAAGTCTAGTAGCGATAGAGCACCTACCTCAAAGTCTCCTGGAGTCGCGTCCTTTATCACTCAACCCGTCCCTGGGTCTCATTTATAAACTCCTGGGTATGAATGAATACAAGGAGTCCTTATCAATTTTATTTTATTTAGACATTAGATCGCTAGATCTGCCTTTTAGGGTCCATGGTCCTTGCCTAATTCTTTGTCAGGCTAGATCCTATCATATGGATCTACTATTTGGATCTACTATTCAATAGTTAAACTCTGTAAATTGTCCTCTGATCCTAACTTTAAAGTCTCATTAGGTCCGCGTGTCCTAGTTCCCAGGACACCCGTGTATCTTGGTTGAACCGCGACCGCCTCACGCGCGTGCGTGCTCAAAGGCCGTGCCAGGGACCGCGTTTTGCACGCGCACATGCATGCTCAAGCGGCGCGCTATGACTTGCATCCTGGATGGCATCGCACGGACGCACCTTTGGTGTAGCATTGCGTCTCAGCTTCCAGGGTACCCCATGCATCCTGGTCAAGCCAGGACCCGTGCCCCATGTCGCGCGCACACCCGAAGGCCGCACCAGGGATAGTGTTCCCACGCGCACATGCATGCCCAAGCGACACCTTATGACGCGCATCCTAGATGGCATCGCACGAAAACACCTTTGGTGTAGCATGGCGTGTCTCAGCTCCTAGGGCACCCCGTGCATCCTGGTCGAGCCAGGACTTGTGCCCCACGTTGCGCACACACCCGAAGGCCACACCTGGGACAGTGTACGCACTGTCGTATGCCCGGAACCCATCCCAGGGACCCTGTCCCAGGCGTACGTGGAGCATGGTGTCCCTGGATGCCTTGTTCGTGCAGAGTCGTTGGGACCGGCTAGGTAGTTTTTTGGCCAGGGAATCTGGCTGGAAACTAGCTAAAAATCGCTTGGATCTAGCCTGAAAGGTGGAAGAACCCAAGAGAGAGGGAAGAACAGGCTTACCTGGGTAGCTTGGAGCAACTATTGCCGGTGTTAGAACCTTCGTTCTGGTTCTGAAACCCTTTGTCGCCAGAAAACTCGATGAAGGTAAAATCCCAATGTCGTGCAAGGCCAGAACAAGAGAAGAGAGGGGAATGGGGAGACGGCAATGGCCGGCCTGACTCGGCCTGGCCGTTGTCGGAAACCCCAATCCTAAATGATCGAAAAATCACGTTTTTGGAGAGGGGGAGATGGGGCTTTTTATAGCCCAACTATGGTGGTGCTGCCAATGGCAATGCCGCCATTGGCGGTGGCAAAAACCTCTGGAAACGGGGTTTCTAGAGAAGTCTAGAGGAGGAAGACAACAGGGGGTGCCGTTATCAAAACGCCCCCCTACGTTTTTCGTTCTTTTTCGTTTTTCTTTTTAAATTATAGAACTGCCCCTAATCTTTAAACGACCGTAACTTCTTCATACGAACTCCGTTTTTGGTGTTCTTTGAGGCGTTGGATTCCATTTTTCGAGTAGAATATAATGGTACCAAGTTTCCCTAAAAAATTCCTTCATTTACTATTTTAAATAAGGTAAAACATTCAACATAGTTCATTTCTTATAGAATGTCCAAAATAGCATAAATTGCTCAAGCGTTACAGAAACCGACTAACACTACATTTTGTAGGTCAAGTAATTAAAATGCCTCATGGTGTAACTAAGGATGTATTGTTACAAATAGACAAAATTTTCTTTTTAGTAGACTTTATTGTCCTTGATACCCAACCTATATCAAACCCCATTACTTTGATTCCTATCATTTTGGGATGAAGAGTTTTTTCTTTTTTTTTACCACACTAATGTTATAATAAACTATAGGAATGGTCTTATGAAGTTGTCCTTTAGTAATATGAAAATTAAGTTAAATGTTTTTAATGCCTAACAGTATTTACATTCTAATGATTCATTTGTGGTGAACATAATTGAGAGTCTAATGCATAACACACTCTTATTATCCTCTAATTTTGATCCTCTTGAGGCTCGTCAATTCATTTTGGCTTATATTATGGCATAGATAAATGGAAAGCCCAAGGGAACCTCTTCCACTTCCTTAGCTACACCTATTCCATCTATTAAAAAAAACTACCCACTTTAAACTTAAAGACTTTACTTAAAAGTTTAAAATATACATTTTTAGGTCCCTCTAATACCTTGCTTGTTGTAATTGCATCATACCTTAATAATGAACAAGAAGGTAAGCTACTTGATGTTCTTCAATAATATAACACGGCTTTAGAGTGGACAATAGGAGATATAAAGGGTATAAGCCCCATCATTTTCATGCAATGTATCCATCTTGAGGAGAATGGAAAATTTCTTGGGAGATGCATTGATAGCTTAATCCTAAGATGAAGAAAGTCATGATACCTAAGGTGTTAAAGTTATTAAATGTAAGCATCATTTATTCCATTTTTTATAACAATTGGGTTAGTTCAAGTTGTACCCAAGAAGTCTGGAGTCATAATATGTGACAACCTAGGTTTCTATAATACTTTTTAAATTATTTTTGAAATGTGGGGCCCTAAGTTTGAAAATAATTTAGAAAACAAATAGAAAAAATGTTTTCAATGAAATTCATTTTAAAACCCTCGAGTGTCAAACATCAACTCACTATTTAATTGTTCAGGATTTAGTTTGATATTTAAATTTTGAAAACTTAATAAAATTTTCAACTTTCAAGTAAACCTTTTAAAAACAAATTTACTTCTTTAGGATCCATCAAGTCAATAGCTATAGTCCCTACATCATTATAAATCATAGTCCAAATGCTACAAATGTACATATATAGTCCAAGTATGATTAAAACATACCCTCAACAAAAGATTTCTCTATCAACTACTCGCCTAATCCTTCTCCAGTCCTCTCTATCTCTCAACATCTGAGGCATTGCAAAATTAGTGCAATGCCTCAACAAGCTATGCTTGGTAGGGGAATAAGATGAATATGAAAAGTAAAAATGAAATGTTTCTTTTCACAATTTAATAATCATTTCAATTCAACAAAATAATTTGCATGATTAAATTTAAGATAATCTCAAACTTTGAATATCAAATTTTGAAGCACTTCAATTAAATATCATGACTAAAATTAACAATGCAATATCTTATTCAAATTGCAATCACAATCTTGAGTAAACTTCCTGAATGTGTAAACAAAAAAACATAAATAGATCCAATGATGCAATGCCATGTATGAATAGAATATCGATTAAAATGTTTGAATAGCAACAGGAGTTAAACTCATAAAATAATAATATATAATCATAACCATCTAACCACTACTGGTCCATATATACCTAACCACTACTGGGTCCACATAAAGTCAACACCAGGTATACATAATGGTGATGAGCTCATACCAGGCATATCATCATGTCACATCACAATGCATATCATTATGGCACATAGTCTGCACCATAGTGAAAAATATGCACAGGACTCCAATGTTAAAGTAATAACCAACTTCTGGGTCTACCAACTGTCGCTCCCCACTTACCCCAGAATGCAAGACTAAGTGTCCATCATGCATGGGGGGCAATCAGATGCGTAGTTGTGAACTACCCGTGATACTTTTTCTTATGAGATTTCCCATCTTGGGGAGCATTCCTATCATCTCATAAAGTCAAAGAATGAGTGGCCAACCCTACATCCCTCCCAGCACAGCCTCCCCAGGCATTTACCTGTAAAAACGAAAATCCACCAGGCCTCCATGCCCATATGTAAGATAATAATAATAACATTCCACATACCATCTCATATCAAATCCATAGAAATACCATATTGTATGCAGGGTTAATACCTCATACCAAATCAAGCCCATTTGGCTTTCAAGTCAAACCAAATGGTGATAAAGCATGCCATGCATTATTAAATCATGCTTTTTAAATGAATGACATGCATTTCAGATCCATGGAATCATAATATAATAATTTTTCCTATATAACACTATAGCCTTTTTATTTCATAAAACATGCCATAATCAATGCAAATATCATGTCGAATAATAATCACATTTTATAAACAATTTATGCAATTCAAATCTCATGGAGTTATTAAAATCACATCATGATATGTTAATAGATCATGCAAATTTTGAAAATACGCATCTTAAATTCCACTTACTTCAAATACGGTTATCCCATTCTGCAAAACACTCAATGGCCTCAATGTCATATCAATTGGCCTATTTATCAAGTCATACGAGCATATAATGTCATTCTCCCATCACAAATCCTCATTTATAACTCATTTAGTCTTTGATCATCTTTAAACATGATGATATTGTCTTTACATATATCTGATCATAGATATATATTTTTATTTTTGTAACATCCTCAAATCCTAGCCGTTGATTAAAGATCAATGGTCCAAGTCATCCACATGTTCTAAATTAACATTGATCTCAGTCTGTAATACAGTCTATTTCATATTTCAATATTTGATGTATTGATCCAATGGTTATATCAAATTTTGATCAATTAGATCAATAAGTCCAGATCATCTCAATGCTCAATTTCCAAAGCTGAGGCAATTAGAATATACACAGGGGCTTTTAAAGTTGGTAAAAAGTGATAACAGAAGTCACTTACAAAGCAACTTCTCCTGAGGTGACTTGAAGAGTCATTTAAAAAATGAATGTAAAAGTCACAAACTTTTAAATTCGTTTTTTGTAAACAACTTCAAAAGTCATATACTTTTGAAGTCGCTTATATAAAAATGACTTCTGAAGTCAACAACTTTAGAAATCGATTTTTTGTAAGCCACTTCAAAAACAACCAAATTTTAATTGACTTTTGAAGTTGCTTAGAAAAAAAATGACTTATAATGTTGATGACTTTAGAATTTGTTTTCAAATAACCGACTTCAAAAGAATTTCACTTGAATGAACTTTTGAAGTCGCTTGTAATAAAACAAATTCAAAAGTTTGTGATTTTAGAAGTTGTTTTCATATAAGCGACTTTGAAAGTAAAAACATTTTAAACAATATATCATGACTTTTAAAGTCATTTTTGACAAAACAACTTTAAAATTCTAATCTTTTAATTCGTTTTGTAGAAAATGACTTTAAAAGTTTTTTTCTTTCAAATTTGTTTGTTTGCTCCACCTCCTATATACAATGAATAAACAACACATGATATTCAATCAATGTTTATAAACATTAAAAACCTCTTCACAAACAATGTTCATCCACTTCTTAATACACAATACCATGTATACATTAAAATACTTCAATCTCCACAAACATGAAAAACCAATAACCACTACATTGCATCCACATCTTAAATTTTTTATACATTACCACATGTGTATACATTGAATAACAAACATTCTATACATCTAATACTTCAAACAATCTCTATAAACATGAAAAACCAAACATCATATACACCTAATAACTTCAATCTCCATTCACATTCCAAATCACCATCCACTACAATGCATTGACATCTTTCTTGATACACTGCCACCTGTGTATACATTGAATAACAAACTTTCTATACACGTGACACAAACAATCTTTATAAACATGAAAAACCAAACATATAATACAACATGCATCCACTTCTTTCTTAATACCTTGAATTGTTCTTAAAATATAACACTTAATACATCCATAGTGGCTACAAAACATCCATACTCATCATTATCCATCCACATCTATCTTGAAAACAATTTATATACAAAACTACAACATATGCATTGTTTATGACATCCACATTCACTTCATTTGTAAATCCATCCACATTCTAAGTAACCCCCTCATTCTTCATATTGTAAAAGTTATATAATTCAACCGCCACATATTCACTTCATGTTCAAACTCCAAATTCACTTCATCCATACTCATTTATTCCCACACTTAAAATTTCCACTCATTCATTGCTTAAACTGCAAATATATATATATATTTTTCAAAAAAAAATCTGAAGGGACACAAACAATTAAATGAAAAAAATAATTTATTATGTATTTCAAGTTCATGTAATTACTCCAAGTAATCTAATTGAAACTCATTACATACTCAGCCTATTCATTTCGTATTTCATTGAGATTTACTCTAGAGTAACTCTTCTTGTTTGCCCACTCCGAAAGCACAACAGCTTGAAATACAACATATTTAATTAAGCTAAAACATTTTAGCTGGATCTATAAAGCTATACAAAAATATAAGATTATGCAAAATAAAAAGTGTTCTACCTTTTTTAAATGGGAGACAGGAGTACAATCAAATATGAGGGTCCTCATGTACCTCAATACATAATACCCACACTCCCAATCAAACTATTGTTTAGGGCATTGTGCAACATGGACAACAACAAAAACTCATAAATATCATTTGTAATAATATAGGTTTAATTAGTGATAACTTAGAGTAATTAACTGTTTCATATGCCTTGACATTCTTCCATGTCAGTTTTGGCGGTTGTAAAGTCTCGATCGCTATAGCCCATTCCCACTAGGTCCTACAAATTTAAATTTCAAATGCATTATAGATGAATAAAAAATTACTTATCTACACATAACACATGAAAAAAAAAATGCTTACTTATTTATAATATTTGTGAGGTCGGGGTGGATGTGCACTCCACAACAATAAAAAAAGAAAGCATGACCACCATGCATATCCAATGAGACCTACATAGACAATCATATGGATTGTAATGAAAATTGACAATCCCTAAGTAAAGAATAATTTGGAAGAAAATAAGAAAATTAAAAAATACCCGCTATTGTAGAGAATCATTAAGTTTGTCCCCGACAGCAGCTAAAGAAGCCTAGCAAAATATCATGAATACGCCTCTCGATCGGCCATTGCTCTGTCGCTTTAGAAATGATGCCAAGGACAAGGAATTGGTAAAGTGTACCCTCACCCTCAAAAAGGCCAGTAGCATCATTCAAGAAGCTGCATAAAAGAAATAATTATTACATATACCATTAAAATATAACATATAATTAAATACCAAATAATTTACAAGCAAGTATGTGCATATACCCCATGTAGGAGACAATGTGAAGGTGCTCGAGCTGATCCCATAAGCAAACTCATAATAGGTCCTCTCTCATAAGTGACACTTTAACAACGTCCTTGGCAACCACTCCGTGTTTGAGTTGTACTAGATTGATTGCCATATTGTCATTGATGAGATCTTAGATTAACCTAAGGGATCGAGGCATGTTAAGTGGGACTTTTACACGCTCCTAGGCCAACTCCTATAAAAGATGTAAAAAAGTTTAGCTAAATAATATAATATTAATCTATGAAGAGGACCTAATTTATGATGAAAGAAAAACAAAAGATATATACAAGTACTTATTCCATTGTTGCAGTAGCTAAAGGTGACACTGGAATGGCGGCCGATCTCGGTGCCTCATTTTGTTGCTGATTAACCATATAGAGTTATTAAACAATTAAGTGAGGTATTTAACTAAAACATATTAATGAGGAAGGTAATATAATAAAATACATACCATGGACTCTATGGGAATGACTGGTGTCTCCGACCATGGGACGTGATAGGCAACTGCATGCCCAATGGTTATAATATTTTCAATTTCTAATGGGAATGGTGGGCAAGCATTAGCATTCAAAGCCATGATAATGGACACCCACATAGTATGTGGTGGCATACTAATTCCATGCAAAATGTTTAATCCATGCTCATAGCATGAACTAACTACCATAATATTTTGATGGAAATGTAAGGCCAACAGGTATTGACCCACTTGCAAATCAAATATGCAATAGAGAGGTTGAGATCTATGTAGTTAAAAGCACGCCTAGGTGTAGACCACTTACCCGGTAACGTATACACCTCATTTTTTTTTCATTTTTCATCTTCCAACCCTAATTTCAATCTTCCAACCTATTGAGAAGGTGAAAATGACCATTCATCTTCAATCTTTCATAGATCTAAGCAAAAAAAGGTATGGATTTACAAATTTTAGCATTTGTATACAGTTTCTATAAAAAACATAAAAACCAGTATCGTTTTTTCAAATTTTTTGTTTTTTGTTAACTATTTTCCATAGATCTTGATGGGTTTTAGTTGTATATGTATAAGAAAACATTCCATTTGAGTTTAATACTTCTTTGCTCTAGATTTGAGTTTGTTTTTAAGTTTTTTACTGTTTTTCCCAAAAAATCAGCTACGAAAAAAAAAAGTCATCATTTTTTCGTAATTCTTCATTGAAACGTATTTCTATCCACATATATATAGCTTTCCCATGCTTGTGTCTTCATGTGTGATAATTTTTTCATCTTTTTTTTGTAATTTAGGGTTATTTTTTTATTTTTCTAAAAAAAAGATACGAAAATTAGGAAAAATTTGTTCTTTTTTATATTTATTAGTTAATACCTATTCTTATCCACATATATAGCTTACTCATGCTTGTATCTTCATGTATGATGTACTTTTCATGCTTTTTTGTTTTGTAGTGCCATTTTGTTCAATTTTTCCAAAAATAAAACTTACAACAATTAGAAAAAAATTGTTTTATTTATATTTATTAGTTAATACCTATTCTTATACACATATATAGCTTTCCCATGCTTGCTTCTCGGTGCGCCTCGCACCTTTACCTACATAGGTTGAGATAGAGCATTATTACAAAAGGGCAAAGAAAATTTATAGTTTTGTCGATGTATATACCTCCTAGGCAAGAATGTCCTTTTCGAGGGGAGGCGGATGTCCGTCATATATCTTCTTCAGATGGGGAATTGTAGCTCAAATGTGATGGAGGAATAATAGGGCACATATGCTGAGCAGTGAGTCGAGTAACAGTCATCAAACCTCCCTCACTCATCTGTCTAAATAAATCACCCTTTATTTTCTCAACGAGCTCATTATAGGCTTATTCATCATCTTGAACTCTAGGTATACATCCTCTGCCAAAGAATTTAGAAGGAACAACACCTCAACCCATGCCCCTAACTAGACTAAGGTGGTCTTGCTTATTGGCCATAACTCTATACAGGATGTCATCTTTGGTAGCAGTGCTTCTTAAAGTTCCTGTAGCATCTCTTTCTTGGGTAAGAATGTCCTGCAAAATTTAATTAGAAAGACATGGTCATTTCATCTAATTAATTGTAAAAAATTTATAGATAGGTGGAACCACTTATTATGCCAAAGCAATTTGTGAGAAGTTTTATCTGCAAACTTGTTGCCAGTACGGCCCACTGAATGTGCCATCTTCTAGAGAATGGAGTGATCAATGGGTTCCGTAGTCGTAGACTTTTTTTTCCATCAAGCAAAGGCACTATAGTTAGAGAACATGTATATAACTATAGTAGCATCGAATTGAATGGGATAAATTATCACAGATGTTTACTTCACACTCTTCTAAACAGGCATAGCCCCTTCGCTTGCACATTTTTACATGTGTTATCAAGTGCACTAACTGAATGTTACATGTAATTAAAAGAATGAAGCATCATTTTTACACATACCTTAAAACTTGGTGGAGGTGCGGTTCTGTATAAATACATTCCAAGCCTCCTAGTCAATGACGTTGGAGTAAATGGAAGGCACCATGTACAGCCTTGACGGATCATTGACATTTGGAGCTATATAATTACAAACATGGTAATTCTTCTATTTTCTCCATTGCTCACCTACCCCATGTAAAGCACGCATCTTCTTATCATCCAGCACGTCAGAGACAGACTACAAACAAACTGCAAATTGAACACATCAAATAACTATATTTGAAAAATAAGGAAGTTACAATGTGAATAATACATGTACTTAATGTTTACAAACCTTCACCATTTCCCATATTGAATCTTTTGTCAAGGATGACACATGCCTGCAATCCTCAAATGTGATAGGAAACATGCTTCATGCTGTAGAGCAGAGGAAACTACTACAAGCAGGGGCACTCTCACCAGTCTCTTGCCCTCTACTATTTTATTGGACAATTTCTTTAATTCCCTTCGACTTTCTCTTGATAACCTTTTCCATTGTTGTTCACCCTCTGCCCTTTCTTTTTGGCGTAGTGATCATGTTGGCCTCTTGTTCATTCTCTTCAATGTGGCCATAATCTTCATTTTGATGCTCTTCTCGTTCCATCATTACTACAAACAAACACTCAATGATATTAGAACAATAACATAAAAAAGGCTATGTAATGCATTTAAAGAAAACTAAACCTATGTCCCTGATAAACATAGTTTAAGTAAAAAAATAATTGAAGGAGACTCTATTTCCATCCATTCACGTAAATATACAATATCTAACATATGTGATAAACTAACCTTAAGGGAAATTGATAAAGGATGCATGAAAAGTATTTGCCTGCTTATTATAGATATTTGTAAAGGGGCTACAAATCCCATAGACCTTTCAATAGTATTTAACTCCACTGGTTCGAGTTCACATCTCTTAATAGGTGTAGTTATTCACAAGTAGTGATAAGTTTAACTTATGCTAGATGTTCATCTATATATGTACATGTGCACATTTCATGTACCAAATTCCATTCAATAAAGTTTATGATTCATGTAAGTCTCTCTTGGTTATTTGCATGCTTGAAGTTCACTAAAATTTTGGTTTTATGATCATGTTTCATGTCTTGGATCACATGCACGATGTCATTTCATGCCTTGTTTGATTTAAGTTTCATGAGTATCTTACTTTTGGAATTTTACCTTTCATGACTCATACATAATTTTGAGAAGTCCATACACTTTATTTACTTGATTTCATAAGAACCAATTTAGCTTTTTAGATAGTTTAGTTACTATTTTGGTTGGATCCCATGTTAGAAAACTTTTATTCCACACATTTCAGCCATTTTTGTACTATTTTGGAAAGATCAATCACTTGAATTTCATTTTTCTTCTTTTCTTCAACAAGTTTTTTAAGTGAATTTTTTCTACCATTTTTTATTTTCTAATACTCATTTTCATGAGATAAAAACTCTCTCTCTCTCTCTCTCTCTCTCTCTCTCTCTCTCTCTCTCTCTCTCTCTCTCTCTCTCTCTCTCTCTCTCTCTCTCTCTCTTTTAATAATGCTTTCTTAAAGTTTTTTCTTATAATCTTTGTTGGTAGCTTTCTTAAAGTTTTTCTTTTCACTGTTCTTTCTTCCCTTAATGAACTTCTTAAACTTCCTAGTAAGAAGTGCAATATCTTCAACACTTTTAGTCTCATCCTCTATAGTGGATCTAAGTATATTCCTTTCTTCTTCTTTTGCTTCTCTTCTTTTTTGAACTTATGAGCAATCTTATAGGTCATTAGTGACCTTATAAGCTCATCAAGTTTCAAATTCTTTAAATCTTTAACTTCTTTGATTGTTGACCCTTTGGTATCTCAAAATTTAAGCAAAGACCTATGAATCTTATTCACCAACTTAGCTAGTAAAAAACTTACCAAAAGATTTCAAACCACTACTAACATTGGTAAATATAGTAAGGATTTCAAAAATAGAATCATTACTTTTCATCATAAAACTATTCATAGTTGTGGATTGCCGCCGCCCCCTCCCCCAGTAGAACCCAGTTCCCCCCCACATACTGCTCTTTTCTCCTTTGGCCACTAGAATCTCCCTCTTCACCTCTCCTTCCTTGTTTCTCTTCTTTCTTCTCCCTTGATTTTTCTCTATGTTAGTCAGGCATGGCAGGAAGTCTATTTTGTGGTTTAAATAAGGGTGCATAAAGAAGTTGCTTATATATAAAACGACTTTAAAAGTATACACCTTTATTTTGTTAGTAATTCATATATAACAATTAATTAATTTTAAATGAATATATATATATTTGATTAACACTATAAGCTTCCAAAGTTTAAATGTGCCACAAAATAATCTAGAAACACTCCTATGTTAAGAACTAAAAATATGTGATAACCAAAGAATTATAAAAATTGTACTAATAAAAGAAAATTAAGCAAAATAAGATGATAAATTAATTATAAGGTGGGAATGTGGGCGTGTTATCTTAAATTTTCTTGTCCATTTCATGAGCCATATGCATGTGTGTGTAGCTATAATATATATATATATATATAGATAACTCATGACAAAAGAGCTAATTAAAATTATACATATGGAATTAGGGTTTAAGGTTAGGGTTCAAGTTCAGGATTCAAGGTTCAGGGTTCAGGGTTTGGGGTTATGGTTCAGGGCATAAGGTTAGGGTTCTATATACTTAATTTTAAATGAATATATATATATGTACATATTTGATTAACACTAAGCTTCCAAAGTTTACTTGCATAACAAAATATTATAGAGACACTCCTAAAGAAATAAAAATATGTGATAACCAAAGAAGTATAAAAATAGTAGTAATAAAAGACATTAAGCAAAAAAATATGAATAATTAATTATGATACTTGTTATATTTTTAAAGTCATTTTCAAAAAAATGACTTTAAAAGTCTTAACTTTTAAAGTTATTTTTTTTTAAAACGACTTTAAAATTTTTTTTTTTTTAAATTGTTCAAAATTTATACACCTTTTATGTTAGTCAACAATTAATACACAATGAAAAAAAAAAAAAAAAAAAAAAAAATTCAGTCAACATTGATTCTTGCATTCTTTGTATGCATATATATATATATAGCTCACTTATCAATCCATGCATATAACTCATGACAAAAGACCTAAATTTTATAAATATGGAATTGGGGTTCAGGGTAAGGGTTCAAGTTCATGATTCAAGGTTTAAGGTTTAGGGTTCATGAATCAGGGTTCAGGGTTCATGGATCAGGGTTCAAGGTTCAAGGTTCAGGGCACAGGGATCAAGGTTTAGGGCTCAAATTATGAAGTGGGAATGTGGGAGTGCTAGCTTAAATTTCCTTGTCCATTTCCTAACCTATGCTTGTTAGAGTGGTTCTTCTACAATTAATTACTTTCACCTACATGTTTACTTGATTTCTTCGTATTCTTTCCCCACAAGACATTAATATTTTCAACTTGCTCCAATAGCTAACATCCTATCAATGTCTTTGGAGGTGTCCTTATCTCTACACTCCCATTAAATTCTCCCTTCTTAAAATGATATGGATAGTCTCTGCACAACCATCTTCTGTGCCCAAGGAATGTCTTTTCCCTACCATGTTTAAGTCGTATAGCATATGTTTGATCACTACAGATAGGACAAGTAAAGTATCTCTTCACAGTGCATCCAACCAAATTATCGTATGAGGGAAGTCACTTATTGTTCACAACAATATAGCCTTTAGGGTGAATGACTTTTTCCTGTATGCATAGTATGCTTCAACGCCTACATCCATAATGTCTCAAGATCATTGATCAAGGGAGACAAGTACATCTCAATATCATTCCCTGGTTGCTTTGGACCCGATATCAACATAATTAGCATCATGAACTTCCTCTTCATATATAGAGACGGTGAAAGGTTGTAACAAACTAATATAACGGGCCAACAATTATACTTGCTACTCATAGAACCATGAGGTTTCTAGGTTCTTCACCTAAATTAGGCCACATGAAGTCTACGAGTTTCCATGCTGCACTATCTGCTAGATGGCATGAAAAGCTATCAACTGCTCTATCATTGGCATGCCATACTAATTTCTTCACAGTTTCTGTTATACAAAACATTCTTTTGAACCTTGAAATATGGGGGAAGTACCATAGAACCTTTGTAGGAATGCCTGTAACTGTCTCAATTGAATTCTTCTTTAACTTCCATCCTGGTTGTCCACAAGTTGGGCATGTAGTTTTATCCTTGTCATCCTTCCTATACAAGATGCAATCATTGCGACACACATGTATCTTCTCATACTTCAACCTTAGTGCAACCACGATTTTCTTTGCCTCCCTTGTGGACCTCACCAATTTATTATCCTTTGATAGCATCTTACCCCACTACTTTCAAGACTTCTGTAAAACCTTGATCTGAGAGACCAAATCTTAATTTCATTTTGTAAAGTTCTACCACTGTAGATAGCTTGGTATAATCTTTACACTCAGGGTACAACAGCTCATTGACTTCCTCTAATGTAGCATGAAATTTTTCAGGGTCGTCCTAGAAGTCATCATATGCATCTTGAAACATTGGTACAATTCTACTACTGTCTCTAACACTTCCTACAGTGTCTTGATCATATATTCCAGGCCTTGTCGAGGGCCTATGCAGAAGTTCTTCTCCATGCCAAATCCATAGATGATAGCTTTCATTGATTCCATTAAAGCACAAGTGTTCTCTCAACACGCCTACAATTACCTTTTCAAGTTTCCACATTTTTGAGTATGGACAACAAATGTGATTACGATCAACACTTGTCCTAAGTGCAAACTATATGAAATTTTCTGGACCCTCTTCATATTCTTTTGATGTCCTTGTTGCAAATATCCAAGCATATTTGTCCATAATCACAAGAAATCAAAGCAAATTTGTGTAGAGACTTGTAAGACATGAAAAGATTAGGTTAGGCGTTGCATCAAACATTATATATACATGAATTAGAAGTATTCAAAATAACTACATTTCGTGGAAATTTTCAATTAACAATAAAAAATAATAATAATAAAAAGCAAATTATGACAAACACCTTCATGAATAAAATCAACTTTCAAAAGGACAATTTCTAACCTACAACCTTGTAAAAATTCTTAAAACATGCATAATACATATGAGAAAAACATAAAGATACTTACCAATACTCAAAAATCAATATTGACCCCGAATTTGTGAACGTAATTCCAATTCACACAGGTAGGATTTGGTTTAGAGTAGGAAAATAGAAGTCTAGTTTAGTTTTTGTGCACAAATAATAAACATAGAGTGAAAAGGCACGGTAGAAGTCAACGAAATAATTCTTAAAAAAGAAGTACAATTGAAGTCATTTTGTACAAATGCCATTAATAATTTTAAAATTTTCACATGAAATATAAATTTATTTACCTTTTGTAAATTACAAATTTACATAAATACACAATGAAACTAATTTTACAACATAATCATATGTATATATATAAACAAACATATCAACAAGGAAATCAAATAACTTTTTTATTACATCCAATGTTACATACATATCAAATGTTACATATTATTAGATCTTGTCAAGCTAAGATCAAATAGTGAATCTACTCTTTTTCACCAAAATTTGGCCTAATATTTAGCGGACACCACTCTTTTTCATCAAAATTGGCCAAAAGTTGATGTTATAACCACCACTCTTCATCAAACCCTAATTTTGGGTGAGAACCACAAATTGTATTGTTCTCCCTTTCTTCAATAGTGAGGCTTGAGAGAGACGTAGTTGTCATTTTCAATAAAATCATACGATTTTGCAAAATCAAGATGATCAAACAGATTCTTTAACCCATGATATGTAGTGCAAAAACGCACATGTTCTACAAAATAAAAACACAAAAAAAAAATAGTAACAAGAAAAGAAATATTCATGTGATTTAAAAGAAGTTGTGGTTTACTTCCAGTTTTTTCTATGACACAAATAGTCAAAATATAAAAATGGAAAGTAAGAAGGGAAAAAGAGAGAAGCATAAGGCCCAA
The DNA here is from genome assembly GCA_035236585.1 of Warburgia ugandensis. Classification (NCBI taxonomy): domain Eukaryota; kingdom Viridiplantae; phylum Streptophyta; class Magnoliopsida; order Canellales; family Canellaceae; genus Warburgia; species Warburgia ugandensis. Next base: position 81,260,126 of record CP141126.1, on the reverse strand, counting down.
ATAAGAAGCCATCATGCCAAAACCGTGAGAAGAAGAAGATAAAGGAAAAACATACTTTGACAGCTATTTATAAATCATCAAAGACTATAAAAGTTGTTTAGTGTTAAACGACTATGAAAATATCTAACTTTTGAAGTCGCTTAGCACTAAACAACTTTAAAAGTCCATTCCTGCTAAATAAAATATTCGCGCCAAATTTATCACGATAATTTTCAAGTCGCTTCCTTAAAATGACTTCAAAAGTTATCCATTTTTAAAGTCATGTTTATGAAAAAGACTTCAAAAGTTGATAACTTTTAAAGTCGTTTTCATAAAAATGACTTTAAAATTTCTTCTTTTAAAAAATTCCCATCTCATGCTAGTTTTTTAAAGTCACTTACGCTTGAATGACTTCATAATTATATATATATATATTTAAATTCGTTTATTTTCAAACAACTTCTAAAATATTTATAAAGTCAGCAGTTGTATAAGAGACTTCTTTATGCGGACTTTAAAACCCTCCTATGTAGTAGTGACAATCACATCATTAGATTTAGTCTAATTAATAGTTTAAATAACATAATTGCTTGTCCTAAACTTTTTATCCATCACTAATCATAGATTTGTTTCTTTAACTCTAATCTGATCATTAGATCATGGCCACTAATTAAAGATTAAGGTTTAGATTGCCTTATTTTCCTTTATTTTCACTAATTGGTGTATTCCAAAGTCCTCATATTTCGAAGGTTGATCCATCAATTTGATGGTTGGATATGATCTTGATCAATCGAATTGATGCTTTTTCAACTATCCTAGGGACCAAATCTACTAATCTTGGTGTTAGTAGGCCAATCTGGCAGTTAGATTAGTTTGATTTTTCCTTTTAGAGCCAGATTAGGCTTAGTCCTATTTATTTTTAATGTTTTATATGATTAATTGTATATCTAAAATTTTACCATTTTAGTTTATTTGGATGATCTAATTATTAATTAGTATATATGTTATGTTCGATCATCCTATTATTCTAATTTTAAAGTATAATTACCTCCAATTTGGTAGACGTAAGCAATTCAAAGTTTATGGCCTAAAATTATTGTTCAAGATTTACTTAGATTCTAAATTTTATTATTTTAACAAGTCTGTCTCATTAAAAAAATTCTAATGGATGTTTCTTATCTAAAATTGTGTTTATATAGCTTCTAGAATTTGACTTTTTGTATTCTATATCAACTTAAACAATCTAGACTAATTTTGTTTATTTTTATTAAATAATTAATAATAATAAAAGATGTCAATAGGATACACTATATCCATGATGCACCTCTAGGACAGATAGGTACATGGTAACCAGGACATAGTGTGCGTGTCCGGGTCACCAGGACATGCCTACATCCTACACGTTCTGTCAATGGTGCACATGCCCTCTCACATAAGAGCATGCTAGGTGCTTGCATTCTTGTTGTACATCTCTTGGTCACATATCCAATGAAAATTTTTTAGATGATGTGGTCTTAGCCTTTTGTTCATTTTATGTTGAGATCTCTAATCTAGACTACCAATCTTTTGTCTATAACTTTGGCTTCTAAGTTTTGAGGTCTCATGAATCCATCAAATGGCTCGGCTCTTCCATCTGAGCTGTCCATGACATAATTCTAGTGGCATTAGTATAATCTATTTACCAACATATTACTAGTCGAAAGATGTAATGACCCCAATCTTTGTAATATCAAAATCCCATGAAAAATTCAGTTTTGAAGATAAGGGAATTTTGGTCATTTCACTAGTCGCCTTGACTGAACCCAAAAACTTGGTCCTAAAAATGATACCATTAGATGCATCTCGGAAAAAGGAATCCAACAAGACCAAAATCACCCAAAACGGAGTTAAAATGAGCAAGTTATGGCCCTTTGAAGTTAAGGGGCAAAAATGTAATTTTATTAAAAAACGAATTTACCTTGCAAAAACACAGGGGCCCGTTTTGATACAGGCACCCTTCATCTTCAACCTCTAGAGGGTTCTAGAACGGCGGTGATTGGAGGAGAAATCACTGCCATTCTGGAGGTTTTTCCACCGCCATTCAAAGGCGATGAGAGCCCCCTCCAAAACCCTCTCATAGCTCTATAAATAGAGCTCTTGGGCACCTCTAATGCAGCCCAAAATGTTGAAGAAAACCCGTTGAGGAGCAATGACCTAGAGGGAAAAACACAGAGAAAAACCCAGCAACGAGCCAGGTATGCACAAGATCCCTCAAAACCCGTCTTCACAGTAGTCCTAGGATCAATTTCCCTAGGTTTTTGCATGAAAAACCATGCAAAATGGAGTCCGGGAGACTCACCAAGGACCCAAGGACGTTCCCTGGGCCCCCCGGTTCCCCAGACGACGAAAACATTCCAGTTGGAATGTGACGCATCGAACGCGTCTGAAGAAAACCAACGGGCGCGTCCGGGGACACGCCCGCAAAAGGGAAAACGGGCGAAAAAGTTCAGCGCGTCTGCAGACGCGCCCGCTAAGGCTCACGCTGTAGACTTGCAGCACGCTAGTGACACCGAGTTTTCTCGTTTCTTAAGGAAGCCGGTGCGCATGCCGCTGGTGTGCAGCACACTAGCATTCCGTATTTTTATCCTTAAAGGCTTATGTACGTGCGACACTAAAACACTTATAACTTGAGATCTATAGCTCCGATTGAGGCGCCGTAAAAGGTGTTGTGTCCGTGTCGATGACGCGGACACACCCAAACTATAAAATCCTTGATCAAGGCCCAATCAAAGGTGAGCATGAACCTTAGAATAGGATGGTGGCGCGTGTTGGAAAACTAATAATACCAAGGCCCAATTAGGACCTTAGGACTCCCATAAGCATAGGGATGGACCCCTAATTCCTAAAGTAATAAGACCAACTACTCTAAAACCCATAAAAGATGGGCCAAACTAACCTTGAGTCCGCAAACCATGTCAGGAGCGTACGAGGACAAAGGGGTTAGCGCTACCTAGTCAGGTAGGTGCTCTATCACTACTAGATTCTTTTAAAAGAACTATGATTGTTTTGCAAATACATGATTTAAGCATATGACTTGTTTAGCATGCATGTGACAAATGCTTTATGCATAGACATGTTTTGTATATACATTATGCATAGAAATGTTTTGCAAACTATTGCATACATTGCATGATCTATGAGCATTAAGTTCTTGCAAAGATTGCATGTCCTTGAGGGTTGCCAAAAGACGCTGGAGTGTCAAGGGCCAGGCAGTTGTGAGGGACCCAAAGAGGACAGGTTTTGAAAATAGGTTTTGGCTTATTTGATCTTATGTGATTTGGGCTAGTAAGCCCGTGGGTGCTATGCCGAGGGGTCTGGGTTGGCCACCCGGCCTCTACCACTATTAGGTGGATGGGTACCACGCCCAAAAAGAGGCAAGTCCCTACGTCGACTGCATGTGATACAGGGGGCTACCACTGGTGTCACAGCACTGGGTCAACGTGTCATAGGCCCCGTGGAGGCTATGACCGAGTGTCCTCAGTTACCCAGAGACCACACAGCGAGGAGGTCGTGGGCATAGTTGGACCCTATGGTTTATGGACTTATTTGCATTGCATATGGCATGATATGAGGGCGGTCGACCATACCATACTAGATATCCATGAGTTGGATTCAGTTGAGCATCTGATGCATCTCTTTATATTTATGATATATATGTATATGATACTTTTGATTTTGGATTATGTGATCCTTTAAATTGTTAGTATTTCAGTTTGACAACGGATTTTTATATCGATATTGAACTTGAGTATTCAGACATGCACATGTTTTGGAAAGAGCATCTGATTTTAAAACATCACATGCATTATAAAACTAGTAGTGATAGACTCCTACTAAGTATAATATATACTCACCCTATCCTTAATACTTTTCAGGATAGTTCCACTCATAAATAGAGGACATCTATGTTAGTGCTACGAGTAAGTGACTCAAAAAGGAAACAATTATACATGTAAGTAAATTCTCAACCCTTTGGACATGTACTTGTATTTAATTACAGTTGGGTTGTGTGTTGTGACTGGATAGATCTGGGGAAGAACACTTATGATTTTTGAAGCTTTTCAAAAACTACTTTGGTTATTGTGAAGGCAAATGACACTCGGGGTTTTCAAAAATGGGTTTTAAACCAAGGATTTTCCACTGCATTGCATGGTTTTTTTTTATAAAATGGTTTTCAAATAGGGATGCATCCTACCTTAGAAAATTAGATATTGCATTTAAAAATGCATGAGAAAACCCGGGTCGTCACAAAAGATCCAACAAAATGGAGAAGAAGAATGCAGGAAGGAAAGAAATGGGGAGCGACTCACCAAAGGAAGATTTGGGTTTAGTTGGTGCTGGGAAGTCAAGAAAATGACATTGGACGACTTGGATCACCAGAGAAGAAGGGGGAAGCCAAAGGAGGGGTGGTCAGTGCTTGCAAGCTAGGAGTTTCGTGTAGCCTCAGGTCAGCTTAGTTGACCGAACGGTGACCAATGTCGAGCGAGAAGAGAGAGAGAGAGAGAGAGAGAGAGAGAGAGAGAGAGAGAGAGAGAGAGAGAGAGAGAGAGAGAGAGAGAGAGAGAGAGAGAGAGAGAGAGAGAGAGAGAGAGAGAGAGAGAGAGAGAGACCGAGAAGAGGGAGTAAATGCAGGGAAAATCAGCTTTAAATGCTGATTTTTTATTTATTTTTATCATTACTAGCCATAAATGTGGGTAACCATTGAATTTTATTGCTTGAGAAATTTGATTTACATTTATGCTACCATCTCTATTCATAATTGCATAGTGTGGGTCTCACCCAAGTCAATTTACCACTTTACCCTCTTATTTAATTTAAAATAAATTCTTTAATTAAAATAATTATGACTTTTTCATCAGAACTCTAATTTCGACATACTCAATGTCATTGGATTCATTTTTCTAAGTAGATTACTAATATTGATGTTTGAATTATTAGTTCAATGTATTTCATAGGTTATCCTTAAAATTTAAAATCTTGGAAATTGAATTCTACGTTTCTCCTTTTCGATTCAATTCATTCATATAAAATGAAATAAAATTTAAGGGTATTACATCCTTCCCTTGTTATTGAAATTTTGATCTTGAAATTTTTAGTAAATGTCTATATAATTGTCTCAAAGCATGTCTTAATCCTCTCATTTTTTAATATTTCTAAATGCATCATCACATCATTGTAGATTTAAGTTCTCATAGCTCTGTAATGTTCATAAGACTCCCAACATTACAACTGTAATTTCTTATTTCATGACTTCCTCTACAAGTATTAGGTATTGTAGTTGCCTTGTTGTTCATCACTGATTAAGTATAATCCTCCTTGTTTTCCTCATCGAATTCTTAATTCATAATATAATGTTATTTTCCATTCTCTTGTCCACCTAATTTTTCCTATATTCACACACACACACACACAAAAAAATAAAAAAATTCGATGTCTCATACCTCGATTAGTAATGCCTTTAAGTCCTCATGATAGATGCTCAAAATGTCAATTTACTAAATTGAATAGGATTTACTAAAATTACAAAAAGTTAGCTTCTCTCATCCTTTTAGTTAATGTTTCTTCTAAATTTAAAATAAATAACATGTCCAATATTGCCACGTGTACTTCCTCACCTCATTTTTATTTTTCACCATAACCATGTCAAGTATTTGAATCTTTCCATTCCACATAAATATATCAACATAACACAGCTAAGTGTCCATATAAGGATTTTTTATATAAGTAGGAATTTATTATTATCACAAAAAAAAAATTTATAGGAATATTGCTTTCCATTTCCTAAGTAATAACTGAACTTCCAAATCAAGGCTTGTACATTATCACTATCTCTACTTTTTACTAGCTTAACTATAATTATATTCTTTAAAGTAATATGCTCATAATGTTGACTTCTTTTAACCAAACCTGCACACAAGATTTTTCTAATGTTTCCCCTAGTATTTCATGCATATCTTAGGATGATATTTGCAATTTTAATTGCAAGTCCATAAGATGATGGTTTAAGTCCTTGATTCATAAGATTCATGGCTTTGATTAAAATACTTATCAATTTAAGCACTATTATTTGTAACCATATTTATATAAAACACTTAATATCATCCTTAAAATATTTTTCACTACAATCGATCATTGAAAATTTTCTACCTAATTGAAACTGATAAAGTAGGTCGCCCCTTCTAAATAAAAGATTTACACTAGAGTAAGGAATCCCTTATTCGCCTCCTTTTAACTATAATTGTTGGTGCACCCTAGAAATTTTGTTGTATCAAATGGATTCCTCAATTCTGTATGCATCATAGATGTGAAATTCTTAGGTGAAAGTAATTCTCATTTATTATTTCCACTTCGAATACTACTCTTTCAAGTTAATTTCAGAGATTAGATATATAACATCCTACTTACTCTAACATTTCAAACACTAATCACTTTTAATCTTAGAGTTTATTTTGATTTTATTTATCAACTCAAGTACATGATCTCTCACTCTTGATCCCACTATTTCCTTTTACTAATATTCTATCACTCTTTCTAAATTGACATTCAAGACTTCATAGGAACACAATGTTTTTTACATGAATATAATGGTTTAATTAAGTAAACTGCATCTTCATTGTTATTTTCATACATCTCTATTCTTATCATCAAGTTTCATATCTCTAACAATCCATTCATGATCACATTTGTCAAAAGTCATTATTGTCGTTCATTTTTTATTATAGATCAACTCACTTAGTAAAATTTTAACTCAACTCCTAGTCATTAAAGATTACATCTCTTATTTGCTATTTTATGCTAACCATTCATAATGACTTTCATCACATGTTAATATTTTTAGATACTCTTTCCTTTTCTCAACCTCCTTTAGTACATAAAATGTGATCTATACTATATCCTCATTTACACACCAAGGTTGACTATACTTTATAACTATACAAATTCATACGTCCTTTTACAATTTTTGATCCATTAACTTGGCTGTACTCTAGCTTATATTCTTATTTACCTTTCACAATCAAATGATCCAAGATTTAAGTATTGCCTATAATGTTATAGTAGGAATGTTCAGGAGGTTTGAGTCTTTCCTCATTGATCACGTGCTAAGAGTATTTCTTTGTGCTAGTTTAGGATTATTTATACATTGTGTGATCATAATGTGTGATTGATTTTGCAGAATTTGAGTCCATAGAAATTTGAAATTTTTATCTCAAACAATAGATGGACACCCACATGGTGATTTTTGTGATTCTCTCTTAATTGTATGCTCAATTCACCAATTAATTCTTTAGCATTTCTACCTTATATCTCAGTATAAAATAGCCTACAGAAATCCAATCACATCAACTAAGTTAACCAATATATCATAGACTAGATCCTTTCATTATAGCAATACTAGAGTCTTCTACATTCCTACAAGATTCTCATAACACTTTTCAAGAATTCATTCATTCTTGTCCATAATAGATACAACATCCATAACATATTACAACTTGTGCCTACCTCAAAATGATAGTCACTACGTGTCACTGCTTCCATCTAGGTCACCCTATCGATATGTCCATTCTCTTATCTCATAGGACAATTTTGAATGAAATGTCCAGCCACTCCACATCCACAACATCTCAATATTGTCTCTGTTTAGGTTGCTGCTTATGCCATCTTACTCAAGGACAAGGCTAGTCAAGATGAGCTCTCCTACACCTAGGACACTATTTCTTTTTAGGGAATTTTCCCTTTATGGTAATTTGCTACTGACTTTGGGGTTTTAGCAACTTTGTATAAGAGAAGGGCCTCTTACTCTTACTAGACAGCTCCACATTATTAGTGTTCCTTTCACTTTCAATAGTACTCCATATAACCATAGGTTGTATCTAGGCCTGCTGTTGCTGTTGTTGCAAATGTGGCAAAATGACCAATAGCACTTATGCCACAATCTCTTCCACTTGACTACCCAGCCATGAAGATTTGGCAGGTGAAGCAGCTGGAGTGGTGGGTTTAGATCTAGATCTCCTCCTATGAGGAGCCATATGCTCAAAATGAAAACAATTCGTGTGAGTTTCCTTTAAAAACTAACCCTTATCAACCATACTTCATGGACAGTTATGATGTCATGGACTTTTTGGGAGTAACGATGAGTGGATGAACCTACTCTGATACCAAATTGTGATGACCTAGGTTTTTATAACACTTTTTCAATTCTTTTTGAAATGTGGAGCCCCAAGTGTGAAAACAATTTAGAAAACAAATGCTAAAAACATTTTCAATGAAATTCATTTTAAAACCACGAGTGTCAACCATCAACTCATTATTTAATTATGTATGATTTAATTTGATATTTACATTTTGAGAACTCGAGTAAATTTTTTAATTTTCAAGTAAACATTTTAAAAACAAGTTTACTTCTTTAGGATCCATCCAATCAACAGCCATAGTGCCTCCATCATTACAAATCATAGTCCAAATGCTACAAATGTACATATACAATCCAAGTGATTAAAAAATACCCTCAACAAAAGATGTCTCAATTAGCTACTTGCCTAATCCTTCTTTAGTCCTCACTATTTCTCAATATCTGAGGCATTGTAAAAATAGTGTAATGCCTCATCAAGCAATGCTTGGTAGGGGAATAAGATGCCTATGAAAACTAAAATGAAACATTCCTTTTCACAATTTTACAATCATTTAAATACATCAAAACATTTTACATAAATAATTTGCATGATTACATTTAAGATAATCCCAAACTTTGAATATCAAATTTCAAAGCACTTCAATTAAACATCATGACTAAAATTAATAGTACAATATCATATTCAAATCACAATCAGAATCTTGAGTGAACTTTCTGAATGTGTAAACATCATAAATAGATCCAACGATGCAATGCCATGTGCAAATCATGATCAGAATATCAATTAAAGCTTTTGAATAGCGATAGGAGTTAAATAACATCAAACTCATAATACAATAATATATAATCATAATCATCCAGCCACTACTAGTTCATATACACCTAACCACTACTAGGTCCACATCCATCTAGTCAACAATGGGTATACATAATGGCCATGAGCTCATACCGTGCATATCATCATGTCACATCCTAAGGCATATCATCACATCACATCACAGGGCATATCATCATGCCATACAGTTTGCACCATAGTGCAAAATATACAAAGGACTACTATGCTACAGTGATGACCAACTCCCAGGCCAACCAATTACCACTCCTTGCCAACATTAGAATGGGAGACTAAGCGTCTATCATACATGGGGTTTGATTAGATGCGTAGTTGTGGACTACCCATGATGCTACTTCCTACAAAGTTTTCCCATCTTCGGGTAGGTATCTATCATCTCATAAAGTCAAAGGGTGGGTGGCCAACCCTACATCCCTCCCAGTATAGCATCCTTACACATATGCCTATTGAAAATAAAATCAACAGGGCCTCCATGCCCATATGTAAAATAATAATAATAATAATAATAATAATAATGCACATGCATGTCTCAAATTTAATCCACAGGAATATTATATAGCATGCATGGTTGGTATCTTGTACCAAATCAAGCCCATTCGGCTTTCAAGTTAAATCACATGGAGATAAAGCATGCCATGTTATTAAATCATGCTTTTTAAATGAGTGACATGAATTTTACATCCATGGAATCATAATATAATAAATTTTCATATATAACACTATAACCTTTTTGTTTCATATAACATGTCATAATCATTGCACATATCATGTTGAATAATAATCACAATTTTATAAACAATTTATGCAATTTAAATCTAATGGAGTTATCAAAATCATAACATGATATTTTAACAAATTAAGAAAATTTTGAAAATATGCATCTTAAATTTCACCTATCTCCAATATGACTATCCCAATCCTCAGAACGCTCAATGTCGTACCAATCAATGAATCTATCAAGTCATGCATGCATATAATATCATTCTGCTATCACAAATCCTCATATATAACTCATTTAGTCTTGGTTTATCTTTAAACATGATGATCTTTTGTTTACAAATCTCTAATCATATGTATATAGCTTTAATTTTGTAATATCCTCAAATCCTGGCTGTTAATTAAAGATCAACAATCCAAATCATCCACATGTTCTCAATTTCTATAGATCTAAGCCTAGCATATAGTCTATTTCATAATTCAATGTTTGATCTATTGATCTAATGGTCAAATCAAATTTTGATCAATCATATAGAATTTTGATAGGTTAGATTAATAGTTTCAGATCATCCCAACACTCAATTTCCTAAGCTAAGGCAATCAAAATAATCCCATCATTAGATTTAGTCTAATTAATAGTTTAAATAATGTAATTGCTCTTCTAAAACTTTTATCCATCGGTGATCATATATTTGTTTCTTTAACTCTAATTTCATCATCAGATCATGGTTGTTGATTAAAGAACAACGGTCCAGATTACTTGATTTTTCTTCATTCTCATATAACTGGTGTTTTACAAATATTCTTCATATTTTAAAGGTTGATATATTGATCTGGTGGTCGAATATGATCTTTATTAGTTAGATCAATGGTTTTCTAACTATCCCAACATCCAATTCTACTCATCTTGGTGTTAGTAAGCCAATCTAGTCGTTAGATTGGTTTGACTATTCCTTTTAGAGCTTGATCATACTTAGTAGTATTTATTTTTAGTGTTTTATATGATCTAGTAGTATATCTAAAGGTAATTTATTGATCTAATAGTCAGATCTAATTCTAATCAGTCACATCGATGATTCTAGATTTCCTTATTATAAACTTTTACTACTTCGGTTTATTTGGATGATCTGACTATTAATTAGTATATATTTATTGTTAGATCTTCCAATTATTCTAATTTTTAATGTCTAATTACTCTTGATCTCTCAAATATAAGTCATTCAAAGTCTATGGCCTAAAATCATTGTTTAAGATTTACTCAGATTATAAATTTTATTATTTTAATAGGTCTGTCTAATCGAAACGATTCCAAAGGATGTTTTATTATTTTATATAGCTTTCAAAATTTCAATTTTTGTATTTCAGATCAACTTAACTGGTCTAGATTAATTTTGTTCATTTAAAAACTAATAATGACATCACCAAGATGCACTATGTCTGTGACGCACCTATAGGACACATGGGTGTGCTTCACGGTCACTAGGATGCAATGTCTGTGTCTCAATCACCAGGGCACACCTTTGTGATTTGTGTTCTATGAATAGCATGCATGGTTTAGCACGGTGCATCTTGGTCACAAATCCAATAAAAACTATTCAGACGAAGTGATCTCAGCCTACTGTAAGTTTTTGTTCAGATCTCTCACCTATACCACCAATCTTTTCTTTGTAACTTGGTTTCCTAGGTTTTGAGGTCTCATGAATCCATCATATGGCTTGGATATCCCACCTAGGTTATCCTTGTCATGGTTCTGGTGGCATCAGTTGAATTCGCTCACTGATGGGTCGCCAGCCGAAAAAACCAATAGAATGGAGAAGAAGAAGGTAGGAGGAAAGGAATGGGGAGTGACTCACTTGTTTCAATGTGGGGAAGATAGGGCAGAGTAGAGACACCTTGGGTTTTTATTGAGTAGTGTAGCTAATCATCAAAGGGAGATTGGGTTCAATCAGAGGCAAGGAAGTCGAGCAGGCAATGCCGGATGACATGGATCGTAGGAGAAGAAAAGCTAAAGAAGAAGGGGGAAGCTGGAGGAGGGATGGTCGGCACATGCAGGCTCAGGGTTCTATGTGGCCTCAAGTCGGTTGAGTCGACTAGGCAATGATCGAGGCTGGGAGAGAGGGACAGAGAAAGAGAGAAACTGATGGAAAGGAGTAAATGTAGGGGAAATTAGCTTTAAATGCTGATTATTATTCTTTTTATCGTTACCCACCATAAATGCAAGTAATCATTGAATTTTATTGCTTGATAAATTTGATTTGCTTTTATGCATCATGTGGGTCCTACCTAAGTTAATTTACCATTTTACCATCTTATTTAATTTAAATTAAATACTTTAATTAAAATAATTATGACTTTTTTGTCAAAACCCATATTTCAACATACTCAGTGTTATTGGATTCATTTTTCAAAGTAGAATACAATATTGATGTTTCAATTGTCAGTTCCATGTCTTTTTTTGGTTATCCTTAAAATTTAAAATCTTGGTAATTGAATTCTACTTTTCTCATTTTTTATTCAATTCATTCACATAAAATGAAATAAAATTTAAGGGTGTTACATAGTATTTTGAAATGATGATAATGAATTAGTGTTGATCTGCATTACAACCATGTAGCAAGTCTATATCCACTTTTGTAAATTGAACTCATACACAAGGAAAGATCACTTTCCTCTTCCTTTAACAAACCAAATGAAAGAAAGGTTAACCAAACATGAATATTATAGCTTCCTTGATGGATACTTTGGCTATAACTAGATTCCTATCACACTAGATGATTAAGAGGAGACTACCTTTACTTATCATTTTGGAACCTTTGCCTACTCTCGCATGCCTTTTGGATTATGCAATGCACTTGTGACTTTTCAATTGTATATCATGAGTATATTTTCTAATATGGTAGTGCATTTCCTAGAGGTGTTCATGGATGATTTCTCTGTATTTGGTTTCTCATTTGATCAGTGCTTGGATCACTTTTCATTAATATTAGTGAGATGCCAAGAGAAAATCTAATACTTAACTAGGAGAAGTGCTAATTTACAGTGAGAAGAGGTATATGCTATTATGAAATGAGATTGCGGTTAAAAAGGCTAAAGCTAATCTCATCTCCAACCTTTTGCAACCTGGGATGGGGCAAGAGAGAGAGCTGCTAATTTCTAGGACACACTGGTTTTTATCATTGATTCATCAAAGATTTTAGCAATATTTCTTGACCCCTATGTAATTTACTTGCTAAGAAGTCCACATTTGACTTTAATGGTGATTGTCTGCAAGAATTTGACTTCCTTAAATCAAAGTTAACCTTTCCACCCATTATTTGACTGCTTGATTGGAGTGCACCTTTTTAGATCATGTGTGACACCTTCAATTATGTGATTGGTGTTGTTTTGGATAGTGCATTGATAAATTACCCCATGTGATTTGTTATGCTAGTAGAACACTCAATGATGCAAAACTCTATTATTCCACCATGGGAAAAGATTTATTAATAGTTTTGTTTATTTTGTATAAGTTTAAATCTTATTTATAAGGATTTAAAGTTATTGTCTACTCGAATCATGCTGCATTGACATATATTCTTTCTAAGAAAGATTTAAACCTAGATTAATCTAATGGATACTACTACCATGAAAATTTGATTTTAATTTAGAGATAAGAAAGATTTTTAAAATATAGTGACAAATCACTTATCTAGGCTCATTATTGAGTCTACTAGCAAGTTAGTGCCTCTTACTATGTCTTTTATAGATGAGTAGTTAATGCATGTTTCTTAATTACTTTGGAATTTATTGATATAATAAACTATATTTTTACTAATCAAATTCCATCACGTTGGAGAAATAAGATATATCTAGATTTTTTAGATGATGTGAAGTACTTATTTTAGGATGATCCATATTTGTTCAAGTACTATCCCAATCAAGTCATTGGGATGTGTTCCAAATAGCAATAATCAAAGTGCCAGTTTCCTTTTTACAATGACCATGCATGTGTTGGCCATTTTAGTGGAAAAAAGACCATTATAAAGGTTTTGCAGTGTGGGATTTAGTGGCCTACTATTTTCAGTGATTCTCATATTATTGCACTACATGTTACTATTGTTAGAAATTAGGGAGTATAGCATCAAGAGGCATGAAGGCAAAAAATCCTATTTAATTGTTTAGCTTTATGATGTTTGGGGCATTGGTTTCATGGGCCCATTCCCTAATTCTTTTGGAAACTTATATATCCTTGTATGATTAGATTATGTACCTACATGGATAAAGATAGTAGTGTGCAAGACTAATGACCATAAATTAGTGGTCTAGTTCTTAAAAGAAAGTACTTTTTCATGTATTGATTTTCCTCGTGCTATTATTAGTGATGGTGAAAAACATTTTTACAATCAATTGAAGCCTTAAAGAAAAAATATTATATTACCCACAAAGTTGCAACACCCTACTATCCACAAACTAGTGGGCAAGTAGAGATGCTCTACTAAGGAGATTAAGTATATCTAAGGAAGACAGTAAATCCTAATAGGAAAGATTGGTCACTAAGACTTAGTGATGCATTATGGGCTTACTGTTTAACCTTTAAGACTCCCTTTAGAATTTCACCCTACTACTTAGTTTATAAAAAGCCTATCACTTGCTAGTTGAGTTAGAACATAAAGCATATTGAGCTACTACAAACTTAACTTTGATTTAGACAAAGCAGGTACCCATAGGAAACCCCAGCTCATAGAGTTGGAGGAGATTTGGAGAGCCTATGAGAGTACACAATGGTATAAGGATTGAATGAAGGTGTCTCATGATGTGCATATTTTGATTGCATTTATTTCCAGTAAAAACTACAATCACGATGGACTGGCCCTTACATAGTCATAATGAGGATGTTGAAATTTAGAAAGATGGGGAAGTTTCAAAAGTCAATGGTTAGTGGTTGAAACTATTCTTAGAATTGAGGAACCCTAAACAGGAGGAAGTTCTCTTAGAGGATCCTGTTTATCAGGATTTATTTGAGCATGCATATTTTGTAGTGATAGCTTAGGTTTGGGGTAGAGTTGAGTCAATAGTGAGCCTTGCATATGTATTCATGCATTCATCATTGTACATTGTTTTTCTTCATGATTTGGTTGCAATAAAATTTTCAGTTATTCATTCATATCTTTCTTTGTGAAAAAATTTTACGCACCATATTTGGCATACACATCATTCAAGTACATTTGTTTTCACCTTTGTCTTCCAAATTTTTATAGCAATTGCCCAACATGTCTAGTTCTAAACATTGAGGACAATGTTTGATTTAAGTCTTTGAGGGTGGGGTATTTCAAAATTTAATGACTTCATTGTAAGCTTTTTTCAGTTTTTGAGTTAATCTTTTTCAATTTTCTTTAAGTTTATTGGTAAGTTCCTTCATAGTATTGAGAATTGAAATTATTAAACTAGTCAAAATTCAATGTTATTTTTTAACTATAGATTATTGATTAATTTTCATTCATTTAGTTCATTTTATTATCCTTTTTATAAATTTTGTGATGAAAATAAAACTTATAACAATTATTGCATGGTAGCCATATACACATAATCTATATTGAACTTAGAGACCTTAAAGAAAATTAGTAGAGACTTATAACCTGTGTGAGAATATAGTCATTCTTTCTTTGTGAGGGTTATATATAAATTCATATTTTTTAATGGACATTAATTCTTCGTTGGTCTCATTATGTTTTGTTTTGGTCAACTATTGAGAATCATCTTTCAAAGACTATACTAGGTGAGTTTATGGACACAATTAAGTCATATGAAACCTAGGAATGATAAAGGTCATTCTTGATTAACCCAAAGCTTGTAGCCACCCTAAATTATTTTTTACTAGTCAACCTTTTGAGATTTTACACTATAGCCTTTTCTTGTGATCCAATTAACCACTACCTACTTTAACCTTTGAATATATTTATTACCCATTGTGTTTTGCAAATATGTAGAGATGATTGGAGAAGTATCTTCATGAATTAGTATCAAAAATAAGTTTAGGAGGTGAACATCAAAATGATTCAAAGTGGAAAAGGGCTATTCTCAAAATCAAGTGATAAGAAAAATAAGAAGAAGAAGAAGAAGAAGAAGAAGAAGAAGAAGAAGAAGAAGAAGAAGAAGAAGAAGAAGAAAAGAAAAATGCCCACCCTCATGTGTGAAAAAAAGATTGTCAGTACTATAGTTGAAGACCTTGACATATTATTCAAAAATTTTAGTTTTCCATTATACCATTTCTTTTGATAACCTTGTCTTAAGCCTTATGTTTTGTCCTAGTAAAAGACCTATATTGATCTTAGGAGTAGTATAGGTTGGATATGGAAATGAATGAGTAGGGATTATGGTGTACTGATACATTCTTAATAATTAGTGTCCTATCCATAAGGCCAATTATCATTTCTTGAGTTACCATTTTTTAATCAAATATGTGAGCTAATTTGTTTTTGACATAAATCATTTTACTCACATATTGATGAGAGTTACTTTGCCTACTTCAGAGTAACTTCTTTTTAAGTGTTGATTGTACCTTGTTATATATGAAGTCAAAGCCTATTTTTGGATGATAATTAAGTTATAGCTTACTTAGAAATTGAAATTGTTATATGTTGGCTATTCACATACAAGGTTTGAGTGCTGATGGAACATATCTAACATGACGGAAAGTAGGATTTTGAAATATTTTTCATCTTTATTAATATACTAAAGTTGGATAATTAATACTCACTTAATAGAAGAGAATTCTTTGAGTTACAAAGAAACTACTACAAAAGTTTTGTGTTTTAATGTTCATGGATATCATTTCTAGAAACCTTAAAGACTATAACTCATCCACTAGGAGTAACCTAAGGGTTTAAAGGCTTTTTACATATACTAAATTGTAGATGGAAGCATTTATGAATGTGGTTATGAATTACTATTTTGTCTTTCTTTCATTTTTTGTACTTTTCTCAAGGACTAGCAAAATGTAAATCTAGGAGTATTTAATGTACACATAATTATTATAATTAAAATTCCTAGAAATCAAATTTGCAATCCCTTACAATATTTAATTTATAATTGATTAGGGGTTTATTTTGCATTTTGAAGGATTAGGGTTAAATGGAGTGCTTGTGTATTGTTGGTATTTTGGAACCCTAAAGAGAAGTTAGTTAGTCACCTTAGCAAAATCTTGGCTCCATATCTTGAAAGCTTAGAGTAGAAGCATTTAAAGAGTAATAAGGTGTCCTTATCACTTTCAGAGGAGGAAAGTTTTCAAGTGGGGATGAACCTAGATAGGTTGGAGATGATCCAAGGAGAAATTTTAGGATCTAAGTTCTGAGGTAAACCAATGGGAGGATGACACGACGTGAGAGATCCATGAAAAAATACCTTTCTCACTTATAAAGGAGTGAGAACATGTTTTATTTTAAGGAAGTGGAAGGATGTTTTCCACTTCGTGGAAGAAAATAAAGAAATATGTTATACTTTCCTTGAAGGAGAGGAGGTTAACAAGTTGTAGGCCATTACAGGATGACTAGTTTTTGAAAAATTACACTTTCATTAGTGTAATACCCGAAGGTTCCAACAGTCACAATATTGTCCGCTTTAGGGCGCCCATACACCCTCACAGCTTTGTTCTTCTCCAGTTTTCTAGGAAAATGAGTTGTGACTATTAGAGTTTCCCAAACTCTTATAAACAGCCCAGTTTCCTCTCCCTGGGTGATGTGGGACTAACCCTCTGTCCTTCATCCTAGCCTAGAAGCCTACTAGCCTTCTCTTAGCCCACCCTCATCGGCCCAGGGCTTCACATCTTTCACCCTTAGGGAACATACATCCCTACATGATAGCTACAACTAGGCACCTAGGTGCAGCTAGCCACCACACCACGGGGGAACTGGCTCTAATACCGTTTGTAATACTCCGAGGTTCTAGTAGTCACAATATTGTCCACTTTGGGGCGCCCATACACCCCTCATGTCTTTCTTCTTCCCTGGTTTCCTAGGGAAAATGTATTATAACCGTTAGAGTTCCCCGAACTCTTATAAACAGCCCAGTTTCCTCTCCCCAGGCGATGTGGGACTAGCTCTCTATCCTTCACCCCATCTTAGAAGCCTGCTAGCCTTCTCTTGGCCCACCCTCATCTGCCTAGGGCTTCACAATTAAAGATTAACCTATGGCTTTTCAGAAAGGGAGGCACTCACTTGGATGTTTTCTAATAAGAAGGATATTTCAGGCTATTAGAAAACGAGTGCTAGGCTGAACATGTTTTACTAGGAAGTAGCACAAAGACATTTCATACTTTGGAAAGGGAGAGTAGCATGTGATATTTTTTAGAAGGGAATAAAAGAAAAGTCATTTTCACATAAGGAGAAAGTGTTGTATTTAGAAGGGGGACTCCACTTATATAAAAATATGTATGAATCTCTAGGCTTCCTCTTTCTCTCTTAAGAAAAAGACATTTTGAAGGGGCCTACTAAGGACATTTTGTAGAGGAGCAAATCTTGCAAAAAAGAGACATTTTTCCTTGAGCCTTTCAATTTTTTTTGTATCTTTGAGTTAATCTTTTGAGTAGTGAGTGACACATCATGGAAAGAGATTTCTTATCTTGGCTGGTTTGGAGCATATCCTAGAGGGTGGAAGGCTTAATGAGTGACACATCAAGGAAGAGAACTTTGGGCATTGATCTAATCCAGGAAAGTTCTACTTTTATTTTTATTTTCCTTATAGTTTCATCAAATTCTTGTAATTTTGTAAGCATTAATTCCAATAAAATTTCATTCTCTTTATGCTTAGATTCAGTGTTTAGATTCTAATATTCTATGTGTTATTGTAACTTTTAGAAGTAGATTTTGTTTCGTATTTTAACACTTTGTCATTGAATTTACCTTTACTTAGTTCAAGGGTTACTTTATCCTAGTTTTTATATGTTTTCGTCTAGTTTCTTTTGTGATAGCTTTAAGCTATAAGAAGTTTTTATTATACTTTTATGATTTTAATTTTTTTTATAATATTTGCATAAATTTAGGATGTTATTTTTCCATTAATTTCAAATAAAATTTTCATTAATTTTTGGAAGTTCTATGTCATTGTTTTAAGTTATATAGGACATTTTATTTCATTATTTTAGCATGGTAGAAATAGTTAATGTTTCTAGGATTAGATCCATTATCATGACTAGCTCAATCATCCATCCAGGGTGAGGATGGAGCCACATCAAGTTAGTAAATTTGTTCATGTATAAGTGATCATTAGATTGAAGAATTTGAAGTATTAATTCTTATGATATACCATACAATTTGGTGTACATAAGTAATGCTCTTTTCATAGAAATTATGAGGTATTTTTTGTAGTTTAGGGACTAGTTATTGTATGATAAGTGGCTTGATAGTATAGAATCTTAGATAGTTTGTGATATTACGAAAATATAGGCTATGCTTTAGATACATGTAGATTATGCTAAGTAAATCATAAGAATTGAGAAACTACACAAATTTGGACTTTTAGCACATGTACTTTTCATGTTATTGTTTTATTATTGTTATATTAACATGTGCTATATTAAATAGCTGATGCTTCTATCATTATCATCATCAAAGCCTTATTATGATTAGGGGTCGTCTACATAATTCTTTTTCTTTCATTCCCCTCTAGCAAGGGTTATGGCCTCATTTAGTCCAAAAGTTCTTAAATCATTTCTCACCACTCCTATCCACATCCTTTTGGGCCTTCCCCTTGCCCTTTTAGAGCCTTTGACTTGGACCTACTCACTCCTAATTTGTGTTGTCTTCAGCCTCTTTTGGACATGTCCGAACTATCTAAGTCTACCCTCCTTGATCTTGTTGCCTATTTTTGCTATTCCTAAGTCTTCTTTAATGTTTTTGTTTATAAGTTTGTCCTTTCTTATCTCACTAATAATCCATCTCAACATCCTCATTTTGGCTATGTTCATCCTATGCACATGTTATTCCTTAACTACTCATCCTAGATTTTCTAGTTTGGTTAATTTATCTATATTTAGTGGAATCTATACTTAATTATATCATTTTCTTTGTTTCCCATTGCTTGGCTAAGTTAAGATTGTTTAGTTGGGATTCCAATTAATATTCTTAAATTTCAAATTGAGTCCTTGTGGGATTGACCCATATGTACATATATATACTTCAATGGACTTGTGTGCATACGTTATTCTTTTTAATACAAAATCATTATTAAAAACATCTAAATCTATATCCTTGGAAATCTCTTTTGTAGCACTGTTCATCCATTGAATTCTTATCATTCAATTATGGGTTTTCAAAATTCCAATTTTTACATTTTGGGTAAAATCCTTATTCTCATTAATCGTAAAATGGTTACAAAATTTTGGATAATTACACAATAGCATTTGCTATTTTCCTTTCTAAAGATACCCTAATGATCAAACTCCAAATCACTTTGTTCCCTTGTCAAATTGAGACTCAAGCCTCTATGGCTTAGTCATCTATAGCTCAGATATGCTTGAAAGGAGCAAACACTTTCCTAATGAAATTCCCTTTCACTCATGGTAGCATGGTATTTTCCTAGTTATGCATAGTAGCCAAATACAACTTAAATAACATCATCACACCTATCAAAAAGAGTGAGAGAAGGTAATGAAAGTAAAATTGGTAGAGAAGGTGCTGAATTTGAAATTGATAGAGAAGATGCTGAAACTCCACCAAATTCTTCCAAACATGTCCACAAACCAAAAAACCTTGTGATCACAATACTCGTATAGGAGCCTACATCCATGTAATGCAATGAGATTGATTGTTATGCAATGTTTGAGTCTTTTCCCTTTCTTTATTGTTTGATAAAAAAAGGACATTAGAATTACAAATTACATTAAAAAAATTCATTAGCGACACTAAAAACATGATTCTATTAGCCATTTGGATTAATCATGACAAAAGGGTTGCCTCTGAGGAATCTCTTGTAGTATAAGAGATTTATCTATAGTTTCAAACATAGAGGGTACAAAGTTGATGAAAGGTGGCAGTATAGGGTGTGGCCATATATTTTTCCCTCAAGAACAATATCCATATGGCATTCATGAATGTATGTAATTACACTATTTTATGCAATTAGGAACTCAAATATATCTACAAAATGTTGGCAACTCCATTTTCACTACACAAAAGACTCATTTGGTAAGAAAAATGGCTAAAATCAGTAATTGCTTAGTGTTGTTGTAACAAAGTTATAAATGAAAACTCAATGGATTAGACTGAGGACCATCTAATCAAGGCAGATTACAAGCAACAAACAATGAGTTAATCAACAATTATATTTCAACAACGTGGGTATTGAAGAAATACCGATAGAAATGAAGAAACAATGATAGAAATGAAATGTATTATTTTCTAAGTGATTTGATACATACAATTAAGTAGCCTTAAATAGAGTTTGCAAGGCTACAATGAAGGCAATAAAATTAAATGTTCATAATTTTGGATATTACAATAATGGTAAAAGTGTAAGTTGATTTTGTTCCTATGATTACGCATTGTAATGATAGTAAGAACATGTGCCAAATTTGCTCCTCCTATTACATTTTATCATGCCCCACAAATTGAGCTTCCATTAAGGATGCCAATCTTGGACCAATGAGTAATAAATTACTTGCGAGCAAGTTCTTTTGTTAGAGAATCTGCAAGTTGATTCATTATATGTACAGGAGACTCCTGAAGTTGATGTTTAGTAACTTGATCTTGTGCGAAGTGGAAATCAATTGCAGTATGTTTCACTTGTGAGTGAAAGGCTGGATTTGAAGAGATGGAGGTGGGACCAATTTATCACAGTATATAGTTGGAACTGTTGCCTATGTTATACCAAGTTGTCATAGTAGGTTGGTAATGCAGTTCAATTCAATTGCACTAGACGCTATAGCCCTATCTTCAGCCTCTGTGGATGATCTTGATATTGTTTTCTGCTTCTTTGACAACCAACTGATAGGATTAGCTCCAATGAAGACCACATATTGTGACGACCTGGGTTTTATATGATGCAAATTTGATAAAAAAAGGCGAGATCTCTTGTTTTATAAATATGAAATGCATGAAAATCTTTTTGTTTTGGAAAACAATCTTTTGTATAAAACCCCGAGTGTCAAAACACATTTTTCAATTATCTAGCCATGGCATAGTTTTAAATTGAATCTATTCCCAAGAAAGTGTTAGTCACTGCCTCAGCTATAGAGAGTAACTATAATCAAGTAACATTGAAAGATAAGGTAGGGGTTTACTTACTTGCACTTAGTCTGGGTGTCTTTTGTCATAAACGTTCCTTGCCCTTAAGTGTTTACTTTGTGTCTGAAAAATGTTGAGGATTGGGTGAGTATATACTATACTCAGTAGGAGTCCATCACTACTAGTTTTACAATGCATGCTATATTTAAAATCATATGCTCTTTCAAGACATGTGCATGTTTGAACGCTCATGCTCTATATCGATATCAAAAACCATTGTCAAATTGAAATGCTAACGACTTAAAGAATTGCACAGACCAAGTCGAAAGTATCATATATATCATAACATAATGATATGCATAAGATGCTTCATTGAATCCAACTCATGGATATCTAGTATGGTATGGTCGACCAACCTTATATCATGCATATGCAATGCAAATAAGTCCACGAAACCATAGGGTCCAACTATGCCCATGACCTCACCGCCGTGTGGTCCCCGGGTACCTAGGGACACAGGATCATATACCTCCACAAGGCATATGACACTTCAACCCAGTGCCTTGACACCAGTGGTAGCCCCTTGTACCACATGCAGTCGAAGCAGGGACATGCCCTTTTTGGACGTGGTACCCATCCACCTAATAGTGGTAGAGGCTGGGAGGCCACCCCAGACCTCTCGGCATAGCGCCCATGAGCTTATTAGCCCAAATCATGTACGATCAAACAAGCCAAAAACCTCTTTTTCAAAACCTGTCCTCTTTGGGTCCCTCACAACTGCTTGGCCCTCACAACTGCCTACCCAGCGTCTTTTGGGCACTCTAACATCTTTTGGTAACCCTCAAGGACATGCAATCTTTCAAAAACTCAATGCTCACAAATCATGCAATATATGCATTTGTTTGCAAAACATATCTATGCATAATGTATATGCAATTATTTGCAAAACATATCTATGCCAAAACATATCTATGCATAAAGCATTTATCATGTGTATGCTGAATTAAGTCATGCTAAACAAGTTGTATAACTTATACTTAAAACATGCATAAAACAATCATGGCTCTTAAAAAGTCTAATAGCGATAGAGCACCTACCTGGCTAGGTCGTGCTAACCCCTTTGTCCTCATATGCTCCTGAACATGGTTTTGGGAATCAAGGTTAGTTTGGCCTATCTTTTATAGGTTTTAGAGTGGTTGGTCTTACTACTTAGGCATTAAGGGTTCATCCCCATGCCTATGGGTGTCCTAAGGTCCTAATTGGGCCTTGGTATCATCAGTTTTCCAAAGGTCTAGTGGCCACGCACCACCTTCCTATTCTAAGGGTCGTTACTACCTTTGATTGGGCCTTGATTAGGGATTTTATAGTTTGGGTGTGTCCGTGTCGTCGACACGGACATAACGCCTTTTGCGGCGCCTCAATCGGAGCCCTAGATCTCAAGTTATAAGCATTTTAGTATCACATGTACATAAAGGCCTTTAAGAGGTGGAATCCCAGAACGCTAACGCGTTGCGCATCAGCGGCATGCGCCCCAGCGGGCGCTTCTGCAGACGCGCTGGATTCCCGCCTGACTTTTTCATTTGTGGGCACGTATGGATGCGCCCGCTGGTTTCTCTCGAACACGGACGACGTGTTTCGTTTGGTGGGGAGTGTTTCGTTCGTTGGGGGACGAGGGCGTCCTCGGGACGCCCTAGTTCGACCCTGTCGAACCAATGCGGCCCAGGGATCATCCCTGGGTCCTTTGTGACTCTCCAGGGCCCATTTTTGAATGATTTTTCATGCAAAAACTTAGGGAAACTTAGCCTAGGACTAATGGGAAGATGGGTTTGGAGGGATTTTGGACATACCTGGCTCGTTGCTGGATTTTTCTCCACGTTTCTCCTCTTGGTTGCTTCTCAAAAATAGGTTTTTCCTCAAGCTTTTGAGCTGCCATTAGAGGCGCCCAAGAGCTCTATTTATAGAGCTATAAGAGGGTTCTGGAGGGGGCTCTCACCGCCCTTGAATGGCGGTGGAGAAACCTCCAGAATGGCGGTGATTTCTCCTCCAAACACTGCCGTTCTAGATCCCTCTATGAGGTTGAAGAAAGGGGGTGCCCATATCAAAATGGGCCCCTGTGTTTTGCAGGCTAAATCCATTTTTTAGTGAAAATTACATTTTTGCCCCTAAACTTCAAAGGGCTATAACTTCCTCATTTTAACTCCGTTTCTGGTATTTTGGTCTTGTTGGATTCCTTTTTCTGAGATGCACCTAATGGTACCATTCTCAGGACCAAATTTCTGGGTTCAATTAGGATGAATAGTGAAATGACCAAAATACCCTTATTTCCAAAAACTGAACTTTTCATTGCTAACTTGGGATTTTAATGTTATAAAATTGGAGTCATTACACATATGCTATAGTTGTGGTGTGATCATCACAGTTTTCTACCCAATTTGCATTAGAAAAGGCATAAATGGTCATGGGATTGAAGATGTCACGATTTTGGGATCCTTTGAGATGCTGAAGAACTCATTTGCTGCTGTCCAATGATTCACCATAGGTTTGTACATAAATTGAGATAGTTTTTTTACAGTAAAGGAGATGTCAGGCTTGCTTAATGATAGATATTGCATGGAACCAAGGACTTGGCAGTAAGTTATGCCATTGGTAGAGGGGCTACCATCATGAAGTTGGAGCTTTTCATAAGAGGACAGTGGTGTAGTTACTTCTTTATCATCCATCATTTTTTTCTTGAGTAATAGATCTAAGATGTATTTGCTTTGAGGGAGAATGAGGCCATTTGGAGTCTATATAGCTTCAACACCTAAGAAATAATGCAAGTTGTGTAGATCTTTAAAGGAGAATCAACTCGCACGTTGATTTATGAAGGCTTGTGTGGCAGAGTTGTTGTTGCCAGTGACAATGATATTGTCGACATAGACAAGTGGGAAAGTGATATGTCCATTTTCTATTCTGATGAAGAGAGAGTTGTTTGAATGTGAGTTCCTAAAATTGTTTGATAGGAGAAATGTGCATAGTTCATGATACCATGCTCGTGGTGCCCATTGAAGGCCATAGATGGCTTTGTTCAATCGACACACATAGTTGGGAATTTGAGAATGAGTGAAACCTGTAGGATGCCACATAAAAACACTATCAGTGAAAGAGCCTTGTAAAAATGCATTATTAATGTCTAGTTGTCGAAGAGACCATCCTAACATGACTGCAAGAGTCAAGACTAATCAAATTATCATCGGCTTTACAATTGGACTGAAGGTCTTAGTGAAGTCCACACCCAGTCTCTAGTGAAATCCTTTTGCAACAAGACTCGCTTTATTGCTTGCAATGGTTCCGTTTGGGTTTCATTTAACCCGAAAGACCCACTTATAGATGTCTAGTTGTCAAAGAAACCATCTTGAAGTGACTGCAAAGAGTCAGGACAAATCAAATTGTCACCAACTTTACAACTGGGCTGAAGGTCTTAGTGAAGTCCACACCTGGTCTCTAGTGAAATCCTTTCGCAACAAGACGTGCTTTATTGTGTGTAATGGTTCCATTGGGTTTCATTTAAATCGAAAGACCCACTTATAGCCAATAATATTTTGTGTGCAATCAGGTGGAACAAGGGTCCAGTTTTGTTATGAATGAGAGCATCGTATTCCTCACACATAGCTTTGTGCTAGTGTGGATATTTTTGGGCTTGAGATACACTTATCGGTTCATGAGAAGACTCTATTTGAAAGGTGGTATTGAGGTCAAGCATTTTGCGAGGTTTGAAAATGTTATTTGTTGGATGGGTAACAATTTTTCTAACTGGGGAGGGTGATGAGGATGTAAGAGATGGAGGGGAAGCACATACCTGTGAAGAATTTTTAGCGTTAGTTTCCTTTGTTGCAGCAAAAGTAGAGGATGCTTGGTTGAACTGATTATTATCGTCAGAAATATTGGAGAGTGATTGTGCAGTTAAGAAGTCAGATGTGGGACAAGAGTTATCATGATTATGTAATTGAGGAGAAGGATGAGGAATAAGGTATGAGGGGGTTATTGAATGAGGAGGTTGCCTAAGGTTAGCAAGAATGCATGTGTTGGAATAAGGGATAGTAATAGAGTTAGGGGAAATTGGAATGTTGTTATTAGATGAATCAAATTCAATTATTGATGGGGATGTAGGAGTCAACCTATTCCATTCATGAAGTGTGGTTTTGTTGACACGTGAGTCATGTTGAGAAACATGTTTAAATAGAAAGATTGACTCAATAAATTGAACATGCCTAGAGAGAGACTTTTTGTGATTAAGGATCGTAACATTTGAATACATGATGTTGTACAAAGTATCCAAGAAAAGTACAGGGGCATGAGCGGGGTTCCAATTTGTGATTTGAGTAAGGTAGCATAAGCATTCGAATACCTTTAATTTTTGAAATTTTGGTTTTTGGTGAAATATTTTTTCAAAGGTTGATTGAAAGTGTAGTATGGGAGTGATCATTTGATTTATTAAATAAGTGGCAGTTTGAAAGACTGCTATCCAGAATCGAAGGGATGAAGAGGCTTGATAGGGTAAGGTAAGTCATGTTTCAACAACATGTCTTTGTTTACGTTTAGCTAATCCTACATGTTCAGGAGTATATGGAGGTGATTGTAGGTTTTGAATGCCATGTTGAGAAAGAGAATGAGACAAACCCATGTATTCTCCACCACCATCTGAATAAACTGTTTGACTTTTGGTTTTAGATAAGTTTTTCACCAACTTTTTAAATTGTTCAAAAATTAAAGGTACATCAGATTTGGCTTTGACAGGGCATAACCATATGTATTTGGTGAAATGGTCTACAAAGATGATGTAAAAGCAAAAATGATTAAAAGAGGAAATGGGCACTGGTCCCCAAACATCAGTGTAAATGACTTCAAGAGGTTTGGTACATACTAGTGTAGAATTATTGAAGAGAAGTCTGTGACTTTTATTACATAGGCATGACTCACAATGGAAGTTGACTAACTGAGACTTTGAAATGGGTAAATTAAAGGGAGTAATAATTTTATTTTGGACTAAAAATGAAGGATGACTAAGTCATTAATGCCAGATGTCAGAATTGGCAATAGCAGAGACAGAGAGTGCAGTTGGCAAGTGATGACAAAATTTTATTGACAAGGGTCATTCATAAATGTTTCTTCGACTCCGACCTTGAACCAAAGATGCCCCCGTATTTAAATCCTTCACAAGAAACATGTTAGGGAAGAATTCTTTTGAAGTGTTATTCTATTTATAGAATTGAGAGTCAAAGAGAAGATTGTTTTTTAATTTGGGTGCACACAAAACATTATTAAGCGTAAATGCGACAGTGGGTGAATGAGGTGAAGTGGAACTTATATGAGATACTACACTGTTATTACCATCACTAACCATAATGTCTTCATTGCTGCCATATTGAGAGTGAATTGATAGGTTTTAAAGATCAGATGTTATATGATGTGAGGCACTAGAATCCAAAACCCAATTGTTATTGTATGTTGCAAGATTTGAAATTTGCATATGGCTTGGCACGAGATCTGCAATTCTTGGCAAAATGTCTTGGTTTGATGTAAAGTTGGCAAACAATTTTGGGTCTTCCATGGCCAGAAGTGGATCACTATTGCTGTTAGAGGTAGGCATTGTTTGGATAGTGTTGTTCTAGTTGATTGAACAAATTGTTACCTTATGAAGGTCAAAAATAACATTGTTGAATGTTATGTCGTTGAGAATTTTCATGTGTAATACTATTGCTATTTTGACCTCTTTAGCCACTTGATTGTTTGCTGCATCTTTTCTTGTTTGTCATCTAATTGTATTGTGTAGTGATGGAAGTACTAACAGGTTGCCTGTATTCTTCTCTTTTTATATAGGTTTCATGATCAACGAGTTTGTCATACAGTTCTTCAAATGTCAGCAGATTGTCCCTAGCTCTAATAGTGACAGTTAATCTTTAAAATCACCACTTAAGCCATTCAAAACATAAGCAACTACTTCTTCGTCATTGAGTGGATGCCCAATCATTATTAAAGCATTAATGATGCTTTTCATTGTTTACATGTAGTCAATGATAGAAGTTCCCTCTTGCTTAGTTTTCATTAATTTAGCGAAAAGAATAAGCTTTCGAGTACTAGACTTATTTGCAAATGAGGTATCTAGTTTCATCCATGCCTCATAGAGGTGTTGCATGATGTGATGAGATGAGCAATAGAACTATTCATAGATGCTTAAATAGTTAAAAGTACCAAGCAGTCTTGTCGCATCCATAGTTGATACTTTGGATTCTTTATTTCATTGCCTTTGAAATCTCTAATTTTTTTTGTTGGAGATGGAAGAGAACCATCTACATATCCTAGAAGGTCATACCCTAATAACACATTTGTAAACTGCAACTTCCATGAAGCATAGTTACTCCTTTTGATAGTTTGAATAAGATTTGAGTTGCCGCATTGAGTGAGATGAGAGATGTTTTTTGTGTTTGATTATTATTTCCATTGGAAATAATAACTAATATTTCTACAAATGAAGAAGTGTTTGAAGAAGAGGAAGACATGGTGATGACAATTCCTTTTTCTTTTTATTTTTTGACAGTTCAAGAACACTGGTTGTTGTTATAGATGAAGTGGTTGTTACAGATGAAGGAGCACAGGTGGGTTTTCCTAATCATGGAGGTGTAGTTGGGAGAGACAGTGGCAGATGAGTGGCAAATGAGAAGCTGTTGGCGAGGTGATGGATAAGCAATCCATGGATAGTATTGATCACGAACAAAGAATCTCGTAGCAAGCAAAGAAAAATCTAAAGATAATAAAGACTTTTTGTAGAAGACAATAGGTATCACTAGATGAAATGAAAGGGTTGCTTGAATATTTTAGGCACGTAGGTGATCTTATTCATATGTTTTGTAGGATGTGGTGACATAGCATTTAATGAGGTAGCTTGTCAGGGAGGCTTGACTTGAACAATCTTTCACTTTGGTGGAATGCTAAGAAGCGGGCATAAGGATATTAAAGGAATTTATGTAGTAAATGGTGCGATGAACCGAGCATCAGGAAAAAAAAAAAAAAAAAGGTGATTGGCGTGGAGAAGCTACCGGGACACCGGACCGAGATTCGATCTACACCTTGGAGAGACTTGACGGTGGATCAGAACCCAGCTAGGTAGCGGAGAATGATTTGCAATGTTACGAAGGTAGATGCCATCAAGACATCTGGGGATCAAGTTGGTGATAGAAAGATCGTGCCGGTTCTGTTGTTCAACAACTGTAGTGAAATTTTCAAAGATTTATACAGCCTGGTCAGCAGTCTTTGTTAAAGGATGGAGAGAAGATCTTAGTGGACATATGAGTGGGTGTGTAATGGCCCGAGCAGAGAGTTTCTCTACTCCGAAGAATTGGCTTTACCAGATGTTAGAGGGCTGTGATTTGTGATGGTGGATCTTCACATGCAATGAATCATATAATAATGAGTTCAAGATAGGGAAGAATAAGAAGAATAAGGAAGATAGGATTTTCGCTACTGGACTGGACGAAAAGTGGGATATGAGAGGAAAAATCAAACAGTTTTTAGTTGGTTTTTGCAGAGAAGATGGATTTAGAAGAGAAGAGGACTTTACCAGTGAGATGCTAGTTTTCTGGCGGTAGGTGTAAAGATCGATGGCCAGCATAGTACGTCCGGGGTGGGCGGGACATTGCTATCGAATGGTGTATTTTTCTTTTCTTTTCTTTTTTTGTGGAAATCCGGATTTCAGCAGCGAAGTGTTTGGCAAATCTCCGCTAATCTGATGTCTTTCGGTGTAAAGAGAGCTCAACCGATTGCCGGTTGCAGATGTGATGGTCGGCTACTGATGTCATCCTTCCGAAACAATAGCGAACATCTGCTCCAAGAAATTTCCAGGAAGTAAAGCAGTGATGAAGGCAGAGTAAGCAGAGGAAGAATAAGGCCATTAATGGCGTTGCTGCTTCTGACAAAGATAGCGATGATTTGAAGTAAGAATTAGTTTCAAATGGCTTCTATCTGGTCTGATTCAACAACAAAAGGTTGATTTCGAGAGACGAGGGATTGAAGGTTCAGAACTGAGAGAGGGGGTTCTACGGTGATGATGATGCAAATCTAGTGGAATGTGGTAAATTGAATGGCGATGCCGAAGAAAATTGCATAGTAGAATCTGGAAAGGAGTAGAAGGTTGGAAGCCAGGTCAATGTTGCTGTTGATGGCAAAAACAATTATAATTGGGTGGAGAAAAAAAAAGAAAAAAAAAAAAAGAGGAATGTGAGAGAAGGTTGTGTAGATTAGAAGAAGGGAGGGAGGGAAAGGATTTGATTTCTTGATTAGAGGATCTTCTACTCTGATACCATGAAGAAACAATGAGACAAATGAAGAAACAACGATTTCTACTCTGATACCATAAAGAAACAATGAGAGAAATAAAGAAACAACAATAGAAATGAAATGTATTGTTTTTGAAACATACAATTAAGTAGCCTTAAATAGACTTTGCAAGGCTTCAATAAAGGCAATAAATTAAATCCTTACAATTTGGGTACAATAATGGAAAGAATGTAGGCTGATTTTGCTCCTATGATTATGCATTGCAACGATGGTAAAAACGTGTGCCCAATTTGCTCCTTCAGTTACGCTTTATCAGGCATCTCTTTATCATTTTGAAAAGCAGCATCCCCTCATCTGTTAATGCATCAATCTGCGGCTTCCTTCCTCGTGTGTTGCATGAAGTCTCCATTATCTGCATTCTGGAAGTCCCATAATTAGAGGGAAAGTATAATCTATCAATGTATTTTCATGCTACTGTTTGTCTAAACGAAACATTAAATGAACATTGTATTAAATCAAGATTTTCTGCAGGTAAAAGTATAAAATCAGGACATGATCTGAATACTAAAATCCGAGAATTTAGGCAAAATCAATCTGAGAATGTTCAATGTGTGCGTCATGTATAAGTCCTAGAAACCGAGCAAAGATCCAAATGCACATTCCATATCTGTTGACTATGACTGACGCCAATGAGTATAATTCTCAGGTAATGGTGCCTGCACCACGCCAGTAGAGCAAAAGTCAGTATATGGAACCCATTTATATTTATTAGCTATAACTTATCTGGGAACTCTCATCTTCTGTGCATCTCATAGTTCTCCTTTCTTATGAGTGGAAAGAAAAAGAAAAGAAAAAAGAATCGATGGCACCAAGATAGGCACTGTATTTTATTCCAAAAATGTTTTAACAGCTTTCGAAATATAATATATAATTGTCTCCCATGTAAGAGGAATTTTAAGCATGTTACCCTGCAGACCTTTGCCTTAAACTTCAATAGAGAAGGCTCCTTCCACAATTTCTCCAGATCTGCGTTCAGATGAAAGACATAAAGGATCTAGTAAGCGTGCATTCACTAAGACCTTCATTTGCCTTTGACGGAACCCGGCTAGAATCAAAGGATCAATCATGCTCTAAAAAGGGGAACAAGTAAAGGTTGCCTTGGAGTTCAATTTCTGAGTACGATTGCAAGAGACAAATGACATAATGCAGACGTGCATAGAACTAAAAAGCATATTAAGTCTAGTCTGCATATACCTATGCCTAGCAGCAGCAAAACTAAATTCACTCAACTATGCATGAAGAGCAGCAGCTACGGTTTCATCTGTTCGAAACTGCAGTAAATCGCGGTAGAAACGACTTAAGAATAGGGAAAACACGAAATGCCATTTTACTCCCGGTATTAGCAGGCTAGATGGAGAAATCCGGTCACTGAGGGCTGCTTGCAGTTAAAAAATAAAAGATGACGGCTACTGGGGTTTTCCTTGAAACGTGAGCGCTACTTAGAAGCGGCCTACTATGGCTCCAATGTAGCTCCATCCTTCCATTTTAAGACATTTCCAGCATGAAGAATGGATCAGATCCTTCCAAAAATTGATCATACATGTTAAAAACGGGTATCAACTTCTTCGATAAGCTGCCGACTCCTACCGGGACTAGATCACTGCTCCATGACTTATTTTAACCGAACTCTGCTGTGAACAATATTACTCTCCCGCAGCAGTTTTTTTTTTTTAACTTTTGAAAAAATGATTATGATTTATCAATATGGACCGAGATGGTCCAAAATCACAAAAAACGCCCTTCCGAATATAGAGGACAAAGCATCCTGTGCAACAAAGGAGATGCATTACCCACTCTCTCTTACTAGGTGCTCGACGAGTAACCCGCCCACTTAATTATCCACGGAGAGTAGCTTTGGCTGCTGCAAGGTGCAGCCTTTAACAATAGATAAAAGGGTTTTTTGTAAATATGCCATTACTTTTTGGCGTTTTTGCAAAAAAATCCGAAGGTTTTAAGTTTTTATAGATTTGTCATTAAGTTTTGTAAAACTCTACAAATTTGTCATTCTATTTATTTTTCAAAAATACCCTCATCATTTGTTCTGCTTGTTTAAACATTACAGGCCAATAGAACTGTCTTGTTTGTGTGGAAGAAGACCGATGGCTACGGCGAACGATCCTTTGTTGGTCACTCCCCCCGCTCCCCTGTGCCGGCTCCCACCCCTGCTCATCCGCTGTTGACAGTGAGAATACACGGCCAAATGTCTCACTTAGACGGCTCGCCTACCTCAACAAGCCAGAGATGCCTTCTTTACTGCTTGGATCAATTGCTGTCGTGATACATGGAGTGGTTTTCCCTGTATTCGGACTATTTCTTACAAGTTCCATCCATGTCTTCGCTGAGGCTCCAAACAAGCTCCGAAAAGCCTCAAGGTTCTGGGCCTTGATGTTTGTAGGTCTAGGGCTCATTGCTCTGGTTTCAGTAGTTTTGCAGCACTTCTTGTTTGGAGTTGCTGGTGCTAAGCTCATCGAGCATATTCGTTCTTGGTCATTTGAGAAGGTCGTACATCAAGAAATCGGCTGGTTCGATAAGCCTGAAACTTCAAGCTTTGTTCATATAAACATGAAACAACATACATAGTTGAATCTCAAGGCCTTTCTGAATGTGTTCTGTCTTTTTTCCCCTTTTTTTTCCCAGTGGGGCAATTGGTGCACTGTTGTCGTCTGATGCTTGTTCGAAGTCTTGTAGGGGATGCTTTGGCACTAATTGTTCAGAATACTTCCACGGTGGCTGCAGGGTTTGTTATAGCATTTGTAGCTAACTGGCATTTAGCCCTTATTGTTCTGGCTCCGATATCTTTATTAGTTTTTCAAGGGTATGCTGAGGCAAAATTTATGAAAGGATTTAGTGCAGATGCTAAGGTTGGTTCCTGATGCAAAACATGTCAAAGAGTCTTGGGGATTATCCATATGGAAATCTGGTTTATTCTATCAAAATTTTCATCTCTATCTCTCTCATAGCACAGAGCCCCCAAATCATTCAAAGGGGAAGAGAGAAGTGATTCCGAGAAATTAACCGATGGGTGGAATTCCCTGCATACGCTTAAGAGATTAGACTGAGGCGATGATTCTTTGCGAGTGTCAATGTAAAGTTATTGCGTTACAGTGCCATACAACCAATATGCTTTGATATTTGTGGTCACAGTAACACTCACAGTTATGGAATTATTGACCCGGCCCAAAATAATGAAATTTGTTGGAGCACAATGAAATTACATGTTTTGCAGCCAATTTGTTGATTAAGACAATGTTATTTATGGTCGCCGGTGATGTACGAAGAAGCACATCAAGTAGCAAATGACGCTATAGGAAGTATTAGGCCACTTGCTTCTTTCTGTGCAGAACAAAAGGTAATTTGATCTATACAGGCAGAACTGCATGGGTGAAACGAAACATGGGGTCCATCAAGGAATTGTCAGTGGTGTGGGTTTTGGCTTCTCTTTCTTTGTGCTATAATGCACCTATGCTGTCAGCTTTTATGCTGGAACTCATTTTGTTAAAGATGGAGAGGCTACATGTCAGCAAGTTCTCAGAGTAACTGGCATCTTTTTCTTTTTAGTTTGTCCCCCGTACTAGGTTAGTTCAGTGGCTCTAAATGCCTCATTGCTCGGTGGTTTCAAATGCAGGTCTTCTCGGCTTTGGCAATGACGGCTATCGGAATTTCTCACACAATTACAATGGCACCAAATTCCATCAAAGCCAAGGACTCAGCCGCTTCTATTTGTGCAATTCTTGACTGGAAATCCAAGATTGACTCAAGCAGTGATCAGGGTATAACATTACCCAATGTGGAGGGTGAAAT
Source organism: Warburgia ugandensis (assembly GCA_035236585.1). NCBI lineage: Eukaryota > Viridiplantae > Streptophyta > Magnoliopsida > Canellales > Canellaceae > Warburgia > Warburgia ugandensis. The sequence goes on along the minus strand of CP141126.1, from coordinate 81,226,036 downwards.
TGATTCCCAACATGTCAGCTTCAAGTACCCAACCCGCTCAGATTTGCAGATTTTAGAGACTTGTGCTTGAGCATTCCTTCCCGACAGGTACCTTACAAAGGAAAGGAACTTTTCTTGATTTATTTGTTGATTGAGTCTAACTATCATTGTACATATGTTAGTTTGTCACTATGTTTGCCATTAGCATGACGTTAACATTGTTCTCTTTGCAAACTGTTGCTCTTGTTGGAGAGAGTGGTAGCAAGAATTCAACAATAACTGCCCTCATCGAGAGGTTTTACTATCCAGATTCCGGTCGGATATTACTGGATGGGATGGAAATTCTGAAGTTTAAATTAGCATCGTTGAGGCTGTCGTTGTCGTAGCCGTCGGTAAGACCTCCACATAAACAAGTTGATTCTGTAACCTATAATGTTTAAATAGGGAGAACAAATGATGGGGGTATTTTTGATATTTTCAAAAGTATAACAGTGAAAAATAGATGGAATGGCAAATTTGCAAAGTTTTGCAAAACTTAAAGGCAAATTTGCAAAAAACCCTAGATAAAATTATCTCCCAGTGCATAGCCCTAGGTTTTAAGACTATTTTATCTTTGTTTCTTTGGTATCATTTAGACTATTTATATATATTTGAATAATTTTAACCATGTTTGATCATCATCAAGACCTTATCCCAATTAGGGGTCGGCCACATGAATTTTATTCCTTCATTCCTCTCTATTAAGTACTATGGCTTCATTTAGTCCCAAAGTTTTTAAATCTTTCCTCACTACTTCCATCCACGTTCTTTTGGGCCTTCTCCTTTCCCTTTTAGAACCTTTTACTTGTATTGCCTCACTCCTAGCTGATGCCGTTGTTGGTCTCCTTTGAATATGTCCAAACCATCTAAGTCTAATCTCTCTCATGTTATTACCTATTGGTGCTATCCCTAAATTTTCTCTAATATTTTTATTTCTAATTCTTTCCTTTCTTGTCTTACCACTCATCCTTCATCTCAACATCCTCATTTCTGCAATGCTCATCCTATGAGCATGATGTTCCTTAACTACCTCATACTCTGATCCATAGAGCATGGCTGGCCTTATGGCTATTTTATAGAATTTTTCTTTTAGTTTGAGTGACACCCACTAATCACACAAAACTCCAGATGCACATCTCCATTTGTTTCAATCCGCTTGGATTCTCTAGGTAACCTCCCTCTCAATCTCTCCACTCTCATGAATCATTGATCCTAAGTACCGAAAGTAGTCTTTTACGGGGACTTCTTGGTTATCAATCTTGACTGGTGTTCCACTCTTACTCCTCTCCTTGTTAAAATTGCATTCCATATATTCTGTCTTAGTTTGGCTAATTTTAAATCCTTTAGATTCTAATGCTTCTCTCCATAACTCTAGCTTTATGTTTACTCCCTCCCTTGTCTCATCAAGTAAGACTATAGCATCTGCAAATAGCATGTACCAAGGAATCTCCTCGTGCATATGTTTTGTTAACTCAGCCATAACCAATGTAAAAAGATATGGGCTCAATGCTGATCCTTGGTGCAATCCTACAGTGACAGAAAAATCACCAGTCTCGTCACTAGTGGTCTTAACATTTGTTATCGCTCCCTCATACATATCTTTAATTATATCTATATACCCCTGCGAAACCCTTTTATCGCCCAACTCCCTCCATATTAACTCTCTAGGGACTCTATCATAAGCTTTCTCTCAGTCGATAAAGACTATGTGGAGGTCTTTCCTCCGCTTCCTATATTTCTCTACTAATTGACTTAGTAAGAAAATAACTTTCATGGTAGACCTCACAAGCATAAAGCCAAACTTATTCTCCGATACTCTTGTTTCATATCATAGCCTCTTCTCAATCACTCTTTCAAAAAGTTTCATAATGTGGCTCATAAGTTTGATCCCTTGATAATTAGTGTAACTCTGTATGTCTCCTTTATTCTTATAAATTGGTACAATAGAGCTTTTCCTCTACTCATCAGGTATTTTCTTTAATTTTATAATCTTGTTAAATAATTTGGTCAACCAAACTACCCCAATATCTCCCATATGCTTTCAAACCTCTATTGGTATACTATCAGGCCCCATGGCCTTTCCTAATTTCATCTTTTTCAAGGCCTCTTTCACTTCAGGTATTATAATCTTGTTAAACAACTTGATCAACCAAACTACCCCAATATCTCCCATATGCTTTCAAACCTCTATTGGTGTACTATTGTGCCCCATGGCCTTTCCTGATTTCATCTTTTTCAAGGCCTCTTTCACTTCAAGTATTTTAATCCTACGTTCATATCCATAATATCCAATGTTATTTAGATTTATAGTATTTTCAATCCCTATCACGACCCGGGTTTTTATATGATGCAATTTTGATAAAAAGGCGAGATCTCTTGTTTTATAAGTATGAGATGCATGAAAATCTTTTTCGTTTGGAAAACAATCTTTCATAAAATCCCCAAGTGTCAAAACACATTCTCAAATTATCTAGCCATGGCAAAGTTTAAATCAATATTATTCCCAAGAAAGTGTTAGTCACAAATTTCCTATTAGAGAGTAACTACAATCAAGTAACATTGAAAGATAAGGTAAGGGTTTTACTTACTTGTACGTAGTCTGGGTGTTTCCTAGCACAAGCGTTCCTTGCCCTTAAGTATTTACTTGGTGTCTGAAAAATGTTGAGGATTGGGTGAGTATATACTATACTCAATAGGAGCCTATCACTACTAGTTTTATAATGCATGAGATGTTTCAAAATCGTGTGCTCATTCAAAACATGTGCATGTCTGAATACTCAAGTTCAATATTGATATTAAAATCCATGGTTAAACTGAAATACTAACGACTTAAAGGATCATATAATCCAAAATCGAAAGTATCATATACATATATATCATAACATCATGATATGCAATAGATGCTTCATGGAATCCAACTCATGGATCTCTAGTATGGTATGGTCGACCAACCTCATATCATGCCATATGCAATGCAAATAACTCCACAAAACTATAGGGTCCAACTATGCCCACGACCTCCTCGCCGTGTGGTCCCCGAGTACCTGAGGACACTCGGTCATAGCCTCCACGGGGCCTATGACATGTCGACCCAGTGCTGTGACACCAGTGGTAGCCCTCTGTACCACATGCAGTCGACGGTGGTACCCATCCACCTAATAGTGGTAGAGGCCGGGTGACCAATCCAGACCCCTCGACATAGCACCCACGGGCTTACTAGCCCAAATCACATAAGATCAAATAAGCCAAAGCCTCTTTTCAAAACCTGTCCTCTTTGGGTCCCTCACAACTGCCTGGCCCTTGGCACTCCAGCGTCTTTTGGAAACCCTCAAGGACATGCAATCTTTGCAAGAACTTAATGCTCATAGATCATGCAATGTATGCAATAGTTTGCAAAACATTTCTATGCATAATGTATATACAAAACATGTCTATGCATAAAGCATTTGTCACATGCATGCTAAACAAGTCATATACTTAAATCATGTATTTGCAAAACAATCATAGTTCTTTTAAAAGAATCTAGTAGCGATAGAGCACCTACCTGACTAGGTTGCGCTAACCCCTTTGTCCTCGGACGCTCTGAACATGGTTTGGGGAATCAAGGTTAGTTTGGCCTATCTTTTATGGGTTTTAGAGTAATTGGTCTTATTACTGAGGCATTAGGGGTCCATCCCTATGCCTATGGGTGTCCTAAGGTCCTACTTGGTATCTTCAGTTTTCCAAAGGTCTAGTGGCCACGCGCCACCATCCTATTCTAAGGGACATGCCCACCTTTGATTGGGCCTTGATAAGGGATTTTATAGTTTGGATGTGTCCGCGTCTTCGACACTGACACAACGCCTTTTGCGACGCCTCAATCGGAGCTCTAGATCTCAAGTTATAAGCGTTTTAGTGTCGCACGTACATAGGCGTCTTAAGAATGAAAAAACGGAATGCTAGGGCGCTGCGCGTCTGCGTTGTGCGCCCCGGCTTCCTTAAGGAATGAAAAAACTGCGTACCGCTAATGCGCTGCGCGTCTATAGCATGCGCCTCAACGGGCGCGTCTGCAGACACGCCGAGTTTTCCCGCCCCTCTCTCTCTTTTGCGGGCACGTCCCTGGACGCACCCGTTTGGTTTTTTCCAAACACGTCGACGTGTTGGAACGTCCTGTTCGTTGGGGAACCGGGGCACCCTCAAGACACCCTGGTTCAACCTTGTCGAACCAGTGCGGCCTAGGGAACGTCCCTGGGTCCTTGGTGAGTCTCCAGGGCTCCTTTTTGCATGGTTTTTCATGCAAAAACCTAAGGAAATTGATCTTAGAACTATGGTGGAGATGGGTTTTGAGGGATCTTGGGCATACCTGGCTCATTGCTGGGTTTTTCTCCTTGTTTTCCCATCTAGGTCACTGCTCCTCAATGGGTTTTCTTCCACGTTTTGGGCTGCCATTAGAGGCGCCGAAGAGCTCTATTTATAGAGTTATGAGAGGGTTTTGGAGGGGGCTCTCACCGCCTTTGAATGGCGGTGGAGAAACCTCCAGAATGGCGGTGATTTCTCCTCCAATCACCACCGTTCTAGAACCCTCTAGAGGTTGAAGATGAAGGGGTGCCTATATCAAAACGGGCCCCTGTGTTTTTGCAGGGTAAATTCGTTTTTTAACAAAATTACATTTTTGCCCCTGAACTTCAAAGGGCCATAACTTGCTCATTTTAACTCCGTTTTTGGTGATTTTGGTCTCGTTGGATTCCTTTTTCTGAGACGCATCTAATGGAACTATTTTTAGGACCAAATTCTTGGGTTCAGTCAAGGTGAATAGTAAAATAACTAAAATACCCTTATCATCAAAAACTAATCTTTTCATTGCTTAACTTGGAATTTCAATATTACAAAATTGGAGTCATTACATTCTTACCCCCTTAGGGGAATTTTGCCCCCGAAATTCTACTATATACAGTCAAAAGATCTCGGGGTACTTTTCTCGCATTTCTGACTCCGGTTCCCAAGTCTCTTCTTCCATGTGCGCATTTCTCCACAAAAATTTGACTAAGGGTATGTCCTTGTTCCGCAGCTTCTTATTCTTATGATCCCGAATCTCAACTGGTCTTGTCTCTAGCTTGAGATCCTCCGTCAACTCTATGGGTACGTGGTTGATGACATAAGCTGGGTCAAGCACGTACCTCCTTAGCATAGATACATGGAATACGTTATGCACTTCGGATAGCTAAGGGGGTAGTGCGATCCTGTAGGCCACTTTTCCCACTTTCTCCGGATTTCGAAAGGTCCTATGTAACGCGGACTAAGCTTGCCTTTGATACCAAACCTCATAACTCCTTTAATGGGAGATATCTTCAAGAAAACGTGCTCTCCTATGTCGAATTCCAATGGTCTTCTCCTTCGATCCGCATAGCTCTTTTGGCGGCTTTGAGCTGTGAGGAGGCGTCTTCTTATGAGTTTGACCTTCTCGGCACATTGCTCTACCAGCTCGGACTAGAGCACCCTGGATTCTCCAACTTCACTCCAACTGGTGGGTGATCGACAGGGTCTCCCATAGAGCGCCTCGTATGGAGCCATGCCAATGCTTAACTGAAAGCTATTGTTGTACGCAAACTCGACTAGCGGTAGGTTTTCATCCCAGCTTTGCTTCCAATCAAGGGCACAAGTTCGCAACATATCTTCGACTATCTGGAATGTGCGCTCTGATTATCCATCGGTCTGTGGATGGAAGGCTGTGCTATAGTTCAAGGAAGATCCTAAGGATTTTTGGACAGACTTCCAGAGTTGCGAAGTGAAGCGGCTATCCCTATCTGAAGTGGTACTAAGGGGTATACCATGTAGACTTACTATCTCTTTGATGTATAGTTGAGATAGGCTGTCAGTGGATTGGGTATGACGTATAGGAAGGAAATGGGCTATCTTAGTTAATCTATAAACAATTACCCAGATCATGTCATGACCCTTAGAGGTCCTGGGTAGCCCTACGATGAAGTCCATTGTGATATGGTCCCATTTCCATTCGGGTAACTTAAGGGGTTGTAACAATCCCGTAGGTCTTTGATGTTCAGCCTTTACTTGTTGACATGTTAAACACTTTGCCACAAATTCCCCTATGTCTCTTTTCATACCATCTCACCAATATTGTTTCTTTAAGTCTTGATACATCTTAGTCCCTCGTGGGTGTATAGTATACTTAGACCGATGAGCCTCTTTTAAGATTTCTTATCTTAACTCTTCATTAGCTGGTACCACTAATCTTCCTTGCATGTAAACGCTACCATCTTCCCTTTTTGTAAACCCTGGTTTTCCTATGAAAGCTTGTATATCTGGATCCCCTTCCTGTTCTTGTTTAACCTTTTCATTAACAGCTGACTTTATTGTTAGACCTGCCATAATGATCTTGTGCTTACTTATGTCTGGTTTCCATGTGATTACTTCTTGTAATGCTTCCATCTCTTAGTTAATAAACTTGCACACATCCCTTGGGTTTTTTTGCTTAATGCATCAGCTACCACATTAGGTTTTCCAGGGTGATAATGAATGGAGAAGTCATAATCTTTTAAGTATTCCATCCATCTTCTTTGTCGCATGTTTAAGTCTTGTTGGGAAAAGATATATTTAAGACTCTTGTGATCTGTAAAAACTTCAAACTTTTCCCCATATAAATAATGTCTCCAGATTCGCAAGGCAAAGACTATGGCCGCTAATTCCAAGTCATGGGTTAGGTAATTGACTTCATGCTTCTTGAGTTGCCGAGAAGCATAAGCAATCACCTTCCCATGTTGCATAAGTACGCAGCCTAGTCCTTGTTGTGAAGCATCACTGTATATCTCAAATCTGCCACTTCCTGAAGGTAAGGTAAGGACAGGTGCTGTAGTTAACCTTCTTTTTAGTTCTTGGAAGCTTTCTTCACATTTGTCATTCCATTCAAATCTTGTGTCTTTCCTAGTCAGCTTAGTTAGAGGTAAAGCAATTTGTGAAAAACCTTCGATGAATCTCTTGTAATATCCGGCAAGTCCTAAGAAGCTTCTTATTTCTGTAACTGTCTTAGGTCTTTCCCAGTTCTGTACTGATTTAACCTTAGTAGGGTCAACTGCTATGCCATCTTGAGAAATAATGTGTCCTAAGAAATTAGCCTTTTCCAGCCAAAACTCACACTTACTGAATTTTGCATATAACTTGTGTGCTTGTAGGGTGCTTAATGTTATCCTTAGATGTTCCTTATGGTCTTCAGGAGTTTCTGAATATATTAAGATATCATCCACAAACACTATGATGAATTTATCTAAGTACTCCTTGAACACCCTATTCATGAGATCCATAAACGAGGCTGGAGCATTAGTTAAACCAAAGGACATCACTCTGAATTCATAATGACCATATCGAGTCCTGAAGGCTGTCTTGGGGATATCTTCTTCTCTAACTCGAAGTTGATGGTACTCGGATCGTAGATCAATCTTAGAGAAGACTCTGGCTGACTGAAGTTGATCGAAAAGATCATCAATTCGGGGAAGAGGGTACTTATTTTTAATGGTGACCCTATTCAGCATCCGATAGTCTACGCACAATCTCATGGAACCATCCTTTTTCTTAACAAAAAGGACTGGAGCTCCCCACGGAGATACGCTAGGCCTTATGAACCCTTTGTCAAGTAGTTCCTGTAACTGGGTCTTCAGTTCTCTTAGTTCTGCAGGAGCCATTCGGTAAGGAGCTTTGGAAATGGGGGAAGTACCGAGTATAAGGTCAATGATGAACTCAATTTCCCTTGGTGGAGGTAGACCTGGTAAGTCCTCAGGGAATACATCAGGAAATTCTCGGACTACCTCGACATCCTCTAGCTTTGGTTGGGGATTCTCGACGGATTCAATCTTGGCTAAGAAGAAGGGGCATCCTTGAGCAATGTGGTTAACTGCTTTCATGGCAGAAATAACACACACTCCAAAATAATCCTTTCTTCCTTGGAGGGTGAAAGTGTCTCCATTAGGTAGGGTAAAAGTGACACGTTTCTGACGGCAATCAGCAAAGGCTTGATGAAAGGCTAGCCAGTCCATACCTAGGATGATGTCAAAGTCATTCATATCTAAGTGGATAAGATTGGCATGTAGCAAATGCTCCTTAATCAAAATGGGGACATCCTAGAGATAAGAATAGGTGGGAAGTGCCTGGCCTACAGGAGTCATGACTTCTAGAGTGAAGTCTAGGTCCTGTGGTATAATGTCCAAGGATGATGCAAATTCCCGGGATATGAAAGAATGAGTGGAGCTTGTATCAAATAGAACTTTAGCAGGTGTATCAGAGATAGAAAGAATACCTTCAACAACTGCATTTGAAGCTTGGGCTTGACTGGAAGTGAGGGCAAAGACACGTCCTTGGCTTTTTGGAACTTGATCTTCTTTACGCTCTTGTACTTTCCTTTTTGGGTAGTTACTAGAAAAATGTCCTAATTCTCCACAACTATAGCAAGTGATGTTGAAAGTGGGACATGGTTTGCCTGGATGATTTTTGTTACACCTAGGGCATGCCTTCCAGTCTGGTCTTCTTCCTTTGTTTTCAAACGGCTTCTTGAAAGGTGGCCTAGGTCCAAATGACTGAAAGTTCTCTTTCCTTTGTTCCTCATGGTGTTGATGTTCTTAGTTTCTCTTATTGCCTGGTTCCTTTGATAATCTTTTTCGTATAGGGAGGCCATCTCTACGGCTTTGGCTACTGTGGAAGGTTGGAAACCTAGAATTCTGTTCCTGAGTCCTGGGTTGAGTCCATCTACGAATCTTTCTACCGCATCTTCCTCATCAGCACAAGCATGTGGTGCAAATCTTCGGAGGCTGATGAATCTACTTTCATACTGTTGGACGGTCATATTTCCTTGTTCTAAGTCCATAAATTCCTTTTCCTACTGTTTCCTTATGTGTTTAGGATAATATTTGTCGTTAAAGACCTTTTTAAACTCTTCCCATCCTATTGTTTCTTGTTGATCAAAATAAGTTCTTTCTGCTGTTTTCCACCAAAAGGTAGCCTCTCCCCTAAACACAAATGTGGCCATGGGTACTTTTCTTTCTTCAGCTATGTTCATGGCCTTAAATATCTTTTCAATATCAATTAACCATTTTTCAGCTGTAGATGCTTCATCTTCTCCTGTGAATGAGGAAGCTAGTTTCTGAAACCTTTCTAACTGAACCTCAATCCTATCTATTGCTTTATCAGGGGAAGGATCTCGGGTGGTAGGAGTTTGGCTTTGACTATTCATGTATTGTCCCATGTTCTGTAAGAATTATTGGAATAACTCAGCCATCCCGTTGCCCGACCTAGTGGAGTCCACTGGTGGGGCTTCAGGTCTTGGAGCATTGCTTCCCTTCTTCCTAGGCATCTGTAATCACAAGGCAATTCACCAAATCTCAGTTTGTGTTATCCTATTACCCCTTACTCTTTCATGGATGAAACTTGATTATAAGTTATTCTCCTCATAACTAGGTTGTGAGTAACGTTAAACCTGGCTCTAATACCAACTGTCACGACTCGTGTTTTTATATGATGCAATTTTGATAAAAAGGCGAGATCTCTTATTTTATAAGTATGAGATGCATGAAAATCTTTTTCGTTTGGAAAACAATCTTTCATAAAATCCCCGAGTGTCAAAACACATTCTCAAATTATCTAACCATGCCAAAGTTTAAATCAATATTATTCCCAAGAAAGTGTTAGTCACAGCCCCAGCTATTAGAGAGTGACTACAATCAAGTAACATTGAAAGATAAGGTAAGGGTTTTACTTGTACGTAGTCTGGGTGTTTCCTAGCACAAGCGTTCCTTGCCCTTAAGTATTTACTTGGTGTTTGAAAAATGTTGAGGATTGGGTGAGTATATGCTATACTCAGTAGGAGCCTATCACTACTATTTTTATAATGCATGAGATGTTTCAAAATCGTGTGCTCATTCAAAACATGTGCATGTCTGAATACTCAAGTTCAATATTGATAGTAAAATCCATGGTTAAACTGAAATACTAACGACTTAAAGGATCACATAATCCAAAATCGAAAGTATCATATACATATATATCATAACATCATGATATGCAATAGATGCTTCATGGAATCCAACTCATGGATCTCTAGTATGATATGGTCGACCAACCTCATATCATGCCATATGCAATGCAAATAACTCCACAAAACTATAGGGTCCAACTATGCCCATGACCTCCTCGCCATGTGGTCCCCGAGTACCTGAGGACACTCGGTCATAGCCTCCACGGGGCTATGACACGTCGACCCAGTGCTGTGACACCAGTGGTAGCCCCCTGTACCACATGCAGTCGACGTAGGGACTTGCCTCTTTTTGGGCGTGGTACCTATCCACCTAATAGTGGTAGAGGCCGGGTGGCCAACCCAGACCCCTCGGCATAGCACCCGCGGGCTTACTAGCCCAAATCACATAAGATCAAATAAGCCAAAGCCTCTTTTCAAAACCTGTCCTCTTTGGGTCCCTCACAACTGCCTGGCCCTCGGCACTCCAGTGTCTTTTGGCAACCCTCAAGGACATGCAATCTTTGCAAGAACTTAATGCTCATAGATCATCCAATATATGCAATAGTTTGCAAAACATATCTATGCATAATGTATATACAAAACATGTCTATGCATAAAGCATTTGTTACATGCATGCTAAACAAGTCATATACTTAAATCATGTATTTGCAAAACAATCATAGTTCTTTTAAAAGAATCTAGTAGTGATAGAGCACCTACCTGACTAGGTTGTGCTAACCCCTTTGTCCTCGGACGCTCCTGAACATGGTTTGGGGAATCAAGGTTAGTTTGGCCTATCTTTTATGAGTTTTAGAGTAATTGGTCTTATTGCTTAGGCATTAGGGGTCCATCCCTATGCCTATGAGTGTCCTAAGGTCCTAATTGGGCCTTGGTATCCTCAGTTTTTCAAAGGTCTAGTGGCCATGCGCCACCATCCTATTCTAAGGGTCATGCCCACCTTTGATTGGGCCTTGATAAGGGATTTTATAGTTTGGATGTGTCCGCGTCTTCAACACGGATACAACGCCTTTTGTGGCACCTCAATCGGAGCTCTAGATCTCAAGTTATAAGCATTTTAGTGTCGCACGTACATAGGCGTCTTAAGAATGATAAAACGGAATGTTAGGGCGCTGCGTGTCTGCGTTGTGCGCCCCAGCTTCCTTAAGGAACGAAAAAACTGCATACCGCTAGCGCACTGCGCGTCTGCAGTGTGTGCCTCAGCAGGAGTGTCTGCAGACGGGCCGAGTTTTCCCGCCCCTCTCTCTCTTTTGCGGGCGCGTCCCCGAACGCGCCTGTTTGGTTTTTTCCAAACGCATCGACGTGGGACGTTCTGACTAGAACGTCCTATTCGTTGGGGAACCGGGGCATCCTTAGGACACCCTAATTCGACCCTGTCGAACCAGTGCGGCCCAGGAAACGTCCCTGGGTCCTTGGTGAGTCTCCAGGGTTCCATTTTGCAGGTTTTTCATGCAAAAACCTAGGGAAATTGATCTTAGACCTATGGTGGAGATGGGTTTTGAGGGATCTTGGGCATACCTGGCTCATTGCTGGGTTTTTCTCCTTGTTTTCCCATCTAGGTCACTACTCCTCAACAGGTTTTCTTCCACATTTTGGGCTGCCATTAGAGGCGCCGAAGAGCTCTATTTATAGAGCTATGAGAGGGTTTTGGAGGGGGCTCTCACCGCCTTTGAATGGCGGTGGAGAAACCTCCAGAATGGCGGTGATTTCTCCTCCAATCACCGCGGTTCTAGAACCCTCTAGAGGTTGAAGATGAAGGGGTGCCCGTATCAAAACGGGCCCCTGTGTTTTTGTAGGGTAAATTCGTTTTTTAACAAAATTACATTTTTGCCCCTCAACTTCAAAGGGCCATAACTTGCTCATTTTAACTTCGTTTTGGGTGATTTTGGTCTCGTTGGATTCCTTTCTCCAAGACGCATCTAATGAAACCATTTTTAGGACCAAATTCCTGGGTTCATTCAAGGTGAATAGTGAAATGACTAAAATGCCCTTATCTTCAAAAACTGATCTTTTCATTGCTTAACTTGGAATTTCAATATTACAAAATTGGAGTCATTACATTCCCTATATTCTCAAAGCCGTTGTCATATAACAATTTTTGAAAGTATGTTTCCCACCTTTGTTTGATCTCATCATCTTTGATTAATACCTTTTGATAATCGCTTCTAATGCACCTAATATAATCTAAGTCCTTACCCTTCTATTCTCTTACTTTTGCAAGTTTAAACACATCTCTCTCACCTTCTCTTGTTCCTAGTCTATTATAGAGCTCATTATATGCTTTAAGTTTAGCCTCACTTACTATTCTCTTAGCAACCTTTTTAACATTCTTATATTGTTCATAGTTTTCATTATTTCTAGTCTTCTGCCATGTTTTAAAACACATTCGTTTTTCTTTAATAACTTTTTGCACTGTTTCACTCTACCACCATGTTTCCTTTACTAATTGTCTTTTACCTTTAGATACTCTTAAGACATCTTTTGCCACTTTCTTAATGGACTCAGCAATATTAATCCACATGGTATTTACTTCTATTTCATAGTTCTAATTTCATTATACCATCAACTTATTTGTGAATGAGGTTATTTTCTCTCCTTTTAAGTTCCACCACTTAATTTTTGGATACATATTAAGTTCATTTCTTTTCTTCCATCTTTTGATATGGATATCCATAACCATTAACCTATGTTGTGAGGTTAAACTCTCACCGGGTATCACCTTACAATCCTTACACATAGATCGTTCATTATTCCTAAGTAGAAAAAAGTCTATTTGGCTTTTATGAAGTCCACTTTTAAAGGTTATTAAGTGTTCATCCCTCTTCTTAAAGAGTGTATTTGCAATGGCCAGGTTATATGACAAAGCAAAATTGAGGTTATTCTCCCACATCTCATTTCGTTGACCTATAGTATACCCTCTGTGTATTCTATCATATCCCTCCTTTTCTTTTCCTACATGGCCATTTACATCTGCTCCTATAAATATCTCCTCAGTGTTGGGAATTTCTTGCATAATTCCTTCCATATCTTCTCAAAACTATCCATTGATTATATCTTGTAACCCTACTTGTGGTGCATATGCACTTATAACATTTATAATCTGCTCTTCTATAACAAGTATTATTATTATAATTCTATCACTGATTCTTTTAATGTCCATAACTTTATCTTTTAATTCTTATTCCACTATTATTGCTATGTCATTTCTGTTATTATCCTTTCCTACATACTATAATTTATACTCATCTATTTCTCTAGCTTTACCCCCTTTTCACTTGATTTCTTGGATACAAGCGATGTTGACTATCCTACTCTTCATCACGTCTACTAACTCCAAACTCTTACTTGTCAATGTCCCTATATTCCATGTGGTGATATGAATCTTATGCCCTCGAGATATCTTATTTACTATTGCCTTTCTCGACCTCCATGATATGAACCCATGTCCACTTTTCACTACGCCTAGGCTATGATGTAGCCCATCACTTTCGAGGGGACGCTCTGGTAGCCCTTGCCTATTTTCCCCTACACTCGGGATCTGATGTAGGGAGTCGCTTCTAAGAGAACGCTATAGCAACCCTTGCCTATTTTTTACCGCACCCGGGATCTGATGCAGCGCGTCGCTTATGGGGAACGCCCTAGCTCGAGGGAATGTCAGTTTTCGATTCATGTCATGTTAGGGTTGCCATAGTTTTAAGAAGTTGAAGATAATTTTCAATTCTTCCTTACAAACTAATATACAAATGCATATTCATTTGCAAGCAGAAAAGAAATAACAAAATCATCTTCAGCTTCACCCTTGCTAGTAGGCACCTGACGTAAGGGTTGCCATATTTTAAGAAGCTGGAGATGATTTTCATTTCTTCCTCACAAACTAATATACAAATGCATATTCATTTGTAAGAAAGAAATAACAAAATCATCTTCAACTTCTCCCTTGCCGGCTAGCACCTAACGCAAGACTCTCATCTTTTTGCATCCGGGCTTGGGACCAGCATTGACGGAGTTTTTTAACCATGTTTATGGTCTATAAAAAAAATAACAAACCATGTTTAAGGGGATTGGTCTACCAAGATCAATGCATATTCACTATCCATATATAATATAATCTCTTGTTTGTTATTCCCATACAAAGCGCCTCTAACTAACATTCTGACCATAATGCTAAAACTCGTGAGTCGACTTGGAAAACTAGTATGACTTACTCAAGTCGATAGCAAATTGAGTTACCTATTGAGTCAACTTGCTGCATATTCAGAAACCCTTAATTAAGCTAAGATTTGAACCCAAGACCTCAAGAAAAACTATAACACCATAACTAGCTAGAGTAGTTTGAATTGTGCACATTAAATGAAAAAAGTAATGCATAAACCAAAACAAATAAAACATTATTAAAAATCTCACTCGAGTATGTTCATGCTACATATGAGTCCCTTCGACTCGCTTCACTTTCAAGTCAAGTTGAGATTTTGAGATCTTAAACTATGATTCTTATAGCAATTTGCCCATCCATCAATTATCCTTCTCTAGAAGAGGAGCCTTGGTGCAACGGTAAAAGTTGTCATCATGTAACCTTGAGGTTACAGGTTCAAGGAATGGAAACAGCCTCTTACAAAAATGCAAGGTAAGGTTGCATACTATATGCCCTTGTCGTCTGCCCCTTCCTTGGATCCCGCATAGGCAGGAGCTTCATGCACCGGGGCTGCCCTTTGCCCTTTTTATCAATTATCCACCGTTAGAGAAACTCAGGCTCAACTGCACTTTGCAGCTTATTATTATTATTATTATTATTATTATTATTATTATTATTATTATTATTATTATTATTATTATTATTATTATTATTATTTACTTAGAAATAGAAATTAGAAAACATTTTCTCTGAAAGCATTGACCCGATTCCTATGAATTATTTTTTTTTGAGAAGTGAGAAGAAGGTCGGACATACTTCTAGTTTCTTCGTGCAAGATATGCATACATGATTTTTTCCTAATAAAATAAAATAAAATAAAAATGCCATGGGGACTATCTCCAAAACCCTACCAAGCTAAGCCCCCACCTTTAGATGATCAAATCTAATCAACTTATTTGGCAACTCCTATTTAAGCTATCTATAAAAAATATGCCCAATGAATTATTAGCTACTAGTTTTTCCAATTGAAAATATGAATGATTATCATTTAAAAACTCAAAATGCATAGTTGAAATCATCCAAGAGTCTAGAGATTTTGCATCCAACCAATCTAAAGGAGGCCGAACAAAATGAATAAGTCAAATAATCCAAAGGGGCCTCAGCTGGGTGTGGTTTCAAAGTTAATTCCAAAACTCAGTCCAGATGGAAATTCTCATTCTAGTATTTCTCGAGAAACAAAAATGATGTAAACACTACAAGCAGAATTTCCAAAGACAGGTAAATGTCACCATGTCCCAAACCAACGGTCCATCTCGTGCATTAAACTAAATGGGCAAAGTTCTAATCTGACTAATGACTTTAGGTCTAATTAGCACATGATGGTAGCCCATAGCATTTTTTACTTTTGAAACTTACACGCACGCCAATGCACACCCTCCAGTCCTGGTCACCCAAGTGAGATATTTCTTGCTTCACTGCAGAAGGCTTTGTAGCCCATAACATCCCGTTACCAAGAGCTTAATCTCTCTATGCGGTCACATTCTTGTTTAAGATGTACTGAACAATATGTATGACCTCTGTCGTCTTGCAAGAACAGACCATGCTCATGAATTGGTATTATATATACAGCCACCTATGGTGAAAATGGAAAAGGACTGCAGCACATGGCCCTGAATTCGGTGCTACAAAACCAACTTTCTCATAGTTTGAGAGGCCAAAGAAGAAAGACAACAGCGACATCCCACGGGATGGTGAAGTGGTAGTTATTGAGTATTCCAAAACTGAATATCAGAGAAAATGAGATAGTCGTTTTCTCCCTCCCCTGGAAATCCACACGAGAACGTGACCTTCGCCGTGATAGTCAGGGGCCAGCGACATTTATAATGGTTTGGCTTGGCATATTGGCTTCTAAAAGGGTATTCACAGTCGCCAGCATATCTTCTAGAGTAATTAATGCTAGGGTAAGGCACTATAGGGCCGGACCATGAACATCAATGGTTTGTATCACATAAATTTGGGCTCCATTTATAGCCATAGATAGTCTTACAATATGGATTCATATAATGTCTCAGAGAGAGGAGGGGGTGGTATAGATAGTTTCATTCAAAATAGTTGCATCTGAGACATTTCTCAACGGGAAGCATTAATCTAGACATGACTAGGAAATGTGTTTACAGTCCCTTAGATAGGCTACTACCAAAAGATACTTGTTGATAATTGTAAACGATGTTACAGATGCTATTTACGATTATTACGCAAGTTTCTGCCTCTGCTTCATGTATAATTATACATTGTATAAATAATAATAGAAAAATACCTGGAGGAGAGGATTCGTTTTGGTTAAATATCGTCCTTATCTCTATTTCAACTTTTCAGGACCTGTCTATCATTTTTAAGTGTTTCTGGCAGACGTGCCCTATTAATGTAATTTTGAAGGATAGCACGGTGGCAAAACCGGTTCTCCAGCCACCAGAAACAAGGTCTGAAATTGGGGTTTAAAATTTTCTTATATGTATTCTTTAACATCCAAAATTTAATCAGTTTTTATATCCATCTTTTGAGATTCAAAATCTGATCCTTTTCTAATTGCATACAGAATAGTTGGCAGTGTGGAGTTACGAATATTTTCTTTTCTTGATCGGTGTTCTTTTCTTTCATAATTTATGGAGGGAAAAACCAATAATTGCTACAGATCTCCACAAATACCAATAATTGCTACAAATCCAAGGTGTTTTGACCGATCCGTTGAGAAGAGTACTTTTATCATCCTCAAAATTTAAAGATTTCTTTCAAATGGACAGCTAGGATTAAGACAATTTATATAGATGGATGCTTGGTGTTTCCTGCTTTTGCCACGAGCTACCGAAGTACCTTTTAGTCAATAGTCAATCTCTATCCTAACAAAACGAGTTTCTGTTTTCGAAGTTTTATCTCATAATATTGAGAGGAAGAGGGGCTAGTATAACTATGATAACGGAAAAGTAAAAAAAAATTACTACCTTAATTATCGTTTTCTTATACTCTAGTTTCTAAACTTTTAATTTAGTTTTTCAACTATAATTTTTTCTTTTTCATCGCAAGTCTTTCCACCTACCATTCATCTATGGGTGTCAATGAACATTGACGGACGTTTGAAGTGAACTCCACCGCATATGTTATAATGATTTGGAACAAATTTTCAAGTGGAAGAAACCAATTATTTACTGACTGAACTATTGTCTAAAGACAATTTTGCGTCTTGCCAGAGAAGATGACCTAGATGAATTCCAACTATTAATTTTTTGACAATAATTTAAACACATTTCTCCCAAAATCTTTTCAAAATATAAGGATTTCATAGATCAGGTAAACTAAAACCTATATCTTAAATTTATGTTTCAAGAAATCAATGAAAAGCCCTAAAACAAGAATTTCAAGGTTGCAACTATGGAATTTGAAAACATTTTTCAAGCAAAGTCTCAAATGCATTTTGTAATGAAAATCATCCAAATGTTAATGGTTTGTAGATTGGGACCTTTGGACTCTAGTTTGTAAACCATTTTCCAGAACTCCAAAGAAAAGACACCACATGGAGATTTTAAATCCTGTCAACAAAAAATTCAGTCATCATCTCTGTAGGTTTGACTCCACTTTTCACTGGGAATCACACAAACCTTACAAGTTCGTAGATCAGGGTTTCTATCAAAGCTAATTTGTAAAACTCTAACAAAAAGAACATTATGCTGAGTTTAAAAACTTGCTGCAAAAAGCTCTAATCATCTTCTCCAGCGAGATAGAAACTATTTGTGATCAAGACTTTAATTTCTAAACTATTGTTTTTTACTTTGGTCCTTGGACAAAATCTTGCAAGAATTTATTATGAAACATTATAATATATGTTATGGGGCCCACATCAGACATCCATTGACACTCATAGACAAACATTAAGTGGAAGGACTAAGGGTAAAAAATTTTTTTTTCCAATTGTTGATAACTAATCTACAAAATATAAAAGACTAAACACTAAAGTGAAACTAAACAATAGTTAAAGAAAATTAACTATACTTTTCCCATATCATTAAAACTAGGCATACTAGTATTGTCCTTCCTTTGTCTCATTAAATACAAATGCATATTTAATATAAAGGGAGGAAAGCAAAATCAAAGTTCTGGTAAGTGCTTGAAGTCAAAGCACTCCAACTCTTTGCATGATGGGTTCCATCTGTAGATGATCTACCTAGTTTATCTAATTGCTTTGGTTCTGGATGTTTTCTAGTCCAAAAATCATATGGATTGGCATGTGACAAAATGATATCTTTCAATTTTTAATGTAGATGGTTGTTTATAAAGTTTTCTAGTCATCCATACAAAGAAGAGCTCTTTAGATGTTAGAATAATCCACATGATTTTTGGATTAAGATACATCCAAAGCCAAAGAAAAAAGATGAATTAGGTAGTATATCTACAAGTGGATCCCTTCATACAAAAAAGTTGGAGTGCTTTGACTCCAAGTGCTTACTAGTGCTTTGATTTATCATATTCCTCTTCTAAAGGAAGGAAAAATTGGCATGATTAAAAATGCTAAATGTAAGAGAGACTGTACCTAAATCTAAATCAAGAATGATTTGGCAAAAGTCACGTTTAGCGCAATTGATCAAGGACAAGAGACACCCCTCTTGGTGTGGCAGCGGGGTAGGAACTACTATAATCCAAAAATAATTAAGATTAACTTACTCCAAGTAACCCTAATTTATCACTAAAAAGGGAGTGATCCTCCGCAACATTCTTGGCGAGGCCACGTTTGCGTTGTCCTTGCCGTTCCGTTTGGCCTAAACTTCCTCTTCGCCAGTCATCCTTCGTTTCTTTGTAAACCCCGAATTGGACTAGTTACGTACTACCTCTTTGCCTTAACATACTGTATAATCCATGTCCCACTATAACATGGAAAATGTAACAATGGAGACCGTCGATCTCATGGACCCAATAAGCCGCTTAGCCCTGTAATAACCAAAGCTGACAGGCCAAAAGAATGCTACAGTAGAGCGTGACCGCATGGTAAGTTGCAATGTGGATGTCCAACTTCTCCAGGTTGATGTTCAACTTCGGTTGATAACGTTAGATAATTTGACCCCGATGCTCGTGACGATTACACGATTCTGACTTCTGAAATGTGTTTTTGGTCGTTGAATGTAGACGGTTGTTTGTGGAGTGTCTAGACGTCCGTTCCAGTGAGTAAAAGTGGAACCTTTGACGCTAGAAATCGCATCCACACGATATTCAGATTGTAAATATCCAAAATGGGAGCTGGATGGATAAAATGTGGGACCTACTGTCTACTGTAAATCCTCAAAGATGTGATGGACCAGGGAATTACAATAGGCGACTTATCCAACGGCGAGAAACATCAGGCCTGGACCATGGGTCATCCAAGATCGGGACCCACCACATCTTGTAGAGTCCGACGAACAGTCGACAAGTTTGTGTCTTTGTAAATTTGAAATTTAAATAGGGGTATTTATGGAAATCAGTTTCAGTCTGTCAGAAAAAGTCATTCTGTTTAGGGTTTTGTGCAAGAAGCACCGTGAGAGGGAAGGGCACGTTAACACCTTCTCTATTTATTGATCCGACATTTCATCTCAATTTCAGCTGCTTCGGCGGGATGGCAAAAGGGGTGGAAATACCAAACAGAAGGAGATGTAAAAGAGCGGAGAACAATGCCTACCAAATCTCCGATATTTCCAATGCCACAGCATTTTAGCGACTATGGTTTTGACCCCCAGATCGACTACTCTCTCTCTCTCTCTCTCTCTCTCTCTCTCTCTCTCTCTCTCTATATATATATATATATATATATTTACTCTCTTTGTTCTTCCTTTTAGGTGTTACAAGAAGCAAGAAAGCACAACAGAGAAAATCGACCCATCGACGCCCTCCATTTCAAGCTACAAAAACCCATTTCAAAGGAAGAATCAAAGAAGATTAAGAAGAAGAAATGGTGGAGAAATGCGCTCCTTTTCTGGAAATGGAAGAGAAGCGAGGACCCACTTGCATTTCCACGAACTCGGTCACTCAGTGGATTTTCTGGACCCGCATATGTAACAGATTGTGGGTCCGGGACGCCTTCCCGGAGCTGCAACTCCGGCCCAATTACTGGAACTTTGACACCTAGCGGGAAAAGTGACGTGGAGATCCCTTATCTCAGTCTGACAGAACTTAACTTTGATCAGCAACGGATGTCGACTTCTTCGGTGCCCATCTATTTGGTTACTTGAAAGATATCATTGGGTTTCTGTATTTTTCCATTTTTTGTCTCCTCTTTTCACTTTGGCGTTTGAAAAGATAGAAAGAGAGAGATAAAGTGACAGTTTTTGCAAGGTGTTTAAGAATGGATCTGCTCTTTCTGCTCCCTCTTTTCTGTTCTTACGGTGCTAGATCATAGATCCTTCAGTGTAACTAACAGAGTTTAAATGGAAGAAGCTCTCGGGTGAAACTCGGTCTGTCAGTCCCGGCTGAGTCGGAACGAGTTCCCGATATGCAAACTTAATCGCCAGAATGATATCTCCACGCCTTTTGCTGTCTTTTCTAACCAGACGGTTCGGTATCCAAACCATTCTACAGGGCAAGGCGTATTGACGATGTGCCTCAGAAGATGAGCGGTGTTGATCACCAAAGATGCTGCTCATGTTATTCTACACGCACAGACACGATAAAAGAACGCTCCCTTTTTCATACTTCACGTTTTCCCGTAACACCCCCTTAGCCAGCCTTTGGAAAAGTCTTTTCCAGGAAAAGAGAAGGCGGAAATTGCTGTGAAAAGATTGGGAAACATTAACCGAGTCAGTGGTGTTAGAGCGTGGAAATCATAAAATGTTTTCTAGCACTTTTTATGGTTGCGAATCTAGGCGTTCATCGGCCCAGTTAGACGATGTTAACCGTCGATTAATACGATTCTCTTTGCTGCTATTTTCTTTCTCGTAACAGAATTCTCGGGGAACAAACTCAGACTCCTAATGTACATTTTGCAAGCTGAGAGGACCCCACCCGAGATTTTGAGTTCTTTATCATTGAAAAACTAACGGTTAATTAGATGGGGAGCGTGGAATGAAGGGAGATGGTGTCCTGAACAAATCGGCGGTTGCCAAAATCAATTAGGATGCCGTGAAGCACGTGGCCGTCGTTGCTGCTCGTGACGTGCCCGGTCGGCCACGCATCCAATTCTCTCTCTCTCTCTCTCTCGGGATCACGGCGATTCTGGCTTAAACTTGCACCATTATCTATAATTTTCAAATTGCAATGCTGGTAGAAAGCGCGACAGCACCCAACGCCTCCGCATTTTCATATAATTGATCCAACCTGTTCATCTGACACACTTAACTTTGAATGACTCAGTCGCCCAAAAATGTTCCACAGGAAAGCTTTTGGCTTCCAATAAATTGTGATTTTAAGAGCTTCTAACCGTCCGTACCTTGCGAGACGAGAGCATTATTTCTTTGAGCTTGGATTAATGGTATGCGAGGCCCACTACGAAAAAGTGGACGCGTTACGGTGTGCTGCTACATTTTATACCAGAATTCCTCTCTTTCAAATCCTATATAATTTAAATAGTTTTACAGATTCAGTGTCAGTCTAAATTGCGTGTCCAAACCAATTAGATGATTATCTTTTTCTAATTTTTTTGGGAAAGCAAAGTTATATCAATAACTAGTTACTGTGGTTGGTCTAGACTCAGTAGCACCTTGAGCATCCAGTTTAAGTGCAGCCAAAATAAACTTAATTGGTTCCTGCTACCAATTCCTAAAGCGGCTTGTTACCGCTTCATTAGCCAAAATGTCTGCAGCTCGGTTCCCCTCTCTATGGAAATGGGATACTAACCGTGCCGTTCATAAGTGAAATGCATTCTGGGCAGCTGTTGCAGAACTGCCATAAAGTGTGTTGGGAGTTGATGACAGAACGGACAACGAGCAGTGAATCGCCATAGATCTGCACATTTGAAAGATGCAAGTCAATAACCATTGGAAGCCCGGGTAAGAGTGCTGCCAATTCTGCAGATTTATTTTGCGGCTTAAGAAGATGCTTGCCTACCATATTCCCTTTCGAGTCAGGAATTATTGCACCTGCTCCTGCCTCCCCCGGATTCCCCTTCTAGGCACAATCAAAATTGAGCATTAACATGCCTTAAGGTGGTCTTTTTCATGCCACCGTAACTTGTGTTTTGACGTGTTCTTTCAGATTCTGTTGGCCCCATTGATGGCTTTGCAAGTCTGCTTGTTCATCGAAGTTGGAATATTTGCTAGCATTGGCTGCCTCCCCAACTAGTGTCATCCATTTTGTCACGAGTGAATTTATACTCTTTTCCTTTTTCCTCATGAACTTTGTGGTTTCTCTGTTACCATAAGAGCCACATCAGGTTTGAAACGCCAATTTGCCTTGGGGCCGTAGTCCTGAATGCATTATTACCCGAAGTGTAAGCAATCTTGGATTATCTTTTTGGGCGAATCATTTCCTGGCCTATTAATCTTCAGCTTTGTGCATGCTATTTCCCAGGGTTTTCTAGCATACTCACATTGAATTAGGATGTGTGTGATGTTATATTTTGGAATATATATATATATATATATATATATAATTGTATATTATATGCTATCATATAGGTTTGGCCTAAATTAAAAGTGATCTGATAAGGTAAAGTTAAATGGGCCAAAGTCATCTCACAAAGTATGGGCTTTATTGTGTGTAGAGACCTAATTTTTTTATTTCTAATTTATGATGGGCTAAAATTAGAAATAAGGAAAGTGTACGCAGTTATAAAAGGTTATGGTTCCCAAATTATACGTATAATTCTTTTTTCACATCTCATCATCAGAAAAGGGAGAACCCTTTCTCTAGAAAATTCATACGCATAAATTTGGAAAATAAGAATCACAAGACTCGTGAATCACATCCGTTCTCATGGATTCAATTATGCTTCTGCATTTAGTCTATTATTCTTGATGATTTGACATGAATGATCTTGGTATGATGAAAGTTTTCATTAATAAAGAAATATTCAACAATTCGTATCAGAGCATCTTCATGTTGAATCATTGATAAGCAAGTTTCTTAATTTGTTTTTGATGATGTGATTGTTTAAGAATGGTTCTTGAAGTCAACAAAGCAAAGCATCTCTCTCTCTCTCTCTCTCTCTCTCTCTCTCTCTCTCTCTCTCTCTCTCTCTCTCTCTCTCTCTCTCTCTCTCGGATGTTAGATAAGAGATTTTCAAGATATTGGGGATTCAATCTAGGAAAACCGTGAAACAATAGAAAACCCATCATAAAGACACTTTAAATGAATGATCTAAACCATTAAATGGATTTAGGGACCCTTAAAACCTTAAAAACCGATGAAAACAGAACAAAAATTGAGTCATCTGGGACCCCCAATCTGATCAAAACAAGATAAATGGCTCAGGCTTATCGTCTCTGATGGACGATGTGCCCAGGACACCCTGCGCGGAATGCACTAACGGAGACGACGAGCGTAGACACTTTGTCATGTGTGCAGAAGAGCATTGCTGTGTTGTCACATACCACGTGGGACGCCGAGCATCCTAGAATCAGGGATGCACGCTGGAGCATCCTAATGACCGGGATGCATGTGGCGCATCTGAATTGTGTGTCCTGAATGCATGCATCCTAATAACGCTAATCAAAACTCACCGTTCTGCCCTGGATTTTGATCCAAACCGTTGAACAGTGACCTAAAACAGAAAAATTGAGATTCTAGGAGTTATATAAACTCGATTTTTTATCTAGAATATATGTTGGAATCGTCTTGACGACACGGACATGATTTGATATTAAAACCTTGAGATTATCACACCTAGTTAGGTTAAATTCATAAAATAGTACCTAATTACTTAGATCGGGCCGATCAAGCCCTATAACTAGAACAATTGATAATAACAAAAAAAAATAGGAAAAATTAAATTCAAATTTTGGTTTTTATTTTTATTTTTATGGATGTCTAATGCTTAAAAATAAATTGATCGAAACAACATGCTACCAAAGTAGCCTCTCTTGTGTAAGTCAATTTATTTTAGAACATTAAGATGGTTGTGGGTATGTAATTCATGCGGATATTGACCGGCCCAAAGGAAGGTCAATATTTGGCCAAATTACATGCACACTTGTGATAATAAATATGTGACAATTATTAGGTACTCCATGTGAATAATAAGTCGGTCCAAAGAAAGGCTTATTGTTTGACTACACCAAGAGTACCACTTACGAGTTAAATATTTCTGTCCAAAGACTAAATGTTAATATTGTGCTAGGTATCTTGTGATAGGCCCTACCATTATTTGAATTTATTTAAGTATAATATAGAACTTGTATGAACATGTTGTTTTGTTCCATTTTCAGTTAATGCATTTGCTTCTGTTATATCTGTCAACATCAATTCAATTCCCATGTTGAATGGGACAAACTTTAAGGAATGAAAAGAGAACGTCATGATCATTCTTTGCTGCATGGATCTAGACCTTGTGCAAAGGATTGAACAACCCACTACTCTTACGGACAAAAGTTCTAATGAGGAAAAATGGGACTTCGAGAAGTGGGATCATTCAAATCGCATGAGTCTTATGATCATGAGGTGTGGAATTCCAGAAACCTTCAAGGGCGCTATGTCCGAAAAGGTAACTACTGCCAAGGAGTTCCTTAGGGAAATTGAAAAGTGTTTTGCTAAAAACAGTAAGGCTGAAATAAGTACAATTCTGTCGAACTTGATTTCGTTGAAGTATAAAGGAAAAGGAAATATAAGGGAGTACATCATGGATATGTCTTATCTTGCTTCAAAACTAAAGGCACTAAAGCTAGAGCTGTTTGAGGATTTGCTCGTGCAATTAGTTTTGATTTCTCTTATTGCACAATTCAGTCAATTTAAGGTTAGTTATAATTGCCAAAAGGACAAATGGTCTCTTAATGAGCTCATTTCTCATTGTGTGCAAGAAGAGGAAAGGTTGAAGCAAGAAAAGACTAAAAGTGCTCACTTGGCAAGTACCTCTAAGGACAAGAACAAGAAAAGGAAGAAGGATAAAGAAGTTGCAAGTGGCCCACCTCAAAAGAAACAAAATGAGGAATTTGGTTGTTGCTTTTGTCAGAATCCTGGACATATGAAGAGGGACTGTACCAAATATCATGCTTGCCGTGGAAAGAAGGGTACACTTCTCATTTTGGTTTGTTTTGAGGTTAATTTAGCTTCGGTACTAAGACACACTTGGTGGATAGATTTTGGTGCCACTACTCACATAAGTGTGTCTATGTAGGATAGCTTGAGTTGTTGAAAGCCAAATGATGCTAAAAGATTCATCTATGTGGGCGATGACAAATTAGTGGAGGGTGAGGTAATAGGGACCTTTAGGTTATTAGTAAAGACTGGATATTATTTGGATTTGAAAGAGACATATATTGTATTGTCTTTTAAATGAAATTTGGTTTCTATTTCTATTTTGGACAAAATTGGTTATTTTTTTTCATTTGAAAATAATCAGTTTAATCTTTTTCTGAATTCAAATATTGTTAGTAGTAGTTCTTTTTCTTTTTATGATAACCTTTATTTGTTTGATACTATTGCCTCTTTTAATGAAACCTTGCATGTGAGTTCACATGGTATAAAATGCAAATTAACTAATGAGAATTCTGCTTCACTCTTGCACAAGCATTTGAGGCACATATCTAAACAAAGAATTGAAAGACTTGGGTCAAATGAAATTCTTGATCCCTTTGATTTGTCAGACTTTCAAGTCTGTGTTGAGTGCATCAAGGGGAAGTAGAAAAACATAAGGAGATTAGGGGCCAATAGATCTTTAGACATCTTAGAACTAATACATATAGATATTTGTGGGCCATTCCCTAATGCTTTGTGGAATGGTCAATAATATTTTATTACGTTCATAGACGATTTCTCACGTTATGGCTACCTTTATCTCATTCATGAGAAGTCTCACTCACTGGACATGTTTAAGGCATTCAAGGCTGAAGTTGAGAACCAACTTGGCAAAAGCATTAAGGCTGTCCAACCTAACTGTGGTGGTGAGTACTATGGCAGATATGACAGATCAGGTGAACAACATCCAGGCCCATTTGCTAAATTTCTAGAGGAGTACGATATCGTCCTATAGTACACCATGCTGGGAAGTCCTAGTATGAATGGTGTTGCTGAGAGATGAAACAGAATATTAAAGGACATGGTGAGGAGTATGATTAATCATACTATCTTACCAGATTCAATATGGGGAGAGGCACTACAAACTCCAGCTTACATCCTTAACAAAGTTCCAACTAAGACATCGGCTAAAACTGCTTATGAATTATGGATAGGTAAGAAGCTGAGTAAAAAACATTTACACATTTGGGTTTTCCAACTTAGGCAAGGCCTTATAGGCCAAGTGAAAAGAAACTGGACTCAAGAACGGTGAGCAGCCATTTTGTTGGGTACTCTGAATGGTCTCGGGGGTACAAATTTTATGATCCCACAACCAGGTCCTTCTTTGAGATGGGAAATGCTCTATTCTTTGAGGATATTGAGTTTGGGAGGAGAGATAAGGTTAAAGACTTTGTCTTTGAAGAGGAATCTGTTTCTCTTCCTACGATTGTTATTGACAATGATCAGGGTCCTATTCTTGATGTTGTTCAAGAAGCAATACAAGAACCAGAAGACAATATTAAAAATCTACCTAATCAAGGTCAACATGTTATTTCTGAAGAACAAACTCAACAACCTCAAGAACAGATTCCATTAATGAGATTCACTAAAGAGAGGAGAAGTGTGGTTTCTGATGATTATATCATATTTCTTCAAGAACATGAGGATGACATTGGATTGGTGGAAGATGATTTGATCAACTTTCATCAAGCTATGCAAAGTACTAATTCTCTGAAGTGGATTGATGCCATGAATGAAGATATTAAGTCCATGAAAGACAATGACGTTTGGGAACTCATCCCATTGCTTGAAGGTGCGAAGCCCATTGGTTACAAATGGATATTTAAAACCAAGAGGGATTTGAAGGGTGATGTGGAGAGATATGATGCTCGTCTTGTTGCAAAGGGCTTCACTCAAAAGGAAGGCATTGATTATAATGAGACTTTCGCTTTGGTTTCATCGAAAGACTCTTTTAGGATAATAATGGCATTAGTGGCACATTTTGACCTTGAGTTGCATCAGATGGATGTAAAGACTGTGTTTTTCAATGGTGACATTGATGAGATGATTTATATGGTGCAGCTAGAAAACTTCGTGTCAAAAAATGCAAAGAATATGGTTTGCAAATTAAAGAAATTCATCTATGGGCTTAAGCAAGCTTCCCATCAATGATATTACAAATTCCATCAAGTTGTTATCTCATTCGGTTTTGAGATGAATGCGGTTGATGATTGTATATACCACAAGTTCAATGGGAGTAAACACATTTTCCTGGTTTTATATGTCAATGGCATACTGCTTGCCAGCAACGATATAGGCTTGTTGCACGAAACCAAGAGATTTCTATCAAAGAAATTTGAGATGAAAGATCTTGGGGATGCATCTTTTGTATTGGGGATTTAGATACATCGGGATCGCTCTTGGGGTATTCTTGGATTATCACAAAAGAGCTATATTAAGAAGGTACTTAAGAGATTTGGCATGCAAGATTAAAATCAGGAGACACCCTTGTTGCTAAGGGAGACAAGTTAAATCTCGATCAATGCCCAAGGAATGATTTTCAAACTAAGGAAATGCAAAAGATTCCCTATGCTTCAACAGTGGGAAGTCTAATGTATACTTAAGTTTGTACGTGTCCAGATAATGCGTACATTATTGGGATATTAGGCAGATATTTAAGCAATCTGGGAATGGATCATTGGATAGCAACCAAACAGGTCATGTAGTATCTTCAGAGAACAAAACATTACATGCTTACATACAGGAGGTCGTATAAGTTAGAGATCATTAGGTATTCCGATTTCGACTTTGCTCGATGCCAAGACAGTCGAAGATCCACTTTAGGCTATATCTATCTACTTGCTGGAGGAGCTATCTCTTAGAAGAGTGCTAAGCAAACACTCATTGCTTCTTCCACCATGGCAGCTGAGTTTATAGCATGTTATGAGACATCCAATCATGGAATATGGCTAAGGAATTTTGTCACAGGGCTTCGAATTGTGGATAGAATTTAAAGACCACTAAAGTTATTTTGTGACAATAAGTTAGTAGTCTTATATTCCAACAACAATAGGAGCTCGACGAAGTCAAAGCATATAGACATTAAGTTCCTAGTTGTTAAGGAAAGAGTTCATAGTGGTCAAGTGCCTATAGAGCATATTGACACAAACTCCATGGTTGCAGATTTGCTTACTAAGGGGCTACCACCCAAGGTCTTTCATGAGCATACTACTCATATAAGTGTTGTAACATTTGAGGATATACTGGATTAGTGGGAGTTTGTATTTATATGGCTTTCTGTTTTAGACACATCTTGTGTTTATAAATATTTTCTGCAGAAATAAAGTATTCAATTTAATATTTTGCTCTGATTTAGTTTTAATATGATTGCATAAAGAAGAAAGTTGGACTAGTTGAAAATAGGGATGTTTAGATTACATTACATGTAATTTCCATGCTACACACCCATATTTGATATATGTCGTTCAATTGTGTTGATATATGTGACCATGGATGGATTTAGTTATGATATATATATATATATATATATATATATATATAACGAAGATCACGTTGATCCTATGTTAACATAATTAATGGACAAGATTGTTCGAAGATTTATTATTATTATTATTATTATTTATCATAATAGCAAAGATTTTGAGCTCATGTATATTATATGCTATCATATACGTTTGGCCGCCTAAATTAAAAGTGATTTGATAAGGTTTAAAGTTAAATGGGCCTAAGTCATCTCACAAAGTATGGGCTTTATTGTTTGTAGAGACCTAATTTCTGATTTCTAATTCATAATGGGCTGAAATTAGAAATAAGAAAAGTGTGTGCAGTTATAAAAGGTTATGGTCCTCAAATTATATGTATGATTCTTTTCTGACATCCCATCATCAGAAAAGGGAGAACTCCTTCTCCAAAAAATTTATACGCATCAATTTGGAAGATCAAGTACCACAAGACTTGTGAATCATATCTGTTCTCATGGATTTAGGTACGCTTCTGCATGTAGTCTATTATTCTTGATGATTTGACATAGATGATTTTGGTATGATGAAGGTTTTCATGAATAAAGAAATATTCAACATGTGACACTACCAATGGATGCGTTGCACATGGGCGTGATTGTGTCTGCCTCTCCATTCCAATTAGTACAGGCTTTTGTGGGCAGTTTTTCACGCAAAACAAGCTAAATAATCATTAAGACCTCCACATTCTTTGCCACAATGGATCCTTCCAACCCAAAGGCGTAGAGAGCCTTTTGTCTGCGCTCTTAACTGTGTATTACCCATACTTGTCATGGATCCCGACCACTTCATCCCTTTGAGTCCAAAATAAACTCAAGTTGCCAATTTTGTTCCCGATTTCATCGCCCCACTTGAATATTTTGTTCTGGATCCATTTCCCGGTATTTGGGTCAATCAGGACCGGTGTCGTTTTGATTTGATAATCATCCTGCATTTTGAGGCCCATAAGCTCCCCTAGCGACTTACTATCAACCCATGGGTCTTTCCATGGGTTTATGTCCTTCCCATTACCCAGCCGCCATTGGAGTTCCATGCTTGGAACCTCTCTTGCTTCCAGAATTCTTTTCCACATCGGAGAGACTTGGCCTTCTCTTTGGCACCAACAAGGATTTCGCTTCTGTCATGACTCGCCAATCGAATCTAGCTTTAAATGCTAAATCCATGTCGGTGAGTCTCCTAAGATCGAATCCTCCGTTAGCTTTTGGGTTGCAAAATAGTTCCCACTTAGCTAGGTGAAGAGGATTATTTTGATTATTATAGGCCCACAAGAAGCTTCGTTGAATTTTTTGGCGTTCTTCCAAAGTAGCCGTAGTGACTGCATAGCTTGCATTGCATGATTAGGCATGCCCGCAGTCACCGCCTTGATAAGGGTATGTCTAAAGCACAAGTCATTCTTTAGTGAAGTCTTACTTAATAGCCGCAGACGCAGGTAACATTCTCCAGTGAGGTCCTTCTAAATCCCCAGCATGACCTTAAAATTCTTTTTCCATCTGGTACACGCTGCCTGAGAAGGCAGTAGCGGACTCCTTTCTCGCTACTTGGCAATTTGGCAAGGTTGCGTGGCAGAAAACATGAAGGCCATCTGGAAATAACAATTATGTAATCGGTTGGCCATTTCTGACTAGATGAAAAGGGTGGACGTCTATATTTCTAGCTTTTTGTGTCTCTCTGTCTTTATACGCTTTTTTCTTGAAAGCCGCTAGTGAGATGCGGAAAATGCAGATAAAAAAGAAACACAAAAAGAGATAAGCCCTTTATCTTATTTGGTGTTACTTGTGAAAATTCATACTCATTGAATGCTCTAATTAATAGCTTTGTCATTTAAAAATTTTAAAAGATACAATAATTCATTAAAAAAATAAAAGCTAGAATCATCCGATGATCATAGATTTTGATATTTGTGCAATTTAAGGCAACATAAACATAATAAATGGATCAGATTACCTAAATATGAGGCTAATCAAGTTGTGTTTCTAAAAGTAGTTATTTTTTAGGTTCCTAAGTTATTTTCCTTTGTTCTTTTCCGATATTCACTTTTACTAATATTAGTGGGTTTGGGCACCCGTAATGGATGAGTGACATACGAAAGTTAGGTTATCGACTGTCTAATGAGCACTGCTTTTGTTGATGAATTTGGTCCGTTGCTTTTCGATTTCCGACTTCGAAGGAGAAGTTGAATCTTTGATTAATCAAATCATTTTGAATTTCACGGCATGGTTCACCCATAGCGAGGCTTCACAAATACAGAGTTTTGATCTTTTGATCATTGAAAGGAGCGAGACGTACTTGGAATTTAGCCCATTGGCATTTTCCAACTATAAATCTGCACATACAACATACATAAGTTATAACAATCGCTCTCCAATGATCGAAACCATTGGTCTGTGCCTCATTTTAATTTACCTGGATCATTCATCTGATATTAAGTCCGATCCATTTTTACATTTGAATATAGATTTTACACGTATATTGCTTTCATTGTTTGTTTAGAGGCTCCAATTCGAACACTTAAATCATCTCATAAGATGTCCTTTTTGTAGTTGGAGGTTTCTTAACGTGAGTTGCAGCTTACTAACGAACTCCAAGAGGGGCTAAATTTATGAAGATCTAAATTGTTCACAATGTTGTCCTTTACTTAGATATCCATGCTCTTAAATTCTAATCTATTAGATAAGCAAGCCATTATTTTCTTAAATTGTAAAATGAATAGTCAAAAGTTTCACCATCTATTTCATAACTAAAAGTAGCTAGAATTTCGGAGCATGGAACATCTAAGTCAAGGGCAATACTAAGAATGGTTTGGATTTTTATAAATCTGGCCCACTTGGAGTAAATAAATGCCATATCAGTTAATAAGGTTGCTAATAAATCAAAATTAGAGTTCAATTATATCACTTTCTATTTGATAAACACTTAGGTGCCTCCATCACCTTAATCCCAAAGAAAAATGGGGCAGAATACCGAAGAATTTCCAATTGATAAGTCTAATAGGAGGGTGCTATAAAATTCTTGCCAAGGTTTTGGCAAATCAACTGAGAAAAGCATTCACTAATCTTGTATCTTTGCAAAAATTGGTGTTCTTATTGTGAATAGATATCATGGACAACAAGCTCGTTGTTGATCACTACTAAAATTAGTGCTTTTAAAGATGGTAAAAAGAAGACGATTTTCATTAAACTATCTTTATAAAAATGATCTAAGATAGTGATAGAAAATAATATTTAAAAATCTTACTTAAGAAGATGGTTTCATGATAACCGTCTTAAAAAGTTTTGTAGGAAATCTTTTTCTTTTTCATGAGAAGAACTTAAGAAGATAGTTACGTGAAATTGTCTTAAAAAATTCAAGCTTAAGAAGATGATTAAGGGTAGCAGCTTTAAAAATTAGACTTAAAAATAATGGTTTATCTGACCATCTTTAAAAATCCTACTTTTAAAGATAGTTTACCTTCACATCTTTAAAAAACTTGCTTATATTTAACATGACGTCTTACACCTATCTTCTACTATCTTCATCTAGCCAGCATCATATCTGACTACATACATACATAGCTTGAAGTTCATCTTGGTGCATTATTGCTCTAGCGAGCTTCAATTAAAACACCAGGATCGAATTGGAATTACATGCTATTTGTCTTCGAACTACACGATATATCTCAGCCAATAATATCAATTAGAATGGGTAAGTCTTTCTTATTTGTTTTATATCTTTATATGATTATGGTTAGAAATTTCCTTTAATAAAGTTTTCCCTATTGGTGTATGGATCTTTTATGTTTTCATCAATCTTCCTATTAAAATGAAAAATCTCAATGCATGCATATAATTTAGGCTTTTACAACATTTTATTTGCACACCCAATGTTGAGTAAAATGCATAATCTAGGTCATTAATGTTTCCATGTTTGAAAAGTGTTCGCATACTTTTGAACTTCAATTTTTTGAGAAAATGGACAAATATGCTTGGATGACTCAGCAAGATCATTAAGAGAATACGAGGGAATATAAAAGTTCAATAATTTGGCACTTAGGACATGAATGATTATAATTGCTTGCGTTGTCCATACTAGAGATGTGAAAACTAGAAAAAGGTAACTATTGGTAAGTTGAGAGAGCATTTATGCTTCAAAAGAGTCAATGAAAGGTATCCCTTGGATCTGGGATGGAAAATAACTTTCAAGGGCTGCAAGATGTGAAAATGAACACATTGTAGGAAACATTGTAGGTAGTACAACTGTACTAATGTTTTGAGATGCACGTGATGACTTTGAGGATGACCTAATATGGATATTATGAATTTTAATTAATGCTGTTTGGATTGACAAATGCTCCATGCACATTCATAAACCTTATGAACAGGGTGTTCAAGACCTTCGTTGATAAATTCATCATTGTGTTCATAGACGAAATACTAGTTTATTCAGTGACTTAGGAGGACCATCAAGAACATTTGCGTGTGGTGTCAGACATACTAAAAACACAATGTTTATTTGCCAAATTTCGCTAGTGTAAATTTTGGTTGGAGAAAGTCAACTTTCTAGGCCATTTCATTTGAAAACTATGGAGTTGTATTGGACCTAGCAAAGGTGGAGGCAATGAAAAAGTGGGAGACACCAAGATAGTAACTTAGAGATGATGTTTATTGGGTTTTGTTGGATATTATCTTAGGTTTATTGAGGGATTAGAATAAGTTGATGAGGAAAAAATTGAGATTCATGTGGGACAATGTATGTGAAGAAAGCTTCCAAGAATTTAAGAGGAAACTGACAATTGCATTGGTATTACCTTGCCATCAGTTAGTGGGGGTTTTGTAGTTTTAAACAATACCTTAGGTAAGGGAGTGTGTGTATGTCAGTGCAGACTAGGAAGGTTGAAGAAGTGTGAGGTTTACCCTACTTATGATCTAGAGTTGGTGGCTTTGGTTTTTCCCTTAAAGGTTTGGAGGCATTACTTGCTATTGTTGTTTTTCACAAGTGTACGAGCTATTGCGGTATAGCTAATGCAAGTACAGGTCGATCCCACAGGGATGCACTTTAAGAATTTAGAGTTTTTAATAAAATTTAATTATTTAAAAAATTAAATTAATTGACAAAAATTAACAGAAAGAGAAATCAACTTCAAATGTGTTTAATCAATGAATTCACAGAGGTCTAATACACAAAAAACAAAAATTTAACTAAAAAATTTAAAAAATTCCACTAGACTACTTATCTTCAATTTCTACAAATTTGGTATCCTAAATCATGATCAACCTTTATCAACATGTTTCTAGTACTTTAGATTAATTATCCACGAGAGGGATTAGGCAGATTCTTAAAATTCTGAGAGATTTGGATTAATTAAGAAATTTGAGATTTAACTGCTTAGATCTAATTTCAAATTCTCAGATTAAAGATCATGAATAGTAAAATTTCTTTAAATTGTCTTATAATACAAATCTAAAAATTAATTAAAAATTGAAATTGAAATAGATGAGCAATTGAATATCTACTGAAAGTAAATTAGAACCATCGATTCAGTTAACCATGGATAGATGAAACAGTTCTTGGATTAATTAGAGAATAAGCAAAACATAGATAAACGAATAGGAATAACACAGAACTTAGATAAGGATAGAAAATTTAATTAGAATTTTTCTACTAAGGGCAAAAAGGGATTTTTTCATGAAACTTCCTTAAACTTCTTGCAAAACAGAAAAAACAGAGTAAACGGAATTGGAGACTCTGAAGGAGATGGAAGAAGTTGATGACGGTGTTGGTCTAAGTGGAAATGATGCCTGGTGTGGTGGCGTTGTCGACCGATGCTGGATAAGTGAAAAAAAAAAGATGCTTGGTTTTTGGACGTCGTCTAGAACTCTGCGTCTGGTTTTTGGATGTCGACTGGAGCTGAGGCAGTGCTCTGGGAAGACAATGTTGTGCTAGAAATTGGAGGAACAGAGGGGAGAGGGATGGCATGGAGTAGACGGGAGCAGGGCCTAGTTGGATAGATGGGGCATGCATGGTTGGGTGTCGTCTGGCAAGGGCCAGTAACAATCTGGAAAGATTGGCCTGGGCAATACAGTGCGGTGGTGATAGTTGGGTCGGCAGAGAAAAACTAGACTGGGGAGAAATGAGAGAGGGAACGTGCGAGTGAAAGAGTAGGAGAGAGAAAGAGGGAGAGATGGAGCAAGGTGAAGTGCATTGAACAAAGGAGGGCTGATTGGTGATGGGAGGGCCGTTGGACTGGGGAGTTAGGTGCAATTGTGGAGTGATAAAAGAGAAATTGAGAGAGGGAGATGAGATGATGAATTGGAAGGTGCTATGCGGGAGAGAAGAACAGAGGCGTGGCAAACATGCGTGGGATGGGAAGAGAGAAGAGGAAGAATGTGGGAGAGAGGGAAGGGAGCCGTGGGAAAGCGAGTTGTGACACCCTGGGTTTTTCACAACAATATAATAACAATTTATAAAAACAGTAGGGATCCTTGTTTTAAAAACTTTGATTTTTTCTTAGATGACCAAAACAAAACTTAAATGAAAGCATTTCTTTCAAAATCCGGGGAGTCATACTCCTTTGTATTTTGGACCATTGCACATGACTAGTGCAATTCCAAATAGCCTGATAAACATAACATAAGACTTGACATATGGGAGACTCAGTCTCTACACCCATCCACTTAATTAAATACTATTTTTCATGAAATCTATACTCCAATGAATAAGAAAATCAAGTCATGACAAAATACCAAGGGTCCCTCCACATAGCCATCACATCCAACATGAATTCATATTCTTACATCTAGGTCACATTGCAATTTTAGTTAAAGTATAGTCCATACTCAAAACCCAAAGTGAGCTCTTGAACAAACCTTGTCATCTCTGAACCTCCTTAATGCTTCACTAGGAAGCTGCCATCACTTTTACCTGCTCTATTAGCGCGTCAACATGTAGTCACTCTCTGTATCTGAGGCATTGCATATAAAGCAATGCCTTAGAAAGCTATGCTTGTGTAGGTGAATATGAGAAATAAAAACATGTAATAAACATTTGCGAAGAGTAACAATATCATGTCGAGTATCAACAGGGTAAACCATTTATAAGGTAAAGGAAATCATCAGGTGTTTAGAATGTAAATCTCATAAATTTGAATGAAACAATCTGGAGCAAAACATGATTTTCATCTGAGGCAATACAACATCAAAGCAAACATCATGGCATGCAAGGCATGATCAAAATGTGGACGAGCATCCATTAAATGCAATAAGAATCCGTGTCCACATCGACACATAATGCATGTCATGATAAAATAGGGCACCATACAAAAATAAGCCCTAAGAGTGTTCCACGACACTCGGATCACCAATAATGAGTACTCATACCAAACCTAGGGTCCCTCGCCCAACCCATAGGCCTGCTCACATCTGACCGCCCACATAGGCGAGTCCCTTGCCTGTAGCTCGCACACCAGGTAGCTTGCCCAGCCCATAGGCCCACCCACATCTAGCCACACATATAGGCTTCACCCACATATAAATACTGCATGAGCAAATAGAATAAGTGTATGGGCTACTATGCTGCAGTGGCAACTACACAAGATCTAAACCACTGCCGCTCCTCATCGACACCTAAACGGGAGACTTTCTCCGTCCCCATGGGGAGGAATGGACCCGTAGAGGGGACTACCCATGATACCTCCACCTACATACCTGGCCCTGTACCACTCAAGGGCAGTGTCTAATTATTATCATCACAAAGTTAGAGGGTGGGTGGCCAACTCTACGACCCTCTTAGCATAATACCTACCAGGCAGAAGTACTCGTCATAAAACAACAAAACATGCTATAAATCATGAAAAACTTTCAAGTGAAATAAACCTCAATAGGCTAAATCAAAACAAATGGTAACATATAAACCATCTCATGTAAATAAAACATGGATAATCCTCAATAGGTTAAATCAGAACACATGGTAACGTATAAACCATCTCATGTAAAAACATGGATAATTGTATAATTAATGTCATGCCATCAAAAGCGAAGTAATAAACATGATAGAGGGTAAAACACCTGCCTCAGGAATTTTAATTGAGAAATCATGATCATGAATTAAGGAAAATTCTCGAATGTAATCACCTACCTCGATAAATGTGGTACTCCAATTAGGCGCATAAGCCATATCACATCGTGTACCCTGACGTACCTATCACATCATAAGCCATCGATCACTTGGTGTTCTCACATCTCCAATAACAGGTCCAAGTGATAACTTCTTTAATCTAGTAGTTAATCCTAGATTAACGGGCCAGATCATTTGATTAACCCTCCATTAGGGCAATCTTGAGCTAGATATTTGTCTTCTTAACATCTAGACCATCATATGTTATTTTTTGATTTCAATCCTACTCATTTCCATCATGATCCATCAAATTTCTATTTCGTTTATTTATTCACATGTATCTTTATGATTACGCATCAATTTGACGGTCAGATCGCTCTCTAATTAGCACATCATAAGGCACCTGCTCAGATCGGCGGTTAAGATAATTTTTCTTAGCAATTCAATGAGATCTACTCTTCTAATCCCTTAGATCATCTCATTTTTGATGTATACAATCAAGGTCCAAGGCCTAATCATACCTTGATCAGCTTGATCTAGGTCATCTAATGATATTTAGTGGTTTAACCATTTAAAAAGTGTTCAAATTTAGATTCTCAAGTCAAATCTAGGTTTGCATCATCAAGATGATCGCAACATCTCTTTTGGATCGCGATTTGGACCTTTGTAGCTCCCCAAATCACATTTCTTGTGAATGAATGGCTCAGAGAGTCCAAAATAAAAAAAAAGTAAATTAAAAATTGAGTCTCACATGAGGAGTGTGAGTGCCACTCGTGCGTGTGCTGTGTGCATGAGCAGCTCATGCGTGCGCTTGCCTCGTGTCACATGCGTGCCGTGCCGCATGTGCTCGCCACCCGATGTGCCCACATGTGCTTGCCGCTCGTGCGTCCCCCACATGCGAGAGCCACTCAAGATCACCAGGAATGGAGACAAGACTGGTTTGCCGTTGCCAGAGACGACAATTAGACTCTGATTGCCGTTGGCAATCCTCAGGTGCCCAAATCTTGCGATTTTTTGCACCATTTTTCTTAGTTTTTCACATACATTCCATTTTAAAGCTTCCCATCAAGGGATTTTATCATTTTCACATGTTTTTACCCCATTTATACCACGTTACTAAAAATCTCCCTATCACTGTTTCCTAAGTTTTTCGGTGTCCTTAGCCGTCCGATCACCATGAAAACTCATGGGTTTGTTCTTTGTGTCATCATGCGCAAGATGAATGGTTCAAATCATCATCTAAAATTGTTTCATTGACTTATTTTGAAAAGAACAGTAATGCCTAAAACTTACCAGAAAACGGCAAATCCACGCCATTTTTCGGCGTTAAAAGAAAGACTAACTTCAAAATGATGCTAGAAAAGAGAAGGGAAAGAGGGGACAGTGCCTACCTTGGTCTAGCCAGTTGGAGGGGGAAAGAAGTCTATCTTGTGTAGTTATTGCAGTCGCCGATGGCACACAAAGCTGGGTGTATGATTGTAGGAAAGGAGATGAGGGAGGTGCATTTAAGGCATGCTAGTCATCATTGCCCTACCTCTTAAATGCCCATCTGTCTTTGCTTATTTCGTGGGCTCCACTTGTGAAATGACTGTTCAGCCCATCTAAATAATTTTAATTAAATACAAAAATTAAAATAATTATTCATTTTTACTCTGATCTCTAATTTTAGCGTTCTTAGTAGCATTGGATTCCATTTTTCAAGCATGTTCCAATTATTGAGGTTTTAACTCGTGATTAAATTTCTACAATTCTCAATTCCACAATTACCTCAATCTTTTTGCAATATTCCACAAATCATGCATTTTCAGAATTTAAAAATAGTGGATATTACAAGAGTAGAGAAGGAGAGAGAGAAGAGGCAGGAGGGAGAGAAGAAAAGAGAAGGGAGATTTGCCTCCTACCGTTTAGCCTGGCAGTTGAAGAAGAGAGAGAGGGTGGAGAGAAAAGATGGTGAGAAAGAGAGGGAAGAATAGGAAAGAGGGTTGGTTGAGAGAGTATGCTACAGTTGCCCTTTACCTCTTATAACTTTATCCTTTCCAATTTGGTTCCCCCCTTCACTTTGGAAACTCCTCCACAATTACAACTTGCCTTCTCCATATTCTTTTCTTTTGTCCATGATTCCTAATTGAGTTCAATTATCTTCTAGGAAATTGTCCTATCTATCTTTGTGAGTGATCTGGCCCATCCAATGCTTTTTAGGATAATTTGCACCATTAACTTTTGACCTTAGCCATCCATGTCTCTTTTGGTTAATTTGTAAAATAAAAGACCAGATTAGAATCATCTGAATCGTACATTAATCATCTAATAAGCTCTAATGATCATCTGACCATTGATTTTGACAAATTAAGGTTTGGATGGTCAATTGGAGTTAAATTCAAAATCAAGCTAAAATTTTGAACTTTGAATGGTTAGATTATCTAATTGAATGCTAAATTAGGGGTATTTTGGCCAAAATTAAACACTTAACAATCCCCCTAACCAGCATTTTGCTAGTCCCTAGCAAAACATGTAGAAAACCATTCATAAAAATTGGTACAAAGTGCTACTTTAGTAGGTACTCATGATTGCATTTAGCACATGCAATGAGCTCTTGAACCCTCAGGTTACCCCTCAGTGGACGAGTTAGGCCTTGTGAAGGTTTGCAATGAATTTATCCACAAAATTCAATAAGGCTGAGTTCCTTATTTTACCTCAAAGAATCATCATTCATTAGCAATTTACTAGTTTTTCATAACTTAATGAAGAGGATTTGAAAATTTTACACACCATACATGTATTAAAGACATTTTATTTGAGTTATTTCTCAGAGTGCGTGTGTGTATACAGCCACATAAATCTTAACTTCTAACTAGATATACTTAAATTCTATTGGAAATATGTCTTGACCTCAAATCCTCACGGCATATGCTCAGAAATGAAACTCTCAGACAAGGAGATTAAACATATTCCTCCCATTATGCGATCGAATCCAACAAGCTAATGGTTCACATAATTCTTTTAAATGCTCATGAGATAAAGGAAAGTGATCCTTAAGAATAGAGGTTATCATCAAGAATATTAGCGGTCTTTTACTATAATTCCTTCTTTTTATCTCCTCTTTAAGGCCATGTTCCACCTAAGATTAATAGGGCTTTAACTAGGATGAAACATAAGCTTAGGATAGGTTTAGAAAAGAAGGGTATAAGGGCGTCAAAGGTTCAAAATTTAGCAGAGGTCTTCACTAAATATCTGTTAGGACAACTTTTCTTTTCGGTTTGTACTTGAAGTGAATATATCTCTCACGTTTTTTAAATTTTTTTCTTTTTCTTTCGGAAGAAAGACAGGTAATTTTTCTCACTTCTTTGACTTTCTGTCCTATTTTTGATCTATTTCTACTAACTCTACTCATTTTGATAATGGGTAATGGATATTTATTTTACTGGCTTATTCTAGGTTAAGGTGAGTGGACTTAAGAAAGAAAAGGCTAAATCATAGGCTCAAAGGGCTAATTAGTGGTATAATATACTGGGTAGGTTTTATGTCTCTGGATTGAGCAAGGATAGCCTATATCATTTCCTAGGTTTTCTAAAGCCTATCAAATTCAATAAAATTTGTGGAATTAAAGCTATTACTCATATTTATTCTTAATGTTTAACCAAAACAAGGATAACAGGATCATACTAATTTATGTACGCTGAAGAAATTTTGGAATTACTTATAACTCTTAGAAAGAAGATAGTCTTTAAACTCATTAGGTTATAGGTCTCCACTACATTTCCTCAGGGTCTCTAAGTCATACCTCAATATTAATCTTAATTACGTGCTGTGTGTAAATGGTTTCCGAGAATTAACTTTCATAACATGCTTCAACACATGAATGATATGCAAAATTGATCATATGCATTCCCATTAAGAGGTGAAAACAATGAAATTACTAATTCTAAAATCCAGTTATCATCATAGTAAGGGAACTCTACTTAAAAAACCTTTTTTTTTTCAACTTTTTGTTTGTTTGTTTATTATTTTTCTTTTTAAAGAAAAGTCAAGAAAATTCAAAATCTCTATGTGCATCTACACCCTCCAACATGAATGAAACATTGTCCTCAATGTTAGGAAAACATAGGATCCTATGTGATAACAGAAGGATGTAGAAGATGGAGATTTGAAAAACATCTGGGTTGCCTCCCAAGGAGCGTTAAGTTTTACGTCTTTAGCCAGACATAACGATGAGTGCAATGATGCTATGTTGCAAGGCTCCTGGAGTGGTAATCTAAGGTGGGTCATGATACTGAGGTGTCTCTAAAAGTGTCTCTTCAATTTCATGGTCAAGTTAGGAAAGGTTTTAACCTTTGACCATTGACCTTTTGAATTTCTCCGTCCTTTTCAATCTCGATGGCCCCATGAAGATGGATTGTGCATACTATATAAGGTTTGGTCCATCTAGATTTAAGTTTTCTTAGGAATAGATGCATTCTAGGGTTATACAATAAGACCTTTTATGTTGGTGTGAAGGATTTTCTTAAAATATGTTTATCATGTACAACCTTCATTCGGTCTTTGTATAATTGTGTAGAGTCATATGCATCGTTCCTCAATTCTTCCAACTCATTAAGTTGGAATTTTTTGTAGGTCCTAGTAGAATCTAAGTTGAAATTGAGCTTTTTGATAGCCCAATATGCCTTGTACTCTAACTCTATTGGTAAGTGGCAAGCCTTTCCATAGACCAAGTGATAGGGTCACATTCTTATAGGGGTTTTATATGCTGTACGATAAGCCCATAAAGCGTCAGTAAGCCTTAGAGACCAGTCTTTCTTATTTGAATTGACTGCCTTTTCTAGAATTCGCTTGATTTCCCTATTGGATACCTTTACTTGACCACTGGTCTAAGGGTGGTATGGGTTAGCTATCCTGTGGTTAACACTATATTTTTTCATTAAATTCTCAAACACCT
Source organism: Warburgia ugandensis (assembly GCA_035236585.1). NCBI lineage: Eukaryota > Viridiplantae > Streptophyta > Magnoliopsida > Canellales > Canellaceae > Warburgia > Warburgia ugandensis. Next base: position 81,184,151 of record CP141126.1, on the reverse strand, counting down.
TATTACAAAAGTGTTTTCCCCCATCACTTATTATGGCTCTAAGAGTACCATACCATGCAAAAATATTTTCTTTTAAAATTTTTACCACAACCTTGTGGTCATTGGATTTACATGGTATAACCTCCACACAGTTAAACACGTAGTCCACTCCTACTAGGATGTGCAGATTTCCAAAAGAATTAGGAAAAGGTCCCATAAAGTCTATGCCCTAAACATCAAAAGGCTCTATGACAAGGATTGGGTTTAAAGGCATCATATGTCTCCTTCCAAAATTTTCTAACCATTGACACCTTACACATGCTTTGTAGTAAGAATATGCATCCTTAAATATGGTAGGCCAATAAAATCCACACTGCAAAAATCTAGAGCTGGAATGGCCCCCACATGCATGATCATGACAAAAGGAGATGATTTGATTATATTCACTATTTGGTATGCATCTCCTAATTACTTGGTATGGATAGTACTTGAATATGTACAGATCATCCCAAGTAAAATATCTAACCTAGTTAAAAATGTCTTTTTATCTTGTTTAGTCCAATGATTAGGCATTTGTCTTGTAACAATATAATTAACAATATCTCCATACCAAGGTAACTGGAAAACATGTATTAACTATTCATCTGGGAATGACTTTGTTATAAGCCCTTGATTGTTAGTGTGCTCCACCACTAATCTAGATAAGTGATCTACTACTACATTTTTTGTACCTTTCTTGTCCCTAATTTCTAAGTGAAACTCTTGTAGTAGTAGTATCCAATTGATCAACCTAGGTTTTGCATCCTTTTTAGAAAGGAGATACATTAAGGCCGTGTGATTCGGGTCTACTATAACTTTAGACCCTAACAGGTAAGATCTAAAATTATCTAAAGCAAACACTACAGCTAACAACTCTTTCTCAGTGGTGGAATAGTTGATTTGTACATCATTTAGTGTTTTACTAGCATAATATATCACATGGGAAAGTTCATCAATGCACTGCTACAAAACAGCTTCAATGGCATAATCTGACTCATCACACATTATCTCAAATGGTGCGTTCCAATCTGGTGGTGGGATAATGGGTGCAGAAGTCAACTCAGCCTTGAGTTTCTCAAATTCTTTCTTATAATCATCATCAAAGTCAAAAGTGGCCTCCTTTGTAAGTAAATTACATATGGGCTTGGCAATTTTGCTAAACTCTTTGATGAATCATCTGTATAAACCAACATGTTCTAAAAAGGAGCAGATTTCTTTCATTGTCCTTGGTGGAGGAAGGTTGACTATTAAATCCACTTTTGCCTTATTGACTTCTATCCCATTAGGTGATATTATGTGGCCTAATACTATCCCACTTCGTACCATAAAATGACACTTTTCCCAATTTGAGACAAAATTCTTTTTTTGACACTTTGCAAGAACTAACGTTAAGTGGTGTAGGCACTCATCAAATGAGAACCCAAATACTGAGAAGTCATCCATAAATACCTCAAGGAATCTTTCTACAATGTCTGAGAAAATGCTCAACATATACCTTTGAAATGTAGCTAGAGCGTTACAAAGCATAAAAGGCATACGTTTGTAAGTGAAGGTTCCAAAAGGATAAGTGAAGGTGGTCTTCTCCTGATCCTCTGGTGCTATAGGAATTTGGTTGTAACTGGAATATCCATCTAGAAAACAATAATAGTTATGTCCAATCAACCTCTCTAGCATTTGGTCAATAAAGGGTAGAGGAAAATGATCTTTCCTCATGATTGCGTTCAACTTTCGATAGTCAATACAAAGTCTCCACCTAGTGGTCATGCGAGTGGGGACTAACTCGTTATCCTCATTTTTGACTACCATGACCCCATATTTCTTAGGTACAACCTGAAAGGGGCTGACTTAAGTGCTATCAGAGGTAGGGTATATGACACCAACATCTAAGAGCTTTAGGACTTCATCTTTAACCATGTCCTTCATGTGGGGGTTTAGTCATCTTTGAGTTTCCCTAGAAGGTTTTGCATTTTCTTCTAGATGTATCCTATGCATGCATACGACTGGACTTATTCCTTTTATGTCTACTATTGTCCACACTGGAGTAGTTTTATGTTCCTTAAGAACATCTAAAAGCTTACCCTCATGTTCTTTATTTAAGGTTGATGCTATTATTACAAGTAAGGTTTCATCTGGGCCTAGGTATGAATATTTCAAGTTACCATGCAAGGGTTTTGGGTTCAAAGATGGTGGTTGCTCTACTGAGGGTATGGAGACAGATTTAGATGGTGGGAGTGGTTCCACATAAGGACCCCACTTGGAGGTATCCATGATTGGTGCAACACCTAAAAGATTGTTTACCTCCTTAATAGACTTGTCTATGTCAAATTCTTCATTAAAGTGCATGAGATAAGCCTCCAATGGGTCAAAGATGGACAATGGTAAATGAACCTCATTAATTAGACTCTCTATCAAGTTGACATCACAGGGATCATTGAGGTCTAAATGTTGTTGATTGGCTTTAAAGACATTAAGCTTAACCTTCATGTTGCAGAATGATAGTTTCATTACACCATTCTTACAATTAATAATGGCACTAGACGTTGGCAAGAATGGATATCCATGGATGATTGAGATTTGACTATTAGGATCAGATGCAGGTTGGGTGTCTAGTACAATAAAATCAAAAGGATAATAATACTTGTCCACCTATATCAAGACATTTTCAACCAAACCACGAGGTATCTTGACAGATCTGTTTGCTAATTACAGTGTGGTAGTGGTTGGTTTTAACTCACTAAGTTTAGTTGCTCATAGACAGAGTATGGCAACAAATTACCACTTGGCCCTAAGTTAAGAAGTACCTTATTTATGACATGATCTCTAATGACGCAAGTAATTGTAGGACATCCTGGATCTCTAAACTTTGTTGGGGTCTTGTGTTGAATCAAAGAGCTCACCTACTCGGTGAGGAAGGCTTTCTTTTGCATATTAAGCTTTCGCTTTGTTATGTAGAGCTCTTTTAAGAAATTGGCATAGGCAGGGATGTCTTTAATTGCATTGAGTAAAGGTATATTGATTTGTACATGTTTAAATACTTCCATTAACTCATTGAAGTTTGATCCCTTCCTAGCTTTGTTCAGTAATTGGAGAAAAGGGGCTTGGGCACATAGGGTGCCTCCACTATAGGTTCTACAAGGTTTTTCTATCTTTTCTCTTTTTTTTTTTTTGTGTTTTAGTTGCCTCTTTTTTCTCTACAGTTTCCTTAGCCTGACTTTCTTCATTGTTGATCTAACGATCGCTCCTAAGGGTGGTTATGGACTTGGCATGCTCATGAGGGTTAAGGCTTTAGGAACTTGACCCTATCTCAAATTGACCCTTAGGGTTAGAGATGGGTTGACTAAGAAACTGACCCTTTCCTCTATTATGTAGTTCAATTGACAATTGGCTTACTTGCATTTCTAACTTGGTTATGGCTTGAGAATTGACATTCTGGTATTGGTTTAGAGTCCTTTTGTGTCTTCATTCTGTTTTGCCATCATGCTTTGAATTCTATCCTCTAAACATGGTTTACTTGGTTGCTGAGGTTGTTCGAAGCTAGGTGGCTGTTGAGGAAGTATATGCCAATGAGGAAACTTTTGGTTAGGGGTGTTTAGTAGTGGTCCACCTTGATGGTTATTCTTTGACCAGGAAAGATTGGGATGCCTAGCCCATGCAGGATTATAGGTCTCAGAATATGGGATGTTGCTAGGTTAACGATATGCATTCAATGCATTCGCTTGGTCTACAAGATATTTATGGAATACTTTATTGGACAGACAAACTGAGGTTAAATGAGCTAGGTTAGAACAAGTAGTGCATACCTCTTGTGCAGGTTTTTGGGATAATGTAATAGCCATGAAAGATTTAAACATAGTTTCAAGCTTGTCCATTCTTCCACCTAATTTTCTAGCTACAGAGTTGAGCTTATAGGACTGCTCAGTATGCACTTCTATCTCATGGATACCTCCTTTCTTAGTGGGCTAGTTAGTTCTTTCTCTCCTATTTGAATAATCCTATTGCTGAGAATTATTGGTCACAGTCTGAAAGAATTCCCATACCTCAATTTCATCTTCTAACATGAGGGTCCCTCTCTCTGCATCTATTATTTGTCTATTTTGAGGCATTAATGCCTCATAGAAGTATTGAACTTGCTACTATTTCTCAAAGCCAGATGAGGGCATTTTTATAGCAGTTCATTCCACTGTTACCAACATTTGTAATATTGTTCCTCATCTCTTTGTTGAAAATTTATAATTTCACAATATAGGGCATTTGTTTTGTGAATAGGGAAGAACTTGTTCAAAAACGTCTTAGACAATTAGTCCCATGTATGTCTGAAACCAACCTCCAAGGAGTTAAGCCATGACTTGGCTTTGTCCTTAAGTGAGAACGAGAATAACTTAAGCCCAATTGAATCATCTAAAAATTTTTGGACCCTAAATGTGGCACAAATATCAAGGAACTCATTGATATGTAGGTAAGGGTCTTCGTGGTCTTGACCATAAAAGGTAGGGAGTAACTGAATCACTCCCTACTTTAACTCAAAGTGGTCTGCATTTGTGGGAGGTAAAGCTATGCAGGATGGGGTATTGAGTTGGAGTGACACATAAAAATCTGTAATTATTTTGTGCTTAATCTCTACTGGTGGTTCAGCCATGGGGATAGGAACTAGGTTTCCTTTCCCTTGGTGTTGGATGTGTTGAATCTCTTAGTCTAAAGGTAGTAGCTCTTGGTTCTAAGATCGATGCCCCTACAGGAACTAACCTAATCTAAATGCTAACTCTAACTCTATGTGATGCAAACAAAAGGCACAATCAAACAATTCTTAGGCTAATAAGCAATATTTTGATTTTTTGGTATTTGTGTGGGGACAATTCTTTTAATTAGCCTAATCTAGCACTCCTCCTCTCCTTTAGATTTGACTATTGCTTATCAGTTAGGTTCTGCGCAAGGTGGTTAATACAATTTTGGTGTAAGGAGGCGTTTAGACCTCACAAACATCAACAGAAGTAATGAGAAATTACTTGGATTTTAAGACACCCACTATAATCACAGTGCTCAAAAGCCACTAGAGTAACAATATATCATGTCTTAGTAAGAGGGTCTTATGAGCATGTGATGGCCCAATAGGTCTCTTCTAATTGATTTTAATTTGATTTGAGGGGTTGGGTATGGCGGTTGAGGTGATTATCCTAGGTGGGTCAAGGAGTGGTGATGAAATCCACCCTTGATCTTATGGGGGTAGGGTGCACTTACTAATTAAATTCCACACTCCATGGAAGTTCGATTAGCATATATATCACCTTAAAGCATGAAACGTGCCCTAAGAATGCAATTAAAACAGTAAACTAATGCAAAACCCTAAAAATATAGCAATTATAAAAAATGCTTTCTATATGCACTTATACTATCAAACAATGCAAATGCAAACTTTAATATATGAATTAAAAGGAGTGAGAAAACTTACAGTGGGGTTTCTGATAAAGATCAAGTGTGGGTCACCTTATCCGACACTTGCTTGTATTATACAAACATTTTAAAATAAAAATAAAAATTACAAATTACAAAGGAACCTCACTACAAGATTCACTCAAAAGAAAAGGAAAATTCTAATCTAGGAAAGCCATAAAATTTCTATTTTGATGAAGATCTCCTTGCCAATTTCCCTTGGTTTCCTGTTTCCTTGAAAAAGAAAATTAGAAATAAGTACCAAATTCAGGAAATTAGGTGGTTATGCACTAAAAAATTGAGAAATGCACCTAAAATTTCCTAGAATGCTAAAACTATCCAATTCCTAAAATTTTTGATTTCTCTGGATTTTCTAATTTTTTGAATTTTGAATTAAATTTTATAAAAACTCCGTTGCGGGTCCCTGACAATTGCGCCAAAAACTTGTTGTTGTTTTCCGCAAGTGCATGAGTTATTGTGGTGTAGCTAATGCAAGCACGGTCAATCCCACAAGGATGTGCTTTAAGAATTTGGAGTTTTTAATAAAAGTTAATCATTTAAAAATTTAAATTAATTAACAAAAGTTAACAGAAATCGAAATCAACTTCAGATGTGTTTAATCAATGAATTCATAGAGGTCAATGCACGAAAAACAAAAATTTAACTAAAAAATTAAAAAAATTCCACTTCCCTAGACTACTTATCTTCAATTTCTACAAATCTGGTATCCTAAATCATGATCAGCCTTTATCGACACATTTTTGGTACTTTAGATTAATTATCCACCCGAGGGATTAGGTAGATTCTTAAAATTCTAAGAGATTTGGATTAATTAAGAAATTTGAGATTTAACGGCTTAGATCTAATTTCAAATTCTCAAATTAAAGATCATGAATAGTAAAAGTGCTTTAAATTGTCCTATAATACAGATCTAAAAATAATTGAAAATTGAAATTGAAACGGATGAACAATTGAAGATCTACTGAAAGTAGATCAGAACCATCAATTCAGTTACCATGGATAGATAAAATAGTTCTTGGATTAATCAGAGAATTAGCAAAACATAGATAACAAAATAGGAATAACACAGAACTCAGATAAGAACAGAAAATTTAATTAGAAATTTTCTACTAAGGGCAAAAAGGGAATTTTTCATGAAACTTCCTTAAACTTCTCACAAACAGAAAAAACAGAGTAAATGGAATCGAAGACTCCAAAGGAGATGGAAGAAGCTGATGACGGTGCTGGTCTAAGTGGAAACGATGCCTGGTGTGGTGGCTTTGTCGACAGGTGCTGGATAAGTGAAAAAAATGATGCTTGGCTTTTGGAAGTTGTTTAGTGCTGGATGTTGTTTAGAACTCTATGCCTGGTTTCTGGACATCGTTTGGAGCTGAGGTAGTGCTATGGGAAGACAATGTTGTGCTGGAAATCGGAGGAATAGAGGGGAGAGGGATGGTGTGGAACATATGGGAGCAGGGCCCAGTTGGATAGTTGGGGCATTGTCTGTGCTGGTTCCTTTGGTAGGGGCCAGTAACGATCTGGAAAGATTGGCCTAGCCCAGTGCGATGGTCATGACTGGCCAGTGGAGAAAAATAGTACTGGGGAGAGAAACGAGAGAGGGAATGTGTGAGTGAAAGCGTGGGAGAGAGGGAGGGAGAGATGGAGCAGGGTGAAGTGTGTTGAACAAAGGAGGGCTAATTAGTGATGGGAGGGCAGTTGGACCAGGGGGCTAAGTGCAATTGTTGAGCGATAGAAGAGAATTGAGAGAGGGAGATGAGATGGTGAACGGGAAGGTGCTATGCGGGAGAGAAGAATAGAGGTGCTATAAACATGCGTGGGATGGGAAGAGAGAAGAGGAAGAATGTGGGAGAGAGGGAAGGGAGCTGTGGGAAAGAGAGTAGCGAAGGAGAGAGAGAAGAGGAAGGAGGGAGAGGAGAGGAGAAAAGAGAAGGGAGATTTGCCTCCTATGGTTCAGGCTGGGAGTTGAAGAAGAGAGAGAGGGTGGAGAGAAAAGATGGTGAGAAAGAGAGGGAAGAATAGGAAAGATGGTTGGTTGATAGAGTATGCTACGGTTGCCCTTTACCTCTTATAACTTTATCCTCTCTAATTTGGTTCCCCCCCCTCGCCCCTTCACTTTGGAAATTCCTCCACAATTACTTGCCTTTTCCATATTATTTCCTTTTGTACATGATTCCCAATTGAGCTCAATTATCTTCTAGGAAACTATCCTATCCATCTTTGTGAGTAATCTGGCCCATCCAATGCTCTTTAGGATAATCTGCACCATTAACTTTTGACCTTAGCCATCCATGCCTCTTTTGGTTAATCTACAAAATAAAAGAGCAAATTAGAATCATCTGAACCATACATTAATCATCTAATAAGCTCTAATGATCATCTGATGTTGATTTTGACAAATTAAAGTTTACATGGTCAATTGGAGCTAAATTCAAAATTGAGCTAAATTTTCAACTTTGAATAGCTAGATTATCTAATTGAATGCTAAATTAGGGGTATTTTGGACTAATTAATTACTTAACACACCCCCCAACAAGCATTTTGCTAGTTCCAAGCAAAACATACAAAAAATCATTATACAAAAACAAGTACAAGCTGCCACTTTCGTAGGTACTCAAGATTGCATTTAGCACATGCAACAAGCCCTTGAACTCCTAGGTTACCCCTCAGTGGACGAGTTAGGCCTCGTGAGGCTTTACAGTGAATTTACCGACAAAATTCAATAAGGCTGAGTCCCTTATTTTATATCAGAGAATCCTCATTCATTAGCAATTTGCTAGTTTTTCACAACTTAATGAAGAGGATTAGACAATTTTACACACCATACACATAATAAAGACATTTTATTTGAGTTATTTCTCAGAGTACGTATGTGTATATAGCCACATAAATCTTAACTTCTAACTAGATATGCTCAAATTCTATTGGAAATATGTCTTGCCCTCAAATCCTCACAGGCATATGCTCAGAAATGAAACTCTCAGACAAGGAGTTTAAACATATTTCTCTCATTATGTGACCGAATCCAACAAGCTAATAGTTCACATAATTCTTTTAAATGCTCATGAGACAAAGGAAAGTGATCCCTAAGATTGGATGTTATCATTAAGAATATTGGGTGTCTTTTACCATAATTCCTTCTTTCTATCTCCTCTTTAAGGCCACGTTCCGCCTAAGATTAATCGGTAGGACAAAATGTAGGATTAGGATAGGTTTAGAAAAGAAGGGTATAAGGGTTTCAAAGGTTCAAAATTTAGTAGAGGTCTTCATTGAATATCTGCTAGGACAACTTTTCTTTTAGGTTTGTACTTGAAGTGAATATATCTCTCTTATTCTTTTCAATTTTTCTTTTCTTTTTCATTTTCTTTGGAAGAAAGACAGGTAATTTTTCTCACTTCTTTGACTTTTTGTCCTATTTTTGAACTATTTCAACTAACTCTACTCATTTTGACAATAGGTAATGGATATTTATTTTACTGGCTTATTCTGGGTTAAGGTGAGTGGGGTTAAGAAAGAAAAAGCTTAATCATAAGCTCAAAGGGCTAACTAGTGGTATAATATACTGGGTAGGTTTTATGTCTCTGGGCTGAGCAAGGATGGCCTATATCATTTCATAGTTTCCTAAAGCCTATCAGATTCAATAAATTTTATGGAATTAAAGCCATTACTCCTATTTATTCTTGATGTTTAGCCAAAACAAGGATAACAGGATCACACTAATGTATGTACGCTGAAGAAATTTTGGAATTACTTATAACTCTAAAAAAGAAGATAGTCTCTAAACTCACTCGGTTATAGGTCTCCACTAGTTTTCCTCAGGGTCTTTAAGTCGTACCTCAATATTAATCTTAATCACGTGCTGTGTGTAAATGGTTTCCGAGAATTAACTTTCATAACACGCTTCAACACATGAATGATATGCAAAATTGATCATATGCATTCCCATTAAGAGGTGAAAACAGTGAAATTACTAATTCTGAACATCTAGTTCTCATCATAGTAAGGGAAGTCTACTTTAAAAACCTCTTTTTTTCAACTTTTTTTTGTTTTGTTTTTTTTTTTTCGAAAGAAAAGTCAAGAAAATTCAAAATATCTATGTGCATCTACTCCCCCAACCTGAATGAAACATTGTCCTCAATGTTTGGAAAACATAGGATCTTATATGATACTGGAAAGATGTAGAAGATGGAGATTTGAAAAACATCTAGGTAACCTCCCAAGGAGTGCTAAGTTTTACATCTTCAGCCAGACATAACGATGAGTGCAATGATGGTATGCTGCAAGGCTCCTGGAGTGCTAATCTAAGGTGGGTCATGATACTGAGGTGTCTCTAAAAGTGTCTCTTCAATTTCATGGTCAGGTAGTTCTAGAAAAGGTTTTAACCTTTGACCATTGACCTTTTGGATTTCTCCATCCTTTTCAATCTTGATGGCCACATGAGGATAGATTATGCGTACTATATAAGGTCCAGTCCATCTAGATATAAGTTTTCTTAGGAATAGATGCAATCTAGAGTTATACAGTAAGACCTTTTGACTTGGTGTGAAGGATTTTCTTAAAATATGTCTATCATGTATAGCCTTCATTCAGTCTTTGTATAATCGTGTAAAGTCATATGCATCGTTCCTCAATTCTTCCAACTCATTTGAGTTGGAGTTTTTGTAGGTCCCAGTAGAATCTAAGTCGAAATTGAGCTTTTTGATAGCCCAATATGCCTTGTGCTCTAACTCTATTGGTAAGTGGCAGGCCTTTTAGACCAGGCGATAGGGTGACATTCCTATAGGGGTTTTATATGTTGTACGATAATCCCATAAAGCATTAGTGAGTCTCAGAGAACAGTCTTTCCTTTTGGATTGATTGCCTTTTCTAGAATCCACTTGATTTCCCTATTGGATACCTTTACTTGACCATTGGTCTGAGGGTGGTATGGGGTAGCTATCTTGTGGTTGACACCATATTTTTTCATTAAATTCTCAAATACCTTATTACAAAAGTGCTTTCCCCCATCACTTATTATGGCTATAGGAGTACCAAACTGTTGATGTTTTTCGTAAGTGCACAGGCTATTGTAGTATAGCTATGCAAATACGGGTCGATCCCATAGGGACTCGCTTTAAAATGATGGAGTTTTAAATAAAAATCAATTAGTAAAAGAATAAAAACAAAGAATATACTAGAAATAAATTAAGAATAAACTAAAATTTCTCAATTTATTCAAATGCTGCAGTGTATAGAATTCTTTATTCCAAAATAAACAAAAAATGACACTAAATAAGCTGTCCTGGATAAGCCTGTCCCTGGATAGTTAGAATGTGGATAAAACAAAACAGAATAGCACAGGGACATAGATGTAATTAAAATGAGGACATATTTGGAATAACTCAGATCTGATAGGGGCAAACTTGTAATTTTATCAGAGTTTTGGTTTTAAACGAAAAACTAGGAAAACATGTTGAGGGGAAAACTGGAGGAGATGGGGGAAGAAGGAAGAAGAGAAGAGGAAGGAGGAGATGAAGGAGAGAAGAGGAAAACAGGGAAAGAGAGGAAGAAGGGATGAGAGAAAACCTAGATTCCTGGGCCTACCGGTGGAAATGATGGGGAGCAGAGGAGCCTAGGCGGCCTAGCCGGTGGTGTTTGGAAGGTGGAGCTAAAGTTCGTGTCTGCTTTGGGGTGTCGTTCTGTGTAGTGGACAAAGGGGGAACTAGAAAATGGAGTGTGAGATAGCAATGGGAGAACTAGGTGCTAGTGTGGAGGTGTGATGGACGGTGGGTTGACTGGTGAAAAGGGAAGATGGGGCTTGTGTGATGAATGGAGATGATGGTTGGGCTAGTGCTGAAACAGAAAATGGTGCGGTGATCTAGAGAGAGAGAGAGAGATGACTGGGAAAAGAGATGGTGCAAGAAGGTAACAAGAGAAAGAGTGGAATAAGAGAGGGAGTGAACCAAGGAGAGAAGAAGATGAGAGGAGAGATAAGTAAGAAAAGGAAAAGTGGAGATGGTGATGAGGTGAGGAAGATGAAAACTGGCTATACGATGGTGAAGTAAGAAACGCGGATGAGACTTGGGTTCCTGTTGAAAACCAAGAAATGGAAAGAGAGAGCGGGTTTGCCGTGAGAGATAAAGAGAGACAACATAGATTGAGAGACAGAGAGAGTGGGCTGGTGAAGCAAGTAAGAATGGGAGTAGAGTAGGTAAGAGAGAGAGAGAGAGAGAGAGAGAGAGAGAGAGAGAGAGAGAGAGAGAGAGAGAGAGAGAGAGAGAGAGAGAGAGAGAGAGAGAGAGAGAGAGAGAGAAGTTGTGAACGTGGTGTGTGAGAAAAGAAGAAAGCACCTTATGCTGGAAAAGGAAAACCAAAAAAGAGAAAAACAAAGAGGCAAGTGGGATTGAACGAGAAAGTGGAACAAAGTGAAAAAATACAAGGAAAGCTAAGACAACTCAAAACTCCCCCTCTCCCTCCATACGGCTCCCCCCTTTATAATTTTTTTCTTCCTTATTTTTCTCCAACAAACTCCTCTTATCCCCATCTAGGACTCTTCTTCTTTCTCTATTTCAATTAGGACTCTTCCTCTTTTAATTCAATTAGGATTCTTCCTCTTGATCTGCACTGTTGAAATTAGATTTGATCCATCCAACCCTCCTTTAGTTGATCTGCATTGTTGAAATTAGATTTGATCCATCCAACCCTCCTTTAGTTGATCTGCAAAATAAAAGACTAAATTAGAATCATCAAAACCATATATTAATCCTCTAATAAGCTCCAATGATCATCTAACCATTGATTTTGAGAAAATTAAGGTTTGGATGGTCAATTAAGCTAAATTTTGCAATTTGGATGGTTAGATGATCTAAGTGAATGCTAAACTAGGGGTCTTTTAGCCAAAAATGAACACTTAACACAAACCATGCAAAAATATTTTCTTTGAAAATTTTTACCACAACCTTGTGGTCATTGGTTTTGCATCGTATAGCCTCCACCCACTTCAACATGTAGTCCACTCCCACTAGGATGTATAAATTTCCTAAATAATTAGGAAAAGGTCCCATAAAATGTATGCCCCAAACATCAAAAGGCTCTATAACAAGGATTGGGTTTAAAGGCATCATATGACTCCTTCCTAAACTTCCTAACTATTGACACCTTACACATGCTTTGCAGTAAGCATGTGCATCCTTAAATATGGTAGGCCAATAAAATCCACACTGTAAAATTTTTGCAACAGTCTTTTTGGAGTTGAAATGGCTCCCACATGCATGATCATGACAACAAGAGATGATTTGATTATGTTCACTATCTATTATGCATCTCCTAATTACTTGGTTAGGACAGTACTTGAATTAGTACATACCATCCCAAGTAAAATATCTAACCTCAGTTAAAAATCTCTTTTTATCTTGTTTGGTCCAAGGTTTAGGTATTTGTCTTATAACAAGATAATTAACAATATCTCCATACCAAGGTAACTAGGAAACATGTAATAACTATTCATCTGGGAATGACTCAGTTATAGGCCCTTGATCGCTGGTGTGCTCCACCACTAATCTAGATAAGTGTTTTGCTACTACGCTTTTTGAACCTTTCTTGTCCCTAGTTTCTAAGACAAACTCTTGTAGCAGTAGTGTCCAACAAATCAACCTAGGTTTTGCATCCTTTTTAGAAAGGAGATACTTTAAGGCTGCTTGATCCGAGTATACTATAACTATAGACCCTAATAGGTAAGATCTAAACTTATTCAAAGCAAACACTACAGCTAACAACTCTTTCTTAGTAGTGGAATAGTTGAGTTACACATCACTTAGTGTTTTACTAGCATAATATATCACATGGGGACGTTTCTCAATGCGTTGCCCCAAAACAACTCCAAGGGCATAGTCTGACGCGTCACACATTATCTCAAATGGTGCATTCCAATCTGGTGTTTCAAAAAGAGATTTCTAACGATGTCAAGATGTTGCATATCTCCCATATTATGGCAAGCTAAAGTTCTAAAGGTTGATAATGAATCCCCCTTTCCATTTATCTTATGAGTGCTTTGAATGATGGGCTTGCACATGAGCTCCCTTGGTGGTAGTAGCTAGAGTTTTTATGTGAAGGCTAGAGGTAGGTATATAAGAGGGGAGACGATTGCGAAGGAGCCAACCAAATGACACCTGACTACTCTCATCCCTTCTCTTTCTTCACATCACTCTTTTCTCCCAACTTCTGCTCTCTATTGACAATGAGGAATTTAAATTCTATTTCTATCCTTAGATTGTCATTTTCCCCCAAAAATAGAGACTATTTCTCAATCATTCTACAAAAGCTGATAGACTAAGCTTATATACCCACTTGGTAACAAATCTAGCTATGATGATCAATTTTCCTTCTCGAGGAGTAGTAATAGAGAAGCACTTTTCCCCAGTCACCATTGCACAAAATATTTGGGTTTCTTTGACTACATTCTTGATTTAGGTGATCATCGATTTGTCTACTTTGTTTGACGATCAAAGTTCTGCTTAATCTATGGATGATCTAACTTATTGATTAGTATTTCTTGCTATATCTTACTCTTAGATTATACTCATCTATTAATTTCTAAGGATCTGAACTATTTGATCAGAGGTAGATGGTTCTAGAATTACAAGTTTCAAAGGTTTTTGAGAGGTTTTGAAAGACTGAAACTTACATCTCTAGTTGCCTTATGAGATATTTTGATTACGTGTTTGAAATGCATTGAAAAGAATAGCATGATGATGCTTTATATTTGCTAGTTTTAATATGTTGTTTTACTTCTCATATGTTCAAAATTTGGCCTAAATGAATGCCTTGATGAAGATAGTTTTTGCATTTCAAATTGATACTTGATATGTATGATTTTTAGAATGTTGCTATGCCTTGTAAATAGCAATATTTGGATTCCAAAGTGATAATTGAGAGGAGAGGTTCTTAGTATATTGCTTGGCCTTGTTAATGGTGGTTTTTAGATTCAAATTTGGTTTTGGCATGGTGCAGTACCCTTGTAATTGATAGTTTTTGGGTTTTAATGTGATGATTGGATGTTTAGTTTTTGCATGATGCTAGGCCCTCGTAAATAATGGTTTTTGGGTCTTCAAAAATGATGTTTTGATGTTTAGGTTTTGCTTGAAAGAAAGATATCAAGCGATCCATGTGTTGATGCCTGGCTTTTACTTGAAACAAAGCTATAGTGCTACCCATGTTTTGATGTTTGGTTTTTGTTTGAAAGAAGCTATCATGTGATCTATGTTTGGAATGTTTAATTTTATCTTGAAAGAAAGCTATCACGCAATTCATGTTTCGATGTGTATATCAAGGTTTTACATGAGATTTCATAAGTTCTATATAGAATAGAGGTGCCTGGGATTTTATGTTTAAAATAGGAAGATTGATGACAAAGCTTAGTGGGAGTTATGCTAAGAGGTTGTATAGCCTGCTCCCTCGGTGTCCAAACATTAGAGGTTTTAGATACTCAATGTCCAAAGGTTGGTATCTCAACTATGGTGATCACGACATCCTCTCAACTATGTGAGGATGCGATGGTGAGTGCCTCTTGAATATCGGTGGGTACACAATTTGACAATGCCATTTGCAAGTATAATGTGATCCCATGCATTCTGTGTTCAAGGGAGCAAGATGATTGTTTGGAAGAACCTATGTTTAAGTCATAAGATGAGTACTTATGACCTATTTGGCAGATGATACCAATGTGCATTTGGATTTTTGTTGGCACGAGGAAGTGCTAGAACTGTGGCTTTAAGGATTTAATATTTTAATAAGTTAATGCATCATATTTTACTTCAACCATCAAGTTATGATTATTATTATTTATGTAGATAGCGATATTGAAATGCATGCTATATGAATGCTATCGAATGATTGTGATGCACTACATTGTATGACTAATAAGAAGTTAGTCATGTGATTTTATATGATCCAAAATATGTTTTCAAACCATATGAGTATGTACATATAAAATGCAAGTTGTGATGCTGTAGATTTCAACTTTGTAGTTTTAGTCCAACCACTGAAAACAATGCAGATCAGTTGAGAAAGATTAGCAGCAAGGAATGAAAGACCCCAGAGATAGGAAGTGAAGAAGAAATGTAAGACATAAGATGTTTTATAATTTATTTTTCTTATGTTTATTTTGTTAACTATGAATGTATTTATATATGAGGTGTTGAACTCTAATCATTTGGCTATTACATTGTAATTAGCTTGTGGCTAACAAACATTGGGAATGTTTTTGAAATAAAATGAATGATGTGTCTTAAAAAATTACTGCAATTGCACATCTTTATTGGAGTATAGAATTGGAAAATATGGGTTGATCCCACAAGGACTCTTTGATAAATGAGAGTGAATTAAAACTTAAGTTGCTTTACTCTAACCTAGCCAACAAGGAAAGAAATGAAGAACTTTAAACTAGACAACTAATTTAAGCAACTAATTCAAAGAAAGGAACTAAACTAAATTAAGGAAACTAACTAAGACATAAAGAAATGAAATAAAGTAAACTAATTATGAAAAGAAAAGTAACATTTTCACTAATGGAGCTCTTTTACACTATTATTTTCTTGGGCTTGAACTCTACTTTATAATTTTACAACCAAGCTTTTCTCAACTCCTTAACCCAACATGGCACAAATCCAATGAAATCTTGAATCATGCTTAGGAATTGTAAGAGTCCTTGACTACTATTAGAAGGTGCTCTTACTTTTCCTTTATTCACAAATCCCAAGGAAAGATGGAAGATAGAAGGTAGAAGTCTACGCATGGAACAGAAAGGGAGATAAGAAGAGGAATTATGTGTGATTGAGAGGTGGGGAAGGAGGTGTTATGCAATGTAATAGAAAAGAATGGGAGAAGAAACAAATGGTGGGAAAGAAAGAAAGAAAGGGAAGTGGGGATGGAAGAGCTTCCTTACCTCTTCTACAATAGATTATCTTTGATATTGTAGGAGCTTTGGTAAAGGTGATATCTCTTCCTCTATTTCTCTTAGATTTAGCTTTCAAGTACAAAGGAAAGGTAGGAGATCAAAGGTTTTTTTTTTTTTTTGCTTCTTATTTATAGAGTTTGAGGAAAGGAAGCCCTTAGGATGGACGGCTAAGATTTATAGGAGAAGCAAAGAAAGAATGGTGAAAATTTGATTAGAAAAAGGTAAGCTAAGAAAAGTGGGGGGCTTAAATTCCATTAGGGTAAGATGGAATAGATTTTGGTTATGTTTAGGATTGGAAAGTGGAATGGGGAAGGAGGGAAAGTGGTAGGAAAGAAGGAAAGGAAAGAAGATTGCATAGGGGGAAGGAAGAGAGGAGATTAGGAGAGAATCTAGGGATTAGGTGGTATTTTGTTGGATTTAGTAAGTGGTTAGGAGCAGGGGCATCATTTTCTAATGGAAGAAAGAGGAGTTGAAAATGGGAAGAAATGAAGGTGGATAGAGAAAGGAAAAATAAGGGAAAGATAAGGAATAAGTAGGAGGGACAGTAAAGGAAAGTTGGTGGAAGAATCTAAAGAAATTCAAAATTAGAAAGTCTTAAAAAGGGGAGCATATTTCTCCATTTAGGTGTTTATGTGTTGTTTTTAGAAATGCTAGGATGAGATGGATATTGGATCAAGGTGGGTGGTTAAGATCATCCTTTCCTTAGGGTTTTTTTATTTTTCAATATGGGAAAGTTGTTTAGGGTTTTTATCATTTCAATGCTACATTCTAACCCTTAGATCATGATTACCTTTACTTGGATGGATGGGATGACATTTAAATCTTCTTTAAGCTTGATTTTCTCTCCTTCGTTGGATTTGATTGAATGACCTAAATTTCTTGGAGGTTTATTTTTATGATTCATGGGGACCAAGTGTACTTCATCATCTTTTCATGTATAAGATGTCCAATCATTGGTTGGTCTTCTTTGATTTGGTTGAGTAAGAAAGAGAAAATAAGTAAAAAGTCTTCATGTGGGCCCTAGTCTTATTTTATTCCTAAGAAGATATCATTTTATATGATCTCATTGTATGTCAATTGTAATTCTCTCCTAAGTTTCTTAAGTTGGTGAAATGTATGCATGGATTTGAAATTTGCCACCTTTTCGCCCTTATTTGAGGAGTTGTGCATGGGGTTTTTGACCACTTCAACTTTGATTGTGACACCCAATTATCATTTTGAACCTCGAAGACTTCAGTTTTTGCATGTGTGACCCATGATGTAGCTTGGAAGGTGAAATTGCTCTTTTAGGAGAAAAATTGGTAATTTTATGTATTTTTTTCATTTGTACCTTAGACCTACTAAGTCATAGTGAAAATAAATTTCAATGAAAAAGGTTCTTCCTCACAATTTGTTCTATAAATGAAATTTACAAATAGTGATCCCACTTTTCTAAAAGAATTTTAGAAAAGATAATTGAGTTTTGAAAACTCAGGTCGTCACACAATCTCATCCAAATACTCGAAGTTCTCAGGGTAGGTTTGTAGTCTACACTATCTTGTGCCTCATGTGAGTAATCTTGCGCATCAATAATAAGCACCCTAGTACTACAGTTAGATGCAATATATCTATACCTGTTATATTTATGATATCCAATCCTATTGATCTGTCCTTTGTGGGGGTCATCCTAACAAAGGCTTATTATCAACAGATGGAGGGTAGATGGTTGGGACAAAAAGAATACACCACGAGTGTTTGACCCATGATTCATTTGGGGTTTAGACACTAAATCATAATTGTGAGGGAGTGCATATGCATTATCTAGAGTGTTAATGCACCAAAGCAATAACTCCCTTCTAAGATCAATGTTAAGACCCCGTCAAAACCTACTCAAAGTTATAGCTACATCCACTAGGACTACATAACTTATCTCATACTCATCAAATTTGGCAATGTAGTCAACGACTAACCTATTACCCTACCTAGGGCTAGACCATGGTCAAGATGGGTGTACTGCAACTTAAGTTTCATTACCTCCCAATGAGTATGTGGGCTCTCATCTCTTCTCAATATCCTTCTCAACACTTTCCCAAAAGAGTTGGATGGTCCCTATCAATTTCATCTTGGCAAACCTAACTTTCTAATCATCGGATAAGTTGTACCAATCAAAGAACCTATCTATTTCGTAGACCCAAATGAGGGGGCCTCTACCTCAATGTTCTTCATCACCCTATCATCAAAGTTTCTTGCAAGTGATGGTGGGGGAGATAATTATGGGAGGTGGAAATAGAAGTTGATAATGTGGGGCCAATTCCTCTTCCTCATAGCCTTCCTCTTCTGCTTGCCTAATTCCTAAGGCATCAACTCAATTGGTGAGGGTTGTCACTTGTGTTCTAAGGGATGTAACTCATCTAGTGTTTATTTTTGCATCTTATTTTGGTTGTCTAGGGTACTAGGACACTCAATATATGGCATGATGGGACCACTATATAATTGCATGCATGTTGAATTTCTAGCAAATAAAACCCAACACAATTTTAAAACTAAGGAAAATAATGTTTTCTTGATGACCAACCACAATTCAAATGTTTGATTGCAAACAAGAAGGAAAAATCCTACAATATGAAACTATGCTAACGACCATCACAGTATCTTACATATTAGGCATTCTCAATAATTAAATCAAGGATGATCAATAAAAGGCAATATGGCTGAGGATGTTTGCGGTCTCTTTTTTTGTAGGACATAATGGCTTTCATAAACTACTTGACACAAGAGAAAATATTAATAACTATTTTAAATGAAAAGCATAAAAACCAACAAAAGAAGTTCAAGAACACCAACACCTAGACAACATGCTAGGTAGTCACAAATCCTCTACTGCATGATTGGTGTCACAAGTCTTGTTTGGTCCTCCTTTTATTTGTTCCTATGTTATTTATTTTTTATTTTTTCTAGAAATATATGTAAGCTTGTAATTTTCTAAGGCTTGTCCTTCATAGAATTAATGTAAAAAACAGAGACTCATTGAGGGAGAAATCTTCAGACTGACAAGTCACTAAGATCCATAGCAATTACCCTAACTTATATACATATTAATTTTTATGTGAAATGGTAGCAAGACATATAATAACTTACCCACTATTGCATGGAATCAATAAGGCTAGTCCTTTGTCAAACCCAAGAATCCAAGTATGATATCTTCTATTTGTTTCTCCTTCGGCAAATGCTCCTTTGGGCTAGAGATAACACTAGGGTCAATTTATCATGCAAAGACCTACATAAACTTAATGTTAAATACTTATGTTGTCCTGTTAATAAGTAATGTCAATTTAATTCTTAATAGAGTAATTACAAGGCATACCCAATGTAAACAATGATGTGCATGTATTCTAGCTAAGCCATATTACATATAGCTAAGAGGTCCTCTTTCATGATTGGAACCTCAATAGCATTGTGTACAAGCACACTGGCCTATATCCTTATAGAGTTGATTTCAATATCTTTGTTGATCAGTCTGTATAGTCCCCTTAGGAGTTAAGGTGTTTGGTGGAACCTGCACTTGATCCCTACATTATAGATGTAATTTTTCATAAATTAGTAAAGAATATATATATATATATAGAGAGAGAGAGAGAGTCAAGGATATTCAATTTTATACTAAAAGTAGACATAAATACCTAGGATGGGGCAATTTGTATGCCGGCGTTTGTTACTGGGGAGGTCAACCTCTATAGCTCCTTGTACTTCTTTTGGTTAACATTACAATGCAAATAGTATTTAAAAATTTAGCTCATGCATTAAAGTTATTGCTGAGCACAATGCTGTGATACCATACACATACCTCGGAAATCATTGTTTTGATATACCTCTCCGGCCAAGCTACATGATATCCAATTGTATCCTCAGCAGTATTGATATCATCTGCTTCTATAGAAAATGGTAGGGGGCATCTGGTTGGATGGTAGTAGTAATGCACACACACTTAATATCTGGATGCATCAGCCTACTGTGAAGTGTGATTGAAAATGTCTCATATAGTGCAGCCATAGCGATGTATTTCTCAGTTGTATGAAGCTGTAGCATGTACTGACCCACCTGCAAATCAGACTTCACCTGTACATAAAAATAAATGAAGATTACTAAGACATGAAAGAGAAAAAAGGAAAGCATGTCAATAAATATCTCCTTGATTGGGACATCTCCTTCAAATTGTTGCTCGTCCATCTCCTCATAAGATGGAGGAGTTTAGCAATTGTAAGATGGGGGTCGAGGGGGAACGTCTTGTCTTGGACCTCTGAAACCCCAAGTGTCCTTGAAGAAATTGTTCCTTACCTTCATGTATAGCTCATTCAACATATTCTCCTCCCATGCTTCCATATCCTTTATTGGTGGATTTCTTCTAGTTTGGAAGAACTTGGAAGGAACCACATGGCACACTTGGCTTGTTACTCGGCTAGGGTCCTCCTCTTTGTTCTCATAGTCCCAGTAGTGTCACTTTCTTGGGTTAAGTCTTCTTGCACATGCAATTAATAGAACACAATGTGTGTGTGTGTGTATAAATATAATTTAAGAGATGAAAAAACAGACAAGTAAAACCACTTACAATTCTTGAAGCAACTAAGGTAGCATTTTCATCAATAAAGGTCTAGGAGTTACTCCCTTTTGAATGCACCATTTTCCAAAGAAGGGTGCGATCGATGGGATCTATGGTCTTAGTCTTCTTTTTCTGTCAAGAGAGACATTACTTTAGAGTTAATGATAAAAAATTAGGTATAGTTAGATAGAACTGAACTATCACATATACTTCTTATTCTTCTAACCATGTGTAACCAATCTTGGAGCATGGTGTTGCATATGATTAGTCGCATGAACCATTTTTCCTTTGACACGCTTTGCCTACACGTCAAGGGAACATGTAATGAAGAACAATGGATTGAAAATTAGTGAAATCAATATTTTGACTACCTTGTAATCACCTCAAAATCTGAAGACAGATGGGTCTATACAAATTCATTCCATGCATCTTAGTCAATGATGCTGGAATACAACTCAGAGATTGTGTAGAGTGTAGATGGATCATTAGCATTTGGAAGTATGTACTTCCTTGCTAGATCACTCTTCCATTTCCACCATTATTTGCTAACCCTATGTAAAGCATTATTCTTATACTCATCAGAGACATTGAAAGCAGATTACAAAGTAAAAACAAACTTTACTCTATTTGAACCAAAATAAGATAAAGGACATAGTATGTAGCAAGCATTTACAAACCTTCACCATCTCCCATATTGCATCCTTTATTGATTGTGACACGTCTCCATTCAGTAACTGAGACTGGCACCATGCTTTTGATAGTGCAGTAAACAAAACTAATGTAAGAATGTGCACTGCGACCTATCGCTTGCCCTTTAATGTTGAAATGTACTATCTCTCTTATTCCCTTTCACTTTCTCTTAATAATATGATTTATTTTTGTTGGCCCTCTTCTCTTTCTCTTAATGGGCATACTTGTGCTGCACTGTTCTTCATGAAGCTCATTCTCTTCATATTCCATTTTGCCTACACAAGTGAAAATAATACATTTAGAATATAACAACATATATATTAGTTTAGGAAATACCACCATCTAAGTGCATAGATGATCAATTTGAAGCATTTACAAGTATTAAAGAAGCACAAAATAAATGCATCATATATAGTAAAAAACACATGGTAAAAATGTATATTCAAGCAAAAGTTTGCATGCCTTATTGAATGAAACATCAAAATCTAAAACATGGGTCTTGTTAAACTCAATGGAGGCTATCTAGAATGATCATAATCAAGCATTTACAAGCATTAAAGAAGCACAAAATCAGCAACATATATAGTAAAAAAATGCATGGTAAAAATGCATATTGAAGCAATATTTTGCATGCCTTGTTAAATGAAACATCAAAATCTAAAACATGGGTTTTCTTAAACTAAATGGAGGATATCTAAAATTATCATAATCAAGCATTTACAAGCATTAAAAATCACAAAATTAGCAACATATATAGGAAAAAATGTATGGTAAAAATGCATATTTAAGCCTTTTTGAATGAAACAACAAGATCTAAGACATGGGTCTTCTTAAACTCAATGGAGGCTATTTAGAATGATTATAATCAAGCATTTATAAGCATTAAAGAAGTACAAAATTAGCAATGTATACAGTAAAAAATGCATGGTAAAAATGCATATTCAAGCAACATTTTGTATGCCTTGTTGAATGAAACATCAAAATATAAAACATGGGTCTTGTTAAACTCAATGGAGGCTATCTAGAATGATCATAATCAAGAATTTACAAACATTAAAGAAGCAAAAAATTAGCAATATATATAGTATAAAATGCATGGTAAAAACACATATTCATGCAACTTTTTGCAGGACTTGTTGCATGAAACATCAAAAATCTAAGACATGGGTCTTCTTAAACTCATTGGAGGCGATTTAGAATGATAATAATCAAACATTTATAAGCATTAAAGAAGCAAAAAATCAAGAAATGAGAGAGATCCAAACTAATGAGAGAAAATTGATCCTCTTTCTTCTTCTTCTCCTTAAGGGTTTTGGGTTTGAAAAATTTGAATGGGGGAGTTTGGACTTGAAAACTTTGAATGGGGGAAGAGGGGGTGGGGGTTGTGATTTCTCTCCTCTCCTCTCCTCTTCTTCTTCTCTTCCTTAAGGGTTTTGGGGGTTTGGGTTTGAAAATTTTGAATGGGGGAAGGCTTAGAGGGGGTTTGAAAAAATGTATTGTAGGCGGGGTGATTTCTCTCCTCTCCGCTCCTCTCTTCTACTTCTTCCCTCTCTCTCTCTCTCTCTCTCTCTCTCTCTCTCTCTCTCTCTCTCTCCTCCTCCTCCTCCTCTTCTTCTTCTCCTTAAGGGTTTTGGGGTTTGAAAAATTCAAATGGGGGAAGGGGGGGGGGGGGGGTGGATGATATTTGAAAGGAATATAGGACAGTTTTTAAAAATCATCCTATATTTAAAAAAAATATAGGACAATTTTACAAAAGAGTCCTATATTCAAGTGAATATAGGACAGTTTTTATAAACCATCCTTTATTAACATGAATAGAGGACTATTTTTTAAAATCGTCCTATTCAAAATAATAAAGGATGATTTAAAAAATCATCCTATATTTTGAGGAATATAAAATGATTATTTAAAAATTGTCCTATATTTTAATAATTATATAAGACAGGTTTTAAAGAACCGTCCTATAGTAATGGTCACTTTGCCTGTAAAATGTTCCCCCACCTAATTTTTTGTTTGAATAATAAAAGATGGTTTATTAATAACTATCTTATATGAATTAAAGTAGTTTTACAAATTACTTGAACCCTTAAAATCTTAAAAAACTTTGAAGTGCATAGGTTACCCAATGATTTATTTCATCCACATTTAACCAATGTTATGCATGACACATGATGTGTAAACTTCAATTGATTAATTAAATTATTTTTCATACATCATATGATACAAATGCATGCACTTTAATTTTCCTCTTCATATACAATTAGATTCCACCCACGCAACCATGCACCCTTCTCACCAACATCACGCACATAATCCATCTCACTCTCCCTTATTAGATTGATTGATGGCATTGTTGTGGTGATTGAAGGGTAATCAATTGTCGTGCCACCTCGGTCATCTTCATCATAGAAGTTCCTTGGAGAGGCTGATAAAACAATTGACCATCTCATATGATGTCCATCTTGTACATAAAATATTTGTTTTGGATGACATGCCAAAATAAAGTGATCATTTTGATATTTGAACTTATTGAGGTCAACCAATGTCAAGTCGAGGGCATTTGTTCGCACTTAAACCGAACTATAGTTCTATATGTATAATCTAGCTCCCATATTTTGCGTATAACCTTGTAATAAGTATTGTTAGCTACAGTTGGATTGTTGTCCTTTGAACTTGAAAAGAAAGTGGCTTAACAACTAAGCTAAGGCCACTACCTTGTCTTGTTCTTAACTTATCACTGTCTTTTGTGTGAAAGTGAACTATTGATGGCATATTTAGAATACTTTTTTTACTTCTGATCAAGGTCCCATTGCCATCCAACTCCAGCATTCAAAAATACTATGACATAGAACATCTTGTTGATCTAAAACATGTATGTAATGATATATAAGCAAATTAATTAATTCATTAAAGAGCTCTATTTAATTTAATTAAGCGTATAATTTTCTTTAGGCAAGTATATTCCTTGGCTGCCCCTATCCTGTGGATGCAATCTTCTCTTCAAACCCATTGTCATGAGATTCATTTGAGTGGCAAGTCCATCTTTTATTTTTCCTGGCATGTTGAGTATGGTACCGGTCAAGCCTTTACAGACATTCGTCTCAATGTGCATGACATGAAGCACATGCCGCATGTGTAGGGATTTCTAGTATCCAAGTTCAAAGAATATTGACTTCTTCTTCCAATAGCTTCTAGACTTGCTTTTATTTGTACTTGAAGTTGCCTTCTTCTTCTTTCCCCATGATACATTAAGGTTCTCGAAGGGGAGCCTTGGCGCAATGGTAAAAGTTGTCGTAATGTGACCTTGAGGTCACGGGTTCAAGGCGTGGAATCAGCCTCATGCAAAAAATACAAGGCAAGGCTACCTACTTTAGGCCATTGTGGCCCGCCCCTTCCCCGGACCCCACATAGGCGGGAGCTTCATGCACTGGGGCTGCCCTTTTTATACATTAAGGTTCTCAACTTGTTCCAATACTTGTCATCTAGTCAACCTCTTTGGAGGTCTCCTAGTCTCCACACTACCATCAAATTCTCCTTTTTTGAAATGGTATGGATGGTTTCATTGCAACCATCATCTATGGGCTAGGAATGCCACCTTCCTACCATGTTGAAGTGTGTGGCACAAGTTTGGTCACTATAAAGAGGACAAGCATTGCATCCTTTCACTGTGAATCCAGCCAAATTACCATATGCAGGGAAGTCACTTATTGTCTATAATAGTACATCCTGAAGGGTGAATGTCTCTTTCTTGTATGCATCATAAGCTTCAACCTCTACTTCCCACAATGTCCTAAGGTCATTGATCGATAGAGCCAAGTACACGTCGATGTCATTCCCAGGTTGCTTGGGACTAACATAGTTAACATGATGAACTTCCTCTTCATGCACAACAATGGTGAAAAGTTGTAACAAACTATTATAATAGGCCAACAACTATACCTACTACTCATAGAACTATGAGGATTAGTCCCATTTGTAGATATTGCAAGTTGTAGGTTCTTGGGTTTTTCTCCAAAATTAGGCCACATGAAGCCTACAAGCTTCCAGACAAGTATCTACTAGATGGCATAAAAAGTTATCACCCACTCTGTCCTTGGCATACCATACTAGTTTCTTCACTATTTATTTAATATGAAACATTCTTTGGAATCTTGGAATAAGGAGAAAATACCATAGGACCTTTGCAAGGATATCTTTTAATTACCAATCACTTGAATTCTCCCTCATCTTCCACCTTGAATGTCTACAAATTGGACTTATAATTTTGTCTTTGTGCTCCTTTCTATACATGATGCAATCATTAGGACAGGCATGTATCTTTTCATACTTTAAGCCTAGTGCATCCAAGGTTTTCTTTGCCTCCCATGTTGACCTAACCAAATTGTTCTCCTCAGGTAGCATTTTACCAATGACTTTCAACAATTCTGTAAAACCAAATACTAAATCTCAACTTCACATTGTAAAGTTCTATCACTGCTGACAACTTAGTATAATTTGTACACCCAACGTACAATGGCTTATCGGCTTCCTCTAATGCAGTATGAAATTGTACTGGGTCATCTTAGAAGTCATTGTACACATCTTGAAACATAGGTGTAGCTACCCTACTATCTTCACCATCGCTTCCTACAGTGGCTTCTTTTTCATATACACATTCTGCCCTTGTTGAGGGCCTATGAGGTATTTTCTCTCCATGCTACATCTAGGAGCAATAGCTTTCATCAACTCCATTGAAGCACAAATGTTCTATTAATTCACCAACAGTAACCTTTTTTAGGTTTTCACATCTTGAGCATGGACATTGAACTCGATTACAATTACCACCTACCCTAAGTGCAAACTCAATGAACTCTTCTATTCCCTCATATTCTCTTGATGATGTTTTCACAAGCTTCTAAGCATATTTGTCTGTTTTGTCCAAAAGTGCGAAGACTTTCTAGACATGAAAATATTATAACAATAGGTTAGGCATTTAAACAAATACTTAGTGTGTGTATATATAAAACATATGTATGTGTGTGTGTGTGTGTACACACACACATATATATATATATATATAAACAAATATTAGAGGAGTCAATATTGAAGTCTAGCTAGGATTGGAAAAAGTAAGAATGAAGCAAAAACATGCCTAATCTATGCACATGGTTCTAGAAAACCGTCTTATATGATTAGAGTAATAAAAGACAG
This sequence comes from Warburgia ugandensis, assembly GCA_035236585.1. Classification (NCBI taxonomy): domain Eukaryota; kingdom Viridiplantae; phylum Streptophyta; class Magnoliopsida; order Canellales; family Canellaceae; genus Warburgia; species Warburgia ugandensis. The sequence goes on along the minus strand of CP141126.1, from coordinate 81,157,299 downwards.
TTCTCCAAAACCATCTTATATTACTCTAATCATATAAGACAATTTTCCATAACCTTCATATATAAATTTATATAAGACATTATGTTAAAACCGTCTTATATGTTTAGCATATATAAGATGGGTAGTCATAACTGTCTTATATAAATTTTATATAAGATGGTTGTGTTAAAACTGTCTTATATTTTCCATCTTATAAAGCCCAAATTTTAGTAGTGCTAATCTTGTGGGAGCTTTGGTAAATGTGATCTCCCTCTCCATCTATTTCTCCTAGGTTTACCTTTATGGTAAAGGAAAAGGTACGAGATAAGCCCTAGGAATGGATGGCTAGAATGTAAAGGAGAAATGATAGTTAAATGGTTGTGATGAAGGGATGATGGGATATTAAAATGCAAGGAATACAAGTGCAGGGGTGGGGTAGGGGCGAATTAATTCCATTATAGGAAGGTAATGGATACTTTGGAAAGATATGGAATGGGAAAGTGAGGAAGGGAAAAGAATACGAATTATTAGGAAACTAGATTTGGTAGATAGGAAAGAGAATTGCTTAGGATGGAAGGAAGAGAGGAATATTAGGAGAGAATTTAGGTTGTTAGGTGAGCCTTGGTCAAAATTAGAAGGTGGTTAGGTGAGGGAGGTGTCTTTTTTATAAGGGAGAATGCGAGTGGAAAATAGAAGGTGATAAGATGAAAGGAGAAAGAAATAACCTAATGGGAAGGTAAGAAATAATGGAAAGTAGGTGGAGGGAATCTAGGAGAGTCCAAAATTAGAAAGTGTGAGGAGTGGGGTGGGGCTGTTATTCTTTGTGGGTGTGTTTGATTTTCCCCAAAGTAAAGGTGAACCATAGGATGAAGCTAGGTAGTTGAGATCTTCCTTTCTTTAGGGTTTTGGGTCGACTTTTCAACATAGGAAAGGTGGCTAGTGTTAATAACTTTCCTTTACTTCATTCCTAGATCTTAGGTCATGCTTACCTTTACTTGAATGGATGGGATCCCATTAGGAGGTGTAAATCTTCCTTAAGACTTCATTTTCTCTGCACCATTGGATTGAATTATTGTAGAATGAATGACCTTGATTCTTTAGAGATTTCTTCATGTCTTTCACATGGGACCAAGTTTGCATCAACACCCTTGGAAGGATAAGATGTCCAATCATTGTTTGGTCTTCTTCATTTGGTTGAGTAGGATAGAGAAAGTAAGCAAAAAGTCTTCATGTGGGTCCAGATCTTCTTTTATTTTCAAGAAGCTTTCATTGTAAATGATCTTGTTGTATGTGAATTAAACTTCTCTTATAAGCTTCCTAAGGTGGTGAAATGCATATATGCATGCATGCATGGGGAGTTTTCCATCTTTTCACCTTTATTTGAGTAGGTGTTGTGCAAGAGGTTTTTGAAAGCTCTGACTTTGATAGTGATGCCCAATGATAAATTTGAACTTCCAAGACATCATTTTTGGCAGGTGGGCCCATGGTGTAGTGTGGTTTCTAAATTTTCTCATTCAATGATAAAATTTTTCGTTTTATTCATTTTTTCTCTTATACCTTGGAGTTATAAAATTGTAGATTTAATCCTAATTGTTGATGATTGAGTTATTTTTGGGGCTAAAACCTATTAAATATAATGTTATATATGTAATATTTCTACATATATTAGTTAACAATGAAGACTAAGAACAATGCTCCTAAAATAAAGGGTCCTAAATTGATTTAGACTCCTAAAATCAAAGACTCATCAAGACCTATATTTGGAAGGCTCCTAAATGGATAAAAATCTTAAGTATGTTACAAAATAAAATAATTTGAAGTTGGGAAAAGAAAGTGAACGGGCCTTAGTTGACATCTAAAGATGGGTGCCCTCTTCACAGTCACTAAGGTATTAGACTTTTGAAACAAATCATTGAGTCCCAATTGAGACTTTTGAACACACTTGAAGTGCTATGGCTTAAGATTCCTAAATCTAATGAAAGTCTGCCCCAATTAAGAATTCTAAACATAGTAAGTCATATGGCTTAGGATTCCTAAATCTAGTCAAAGTTTGAAAGTGGTCCCAAATGAGACCCTTGAACATAGTCAAGTTCCTATGGCTTAAGATTACTAAATTCAATCAAAGTTTGAAAGCAGTAAGATGAAGACTCAAGCCAAATGGGCTCCATAGCTTGAAGAGTCCCAAAAACAACTCTAGCTAAATGACCTTGTAGCTTGAAGAATGCTAAAAATTAAGATTCTAATTAAATAGATCCTATGACTTGAAGAGTCCTAGAAATCAAAGACTTTAGCGAAACATGCTCCGTAGCTTGAGGAGTCCCTTAAATAGAAAACTATAGCCAAATGGATTGCATAGCTCAAAGAGCCCATAAGGACTTTAGTTAAATGGCCACATAGCTTGAAGAGTCTCACACATTGATTAGCCAAATGTGCCCCACAGTGTAAAGAGTCCTAAAAATCACAGACTACTAAATGGGACCCTCAACTCAAAGAGTCCTGAAAATTGATAGCTCTAGCCAAACAAGCTCTACAAGTCAAAGTGTTTCAGAAAATTGATGACTCTAGGCAAACATGCCTCGCATCTCAAAGAGTGTCACAAATCTATGGCTCTAGCCAAAAGGGTCTTGTAGCTTAAAGAGTATCACAAATTAAGGGCTCCACCAAATTGGGCCCCGCATCTCAAAGTCCCACGAATCAAGTAGTTTAGCCAAATAGGTTCCATAGCTCAAAGGATCCCAAAAATCAAGGACTCTAGTTAAACAGTCCTTGCTAGCTCAAAGTGACCTAGAAATAAAAAACTCTAACTGACCATGTTCCATCAACCAAAACAACCTCAAAATGATAAATGATTTTGACCAGAAGGATTTTGTCAACTTAGAGGCCTTAAATGGTGAAAATTGTAATCACATATGACTTACCATGTTTGAAAAAGATACACTACAATTCTATAAGCCTCATCCCCTCTTAATATTAATTAGTCAATGAAAATATATGTATTCTTCTCCAACATCAAATGACTATAGGGGCACAAAATTTATGCACATTGTTGCTACACATCTCCTACATATATATGAAAAGAATATCTAAGTTCTTAAGGCTACAATGTAGCTACTTGTGCCTAGACGATCAAAGCCTAATATTGGATAGAGACACTACATAGACCACACACTCATATCAAGTATATGCAATACTATGAGAGACATGCTTACATTAGTTATCTACCAACTCACAACATGAAACTGAGTCAAAAACCCAATGATGCTATGGAACTTGTCCAAGCCACCCTACAAAGATTATCGAAGCCACTAATTATTATATTTTTGTTATACATAATGAACTTCTAATCAAAGGTCTTTTCCTTATATGTTTGTATGTATCCAGTAATCAAAGATTGTCTATATATATCTAGTAGCTAAAAGATTATTTTTACATATTCAATTATCAAAGATGGTCATAGATAACTAAGCAAAATAACCTCAGCGCTTGATGTAATTGGATAATTGTACTCCATAGAACATATCCACTAATGGGATAATTATATCCCACATGAATAATCTAAAAATTTTGGTACTTCAATAGAACATATTTAGCTTGCATGAAAGTTAAGATAATCTTCTCCATAAAAGACATTTCTTTCTTTAATATGGATAAAGTCTAAAATTAAGGTACCTCCTTGCTAACATTTCTCACTTATATGTTTTTAAGATTTCAAAATATGACTTCAAAATAAATATCACTGCCGCACTAGAGGGTTTTAAAGATGATTAAAAACATATATCAAAGATAGTTCCCAAACCATCTTCTATCAAGCCATCTTCCAAAACATGTTGAAAAACAAGACAGTTTTAAACTGCCTTTAAAAGTACATTAGTGATAGCCTTTTGGAACTATCTTTAAATGTGTACACATTTAAAGATGGTTTTCCTAAACTATCTTTACAACCTTCTTAAATATTTTTTTACGTGCTATATACAACAATGTTAACCTACTATTATAATATTCCTGCACATTCAATGAATTGTTGCTATAGTCTTCTTGTGATCTTCAAAGACATGAAAAAACGATTTGCATTCACTTCCATAATCACTTCAACATCCACCATCAACAGGCATGCAAATTTATGTAAAACCTATATATATATATATATATCCTACTATTGCAATCTTCTTGTGCATCCAATGATAGTATACAATTTTCTTGTTATTACTATTTTTCTAAATATTTAAAAGACTTGAAAATAGAAACTACCACATCTGCATTTGACCATCCAAATTCAACATCCATATATGCATATTCACTTCCAATATAAAAAATTCAAAGACATGAAAAAGAACTTCCCAAGAACCTACACCCTCACTTCTCTATGCACACCCATATACTTCCACACTCCAACATCCCCTCATTCATCCCCTAGTTAAAATAAACAAACCACACATATATACTTTAAGTAAATTAATGAAAAATAGAAGACACATCCATATAAATAAAGAAGTTTAGGGTTGTATTAATCAATAAGAAAATTTGCATTGCTCTAGGTAGTGCAATAAGTGTTCAAATTAAAACACATTACATGCTCAGTCCTTTCATGTCTTATATCATTAGATCTACTTTAGAGCAACCCTTGGTTCCCCAATTGGGTTGAATATCCTGCAAGATAACATATTTAAGTCAGCTGGCATATTTTTTCAACTGTAATCTATAAAAAATTGTGAAAAAATGTAAGACTATGACTAGTAAAGTATTTCACCTTTCTCAATTGTGAAATCCTAACACCATCAAGTATTAGGGAACTCATGTATCTTAAAACATTGTACCTATAGTCTCAAACCAAATGTTGTCTTGGGCACTCGGCAACAAATAAAATAGAAAGGATTTATAAATACCATGTGTAATTGCAACTTTAGTTTATATAATGTAGTAATTAACTAGTTTTCCTTACCTTAACCTTCTTCCAAGTGAGTGTTGGTGACTTCGTAATGTCAGTAAGTTCAACCCATCTTAACCGTTCTCTATAAATTTATAATTCATATGCAGTATATATAAAGAAAACATTACTCATTAGTTATTAAACCATTATAATACATGAAAATATTAAAAACTTAATTATTTATGATTTTATGAAAAGGATATGAATGTAGCTCTAGAAGAATAAAAAACAATGCATGCCTGCCATGCACATCCAAAACTAAAAGCATCCCATGAAACCTAGAAATACAATGATATGAATTACAATTAAAGTTTATAATATTTATGTCTGGAACATAATTTGGCATATCAATAAGTTTATTAAAACATACCCCCTATTGCGGGAATCCATTAAGGCCTCCCACTTCAAGTAGTGGAAGAAACCTAGTAGAACAACTTCTACTAGCCTTTCTATGGGCCATCACTCTGCTGGTCAATAAATGATAGCAAGAACAAGGAATTGGTAACCATCCATAGCCTTTAATTTTTGCATTCTATTGTGTAGGAAGCTATATAAAAGAAATAATTTTTCATTGAAGACATTCACTTTTATCATGAAAATTAAACATAAATACTAGTATCAGTTTGATCATTGAGATAGCAAGTGTTGGTGCAAAGGTAAAGGATGTTGTTGAAGATGCTAGTATGACAACATATATACCTTGGATTTTACGGGAATGGAATATTGCTCCAGCCAAGTGACATGGTATCCAATGGCCTCCCTCATGGTAAACACATTGTCAGCTTCTATGGAAAATGATAGGTGGCCTCTTCTTGACAGGCCCTAGTTGCACACACATGCTTGGTGTGTGGATGCCTTAGTCAATGGTGCAAAACCATAGACCCAACCTCTGTAATGCCCGAGCAATTTACGCTATTTTTAAACAAAAATTGGACATTCTATGGGAAATAAACTATGTTAAATATTTTACTTTATTTAAAATAGTAAATGAAGGAATTTGTGAGGAAACTTGTTATCATTAGATTCTACTCGAAAAATGGAATCCAATGCCTCAAAGAACGACGAAAACGGAGTTCGTATGAAGAACTTACGACCATTTAAAGATTAGGGGCATTTTTGTAATTTAAACAAAAAAACGAAAAAGACAGAAAACGCAGGGGCCGTTTTGATAACGGCACCCCATCGTCTTCTTCCTCTAGACTTCTCCAGAAACCCTATTTCCAGAGGTTTTTTCCACCGCCAATGGCAGCACCGCCATAGCAAGGCTATAAAAAGCCCATAATCACCTCTCTTCAAAACACGAGTTTTCCAGCTATTTTGGGACTGAGGTTTCCGGCAAAAATTGAAAACCCAACTCAAGCTAGTTTCCCTACTATTTCTGGCAATGGCCAGGCCCAAGTCAGGCCGGCCATTCCTTTACCCGTCTCCCCATTCCCCTCTCTTCTCTTTTTCGGTCTTGGCATTGGGATTTTTCCTCTTCACGATTTCCAGCGACCAAGGGTTTAGGCAGGCGTTAAAGGAAACATACCTACCAGAATGGGGCTCTACCACTGGTGATAGGCGCTCCCTAGCTGCCCAGGTAAGCCATCTTTCCTTGGTTCTTCCTCCTTTCAGGCTAGATCCGTGTTGGATCTAGCGTTTCTAGCCGGTTTTCCCAGCCGGAGAAGACAAAGCCAGCTCCAGCCGGTCCTGTATGAACCAGGCGTTCCAGGGACACCATACTTCACCTGCACCTGGGATAGGGTCCCTGGTATAGGTTCCAGGCGTACGACAGTGCATACATTGTCCCTGGTGCGGCCTTCAGGTGTGCGCGCGACGTGGGGCACGGGTCCTGGCTCGACCAGGATGCATGGGGTGCCCTGAAAGCTGAGACGCGCCATGCTACACCAAAGGTGCATCCATGCAATGCCATCCAGGATGCGCGTCATAGCATGTTGCTTGATCATGCATGTGTGCGTGCAAAACGCGGTCCCTGGAATGGCCTTTGGGCGTGCGCGCACGTGAGGCGGTCGCGGTTCAACCAGGATGCACGGGTGTCTTGGGAACTAGGACACACGGACCTAATGAGACTATAAAGTTAGGATTAGAGGACAATTTACAGAGTTTAACTATTGAATAGTAGATCCATATCATAGGATCTAGCCTGACAAATGAATTAGGCAAGGACCCATGGACCCTAAAGGGCAAATCTAGCGATCTAATTTCTAAATAGATCGAAATTAATAAGGACTCCTTGTATCCATTCATATCCAGGATTTTATAAATGAGACCCAGGGACAGGTTGAGTGATGAAGGACCCGACACCAGTGCCGTGACACCAGTGGTAGCCCCTTGTACCACATGCAGTCGACGCAGGGACATGCCCTTTTTGGGCGTGGTACCCATTCCACCTAATAGTGGTAGAGGCTGGGAGGCCACCCCAGACCTCTCGGCATAGCGCCCACGAGCTTAATAGCCCAAATCATATACGATCAATCAAGCAAAAACCTCTTTTTCAAAACCTATCCTCTTTGGGTCCCTCACAACTGCTTGGCCCTCACAACTGCCTACCCAGTGTCTTTTGGGCCCTCCAGTGTCTTTAGGTAACCCTCAAGGACATGCAATTTTTCAAGAACTCAATGCTCACAAATCATGCAATATATAAAATTGTTTGCAAAACATGTCTATGCATAATGTATTTGTCATATGCTGAATTAAGTCATGCTAAACAAGTCATATAACTTAAACTTAAAACATGCATTTTCAAGACAATCATGGGTTCTTTTAAAAAGTCTAATAGCGATAGAGCACCTACCTCGAAGTCTCTTGAAGTCACATCCTTCATCACTCAACCCGTCCCTGGGTCTCATTTATAAAATCCTGGATATGAATGGATACAAGGAGTCCTTATTAATTTCGATCTATTTAGAAATTAGATCGCTAGATTTGCCCTTTAGGGTCCATGGGTCCTTGCCTAATTCATTTGTCAGGCTAGATCCTATGATATGGATCTACTATTCAATAGTTAAACTCTGTAAATTGTCCTCTAATCCTAACTTTATAGTCTCATTAGGTCCATGTGTCCTAGTTCCCAAGACACCCGTGCATCCTGGTTGAACCGTGACCGCCTCACGTGCGCGCACGCCCAAAGGCCGTTCCAGGGACCGCATTTTGCACGCACACATGCATGCTCAAGGAACGTGCTATGACGCGCATCCTGGATGGCATTGCATGGATGCACCTTTGGTGTAGCATGGCGCGTCTCAGCTTTCAGGGCACCCCGTGCATCCTGGTCGAGCCAGGACCCGTGCCCCACGTCGCGCGCACACCTGAAGGCCGCACCAGGGACAATGTACTCACTGTCGTATGCCTGGAACCTGTACCAGGGACCTTATCCCAGGCGCAGGTGAAGTATGGTGTCCCTGGAACGCCTGGTTCATACAGGACCGGCTGGAGCTGGCTTTGTCTTCTCCGGCTGGGAAAACTGGCTAGAAACGCTAGATCCAGCACGGATCTAGCCTGAAAGGAGGAAGAACCAAGGAAAGATGGCTTACCTGGGCAGCTAGGGAGCGCCTATCACCAGTGGTAGAGCCCCGTTCTGGTAGGTATGTTTCCTTTAACGCCTGCCTAAACCCTTGGTCGTTGGAAATCGTGAAGAGGAAAAATCCCAATGCCAAGACCGGAAAAGAGAAGAGAGGGGAATGGGGAGACGGGTAAAGGAATGGCTGGCCTGACTTGGGCCTGGCCATTGCCAGAAATAGTAGGGAAACTAGCTTGAGTTGGGTTTTCAATTTTTGCCGGAAACCTCAGTCCCAAAATAGCTGGAAAACTCATGTTTTGAAGAGAGGTGATTATGGGCTTTTTATAGCCTTGCTATGGCGGTGCTGCCATTGGCGGTGGCAGAAACCTCTGGAAATAGGGTTTCTGGAGAAGTCTAGAGGAAGAAGATGATGGGGTTCCGTTATCAAAATGGCCCCCTGTGTTTTCTATCTTTTTCTTTTTTGTTTAAATTACAGAAATGCCCCTAATCTTTAAATGGCCGTAACTTCTTCATACGAACTCCGTTTTTGGCGTTCTTTGAGGTGTTGGATTCCATTTTTTGAGTAGAATCTAATGGTATCATGTTTTCTCAAAAATTTATTTTTTTACTATTTTAAATAAAGTAAAACATTTAACATAGTTTATTTCCCATAGAATGTCCAATTTTTGTTTAAAAATAGCGTAAATTGCTCGGGCATTACAACCTCATAGTATGAATCAATTGTGATGATATTTTCATAGGAATTTAAGGCCAGTAGGCATTACAATTAATGAATTACAGCGAGGATGTGAATGAGGTATAAGGGTAGGAGGAGCTAGCTCCGCAAGTCTCCGATTCTTCCACTCCTAAAATAAATCCACCTGTTGTGAGGACCAGTAAAACATCAATGCTTTACTGATTTCCCCACATGTTGTGAGGACCGGTAAAGGATCAGAGCTGTAGCCACTTCGTTAATGCTCTTATCATTGATCTAAGGTGGAGAGTGGTCCATCCAACCATTGTGCACTCTTAAATTAGCTAGATCTAACCAATTACAGTGAGTCTTAACCGTCACATCATCTAGGGAAGGTAGATCCAATTACTCTTAGTAAATATGGACTGTTGGATAGCTTGAAAAAGGTATTCGACCATCTTTAGCCAATCTTAATGGGTGGATCATTTATAAAGGGTTGATCCGACACTGTAATCTGGTGGAAAATACCAAACTTAGAGGCTCACATAAATCCAATCGTCGATCTCAACCCTAATCTAAGAACATAGGTCGAAATAAGCCTTAATCAACTAATATGAGTTTTGATCTTATGTAAAGATCCAATATTTATGATTTAAGCCTTGGATTGCATCAAATTCTTAAAATTATGATCAAAGGCTTATAATTTTGGAAAAATTATGACTATCCAAGGTTGATTAGAACTCCAATCAACCATTGGATCATTCATGTCTACTCTGATTAGAATTGATGGTTCTGATCAATAAACTATAGAGAATTCTTAAACCACTATTGGAAATTGACTTAGATCTATAGATAATTTATTAGTCCCACAAATATTAGGAACTTCAGTGAGTTTGTTTGTGTTTAGAGCATCAATTGGAGGCTTAAAAATTGTCAATCCCATCATATACATTAAATAGTCTCCTTACAATCCTAGGAGATTTGGGAGTTTTGAAAAAAATTGTATAATTCAGTGATTCTCACTTAAGGATAGTATAAAAATGTTGGGAGGAAGCTTCAATCCATGTGGGACTATTTGTTGAAGTAAAAACACATGGGAAGTTACTGCTAGAAATGACCCTGTGTTTCTCCTATGATGGACAATTCACTTTATCTTTTCTATGTGGGTTATTAGGGATCAATTGAGGAATTTAGTATGGAATAGGATCAAATTCTAGGGGCCATACCATAAAAGTTGTTAAAAAGGATTATTCCTTTAGGAGTACTAATTGATTACTTGATTTGGCGAATTCAGGTGAAGAACAAGGACTAGATCAATATGGATCTGTGAGACTTTGCATGTGTCGTTGATCAACTAGAGGAAATGGATGAACTTACTACACGAAGCAGGTGGAGAATTAAGAAAGCATGTCTTAATAGTAAGATGCATGTTTTTAAACACGATCTTATTCTTATGATCGATATTATATCATTTAAGTTGTTCATTTCATATGATATATGATGATGAAAAATGTTTACATATGAATGATGAAAATTTGTTAATTGAAATGCTACATGAATGACATGCTTATAATTGAAGCCCACTGAATGATATTAAAGGATGCACTCAATTTGTTCTTAAAAATATCATAGCTGTTATTGTGATAAAAAGACATTTATGGTACATGGGTACCATTACATCATATGCAAATTATGAGTCTAGGAGTTTACAGTACATCCTTGGGGGCGATCACCTAATAAGTGAGGATGTTATGATTACGATGAGATATTCATATATATATATATATATATATTATGGACAGGTAAGATGCTTATGTATTATTATCTTACATCCAGGCATGGTGACTTGAGAGTTTTGATTTATACAGGCATAGGCCCGGGGATACTATGGTAGGAGAGTTGTAAGGTTTGGCCACCCGCTCTCCAAAATTTATTATATGATGGATACCATGCCCAATGAGAGGCTAAACGTCGGGTGGGGCAATCATGAGAAGGCTACTACTGTGACAACCATGGTCTCCCCCATGTAGACATGAATTTTCTTATTTCCATAGTTGGTATCAGTGGATTATTATGCGGTTATTCAGGCACGCTGTACGGATTTAGACTGCAGCATAGTAGTCTTTGTATTTGATGCACTATAGTGCATATATGATAGCATGATGACATGTGTATATAATGGTATGATGAGATGCCTATTATGATGATGGCATGGTGAGATGCCTTTTATGATGTTACCAGTAGCGCTTGAGTATTATAAACCCCATAGGGAAGGGGTATGATTTTGAGACCCAGTATAGTCTAGGAATGTAGGTTATAAAGCCTATGAACTATGTTCATAACTTTGTATGACTTTTAACAATTTTAATATATATGTTATAGTCCTATATGTATATGCTAGAGGGCATAGTTTCATAAAAGTTTTTGTATGGGGAAGTGAATGGGTAGATATATTATGCAGAGTATGGTACATAAAATTGGAGTTTGGTATCATATGAAAAATGATAATGATAAATATTTAAAATACCAATGAATTATATATATTAAATATATCTTGTAAAGTGTAATTTCTAAAAATGTGATTATTATATTTATATGAAGAAGAAGAATTATAAATAGCTACTTTATCAATGGCTTGCAAATAATTGAACTATTAATGAAATTATGGAATTATGAACTAAGTGGTAAACTTCATCCCATATAAGCATTATGATGAAATTGAATATTTTAATTGATGTAAAATTCTTAATTTATATGTAATTAATATGTTTTCTTAACTCTCCCCTACCAAGTATAGCTTGTTAAGATGTTGTAAATGTTTATGTTTATAATATCTCAGCTACAAACAGATAGGAGAAGACATACACAAGCAAGAGGAGTTCAATAGCCATACTTCTATGCTCAGGTATATATTTTGTTAAAGTTTTTGTATTGTGTAGCTAGTTATTTGGATTATACTGCTTGGACATTTAATATAATGATTATAGGGGCTGCATATGTGAACCACTGGATGGGTCCTATTGTATCATAAAATGTATGTCTATCTTCTATAAAAACTATAGTATGTATAGTATGGGAGTTGAGGTAACATCCAAGTTTTTGGAAAAATGAATTTCAAAGAAAACTATCTTCTGCTATTTTTGAATTTTAAAATTGGAGGCATGTCACCTTTTGAAAATAAATGCGAAAATTTTTCATGAAAAACTCAGGGTGTCATAGTTGGTATTAGAGCACTTCATACAGTCACTCGCAACCCTTTATGGCCAACAAAAATGATAATAATCCAAATATAGGTTAGGATGTAGTGAGTTAAGATAAGGAATTAGAATGGAATGAGTTAAGTACTATAAAGAGTAAGTTAGTATAACTAGCTTATAAAGGGATAGTAAACCATAAGGAGATGCCCCTAATAAGACAACTAGGTGAATGATTTAAGGAATTATCAATTCCATTATGGTGAATAGTGGACCAAAAGTGCAATTAGTATAAATGGCTAAGTTAGTGTTGTAAAACATCCTTTTACCTGTTAAGGTACCTAAATACCAGAGCATATAGCAGTGTAAAATGCTTTTGCCTAAGGTTAAACAGAAAATATGCCCAGTATCAATGTGAATTCACAACACTGGTATAACTCCTTGGTCACATAGACCAAGTGTAAGTGTAGTCAGTTTGAAAAGAGGCAAATGATAGATTAGAAAAGTTTACATAGAAAATATAGAGTGTAGCCTTAGTTTGTATCAGAAGAGGATGAAATAGAGGTGAATTAAGGAGTGGCAAATTGAAGAGGAGAAATAGAAACAATTGATAAAGGATAGGTTCAATATAAGGAAACTTAGAAGAATTGTAGACTTGCATAGAAATGAAACTTAGGACTACCATATGACACGAGACTAAATGAATACTTTTGAAACTACAAGTTAAAGAAATCTGTAGAGACAATACTGCTTGAAGGAATTCAAGGAATTTTATTTTAGTTTATGGTAGAAAGTTTATCAGGACAGAGTCCTAGAGTAAGACTCATACATCACATATGAAGAATCTGTTTGAAACAATTATATTTTAATCTAACAAAATTGAAGTATTTTACAATAACTTATTACCATAATAGTGTGAGATAACTACTAAAATGGGGAAAAACTCAAGACAAAGCCAGTCATGAAACGTTATGCATAATATACCTATACATATAATCTCATATATGTTTAAGAAACCAATGATCCACACCAAAACTCTGATAAATTAAGAATTGTGTATTTCTCTATTGTGTATAAGCATGCTAAATATGAATGTGTTAATGAAAAGTTGAATGATGGAGTTGATATGATAACTCCAGTTGATGGATAAGTCAATGTTATAAGGACTTATTCAAAGAAATGTTTATTATGTCTTATTGAAAGAATTATATCCTTATCCTCATTGTTATGATGGGTTTGGGCATGATACCATCATTTGGTATGATGGACATGGGTATGATACCCATATTATATGGAATTGCAAATTGTTAGACAATATGGATTGTCACAAAGATGAAAACACATTGTAATGGTGTGATAGTCTTCTTATTTAGAAGACAAAATATGTTAAAATCATGCACTATATCAACTATAAACGAATGAATACCTTTCTTGAGAATAACATGTATTGTTGACAACTACAGTTATTATAAATGATGAATGATGTAAGATTGAGAAGAAAGATGGAGGTAAAGGTTGATAAATATAAGAAAATGAAAATGAGTTAAAATCATTGCACAAGAGACATCCTATGCATTCCCAAATTTTAGCTTTTAATTGTTTTCTTCATTATTGCTATTCTCTTCATATACCTCATTGTATTCTTCTCACTCTACTTAGACTTGTAGCCTTCTTCCACTCTATCTCCAGTTTCCTTAGACCATTCTCATGCTACTTTCCTTGTTGTTTCATAAAATGTATGTCTATCTTTGTAATGACTCAGGTTTTCCCATGCATTTTTAAATGCAATATCTAATTCCTAAGGAGGGATGCATCCCTATTTGAAAACCATTTTTATAAAAACAATGCAATGTAGCAGAAAATCTTTAGTTTTAAACTCATTTTGAAAACCCCGAGTGTCATTTGCTTTCACAACAACCAAAGTAGTTTTTGAAAAACTTCAGAAATCATAAATGTTTTTCCCAGGTCTATCCAAATACAAACACAGCCCACTGTAAATAAATACAAATACATGTCCAAAGGGTAGAGTGTTTACTTACATGTATAATTGTCTCTTTTTGATTTACTTGCTCGTAGCACTAACATCTCCTGAACCGTCTTCTACTCGTGAATGGAGCTGTCCTGAAAAATGATATATTTGGGTGTCTTCTGTCACAGGTGTATCCTGTCCTTAAGTGGTTACTTGTGTCTGAAAAATGTTAAGGATTGGGTGAGTATATACTATACTTAGTAGGAGTCTATCACTACTAGTTTTACAATGCATGCTATGTTTAAAATCATATGCTCTTTAAAACATGTGCATGTTTGAACACTCATGTTCAATATCGATATTAAAAACCATTGTTGCATTGGAATACTGACGACTTAAAGAATCACATAATCCAAGTCGAAAGTATCATATATATCATAAACATAATAATATGCATAAGATGCTCAACTGAATCCAACTCATGGATATATGGTATGGTTGACCAACCTCATGTCATGCCATATGCAATGCAAGTAAATCCTCAAAACATAGGGCCCACTATGCCCACGACTTCCTCGCCGTGTGGTCCCTGGGTACCTAGGGACACAGGGTCATAGCCTCCACAGGGCATATGACACTTCGACCCAGTGCCGTGACACCAGTGGTAGCCCCGTGTACCACATGCAGTCGAAGCAGGGACATGCCTTTTTGGTGTGGTACGCTTTCCACCTAATAGTGGTAGAGGGTGGGAGGTCGCCCTAGACCTCTCGGCATAGTGCCCACAAGCTTACTAGCCCAAATCATATACGATCAATCAAGCAAAACGTCTTTTTCAAAACCTGTCCTCTTTGGGTCCCTCACAACTACATACCTAGCGTCTTTTGGGCACTCCAGAGTCTTTTGGTAACCCTCAAGGACATGCAATTTTTCAAAACTCAATAATCACAAATCATGCAATATATGCAATTGTTTGCAAAACATATCTACGCATAATGTATTTGTCATATGCATGCTGAATTCATTTATAAAATTAAGTCATGCTAAACAAGTCATATAACTTATACTTAAAACATGCATTCAAAACAATCATGGGCTCTTTTTAAAAGTCTAGTAGCGATAGAGCACCTACTTAGTTTGATCATGCTAGTCCCCTTGTCCTCGTACGCTCCTAAACATGGTTTAGGGAAAAAGGTTAGCTTGGCCTATTTTTCCTCACTACTTAGGCATTAGGGGTTCATTCCCATGCCTATGGGTCTCCTAAGGTCCTAACTGGGCCTTGGTATCGTCAGGTTTACAAAGGTTTAGTAGCCCCACGCCACTATCATAGTTTAAGGATCGTGCCCACCTTAGATAGGGTCTTGATCAGGTATTTTATGGTTTGGGTGTGTCCACGTCATCGATACGGACACAGTGCCTTTCCCGGCGCCTCAATCGGAGTCCTAGAACTCAAGTTATGGGCGTTTTAGTATTCAGAATACATGGAAGGCCCACAAGGCGCGTCCTTTGTGGCTCCCTCAAGCCCAGTTTTGTATGGTTTTTCATGCAAAAGCTTGGGGGAACTCATCCTAAGACTAAGGGGGAGATGGGTTTGGAGGGGTTTTGGGCATACCTGGTTCGTGGCTGGGTTTTTCCCATGTTTTCTCCTCTTGCCTGCCTCTCCACCTTTTGAAAATAAATTAGAGGCATGCCACCTTTTGAAAATAAATGCAAAAAATTTTCATGAAAAACCTAGGGTGTCACAAGGCTAGACACATGCAACCACTTATTTGATAAGCAACTTGTGTAAGAGCTTCCTTTTTGAAGGTTTGCATGTTACGCCCCACTGAATGTGACATTTTTCAAGGGATAGTGTGGTTAATGGGATTCATAGTCCCATCTTTCTTTTGTTGTCAAATGAGACACTAAAGTCAAGTAATCCAACATTTATAACTATAGTATCATTAGAAAGAAATAAACTCTCACATATACTTATTATTTCTTGTTCTTCCAACCAAGAATAGTCCAACCTAGCCAGGTGGTGTTGCATATGATTGATCTCATGTACCTTTGCCTACACATTTGATGCATACATAATTAAGAGCGTGCAATTAGATGTATAGTTAATTCAATGAAACATTGGTCTAGCTCATAATTCAAATTCAAGAGACAGGCAGCATTCGACAAATTCACTTCCATACATCTTGGCCAATGATGCTGGAATAAATGTTAGGGATTTTATACAACCTCGACAAATCATTTACATTTGGAACTATGTCATTCCAAACAAGGTAGTTCTTCCATTTTCTCTATTGTTCACCAGCTTCATATTTTACTTTCATCAGGTATGTTGAAAGCAGACTACAAAATAGAAACAAATGTGTTACTCTATTTGAAATTATTGAGATAAGATACGTACTATATTATAGGGTACATAACACACACACACACACACACCTTCACCATCTCTGATATTGATTCTTTAATTGTTAGTGACAAATGTCTCCAATCATTAATCATAATAAACATCATTCTCCTTACAATGGAGTGAAGGTAACAAATACAGGATGGTGCATTGTCACCTATCTCTTACCCCTCATTGTTGAACTAGAAAGTTTCTTTTATTCCATTTGACTTTCACTTAATATCCTTTCTCTTATGCAGCTACTCAAGTTGGATTGTGGTTCATGTTCTTGATGTTCCACTTTTATTACACAAGGAAAAATATTTCATTTAAAACAAATGCATCAAAAATCACTTTTGCATTTAATATGTTCAATAATTCATTCGTTATCATTCTGAATGGAAAATCGTTAATAATATGTCATAAAATAACGATTCCTTTTAGAATGACAATTTAGTTGAAATGGTTCTTTTTACCTATATATCTGTAACCTTCCACAAATACATTTTAATATTCTATCTAACATAGTCAGGTAGCAAACAAGAACACAATGAAATCAAATCCATGAATTGCATTTAAAGGCACAAGTTCTAGCTCTAAAATAAACCCCTTATTTCTATTAGAAGTTTGCAAAGTCCCTCTATTTTTACACTTTCCCATTTAAAGCGTGTAATGTGATTCACTTGATAAGCCATCATTTCACATTCCAAATTATAAATGGTGACTAAGTCAATTCTACTATTATTTTAATTAGCAGTAACACTTTTTGCTTCAATTTGTATCTCTAGATGACTAGTTTTGTTGCAGATTTTATGCTTCATTCACTAGTTCTTTCACTCAATAGTAGAACTTGATGAAGCTTTGTTTGGGATTGGTTTGTTACAGTTTTGTGGTATATTTTTAATTGTAGTTTGTAGTAGGTTCCTAACTAGGTTTATAACCAGTTTTGCCACTGTTATTAGAATGGTTTTTGTAGCACATTAATTATGAAATCATATATGAATTTCTAAGGGAAAATAGGGCAATCTAGATGAGTGATTACTGATTTCTTCTATGCAGTGATACTTGTGGACTGTTTTCACTTATTAAATTGTTAGAGTAGTGAAACTAGTGAATTGCTTACTATGTTCCATGTTTTCAACAAGTCTAAGATATCTTGTTCTTTGTAAAAAAACATGATGAAAAATAGGACTGATTTTAAGGGGTGTCAAGATTGAAATCTTCAACCATAAATTAGTATTATGACTATAATCACTAGTTTGTTAAGATCAGTTTTATGACTATTACTCTTATGGACGCGGGCATCTAATTTTTTCTTCTATTTTGGAGTGCTTATTTGATTTATTTTCAAGGTGGAACAACTAAGAAGGTATCTTAGGATGGTTGTAGATCACTACTATATATTTCCCTTTCGAATTGATTGAGTTATAACACATACAAGTCAATTCAGTTAAGAGAAACATCTAAGTTTTAAACACATTTGCTACTAGTAGGAAACATGAGTAGCATTTTACAATACTAGTAGAAAATCATAGCCAATATTGAGAAATTATTCTCATTAAACAAATAAATATTGATCAAGCATGAAATCAATAGATCAAGTCCTAAAATAAGATGTTACAAGCCAACCAATATGGGTTTGTGCACGACAAACAGAGACAGAGAGAGAGTATCTAGCATGGTTAGGTTTCTTTGACCATGCATGCTAGGGATAGAGAAAGGAGTAGAGAGAGAGAGAGAGAGAGAGAGAGAGAGAGAGAGAGAGAGAGAGAGAGAGAGAGAGAGAGAGACATAGTATAGAGGGAGAATGCTAGGGTAAGAAGGATAGGAAAGGTAGGGGCAACTATTAAACCAAAAGTTGCAAAGATTTTTGAAGCCTGTTCTGGCTAATCGACTTTAAAACAATGTCTTTAAAGACAAAAAAATCAAAACCAACTTTAATTTTAACTTTTTTTATGAAATTTTTATTCTAAAAAGTTACAAAATTTTCTATTATTTGTTCCATGCAATAAATATAGGCATATATTCTCGGTTTGGGCTTTTCTAATTGATGTATGCACCTCTTTCTCTAAGCAAGTTATCATGCATCACTCCTTCAACAATTGTGCATTCTATAAATAAAAATAACACAAGAATAAGAAAATTAATTTTGATATAACTCCTATTTATCCATTCTTTAATTACATATATTAAAAGCAATTACATTGATTGATGGTTTGCTTTAATTAATAAAAGACTAGTTAGGATTTACTCTTAAGCACTTGTCTACGAGATGAAAAAGTGAATCTGGAACCATCTCATGAAAATCTTGCCTCTTAGTATTTAACTCACACCATAGTCTCATAGGTCCTTCATTAGTAAAGCTTCAATATGAAAAGGAGCCTTCTCCCACAGCAAAGATGGAATTAATAGCTAGTGCATCATGATTTGGACTTTCTATAGCCTTTTGTGCTCAACTGATCAGCTCTTTCCTACCTAACAAGGCATGGGTTCGTTCAACCTTTTAGGAAGTTTTGTACTATTTATCAGTATCATTGTCACTGGAAATTCCAAGTTTGTCTAAACTAATAAGAATAGGCTCACAAGTAGTTTCATCAAATGATATTCCTCATCATTGAACCCCAACTTTTTATGAGAACTACAAACCCTATCTTTGAATGTGACTTGTTTTTCCTTCTCTGACTACTTTCCATCTCCTATTCCTTAAACATTGTTGATTCAGGAGACAAGTGGTACTGTACAAATTCATTCCTAACATCCAAGTTTTGCATACTTTCCATTTATTTTTTACCTCTCCTCTCTCTTAGGGCTGCTGGGGTTGAATTGTCCTCCATGTTCTTGATTTTCTTCAAGTTCCAATTTTCCTGCACAAGCAAAACATTTCAATCATTACTAAAACATCTAGTTTCTTGATCATTTAAACATTGATAAAACCTTAGTAAATTAGTAGTAAATTGATAGCAATTCTGCAACAACTATATACTAATAAAATCTTTGCACATAGCAGTCATTAGAATGTTGAATTTTCATCTAGATTCCTATTCTTATAATAGTTAGTAGAGGAAGTACTCCTTTAGAGCTGTTGATTCATAGACTTCTACTCCATATGAACAGTAATCTATATGAAGATTGCATTTGAACATATCAAGAAGAAAGATTAACTCCTCAAACTAATGTAAGACCTCCTTAGTTCTTATGTAAAATAGATTGATTATTAACCTTCATAATTTCCAAACACAAAAATGATTGCACTATATTCCCATTAAACAAAAAAAATATATTGATCAAGCCTACATCAAGTCCTAAACCAAATGTTCCAAGCAAATCAAACAATTAGGGACCACATACAACAAAGAGAGAGATTTTGGTGCATTTGGGTTTTCTGATTGTGTGTGTGTGTGTGTGTGTGTGTGTGTGAGAGAGAGAGAGAGAGAGAGAGAGAGAGAGAGAGAGAGAGAGAGAGAGAGAGAGAGAGAGAGAGAGAGGAAGAATGTTAGGTAAGAAGGGGAAAGGATGGCCAGGGAAGGCCTTATAATGAAAAATTTGCAATGATTTTTAAAGTTGGTTCTAATAAACTCATGTTAAAATGATGCTTTCAAAGTTGGTTCTACTAAATTGACTTTAAAAATACATTTTTAAACTTGATTTTAGCATACCAACTTTAAAAATGATACTTTTAAAAGTCACTTACTCTAAACCAACTTCAAAAACTTAGTTTTTAAAGACAAAAAACCTCAACTATCTTTAAAATAGTCAACACTAAAGACAAAAATCTAAATTGACTTTAATTTTAACTATTATTTATTAAAATTTTTTAAAATATAACAAAAATTTTAACTTCCTACTCCATGCAATGAAGACGCATATATTCTCGGGTGGGGTAGTTCCCAACTTATCTACATTATGTATGACTATAGATATATGCATATACATAAATTAAAATAACGAAACCACACTCACATTTTAGAACAAGTACTTTAATTATATAATCAAATTATTTGTGTTTTAATCCTCATTTTAAGATGCTTTCAAAGCAAGCTCCCTCCTCACTAGTATTATACACATAATCCTCATTCTCATTGATTACATTGATTGATGGTATTGTTTTAGTAATACAAGAGTAATTTATTATAGTATTACCTACGTCATCTTCATCATAAAAGTCCCTTAGAGAGGTTGATAAAATATTTTACCATCTCTTATCACATCCCTTTTAAACATAAAATACTTGTTTTGCTTGAAATGTGAAAATAAACTCATAATTTTTATAACTATCTTATTGAGGTCAACTAATGTCAATGCAAGGGTATCAGTTTTGATGTTCTCTTTGTTGTGTTCCACCCAATTGTAATTAAACACAACCATAGTTCTACAAGTATAATCCAACACCCATATATCTGGTATAATCCCATAATAAGTATTATTTGTTACAATTGGGTTGTTATCCTTTGAACTTGAACAGAAAGTAGCATTGACAACTAAGCTAACCTCACTATTCTATTGTTGAGTTAATACTATCTTTTGTATAAAATTAATAACCGTTAATGACATATCTAGCATACTTTATTACTTTTGGTCTTGTTTCCATCACCATCCAACCAAAGGATTCATATATACTATGACGTAGAACATCTTGCTAAGAATGAACCTAAGTATATTAAGTGGGATGATTTTTATAATTAATTATATGCATGCAATTAATAACAAGTGAAGAATGAATAGTTAATTCATTTTACCTTCTTTAGGGGCCAAGTAATGAAAGTGTGACAGTGCTTATTGTAACCACTTCTATTTCTTTGCATTACTTGGATACCTTGCTTTCAAGAAGTCCATATGCTCACTAAAAATGAAGAGATTTAAAGAAAACTATTACCCCTAAAATTTACACATATATTAAATAGAGGAAAATGCAAAAGAAACTAGAGAGAGAGAGAAATCAACTTAATTAATATATGGCTAGACATGAACAATGTTGTTTTGCAAGACATAAAGGTGGGCCTAGTCCTAATCTTTCGTAATTTTGAAACATTCTCCAACTTACACAAAGATTTAAGTAATAGAATTTTGTAATAAATCTTTTAACTTTATCTGGCAACATAAAATATATTGCTACAGGTAGGTGTTGTTGCCTTAATGCATGACAATCATGCAACTTCATCCCTAATAGTTTGACCTTTTTCATGGAGACAATATTTTTAAAGTTTGAAGAGTGGTTGCCCAAGTCTTTGAGCTTTGACATAGTTTTATACACTATTTTCTCTCCTCTCTATCAAGCATTTAATTTTCTTTAGGCAAGTATGTCATTTGGCCGCCCCTATCTTGCGGATGCAACCTTCTCTTCAATCTCTTCTTCATAAGATCTATTCAAGCTTGAAGGTCATCTTTTGCTTTTCTAGATATCTCAAGCAAGGTACTAGTCAAGCTCTCACAAACATTCTTGTCAATGTGTATGACATCAAACACATGCCACACGTGAAGGGATTTCTAGTACTCAAGTTCAAAAAATATTGACTTCTTCTTCCAACAACATTTTGAGTTATTGTTCCTTGTATGTTTAGTTGCTTTCTTCTTCCCCTATAAAGACAATAAGGTTTTTAATCCATTCCAATACTTGTCATCTTGTCAAATATCCTTCTCTCTATACTACTGTTAAATTTTCACTTCTTATAATGGTATGAGTGGTCTCCACACAACCATCTTTAGTGGCAAAGGAATTCCATTTTCCTACCATTTTTAAGTTGTGTGGCACATATTTAGTCACTATAGATAGGACAAGCATTGTCTCCCATCATGATTCACTTGTTGTCCATAATAGTATAGCCATCAAGGTGAATGACTCTTTCTTATATGCATCATAACCTTCAACCCCTAAATCCAATGTCTTAAGAGCAACAATCAATTGAGTCAAGTACACATCAATGTCATTCCCTAGTTGCTTGGGACCCAACATCAAAATGATTAACATTGTGAACTTTCTCTTCATGCATAGCAATGGTGGGAGGTTGTAATAATGCATTATAATAGGATAACAATTGTACTTGTTGCTCATAGAACCATGAGGATTAAGGTTTCTAGGTACTTCTAAAAAATTAGGCCTTAGAAGTCTACAAGCTTTCATGCTTTGCTATCTGTTGGATGGCATACATAACTATTAGCTACACTCTCCATGGAATGCCATGCTAGTTTGTTTGAAATTTCCATAATATGAAACATTATTTAAACCCTAAAATATAGGAGAAATACCATAGGACCTTTATAGGAACGTCTTTCACCAACTTATTTGAGTTATTCTTTAACCTCCATTTTGACTGTCCACAAGTTGCGCACATAATTTTATCCTTATACTCCTTCCTATACAAGATACAATCATTGGGATAAGCATGTATCTTCTCATACTTCAACCCTAGTGTACCTAGGGTTTTCTTTGCCTCCCATGTGGACCTTACCAATTTGTTCTCCTCAGTAACATCATACCCACTACTTCCAAAACTTCTTTCAAACCTTGATATGAAAAACCAAATCTCAAATTTATGTTGTAAAGTTCTACCATTGTAAACAACCTAGTATAATCTATGCACATAAGGTATAGTGGCTCCTCGGCTTCCGTTAACATAGCTTGGAATTGTTCAAGGTCATCTTGCAACTGATCATATACATCTCAAAATATTAGTGTAGTTGTACTGTATGTAACACTTCCTATAATATCTTCATATTTAAATATTTTTGCCCTTAGAGAGGGCCCATGAGAAAGTTCTTCTCCATACTAGATCCAAGGGCAATAGCATTTATCAACTTCATTGAAGCACAAATGTTCTTTTAACTTGCCTACAATCACCCCTACCCTAAGTGTGAACTCTATGAACTTTCTATTCCATCCTCATATTCTCTTAGTGATCTTGCCATGATCATCCTAGAATTTTTTTTTTCTTCTAAAAGTTTGAATCTCAAATGTGTGTGAAGACTTTTAAGATATGAAAAGATTAATGAACTTAATTAGGCATTGTACAAAACACTAGGTATGCAAATAAATTTAACATTACAAAAAACTATATTAGATGTATGCATATGAAGTTTTCCAACTAAGAGAAAGATCAATGAAAACATGAAAGATCCATATACAGGAAAGAAGAACTTTAAGGAAGGAATTTTCTAACCATAACCATGCATACATATATATATATATATATATATATGTATTTGTATATATAATGTGATAAACAAAAAAGACTTACCCAATTTGCTATTTTAGTTGAAGCTAGTAGGAGAAAAAATGCACCTAGATGAGCTACATGCTATTGATTTAGATAAAAATATTACATATAATATCCTTATATTTAGTAGTTTTAACCTAGAATTTATGTTAAATGTCACCAATTAGGGTTCATTTCACATTTTACAGGATTAAGGTATAGCAGAAAAATACTATTTTTAGTAACTCAAAGCCCTAAAAGAGAGCAATCCTACAATTCAGAAAACCCATGGGCCCAAATGTGATAAACCATGAAGTTTAGAAGTTTAGAATGCCACAGGGTGTTCGTAACAAATTCAAAGGAGTAAAAAACCCTAAAGCATTGACCAACCTTATCCGTACTAAATAAAGTTCCTTAGTCAAAAGTGAGGGTGGCAAGCTTCTCATGCATGATGCATGCATGCATTTCACTGCCTTGGAGAGCTTCTAAAAGAAGCTAGATTCACATATAATGGATGCACATGTATATAAAAGAGAGAGACTTGGATCTACACGAAGTCTTTGTCCACTTATTCTCTCTCTTACTTCAATATGGGACCACATAAGGATTCCATGATTTCAACAAATTGGAGGATATGTTACACATATAAAAACACATTTTGATATGAGAAAAATAGGGAGAAATAATTGGTGAAAAATGTGTAGTAGAGAGAGAGAGAGAGAGAGAATTTACGGGAAATCTATGACTGGTATTCATCCATACTTTGAAAGCATTCAATGGTCAAGATCTAACCAAAATCAATGCTATACTAGAGCATCCAATGAGAAGTGATTTATGCTAGGGTCGACCAATGAGAAGGAGAGATGCAAGAGGGTGAAGCAATGCATCCTATAGGTGGAGATTTTTCCAGTGGGCTAGCCATTTTTATTTTAGGAGAAAAAACATGTTCTAGATGTTAAATTCTATAGATGGAGATTTTTTTGGTGGGCTGGAGTAAAGTTTGGCTTGTGATTGGTGGAGGAAGAAATAGTGGGCTGAGGAGATAATAAAGGAAGATAAAAACATTTTTTGCTTCAATGGAATCCTATCCCTTCATCATAGGGCATGCATGATCCAAAGGTTGAAAATGAAAGAGGAAAGGGGGGAGTTTCCTAAAGGAAACTTCTACCTCATCAAGGTTCCATGTGGAGGACTCCGTGGATGCCACAAGAAAGAGTGATAAGATGAGATAAGGAGATAAGAAGATAAGAAGAAGAGAGAAAATAAAGAAGGACTTGAACGTGATCTACATGGAGGAGATATAAGGGAGTTTCTTTAATGAAACTTCCACCTCCTTAAGCCTTCCACAAGAACTACAAATAGAGAAGCATTCAAAGAAATTATCCAAATCAAAAGCAAGAAAAAGAAAAGGAATAAGAAGTATTTCTCCCATCTTCCAAGAAGCAACACAACCTAAAGAGAGGAAGAGCATCCAAGGAAGGAGATCATCATCCGCACTACTAATCCACACCTCATCCAATCTTCCCCATTCTACTCTTCATCTTAACCATCCAACCCAACCATCCATTCCCTTCCACTTCAATGCTCATAAACTCCTTCACCCCTACTTGATTTCACTCTTCTTCTTTTTTTTCTTATCTTAATCTCTCTTACACTCTACCATCCTTCAACATAAAACCCATCATCTCTCTCACATTCAACATACAACCACCTCACTATCACTCCATCTCTCTTATGCATCACTCATCTTCCTATCTTCCCTACTTCTTAAACCACAACAAGTAGCCTTTTCCCTCTCTCCCATGATATTTCCTTTTCCTTTGAATCATCTCCCTTCATCTTCTATCCCATTCCCCATACATACCTCATACATCCTAATGCATAATAGATCTCCTCATTCCACTCTCAATGCAATGCTCATCACTCTCTCCATCTCTTTAGACTTCGAGCAATCCATCATCTCTGTTATCTTCATCTCATATCCTTTTTCCATGGATGATGGTTTAAGTTGAGTCATTATTCTCCTAAGCTAGTGGCTAGTTGGGTGCTGTCCTCTATCTTTATTGAGTAACACAACAAGATTAAGGCATCGGTTGTGGATGAAAGTATGGTAGTAATGAGGGTTGGAGCTACTCTACTAGGACTTTGGTTGAGTGACACAACAAAGAAGAACTAGGTGATATTGTTCCTATCTATAGTATTTAGTTTCTTTAGGCTTTATGCTTCAGTTCAATTCTTAAATTTGATCTCAATGAAAGTAGTGTTTCATTTCCATAAGAATTTATTTTCTTTCTATAATGTTATTTTCATTTTCCTTCATTATTAGTGGTTTTTTCTTGTTTAGTTAACATTAGCATTAGTATATTAATTAGTAGTGTATTTATGATGTTTAGCATACCATAATGTTAGGATAGTTTTTATCTTAGGATAACAATGAAACCACACTAGGTTTAGGTATATTACCTTTAGGTAGGCTTAAGTTTTAAAAATGCATAAGCTTTAGCAAGTTGGAACCCTTAAACTTTTCATAAATATCCATAATTAGGATTAATTCTATATTTTGCTAGTCTAGGGTACAAATGAAAAAAATGCACAAATTTAACAATTTTACACTTGAAAGATTAAGATTAGCTTCCAATCTACGTTGTGGACCCACAGATTCCAATTATGAAGTTTAGAAGTTCAAACTAAAAATTGGGTGCCATTACCAAAGTTAGGGCAGATAGAAACCTTAAGTGGAACATTGAGACTTGTCCATTCAAAATTGGGTGTTCATATCAGCAGTAAGGTGATAGAACTTCCATGCATGAATGAGAGTTATGCACCACTTTCTGAAGCTTCTAAGGGAATCTCAATTTGCATATATTTGAATCACATACATTGGGAGTTTTTTGAAATAAAATAAGTGCAAAGACTGGGGCCCTCATAAGACTTTGTGAAGTGTTCAATTTTGGTCAAAATACCCCTAATTTAGTATTTAATTAAAGCATCTAGGCCATTATTTTTAAGATTTTACATAAAATATTCTATTTTAGCTTTAATTCCCCATCCAACCGTTAAATTGCAAAATTAATGGTCAGATGATCATCTAAGCTAATTAAATGAATAATGAACAGTTTAGATGATTCTAATTGGGTCATGTGCATTGCAGATTAATCGACTCAGGTGTGGACGCTCTAGATCGAATCAAGGATATCATATGAGAATAATGAAGCTTCATGGAAAAAAGGATTTTGAAGAGTCCTAAGACAGAACAAATTTGAAGACTTTCTTCTTTTAGAGTTCTAGCAAGACCAAAAAAGCTAGTGGACCCCACCTATCTCTATCATTCTATCTCCTCTATCTCCTCTCTTTTTCTCTTATCCCTCTCCTTTCTTCTCCCTCTCTTCTATCTCTTTTTCTCCTTCTCTTATCTCCCTCTCTTTCACGTGTCTCTCTCTCCCTCTTCTTATATTCCCCTTCTCCACTCCCCAAAGGACGGTTTTTTCCCTTCTCTTGGGGAGGCTGGGTTGGTTTTTCTCTTGCTCTCATTCTTTCCATCTCTCTCTCTCTCTCTCTCTCTCTCTCTCTCTCTCTCTCTCTCTCTCTCTCTCTCTCTCTCTCTCTCTCTCTCTCTCTCTCTCTCTCTCTCTCTCTCTCTCTCTCTCTCTCTCTCTCTCTCTCTCTCTCTCTCTCTCTCTCTCTCTCTCTCTCTCTCACTAATGCACTCTTCCTCTTCATACCCCTCTCTTCTCTAACGTCTCTCTCTCGTCTTTGATTTCCTAGTTGATCTCCTTCCTTCGCATAAGCTAAGCTCTCTCCATCTCGTTTCCCTACTGGCCGGCCTAGGTGCATGACACACCAAGCAGCCTGGCAGATCTCCAATTTCTCCATTCTCTCCATCTCTCAAATCTCCCCAGTTCACCAGCTGTCTAGTCCAGGCGACGCCATACCATCTAGCTAAGACTGCACAGTCAAACCCCTCTTTTCCCCTATATCTCCTCTGTTCACCGTTGCCTGCCCCGTTTGCTTAAGATAGCCAAGACCCTCTCCACTATCTAGGAAGTCTTTGTCTTCTTGCACACCACGCACAGGCTCAGTTTTCCCTGCTTGTCACCATCGGACAGCCTAGATCTCCACCTGCTTCCATCTTTCTGTACGGCCCAGGTGCCGTAGTCGATTAGCTGGCCTAGGGAGGAAAACCCCCTCCTTCTTCATCTTTCCTCCCCCCCTTCCTCTTCCCTTCTTCCCCTTCTCTTCCAATTTTTTCCCATCATTTTCTTGGTTTTTCATTTAAAACTAGAACCCCAGAAAAATTACGTTTCTGCCCCTAGCAGATCTGAGGAATTCCAACTCTGTCCTTTGTCAGAAATTCCATATGTATCCCTGGATTAATTCCATCTGAGTCCCTAATTAATTCCAACTGTGTCCCTGTGCTATTCCAATTTTAACTTATCCACATTCTAACTATCCAAGGACAATGCAATCCAGGACAAGCTTATCCAAGACTGCTTATTTTGTTGCATTTTCTGTGTTTTTGGGATAAATAATTGTGTACATTGCAACAATTGAATAAATATGGATTTTATTTTATTGTTAGTTGAATTTTACTATATTCTTTGTTTTGATTCTTTTATTAATTGAATTTTATTAAAAACTCCATCATTTTAAATCAAGTCATCGTGGGATCGACTCGTACTTGCATAAGCTACACTACAATAGCCCGTGCGCATATGGAAAACATCAACAAGTTTTTGGCGTCGCTGCCGGGGACTTGCAAAGGAGTTTTGATAAAATTTAATTAAAAAAATGCAAAATGTTCCAAAAATTGAAAATTTTGAAAAAAATCCAAAAAAATAAAAAATAATAGGAATTTCATTTTAGGTGCATTTTTCAAATTTTTTTAGTGCATAACCACCTAATTTCCTAAAATTGGTACTTATTTCTAAATTTTCTTTTTCAGGAAACAGGAAAGTGGAGAAAATTGGCAAGAAAATCTTCATCAACATGAAAATTTCCCTGCTTTTCTAAATTAGGATTTTTTTCTTTTGAGCGAAGCTTGTAGTGAGGACCCTCGTAAATTGCATTTTCTATTTTCATTTTAAAGGGTTGTATAATATAGAGCAAGTGTAGGATAAGGTGGCCCACACTTGATCTTCATCATAAACCCCATTGTAAGTTTTCCCACTCATTTAAATTCCTAGATTAGGGTTTGCATTTAGAGTAAATTTGCATTGTTTGGTAGGATAAATCATATAGAAAGCATCCTCTTATAATTATTGCATTTTTAGGTTTTGCATTAGTTTATTGCTTTTATTTCCATCTTAGGACACGGTTACTACTTTAAGGTGATATATATGCTGATCGAACTGCCATGGAGTGTGGAATTAATTAGCAAGGGCACCCTACCCCCGTAAAATCAAGGGTAGATTTCATCACCACTCCTTGGCCCACCAAGGATAATCACATCAAGCGCGCTACCCTAACCTTCAAATCAAATTAAAATCAATCATAAGAGACCTATAGGGCTATCACATGCTCGTAGGACCCTCTTACTAAGACTCGATTTATTGTCACTTCAGTGGCTTTGGAGCACTATGGTTATTGAGGGTTGTCTAATAGAGCCTCGCTCTTCCCTCACCTCCTGTTGACGTTTGTGAGATCTAAATACCTCCTTACATGAGGGTTGTATTAACCACCTTGCGAAGAACCTAACTGTTAAGCAAATAATCAAGTCTCAAGGAGAGTCAGAGCACTAAATTAGGCCAATTAAAAGCATTGTCCCCACACAATTTCAAGAAAATCAATATGTTGCTTATTAGCGTCAAGGATTATATTGTGTCCTGTGTTTATTCATCATTCTAAGAAGTTAGGTTACATCATGTAGGTTAGTTTTCATTTAAAAAAGAAAGAAGGAGTCTATCAAGAAGGGGATAGATTTCATAGATGGATCGGTTAGATCTTATGGAAAGTCAATTGCTTAGGCTAATAGCTTCTAGGCAAAGTGTGCCACAACCTCAATACCATAATGACTATACCTATTCTGAGCGTCCATATTCCAACTCTTCTTGGGCACCATCAAGCTCCACATACAATGGATACTATCAGGAGCCAGTAGATGCACCTAATGCATTCGCATACCCTAACAATTTTTATTCTAAGACAAATTATCAAGACTCTAATGGATGGGCTAGGCATCATGAAAAACCATGGTCTCAGGATTACCAATATCAGGAATAACCACAATGGTCTCACCTTAATCAGTACTACCATGATTATTCTGAATATCAAGGTGAACCATCATGTGTTCAGCCTGATCAGTCCTTTGTCAGTACCCCAATGCCACAACAATACCAACCCTATGAGTCATTTCCTCTGCAGGAAGAATCATTATTAGAAGAAAATATGCAGCATAGGTGTGAAATAAGAGAACAAGAATACATGGTTGTTAGGAATACTATATTAAAACAAATGATGGAAGATTTCACTGAGGAAATAAAACAAGAAAATGAGGAATTTATGGCGATGCTTAAACAATTTAGGGAGAATAAAGAGCCAGTTATTCTTGACACTAGGATGGAAATTTCCTATGATCCTTATGAGCCACAACATCTAAAACCATCCTTAGAAATCTCCAACTTCAATATACTTGAATCATGTCCTGATTCTGATTATGAAGAGACTTCCATTGATGAAGAGCATACCACTTTAGAAAAATCCAACCCTAATCCTCTAGATGCGTGTCCCACCTATTTGTATGACTTTGATGAAGACACATCTATTGAGGAGATGCCTGAGTTGTTGGATATTATTCATCTAATGGACACTTCTATATGGCAAGCTAGAGTAGATCATCCTAGGCATGAAATTCAAATTGAGCCTTTCAATGTAAATGATGCACCTGATTGGGACCTAGTAGCCTTATTTGAACAAACATCAGATGATAATATAGGCCCAATTGCTATCGTACCTATGCTTATCAAATAGAAAGAAGCAGAGTCAGTTGATATGCATCAACCTACTGTAGGGTACACATCAGAAGATAACCAGGGTTTAAGCCCAACCTTGTCCCTGCCTCGAGTCATACCAGAATGACCTATTAGAGAAGGGCAGAGTCAGGTTATTATCCTAGTTCAGGACAATGATAGGGACACGAAGGAAAATGAATAGAATGGTCATTCTTATCCCTCAATTTGGTCAAGACAAGGACTGGTTGTCACCATATGGTCCAAGAAAATACACGATAGTTCATGCAGTCATTAAGCTACCCTCACCTAAATTTTTGAGGTGGAGATATTATTGACTACTGTGAAATATTAAAGATGGGGGATCATCAATATGGTTCCACCACTCTTACAATTGTGGTGATCTACTGTATTATATTCATATCACCACCTAAAAATTCAAGGTGGAGGCCATATATAGATTACCATGAAATTCTGAAGCAGCATGAGAACTCTCACCATTTCATCATAGGGTTAAGATAAGGACAAATAAAGCTGACCTAGTTAGCTTAAGAACTGTCTAGCTGAAGACGTTAAACTTAGCGCTTTTTGGGAGGCAACCCAAGGGTTTAGAGTTTACATCTCTCAACTTTCATATAGAATCCTATGTTTTCAAACATTAGGGACAATGTTTCATTCAAGTTGGGGGGTGTAGATGCACTAGAGATTTTGAGTTTTCTTGAAAAAAAAAATTGAAAATTAAAAAAAAAAAAAAGTTTTTAAAGTAGAGTTCCCTTACTGTGATGAGAACTGAATGTCAGAATTTAGTAAATATACTGTTTTCACTTCTTAATGGGAATGCATATGATTAGTTTTGCATGCCATTCATGAGTTGAAGCATTTTATGAAAGCTACTTCTCGGAAACCATTTACACACAGCACATAATCAAGACTAATATAGATATATGACTTATTGACCCTAAGGAAAATCAGTGGAGACCTATAACCTAGTGAGACTTGAGACTATCTTCTTTTAGAGAGTTATAAGTAATTCCTTGATTTCTTCAGCGTACATACATTAGTGTGACCTGGTTATCCTTGTTTTGGTTAAACATCGAGAATAAATAAGAGTAATAGCTTTGATTCTAGAAATTTTTTGAATCTGAAAGGCTTTAGGAAACCTAGAAAATGATATAGGCCATCCTTGCTCAGCCAAGAGACATAAAGCCTACCCAATATAATATACCACTAGTTAGCCTTTTGAGCCTGTTATTAAGCCTTTTCTTTCTTAACCCCATTCACCCTAACCCAGAATAACCCAGTAAAATAAATACCACTACCCATCTTCAAAATGAGTAAAGTAGAAAAAGTTCAAAAATAGGACAAAAAAGTCAAAGAAGTGAGAAAAATTAGCTGTCTTTATTCCCCCCCCCCCCCCCCCCAAAAAAAAGAAGAAAAGAAAAAGAAAGACCAAAGTCTGAAAAGAGAAATTCACTTCAAGAACAAACCCAAAAGAAAAGTTGTCCTTGCAAATATTCATTGAAAACATCTACTCAATTTTGAACCTTTGAATTCTTTATACCTTTCTTTTCTAAACCTGTCCTAAGACTGCATTTCATCCTAGTTAAAGACCTATTGATCTTAGGTGGACATAGCCTTAAAGATGAGATAAAAAGAAAGAATTAAGGTAAAAGACTCCTAATATTCTTAGTATTAACATCCACTCTTATGGATCACTTTCCTTTGTCTCATGAGTGTTTAAAAGAATTATGTGAACCATCAGCTTGTTGGATTTGGTCACATAATGAGAGAAATATGTTTAAGCCCATTATCTGAGAAGTTTATTTCTGAGCGTATACCTGTCAGGATTTGAGGTCAAAGCATATTTCCAATGGAATGTAAGCATATCCAATTAGACTTCAAGATTTATGTGACTGTACACACACACATCCACTTTGAGAAATAGCTAAAATAAAATGTCCTTGCTATGTGTATGGTGTGTAAAATTGTCAAATCCTCTTCATTAAGTTATGAAAAATTAGTCAATTTGCTAATGAATGAGGATTCTTTGAGATAAAATAAGGGACTTGACTTTACTAAATTTTGTGGGTATATTTATTGCAAACCCTCACGAGGCCTAACTCGTCCACCAGGGGTAACCTAGCGGTTTAAGGGCTTGTTGCATATGCTAAATGCAATCATGAGTACCTACGAAAGTGGCATCTTGTACCAGTTTTGTAAAATAGTTGTCTGCATGTTTTGCTCGTCACTAGCAAAATGCTAGTTGGGGGGTGTGTTAAGTGTTCAATTTTGGTCAAAATACCCCTAATTTAGTATTTAATTAGAGCACCTAGGCCATTAATTTTAAGATTTTACATAAAATATTCTATTTTAGCTTTAATTGGCCATCCAACCGTTAAATTGCAAAATTAGCAGTCAGATGATCATCAAAGCTAATTAAATGAATAATGAACTGTTCAGATGATTCTAATTGGGTATGTGCATTGCAGATTAATCGACTCAAGCGTGGACATTCCAGATCGAATCAAGGATACCAGATGAGGATAATGAAGTTTCATGGAAAAAAGGATTTTGAAGAGTCCTAAGATAGAACAAATTTGAAGACTTTCTTCTTTCAGAGTTCTAGCAAGACCAAAAAAGCTAATGGACCCCACCTATCTCTATCACTCTATCTCCTCTTCCTTCTCTTTCTCCTTTCTTTTCTCTCTTTTTCTCTTATCCCTCTCCTTTCTTCTCCCTCTCTTCTATCTCTTTTTCTCCTTCTCTTATCTCCCTCTCTTTCACGTGTCTCTCTCTCCCTCTTCTTATATTCCCCTTCTCCACTCCCCAAAGGATGGTTTTTTCCCCTTCTCTTGGGGAGGCTGGGCTGGTTTTTCTCTTGCTCTCATTCTTTCCATCTCCCTCCCTCGTGCTCTCCTTTACCTCACCGTTTCTCTCTCTCTCTCTCTCTCACTAATGCACTCTTCCTCTTCATACCCCTCTCTTCTCTAATGTCTCTCTCTCTCTCGTCTCTAATTTCCCAATTGATCTCCTTCCTTCGCATAAGCCAAGCTCTCTCCATCTCATTTCCCTATTGGCCAGCCTAGGTGCGTGACACACCAAGCAGCCTGGCAGATCTCCAATTTCTCCATTCTCTCCATCTCTCAAATCTCCCCAGTTCACCAGCTGTCTAGTCCAGGCGACGCCATACTGTCCAGCCAAGACCACATAGCCAAACCCCTCTTTCCCCTCTATTTCCTCTGTTCACCGTCGCCTGCCCTGTCTGCTTAAGAGGGCCAAGACCCGCTCCACTATCTAGGACGTCTTTGTCTTCTTGCGTACCACACACAGGCCCGGTTTTCCCTACTTGTCATGATCGAATAGCCTAGATCTCCACCTGCTTCCATCGTTTCGTATGGCCCAGGTGCCGTAGTCGATCAGCCGGCCCAGGGAGGAAAACCCCCTCCTTCTTCTTCTTTCCTCTCCTCCTTCCTCTTCCCTTCTTCCCCTTCTCTTCCGGTTTTTTCCCATCATTTTCCTAGTTTTTCGTTTAAAACCAAAACCCCAAAAAAATTATGTTTCTGCCCCTGGCAGATATGAGGAATTCCAACATTGTCCTTTGTTAGAAATTCCATCTGTGTCCCTGTGCTATTCCGATTTTAACTTATCCACATTCTGACTATCCAGGGACAGTGCAATCCAGGACAAGCTTATCCAGGGCTGCTTATTTTGTTGCATTTTCTGTGTTTTTGGGATAAATAATTGTGTACATTGCAACAATTGCATAAATATGGATTTTATTTTATTGTTAGTTGAATTTTGCTATATTCTTTGTTTTGATTCTTTTATTAATTGAATTTTATTAAAAACTCCATCATTTTAAATCAAGTCCTCGTGGGACCGACCCGTACTTGCATAAGCTACACTACAATAGCCGGTGCACTTGCGAAAAACATCAACAGACTTCTTCCCTATGCTCTCTCCTACTCAACCAAAGGAGGGATCACGTAAGGGAGTGCACTATTTTACCAAC
Organism: Warburgia ugandensis; assembly: GCA_035236585.1. Classification (NCBI taxonomy): domain Eukaryota; kingdom Viridiplantae; phylum Streptophyta; class Magnoliopsida; order Canellales; family Canellaceae; genus Warburgia; species Warburgia ugandensis. The sequence goes on along the minus strand of CP141126.1, from coordinate 81,122,511 downwards.
AAATATGGTGAATTTCCCTTAGTTTCACATGAATTAGTGGAGAAAAAGAAGGAGAAGAAGAGAGAGACAATTTGTGAAAAATCTATGGTTGAAATTTATCTTAGTTTTTTAGCACTTTAAGGCCAAGATATATCCTTGTGGATGAACATCCTAAGAAAACAAATGAATATTAATGCAAGCAAGGATAGACCAATGAGAAGCTACACTGCAATAAAGAATAGACTAAGAGTCCATTGGTGAAGACTTTTTCATTGGCCTGCCCACCTATTTTCAAGAAGAAACATGTCTAAATTCAAGGGGAGACACCCCATCTTGGTGATATCCTATTTGGTAGAGAAAATTATGATTGAATGGGAGAGAAAGAAGGGGAAAACCTAGAGTGGATAAGAAAATCTAAGCCATCCATTCTAGGGCAACGTAATCCAATGCTAGAGAGTAAAGATGCTACCAAGAAGATCTTTTTGGATAAGAACACTCCAACCAAAGCTCAATCACTCAAGCTAAGATAATGGTGATCTAATGGCTAGGAATGAAGCATTGGAAAGTCGTAATCCCCAGCCACCTTGGCCTTATTGCAAAGTCAAATCAAAACCCTAAAGAAGGAAAGATCTCAACTACTCATTTTAATCCAATGGTTTACATGCATCTTAGGGTTTTTGAACTCCACAAGCACAATAAAGGTTCCATGCTTCCCACCTCTTGTCCTTTCATTTTCCTAGATTTTCTCCCTTCCTTCCAATACACTTTCCTCCCTTTGCCTATCCTCCTTATTCTCCCATATCTTCTTTCCTTTCCACCTTATATCCCTCTTTCTCATTCCCATCCATTCCACATGCCCCACTTTGTAATCTCTATTTTTTTCTCAAGTCCTCCCCATTCACTCAAGCATGCTCTCTGGCCTTCTTTGCTTAGGGCTTCTACTCCAATATATATATATATATAGGGAGTGAAGGACAAGGACATCTATTCCACCCACCACCCCTTCCCTTAAATTCTATAGCTAATGAGCATCACAAGCATCTTTCACTCCTCAATTTTTCATGCATCATCTACTTCTAGACCTCCAATTAGGATTACATGCATTTTCTCTTCTTTTCTTTTACATTGCACGACCCATTTCCTTTAGAAATTTCATGCATTTTTCTTGTCTTGCCTCTAGCACAACTTAGGATAAACACATTGTATCTAGCACACACAATCCTAGCATGCATCCATCTCATATCCCTCTTACATGTCCCACCATTCCACGCACAACTTCTCTTCCATTCCACACTATCACACTCACACATCCATTCTCCACTCTTGCTCACTCCCAACTTTCCCCCCACTACCTTAAGTTCCACACAGCAATACTTTTCCATCTCATACACACTCCCCTTCATGCTTGCATGTACACACATTCTCCCCCTTCTTCTCTTTTGTTTTTGTTTTGATATTTGTGCATAAAAGGAGAATGAAAGAATCCTTGTGCCCTTCTATGGTTGGAAGGAGTCTTTCCACTCCTAGATTTATGGTTGAGAGGAAACCAAGTCCTTCCATAAAGCCAGGTAAATTCTTAGCTAAGGGCTTCATGTTGAAGAGTAGGACCACTTCCATGATAAGTGTCTATCTCCTTCACCATCTCCTAGGGCTGGAATTTGGCAAGTCCCACGCCAAGGGCCACTATCTCCCCCTTATTTTTCTTTTACTTTATTTTGTTTTAAGTTAGGAAACCTTCTCTATGGCTGTCCCTATCTTAAGGATGAATGGCCTTTTACCCTCCCATATAACTTTCCTTAAAAGCTACCTACTTTTCCATAAGTATCTAGCTAAGGAGATGCAAACATTTATTTTCTCTCTTCTCATCCATCTTCCTTTATTCTTGTTTTATAGGTGGTGATCTTTTAGGAAAGGTGTTAGGTGCCTCTTTTCTTGGTTTCCTTAGCCCTTCATTCCTAAGGATCAGTGGAAAGCATTTGACTTTTGGGTTGTGGCATGTTGGGTTAAGGAGATGACAAAAACATGGTGGTAACATATTGTAATATGGGTTGAATAGAAGGCTACAAGCTCTTGTTGATTGACATAACAAAAGGGGCCTACAATGGAATTTAAGCACGAGTTAAAGATCTTTTACTTGCTCTCGTTTATTTTATTGCCTATGTTCTTCTTTGCTTATGTAACAATTCATTGTACTCAATCAATTAATGAAATAATGTCTTGAATTTCTTAGTTAGTTCATTATTTTATTTCCTTATTTAGTTGTTTATTAGATTATTTCCTTATATTTAATTTCTTCTTTCCTTGCTTATGTCTTTACTTTCTTACTTTACTTTGCTTATTTCTTTCCTTAAGTTATTTTCCTTAGTTAGAATCTTTAATTTCCTTTTGTTGGCTTGATTAAAGTAAAACACCCAAACTTTTAAATAACCCCATCATTAAAAGAGTACTCATGGGGTTGACTTGTATTTTTCATTCTATACTTTAATAGAACAGTGGTAATAATTAAAGCAAATCAAGTTTTTTGGCACCATTGTTGGGGAGTTGCAATGGAGTTTAATTAATATCTAGGTTGTAATACTTTGTTTACCACGAGTCTTAGTTTTAGGATTGCATATAGTTACATTTCTAATTTTTGCATATTTTCCTTACTCTTACTAATTTGATATTTGCCTTTTCTTTTGTGAAGGAATTTGGACAAGAATAAAGGCTTGGAGGAAGACCTTAGGATAGTTTATATATTTTTTACTTGAGTGGATTGTAATGAGATCAAAGTTGTAATTTTTTTATGTGCAATTCATTCATTTAAAAATGTTCGCAATAATATAGGTCAAGGGTAGGCCATCCTACCCTGGAAGAGGAAGTGGCTTGTACATGGACCCACCCTTGTATGATAAGACTTATTCTAGGACACCATTATGAGATATCTTAACGTCTTTCTAATTAGATTAAGATTTACATAAGTACTTTAATTTTTTGCATTGTGGATGATAGTTTAATGGCATATAGTTGCATTCCATTATTACTTGTTGCATATTATTTAGGGTTGTTGCATTAGAAAGCAATTACTTAACAAGGATAGCCTAATTTTGGCTATAACCCAAGGATATAGGCTGTTAGAGATATAGTGCCCCTTTGTTGAGGCCCTAAACCCTTATTAAGTAGAATATAGGCAGTTGCATTATACTTACTACTTTCCTTGCATATTAGGACATGTTTATCACTTTAAGGTGCTTTAAATTTTAACTGCGTGGGATTCTTTAAAACATAGTAAGGGCACTCACCCATCACATGGTCAAGGGTGAATTTCATCACCTACATTGGCCCACCTAGGTTAAATAGCACCTGATGCAACCTAGGCTTTCACTTATTCTTTAATTTAAAATCACATAGAAGAGACTTTAGTAGCTTACGAGCTCATAGGACCCTCTTGGACAGAAGCAGACTCTTGTCACTCTAGTGGCCCGTATTTGATCGATTGTATTGGTATTTAAATGACTAGCTCTGCCAACACATTCTATGACTCAAATCACCTACGAATGACTAAGGAGGGTGTGAAGGGTTTGATTAGGATCAAGATCTAACTGGTATGCAGTAGGATAAATCTGAAAGAGAGGAGGAGCCACCTAGGATTAGAAATAATCTAAAAGATCCCTTAAAGACATTCAAGATAAAAAGCCTTTAATCTTGTTTTCTCAAGAGTTAGGGATAATTTGAGTCCTTGCTTGTTTGTTTATTTTAGCATGTAGGTTGCATTTCTAGTTTAGGTCCCCTATAGACTACGTAGAAAACAATAGACTTTTTCGTTGTATATAATGACTTAGCTTCATTATATATTACCAAAAGTCCATTGCAACATCAATTGGTGTATTCACAGTCATCGATCACTCAATCTTGATCTAATACCCTTAGATATAGAGATCAAATGAACCATTAGGTAAGGCCAAAGGAATCAAGAAGATCGAGAGATCCTTGCCCTAGAAATGGCCAACGAGGTAGATGGCTAGTGGAAGAGAAGGATGAGAGGAAGAGGGGTTACTTGTGATCTAGAGAGTGTGGTGGCTAGTGTGTGCAAGGGAAGATGATGGTGTTGCTTATGCAGGGAAAGGCATGAAGGTGGAGGGTTATATGGATATGCTATGCATGTAGATGTGTGGAAGGGGATGGTGTATTCAAGGAACAAAGGAGATAGGGGTGCCACGGAAGATGCATGTGAAAGAGAGGTTAGGAAAGGAGAGTGATATGCTTGTTGTTCTAAGGTGAAAGAATTGAAAAGAGAGAAGGGGGAATAAGTAAGAACATGAGAGAAATAATGACCGTAAGGGAAGTGGGGATGGAAAAGCTTCCTTACCACTGATAAGAGTTCAATTTTGTATAAAAAGTACCCAATTAGTAGTCCATGTGTTATAAATTATAGTGTTATTTCTAAGGTTTTTCTAAAATTTCATAATACACGTGTTTCTAACTTAATAATTCAAAAGTTTAATATTTGATAGATTCAAGAGCTAATCCAGAGTAGGCGAATCATCATAATTTTTTACGATTTAATTAGGATTTCCCCTCATTTCTAGGAAGTGAGAAGCTGATGCAACAACTTATATTGTGCTTTGCAAAGTTTTATTTCATTTTTTTTCCTATTTCTAGCCCATTTTCCACCTCAAATTAGGGCTTCCATGATTTTCACTTAATTGGGTAGACACCCTCCTAAAAGAGTGGTGCCTCCCTCCTTAGCTATATGGAATCTTCATGCCACCTAGAACCTTCTAATTCCATACATCTTTATCTCTATCCAAATAAAACCTTATCCTAATATCATCCTTGATCATCCATCATTCAAAATCTTTATAAAACCATTCCCAAGCCCCACATGATTTCCACAACAAATCCATTAGGAATATTTATGATTTTTCCTTTTCAAAAGAAAGTCTCAAACCCTTTTGCACTTTGCTACGATGGTTGTCCACTACCTAAGTTCATGGAATGCCATTCCTTACATCTTGACCTTAGGATCAATCTTCACCAAGATTATAATGAGCAGCAACCTAAACATAGCATGACTTAAGGCATTGCATCAATTAAATTTAAAAGGGGGAGACACTCACCTCCTAAAAGGTGGCACCTCCCACCAAATTCCAATTCATTCCACATCTTCCCAGCCCGTGCCTCCCCTAGCTTTTAATTTCAGCCCTTCCACCAAACCTCACTTTCTAATCTCATCTCCAATCTCCACGTAACTTTCCTACTTAGAAGTCCTAGCTCTAATTTTCTCTTCTCTTCCTAGAATAGGATCTCATCAAATTGGAATAAAAAACTCTATATAACCCCATGAGTTCCATGAAATTTTCAAGTAGAGGAATTTATTCTAAACTCCTCAAAAAATGTACATTAAGTTAAGGATGTTTGGGGCTTTGGACTTTGGATTTCTTTTGGTTGCTTTTCCTTGAATTCTTCAAGTTTTTCCTTTACTTTTGCCCTTCAATTCTAGGTTAGTCTCTTGCTTTCATTCCTTGCTTTCATAGTTTGCTTTTGTCATTGTTTTGTTTCTTCACTTCTATACACATAGAACTAGCTATTTTTCCTTTGATCTTTGCCCTCATCTCTCTAGTTTTTCTTGATTAATCTTTCAAGATCAAAGTTAATTCTTCTCTAATAGTGACAGTAAGAGAAATAGTAGCTTGAATCTTCTTGTTCCTCTCCTTCTTTTCCTTGTTTTTCATAAAGATTTAGAGCTAGTTCTTTGCGTTATTTTGCTTATTTATTCCCATATTCATGCCCTTAGATTTCTCTTGTGGCTTTCACTGCATGATATCTAAGTTTATATTTTATCATTGGAATGTCTTTTATCATTGATTTGTATCAAGTTCTAGGCCTAAGAAGAGTGCACACTTTTCATGTTTCCATCTATGTACATGCACATCCAATTTGACGTAATTTGCAAGTTAATCAATAGAATTGTTTGAAGATCATTGTTGTTGTTTGATACTAGTGTAAAGTACTTTAATTCTTGAGTGCTATCTTTTAGAAAAGTGCCTGCTAAGTTTCAATGCCTTGTTTGATTTAAGTTTTCATATACATCATATTTTTGGAAATTTTCACTTCATGAGTCATGCATAATTTCCACCAGTCCATACACTTTGCTTGCATAATTTCTTAGGAACCCACTTAACTTTTTATTTAGTTCTTTGATTAGATTTCACATTAACATGCATTTACTTCATGTATTCTGACCATCAAATCGCCCCTTAAACCATGCACACAATTCCTAGGTTCATGCACATGGTGCTTGGGTAAATTATCTTTATCAAAACCTTCCCTCTTACCTTGATCAAAACCTAAGAGAAGGAGAGAGAGAGAGAGAAAGAGAAGGAGAAGAAGAAGAAGAAGAAGGGAGAGGAAAGAGGGACAGACAAAGAGAATCTGTACTCCCACCTTGCTTGTCATCATCCCATCTAAGGCTTTTCTCCCTTTAGGTATCTCTCCCTTTGGATTTTCTTATGTGCATGCTTCCATTTTTTAGAAGCATTTTGTGCATGATTTCCCACTTTCTTAATTAATTAAAATCTTTAAATTGATTGTTCTAGATAGAAGACATTGAGAATAAGAAGACCCAGTCTTAGATTTTCAATTTTCATTCAAAAATGTTCACATGAACAGTAATAGTATTTTTCTTATGTTTTAAACTTGAATTTTTTTGTAATTTTTTGTGTTTTTTTATTGATCAAAAGCATTGATTATATTCTAATTTATGTTAGGAATTAATAGGTATTGTTGCATAGGTTGGCGAATAGGGTATATTTCCAATTGACCATCTCACTATTGGTTAGTTTTTGTTGAAAAATAACTATAGCATTAGATTCCTTATTGTCGAATTTTGTTAGATACCAAGATTCACTAAAACTTTCCATTGAAAAGTCATTAAACTTAGTGGCCAGATTTGGCAACTTAATCATGTCTACATGTGGAAAGAACCTGATGAGGTACTCAATGTAGATAGCTTACCAATGCACTTTTAGTCTTTAATGGGATGGTTCTAGATTGTCTCTTCCTAAGTGTGTAGTATTGCAAATGTTGAAAGAGCTCTATTTTCACATCCTTTATCTAGGTTGTGATATTCATAGATGTGACATATCTGATACTGAAAGAAGTTTCCTAGAGCTAGGATTTGATTTGGTAGTATGCTATTAACTTTTAGATTTTAGATTTTCACATTATTTCTTTTCCTTTTATCTTAAGATATTAATCATCATAATTTGATTCTATTTCTTTTGAACAAGTATGACCTAAATGTTGATCTATTAGATGTTCATATAGATAAGATTACCTTCCATCATTTTGATAAGTTCAATCTCAAGTACAATCCTTGTGGTAGGCTTTCAGAGGTATTCTTAAAGCTAATAATCTTATCCAGGGTAAGTTGTTCTCTTTAGACATCTTTCCTTTAGTGATATTGCTTTGCAAATCAGTTTATATGTCATGTCATTCTATAATCATTTAAAAGGTTACTTTATCTTAGAAGCTATTACTTTGGACACAGCTGTAGGGTCCAATCAAAAGTTCTAATTATAGTATTATATATAACCTAGAATTGATGTTCTTGATAAACCTAATAAGCACTCTTGTTAGTAGCTTTCATTATTTTTCATATTGAAACTACCCCTAAGTAATTTCTTATCCTAGTTCCATCATTATTCAACCCCTATAATGATTATGAATAATATTATATCAAGTGTGCATGTCAACTTTTTCAAGATTTATTAGCTTTTTATTAGAGGTAGTGTGACGACCCTTGGGTTTTTCAGCACTTTTTAATAAAACTTTTCGAAAGGGGGCCCCCAAATTTTATAAAAACCAAAACAGCGAAAAACAATTTCAAACAAATTTTACTTCTAGACTCATCCAGTCAATAGCCACATTCCCGCAATAATATAATCAAGTCCAATAAGATAGCTATACATACACAGTCCATGTGGAATCAGAACATACCTCCCAGTGAGACATCTTGATCACTACTCGTCTAACTCTCCATCAGTCCTATCTTTCTTTAATATCTAAGGCATTGCAACAATAACGCAATGCCTTAGAAAGCAATGCTTGGTAAATACATAGACATTTAATGTAATAACAATGGAACAATTCTAATAACAGTGCTCATAAAATAATTAAATTGATATAATAATTATAAGCAATGCCAATAAAATCTTATAACATTATATACGATAAAACATGTATCTCATGGATTTTAAAACATGATATGATCTAATGTAAATGAGCATACAATAACAACAGGGCACCCTAAGGTACATGGGTCCCATGAGTGTCCCGTACACTCATATAACATATCATAAGTACTTATATCACTCCTATGAGTGTCGTCACACTCATGTATACATCAATATCTCCATGCTCATCATGCAAGCATATAGAACAAGAATATGGATCATCATGTCGCAGTGGCAACCCTTCAAGGTCTCAACCACCGTCGCTCTCCGTCAACACCATAAAGGGAGACTTAACGTCTGTCCCCATGGAAAGGCCTGGACCGGTAGTGTGCACAATTCATATTACCAAACCCCTACCGAAAGTCATCTGTGCGCAAGTGTCTATCATATCACAATCACATCACAATTTCAGAGGGTGGGTGGCCAGCCCTCTCCCTCCTATCATGACATTCACTGGGTGAGAGCACCTATCATAAAACAAAAAACACAGAAATCACGTATCTCGAAAAACTAGGAGCACTCGTGGCTCACAATCCCCAAGGCACACCCCTCATGCCGAAGTTAGCCTCTCAAAGGACCAGCCATCAAGCCTCCACTTTCTTTTCTCATGAAAACCCATCAATTTCAGTGATGCAATAAGGAAAGAAAATTTTTTTTATGCATAAATACGGAGTATCAATCTCAAGAAATCACCGATCATAAATCCATTTAATACCTTATGGAAATCTAATATCGATCATAGCATAAAACTTTGAATCTCACAAAATCACAAACTAATAATAAGTGCAATTAAATCACAATCAATCATGATGCTATGATAATGTAAGGTTTTTAAAATCAAAACATAACATTAAATGTCGTCACCTACCTCGACGTGAGATGACCCAACTCAAGCATATAATCTTCTTAGCTTGTACATTCAGATATACCTATCAGTACCACAATACTATTTCATGTTATTTATTTTATTATAATAGAATCTATGGTGATCCAACCATTAGATCATCCTCTAAGATCTTTAATTATGATTTGGTTCTTTATTTAGTCCCATCTCATGTCCATCTATTCATTTTTGCGTGTATCTAACGTTTATACCTTAATCTAACGGTCAGATCATCCTTAGATCAATAATTTCCCAATATCTAGTTTAGACCAATGGTCTAGATCAATTTCTAGAGTAGTCATACTAATATGCCCTTTAGAACCCTTATTTATAGTCATGCTTTATCTCATTGTTTAAGTCTTGAGGCCTGATCACCCTTTGATAAATTGATTCTAAGTTATTAATTAATATTTTATAATATAACTAATCTAAAAGTGGTCAAATATAGGTTTTCAAGATAAGTCTAGGTCAACGTAATCAAGACAATCTCAACAGATATTTTTGATCGTGATTTGGACTTCTATAGCTCTCAAAATCAAGTTTTTTGTGAAAATACTTTATAAATTAATATTATTAATTTATAGGGGTCGGGCGGGCCAGTTGCATTAGTTTATACTAGTGACCCTGTTTTACACTGGGTTACACCAGCACAATGCAGAAGCCAGCGCTGGGGAAGACGACCAAAGTTAGGTCATCGCTAGTGACCCCACAAGTACCCAAATTTTGCGATTTTTGCATTATTTTGTTCGAAATTTCATGTAGTTTCCATTTTTAACACTCTTTGGATTGATTTTACTAAAAACTAGGATTTTTACTCAAATTTTCTCATGTTCCTAAAATTCTCCTACGTACTGTTTTATGCACTAGATGAATGGTCCGATCTTTGTTTTAACATTATTTTATCAATGTACTATTATAACAACAGTAAAGTACACAGAGTTGCAGGAAAACTATGAATGCATGTTGTTTTCCAGCATTAATGGACTCAAAATTCCATCTTATATACTGTAAATGGAAGGGGAATAAGGGGGTGAAACTTACCTCAGTCAATCAATGGCTGTTGACGCTAATGGAGGGACTTTTTCAGAGCTCTTTCCGACATCGTATTTTCTGCTAGGGATCTCTAAAAACTCATTTTTTTTAAAGTCAAGAGGCTTGGATGGAGTGGTTAGATCAATGGGGAGTTTTGTTTTATAGATGATGATGCGTTTTTCCCAGTCCGCGATTGATTTTTCCAGTGAATTAGTTGGATCTAATAGGGAAGGGTGGAAGGGGGTGCCATTATCAAAAGCAGCCCCTATATTGTGGGCTTCTTCAAATTACCAAATTGCCCTTCAACTTCAACAGCTCATAACTTCTTCGTTTGAGCTCCGTTTTCTACGTTCTTTGTATTGTTCAATTCCTCTCGACGTGTACTTTTAGTTTTTAGGTTTTCAGAGCCAAATTCTATGCATAACATTTTTATTTATTTTATTAGTAATTTATTATTTAAAATTTGAGGATATTACATCCTTCCCTCATTAAAATTTTGTCCTTGAAATTTCAAAACATGCCTCTATGTAAATAACTCAGGGTGGATCCTCTACATCTCTTTTATTGTGTCCCATGTGGCCCCTAGCTGTGAATGACATTCTCTATGGACTTTGCCTAATGAAATAGTTTTAGTCCTCAACTCCTTGACTTTTGTATCCAGTACACGCACGTCTCACCTCAATTGTCAGATCAGGCTGTAACTCCCCTGAGGTCTGCTCAAGTTTGTGAGACAAATTTGACATATACATCCTTTGAACAATTCCAGAGTCATCCTCACATCACAATATATGATAATCGTGACAATAATTCCAAAGTTGACATCAATAAGCGATTCCACGACATGTAATACCTTCTTATCTCAATCCATCATATAAATCGATGCCTATCAATCCTCTCTTGATATAATCAGACACATCATAACCACATATGACCTAATTTGCACAAACCAAACCTCCACCTAGAGTTGATTACTTATGTACAACTTAGTACTAGTTATCTTACTACATTTGCTTGATTCAGAGTATCTCTGTTAACATATAGGAAATCATTTACCAAATCAAAACTGGAGCATATAGTTCACCAACAAGAGATCATATGCTAGTCACAACGACAACTTATCCACTCACCAATAAGAACTCTATGCCATTGAGAACCAATCTGCAATATGATCGTACTATAAGCACTTAGGAGCTTGCCACCTAAAAACCTACTAGTGTGTCTAGCACCTTCGCTCATTGGTTACTCATCAGAATCGATTGTAACTTGAAATTTGATTAATCATAAGGGAATAATCTCACAAAATATTATATAACATTGATATCTTAGTGACAGTTAATTATACCGTGCCCGCAGTTTATGAGACTAAGGAACTATGAACCTCAATCACCAATTTGGCTAATCTTAGCCCATCATAGTCTCAATAAATGACTCCTCTATTATTCAAGGTGTTTCGTAAAGGAGTTTCACTTCCTCTGACCATCACTCATGCAATAAATGTTTGTAATAATTGATGAGCCTTTAGACATTCTGAATTTATGCACAATGATTCCTTGTGCTCCTTTGTATTTGTGAAGTATTCAATAATACTATCTATTTACACAATCATGGCTCATCAAAATAACATTTGAAGACTTGACCCATCATATCCATACATTCTGTCAGTGTATTGGTTCCACCAATTTGTACAATCCAAAACTAATAACAATAATAACAAGTTCTAAAAGTCATCTTAAAGACATCATACTCAAAATCCTAGGCTGGGTATAACCACCCTCAAATCACTCTCTACAGACACCATGTACCATCAAGAATAAATCAAATAAATAATCAATATATAATTTAAATTATTAGTTTTCTACCGTAGTATTATCAAACGGACAAAAATCTGTGCATACTAATAAAGATCTAGCACTCTTCTCATGAAGAAGACTAATGCACTTCATGAAGACCCACTAGGCCTATCAAAACTCTCATCAAAAGCTCCCATAGTTGGAACTTTGTTAGCTCAATTAGGAATATCTCACATGGCACTTAGAATAAGTAATGCTATACCTAATGCTTAATTAACATCAATATCAATCTCTTGTGGAAAAATTATGAAACTCCATCGGCAAAACCATGAACTCTTGCTCATCATCTTTGTGCTTATTCCATAATTGCTCATGGTACCCCATAGTCACACAACTAAGAGAAACTTAGTACCCTCTAAAAAGTACCGTACTACCTTTAAGATAGAAATAACACAACTCTTAAGGATGCCTCTTCTTACACTAGTGAGGCCAATAGCTATCTAGTTACACCAGAAGTAATCTTCTTCTCATAAAAATCATTATCTCCATATTAGAGAATCCATTCTAAGGATAATATTACAATCAATCATATCAAGTGGAATGAAATCAACATTCATCCTATTTCTTGTTTTCTCCACCACTCATCCCTAGTCATACTTACAAAATTCCATAATCCTTTCACCAGTATCCTTACATCTGATCCTAGACACTGCCATATATTCACAAATATATTCATCAAAACGCTAATACATAAAGTCTAAATTCACTGGATCCTAAATCAATAAGTACTTGAGCATGTTTAAAAGAAATTAAGAAAATATTTTCTGTCGCCCAAATCGAGGTGTATACTTGCTTCCAAGTAATGACAAAGGCTCATCACCGCTAATGTGAAGCCATTTTTGCCCCTATCTCCAAAGTTAGTCAGTCTGACACATGGTCTTATGAGCCAAACTCTATCGAATCCTCTGTCTCCCCACAATCAAAACTTCTTAAAGGATTGTAGCTATAATGGCTGTTGTTGCTGCTATTACCTCTATTGTGATAATCTACTAACTCTAAAACATAGCTGTCGAGGTGCCTATTCTTTTACTAATGTACTTTCTCTTGTTCACCTCCCAATCCTATCTAATCAAATGTTACAGGTTTAGTGGTCCCTGTAATTATGTCAATAATAATAAATAAATAAAAAAACTCTTGCTCTTGCTGGGCTGGCTCAAACTACTCATGTCCGAGTTTCTACACTTAGTTCAAGTCCCAAGAGAAAATGTCTTGATAACATAGAGTCCAATTCTATTGTCTTTGTCACCACATAGGATGAGCTACCATCCTGTGATTCCTCAATTCAAGTGTCAACATATCATAATCTATTGTAGCCTCCTTACCCAACATAAAGAAGTTAGGGGCCCATCAAACTACAATACAATACTCTCAAACAAAGCAAAATACATGTCTTCAAGGCGTATACCTTGAAGATTATTCTCTTCAAGTCTTCTATCGTCTTAAGCTCCTAACTCTCCTTCCTTGCATCTGAGATATTGTAACATTTACAATATCTCAGCAAGCAATGCTAGGTAAGAGATTCAAGAAGCATAATAATTGATAATATAATTCTAATACTTCATAATCCCGTTATCCCTAAACATATTCATGTCTCTACTCTTCACTTTGTAATATATGTACATCCATATACATACATACATACTATACATGGGTAAATTAGTTAAATTTATGAAACTAGTCAAATATCATTCCCAACTAAGTTGATCAATTCTCTTCATTATGAGAATTCAGTATTTCAGCTAATCCTGCACTAGGAATTTTCCTTCTTAGAAAATATTGGTAATATGCAATTAGCTAGTATTTCATCATGCTAAAACATAAGGCATTTCACTATGCCTACTCTCATAAGCATCATAGTGCAAAATAATCAAAGGGCTACCATGCTGCAGTCTGATCACTGCCCTATTGAGTACTAATACCATGGTGAAAAATATTATGTCACTACCTATATAGGGGGACAGGACTTTCATAGTGGTGGACTTCCCATAATTGCCCCACCCGACTTTTAGCCTCTCATAGGGCAAGGTACATCAAATCATCAAATTTCAAGAAGCGGGTGGCCAAACCCTCATAACTCCTCTAGCATAGCATCCCCAAGGCTTATGCCTATTAAAACAAAATCACAAGCCTCCAAGCTTGCATGTAAAATAGATTTCATACATATCAAACAATCTGTCTATTTACTTAGGGCTAAAATATCTTCTAATTCCCTATTCACTTAGAGTCTAATCCTTAACCATTTTATATGTGTTTAGTTGGATCATAAGGGTTTCAGGGGATTTAATACAAGTATTAACATTACTCTTGTCAACATAAGGTCTACATCCCATGCAAATGTATTCATCAAATCCTCCTAACTTCAAGTGGTGATCCTTTTTCCCAAATCTTCTATGATCCTAACTAATGTATGTAATCTGTACACCCATACATACTGTTAATATATATAAATTATGAACAATCCTATTGATCATTAGATCTGATGTTTAGAATGATCTTTAAATCATTCATATCTAAGTATTTTCTATCTCTAAGTCTTTGTGTGTCCATCTCCTTAATCTTGATCTTTCATAAATCCTTTTATCAACAATCTACACTTGTTGATAAAGATCAAGGTCCTAAATCTTTTATTATCTAGTAGATCTTTATCAATTAGTTCTTCTTTGATCTAAGTTCAGTTATTGGATCATCCCTAAGGAGGATGATCTTGGTTTTCTTCCTTAAATCATCTTTGATCAAGGGTTTGGATTATCTAATCTAATGAACTAGATTTGATCTATAACATGCATACTAATAAACATGCATACTAGATACAATACAATATTCTTATTCTTATTGTTCTTGATCATTCAAGATCTAATGGATCTTGTTTGATCATCCTTATCTTACAGTTTTTATTATGGTTAGATAATTTACTAACCTTTTATGCTCTTACTATTATCATTCAACTAGTTAATGTTTTGCTGGTTGAAGGTAACTTATTTTAGCCTAAGTCCAGACTACTCATCTTATTTCCAATTGGCTAAGGCTTACTAACTGAATGGGTGAACACAAAGTGGTTACTTCAATCCTCATATAAGGAGGCGTTTAGACCTCACAATGTCAACGGAAGGTAGGGAAAGAACGAGGCTCTATTAGACAACGCCCTTAACCACTTTGTTCAACATTCACTAGAGTGACCTTGGCTCAACCTTTCATAAGGTTCCTATAAGCATGTTGACCCTAAGTACTCTTTCTAATTGATTTTAATTAAGTCCATGAACATTTACAATGTCATTCATGGGGTTTATTGTTCTCCTAGTTTGTGCCAAGGATTTGATAATTCTTATATTGTCCTACTAACTATAGCCCTTACTAATTAAGTCCAAAATAATCCACTCTTATTTGTGTCATGAAACTCTACTTTATCATTAGATTCCATTTTTGGTGTTTTATGCTCTTTATCTCATAACAAGTAGATCTACTAATGAAATTTAACCACAAATGAATTATAAATTCAAAGCATAAAACTACATAATTGAACAACTTAATGATAATGATAGAAGGTACTTAAAATTACACTAGTATGATTTTCAACTAATATACCTAAATAACTCAATTTAAACTAACATGGTCCTAAGGTACAATCTCATACTAACACGGTCCTAAGGATTGTAGCTATAATGGTTGTTGTTGCTGCTATTACCTCTATTGCGATAATCTACTAACTCTAAAACATAGCTGTTGAGGTGCCTATTCTTTTACTAATGTACTTTCTCTTGTTTACCTCCCAATCCTATCTAATCAAATGTTACAGGCTTAGTAGTCCCTGTAATTATGTCAATAATAAATAAATAAAAACTCCTGCTCTTGCTAGGCTGGCTCAAGCTACTCATGTCCAAGTTTCTACACTTAGTTCGAGTCCTAAGAGAATATCTCTCGATAACATATAGTCCAATTCTGTTGTCTTTGTCACCAGATAGGATGAGCTACCATCCTGTGATTCCTCAATCCAAGTGTCAACATATCATAATCTATTGTAGCCTCCTTACCCAACATAAAGAAGTTAGGGGCCTATCAATGAATGACATATTCTAGTTTAATGCTGTTGAACCATTTAATTTCTCTACTCTAAAGCAACAAACTCTCATCGTGTCACCAAATGCTCATAAGACAAGGATACTGCTCATCACTAGCCTTTCTAAGAGTCTTTCATATCAAAGTCTTGGCAATGGAGGAACGTGATCTCTCAAACAACCACAATTAGAATTCTCATAATCACATTTTTAGTGTTCTCACTTCCACTATTTCATTTTCTTTAACTAATCAAAATTCCATGGTCATATTTATCAAATCATTTACAATCGTCAACCTCACATCCAATGTAATTGATATTTCATAATGACTTTCTTAGCCATTTTAGACCACATTATAATCAATATTTAACAAGTATTTTCATAAAATAGTTATCACATCTTCCAGGGCTATGCACTTCCAATCATAACTAAAACCCCACTAAAATTCATAACATTAACTTTTCATCGAGGTCTAGTTATCAGTATTTTTTGTGTGCATAAGGACCTATAAATTTCAACTTATAGATCAAGTAATTCATCTATGGAATATTAACTATTGTCCCATCAATTGTCAATGATTTTCATTAATACTATAATTTATTCCTCAACTAAATCCACTTCAAGTTTAGATTAAAACAATACTTCTTTAAAATTCTCAAGTTCTCATTTGTTGTAACCATCCCTGATCTTGCTCAATTGTAGTTACAGTAGCGTTTATACTCTTTCAAAAATTTATAAACATAGTCCAAGTTATAACTTGAATTCTCAAAAGTATTTTATATACACATATCTTCTATCATAAAGTAAAGTTTTCACCTAGGGAACTGGTTCAAGATCTTTATTCTGATTCCTTACTCACCATTTACCATTGTACGCTTTAAGGTGTCATACCTACTGTTCTCACATGTGATATTATATTCACAGTACGCTTTCTCCATTAGCAATTCAGCTATCAACACGAATATTCTCAGCTAAAAGCACTAACTCATGCATGTCATGTAGTGATTTCTTACCCTTAAGAGCTTCACTATTCTCATAATAATTTCCTTTTTCTTTAATTAATTATTTTTCCTTTTCCATGACTATTCATGTCTCCCACTTGAATCATTGTCTATTAATGATAAGATTCAACTATATATATGATTTTCACTCTATCCTTGCACTTATTAGTTCAACGCCATACACCATTAAATGGTGTTTATTCTAGTTTCATAATTTCTAAATGATGTACTTATTTAGCTCCTACCAGTTCTAATTCTCACCTTGGACTATCATCTTCACATGGACTTTTGGAATTGGCTGTGAGTGGATGAACCTGCTTCGATACCAACTGTGACAACCTAGGTTTTTCAACACTTTTTAATAAAACTTTTTGAAAGGTGGGGCCCCAAATTTTATAAAAACCAAAACAGCAAAAACAATTTCAAACAAATTTTACTTCTAGAAAAATCCCGAGGGTCAACCATTAACTCAAAATTTTCTTTTTCTTTTTTTCAAGTAAACATGTTTAAAATAAATTTACTATTCTAGGACTCATCTAGTCAATAGCCACATTCCCGAAATAATATAATCAAGTCCAATAAGATAGCTATACATACACAGTCCATGTGGAATCAAAACATACCTCCCATTGAGACATCTCGATCACTACTCGTCTAACTCCCCATTAGTCCTGTATTTCTTTAATATTTGAGGCATTGCAACAATAACGCAATGCCTCGAAAGCAATGCTTGGTAGATACATAGACATTTAATGTAATAACAATGGAACAATTCTAATAACAGTGCTGATAAAATAATTAAATTGATATAATAATTATAAGCAATGCCAATAAAATCTTATAACATTATATATGATAAAACATGCATCTCATGAATTTTAAAACATGATATGATAATGTAAATGAGCATACAATAAAAACAGGACACCCCAAGGTATGTGGGTCCCACGAGTGTCCCATACACTCGTATAACATATCATGAGTACTCATATCACTCCTCTAAGTGTGGTCACACTCAAGTACACATCAATATCTCCATGCTCATCATACAAGCATACAAAGTATACAGAACAAGAATATGGATCATCATGCAGCAGTGGCAACCCTCTAAGGTCTCAATCACCATCGTTCCCCGTCGACACCATAACGGGAGACTTAACATTCGTCCCCATGGAAAGGCCCGGACCGGTAATGTGGACTATCCATGTTACCAAACCCCTACCGAAAGCCATCTGCAGGCAAGTGTCTATCATATCACAATCACATCACAATTTTGGAGGGTGGGTGGCCAGCCCTCTCCCTCCTAGCATGACATCCACTGAGTGAGAGCACCCATCATAAAACACAAAACACAAAAATTACGTATCTCCAAAAACCAGGAGCACTTGTGGCTCACAATCCCCAAGGCACGGCCCTCATCTCGGAGTTAGCCTCTCAAAGGACCAGCCACCAAGTCTCCACTTTCTTTTCTCATGAAAACCCATCAATTTCAGTGATGCAATAAGGAAAGAATTTTTTTATGCATAAATACAGAGTATCAATCTCAAGAAATCATCGATCATAAATCCATTTAATACCTTATCGAAATCTAATATCGATCATAGCATAAAACTCTAAATCTCACAAAATCACAAACAATAATAAGTGTAATTAAATCACAATCAATCATGATACTATGATAATGCAAGGCTTTTAAAATCAAAATATAACATCAAATGTAGTCACTTACCTCGATGTGAGATCACCCAACTCAAGCATATAATCTTCTTAACTTGTACGTTCAGATATACCTCTCAGTACCACAATACTATTTCATGTTATTTATTTTATTATAATGGAATCTATGGTGATCGAACCATTGGATCATCCTCTAAGATCTCTAATTATGATTTGGTTCTTAATTTAGTCCCATCTCATGTCCATCTGTTCGATTTTGTGAGTATGTAACGTTTATACCTTAATCTAACAGTCAGATCATCCTCAGATTAATAATTTTCTAAAATTTGGTTCAAACTAATGGTCTAGATCAATTTCTAGAGTAGTCACGCTAATATGCCCATTAGAACCCTTATTTATTGTCATGCTTTATCTCATTGTTTAAGTCTTAAGGCATGATCACCCTTTGATCAGTCGGTTGTCAGTTATTAATTACTATTTTATAATTTAACTAATTTAAATGTTGTCAAATGTAGGTTTTCAAGATAAATCTAGGTATGCATTGTCAAGATAATCGCAACGATGTTTTCAATCATGATTTGGACTTCTGTAACTCTCAAAATCAAGTTTTTGTGAAAATACTTTATAAATTAATATTATTAATTTATAGGGAGATCAAGCTGGTCGGTTGCACTGGTTTACACCGGCGGCCCGGTTTTACACTGGGTTACACTGGCAAGACCCAGGACCTAGTGCCGGGGAAGACGACCAGAGTCATGTCATCATCGGTGACCCCACATGTGCCCAAATTTCATGATTTTTACACCATTTTGCTCAAAATATCATGTTAGTTTCCATTTTTAATACTCCTTTGGATTGATTTTTCCAAAAACTAGGATTTTTACTCGATTTTTCTCATGTTCCTAACTTTCTCCTATGTACTGTTCTTCATGATTTACGAAGTACTAGCCATTGGATCTTCCTCAAATTTAAAGGGTTTGTTCTTGGGTTCCTTATGCACTAGATGAATGGTCCGATCTTTGTTTTAACATTATTTTATCAACGTACTATTATAACAACAGTAAAGTACACAGAGTTGTAGGAAAACTATGAATGCATGCTGTTTTCCAGCATTAATAGACTCAAAATTCCATCTTATATACTGTAAATGGAAGGGGAATAAGGGGGTGAGACTTACCTCGGTCAATCAACAACCGTTGACGCTACCAGAGGGACTTTTTCAAAGCTCTTTCTGGCATCACGTTTTTTGTTAGGGATCTCTAAAAACTCATTTTTTTTAAAGTCAAGAGGCTTGGATGGAGTGGTTAGATCAATGGGGAGTTTTGTTTTATAGATGATGATGCGTTTTTCCCAGTCCCCGATTGATTTTTCCAGTGAATTAGTTGAATCTAATAGGGAAGGGTGGAAGGGGGTGCCGTTATCAAAAGCAGCCCCTATATTGTGGGCTTCTTCAAATTACCAAATTACCTTGCAACTTCAACGGCTCATAACTTCTCCGTTTGAGCTCCATTTTGTACGTTCTTTATACCATTCAATTCCTCTTGACATGTAATTTTTAATTTTTAGGCTTTTAGAACCAAATTCTATGCATAAAATTTTTATTTAATTTATTAGTAATTTATTATTTAAAATTTGAGGATATTAAAGGTAGAAAAGTGAAAAATAGACCTAGTACTTACATACATAGTTTATCATAAGGCAAGCATAGGGCCTTCATCATGAAACCACAAAAACATCCTGAGAGTAAGCTGAAAATTGTTACCCAGTAGTATGTGGTTTTAAACTATTTCATATGCTTGTGATCTAGTCTTGGAACATCTGTCTTGAATTCAATGTCAGTAATTGGCTTAAATAACTTATCAATATTCTGCCTTTAGCATCATTTCTTTGTTGTTGTTTACTTTAATAAATACATTATGTTGGTTGCAATTGAATTCCTTTAAATGATCATTAAGGGTCTTATTCCCTTTCTAGTATATTGTTGTTTCAAGAACATTTTACATTGCCTTACTATGTAGCAAATCATTTCCTTGGTGGGCTTACAAAGCAAGTCTTCTCTGATCTTGCTGCAAGTAAATATCAAGTGCTTTCTCTTGTAGATCATTGTAAAGTTGTTTATAAGCCTACATGTAATGGTAATTGTTTCTTTAGTTGCATACATTGTAGTTCAGTTAGTATGGTAGAAAAGAACAGTATACTGGACATTGGAAATCTTGATGGTTTTATTTATTATTTGAACTTATTATTCTAAAACACCAAAAAAATCCATAAGAGGAATAAGTTCCTTGGTCATTGCAAGTATTGTCATACTTAAGTATCCAGGTAATTTTTATCCTCTTTGAGATTCATTCTTTTGAATACTTAAGTGAAGCATTCTTGCTCATTACAAGCTAATTCTTATTTGTGGTAACTCCCAAAATACTTCTAGCACAAGTTACACAAGGATAATGGAAATTGGGTTGTCTGGCTTCTGTCTTATGTTAAGTAAACTATAAGACTATTTTTCAAAAATCTTATAAATTTTGGAAAATATTACATGATTTTTGAAAAACTGTCTTATATTAACCTCAAAATAAAAGATTGTTTTTGAAAATTTGTCTTATAAAATAAAGAAAAACATAACATGGTTTTTCAAAAACCAACTTACATTTTCCAAAATTTATAAGACAGTTTTTGAAAAACCATCTTATATTTTATTTAATATAAAAAGGTTTTCAAAATAGTCTTATATTTTTATTTATTTTATAAGATGGTTAGGTACAAGACAAATTTTCAATCATCTTGTATATACGTTTTTACTCATATTAAAAACCACATGTTGTAGACTATCAATCTTATCCATTCCATATGTCAATATGTCTATTTTGTTGTAGAGGTTAGGAGTCACCACTATCTCATATATACTACCTTTTCTTTTAAGATATGTAAATCTTTTTGTTCAACTAGAATAATCCCATTGTTGAGAATTCTCAGATAAAGTTTTAAAGAAGTTCTATGCCTCCACATCACTTTTGGACTATGGTGCCCAGTTGCATCAATTGTATGTCAATTTTATTGGGTCAAACCTTCATATGAATATTGTATATGTTGCCACTTCTCACAATGGTGGTCTTAACACTAGAGCAATATATCCTTCCACCTTTCCCAACATTTATAAAAATGGTCACCCTCTTTCTATAGAAAATTTATAATTTCTTCATAGAGGGCATTGGTTTTGTGGAATACAAAAAATATGTTTAGGAATTTTTTTGCTAATTGCTTCTAAGTAGTGATGGATCCCACTTCTAATGTATTTAATCATACCTTCACTTTATCCTTTAAAGAGAATGGGAACAGTTGCAAGTTTCCATATTTGAATGTACAGCATATGTCAAGGAATTCCTTGACATAGTGGTATGGATCCTCTTCATTTAGACCATAAAAATTTGGCAAAAAATTGGATGAGATCCGATTTTAATTGAAAATATTTTGCGTTAGTTGCAGGTAACACTATACATTAAGGGGATTTAAATTGTATCGACATTGAATATTCTCTTCAAGGCTTAGTCTCTGCTTCTTCATTGGCCATGCTTTTGGCAAGGGTTTCAAAATCTTCTTGGTTCCTACTTCCTTGCCAAAGTTGACATAACTTTGTGTACAACGAAAGATATTCTTCATATACTGTAATGACCTGGGTTTTTGTAACACGTTTTGTAATATATTTTGAAAGGCAGGGCCCTTAATAGTAAAAAAATTTCACAAAACAAAGCGCAAAAATTCTTTTCTTTAGAACTTATTTTGTAAAACCCAAGTCATCACTTCATACAGAACATAAGTAGAACTTTTTACAAGATAAAATTCCATTGAAGGAATATACTTATATTAAATTCCACAATCCATCCAGTGGTTCACAGTATAGCCAAATTCATTACAATACTTGTCTAAATTACATAATCCAAAACTCAAAGCTCACCATACAACAAAACTTTCATTACAATACAATACTCTCAAACAAAGAAAAATACATGTCTTCAAGGGGTATACCTTGAAGATTATTCTCTTCAAGTCTTCTATCGTCTTAAGCTCCTAACTCTCCTTCCCTGTATCTGAGATATTGTAACATTTACAATATCTCAGCAAGCAATACTTGGTAGGGGATTCAAGAAGTATAATAATTGACAATATAATTCTAATACTTTACAATCCCGTTATCCCGAAACATATTCATGTCTCTACTCTTCACTTTGTAATATATGCACATTCATATACATACATACTATACATGGGTAAATTAGTTAAATTTATGAAACTAGTCAAATATCATTCCCAACTACCCTTATCAAATCTCTTCATTATAAGAATTCAGTATTTCAGCTAATCCTACACTAGGAATTTCCCTTTTTGGAAAATATTGGTAATATGCAATTAGCTAGTATTTCATCATACTAAAGCATAAGGCATTTCACTATGCCTACTCTCATAAGCATCATAGTGCAAAATAATCAAAGGGCTACCAAACTGCAGTCTAATCACTGCCCTATTCACCACTAATACCATGGTGGAAAATATTATGTCACTACCCATATACGGGGACAGGACTTTAATAGTGGTGGCCTTCCCATAATTGCCCCACCCGACTTTTAGCCTCTCATAGGTCAAGGTACATCAAATCATCAAATTTCAAGAAGCGGGTGGCCAAACCCTCATAACTCCTCTAGCATAGCATCCCCCAGGCTTATGCCTATTAAAACAAAATCACAAGCCTCCAAGCTTGCATGTAAAATAGATTTCATACATATCAAACAATTTGTCTATTTACCTAGGGCTGAAATATCTTCTAATTTCCTATTCACTTAGAGTCTAGTCCTTAACCATTTTATATGTGTTTGGTTGGATCATAAGGGTTTCAGGGGATTTAATACAAATATTAACATTACTCTTGTCAACATAAGGTCTACATCCCATGCAAATGCGTTCATCAAATCCTCCTACCTTCAAGTGGTGATCCCTTTTCCCAGATCTTCTATGATCCTAACTAATGTATGTAATCTGTACATCCATACATACTGTTAATATATATAAATTATGAACAATCCTATTGATCACTAGATCTGATGTTTAGAATGATCTTTAAATCATTCATATCTAAGTATTTTCTATCTCTAAGTCTTTGTGTGTCCATCTCCTTGATCTTGATCTTTCATAAATCCTTCGATCGATAATCTACACTTATTGATAAAGATCAAGGTCCTAGATCTTTTATCATCTAGTAGATCATTATCAACTAGTTCTTCTTTGATCTAAGTTCAGTTATTGGATCATACCTAAGAAGGATGATCTTGGTTTTCTTCCTTGAATCATCTTTAATCAAGGGTTTGGAATATCTAATCTAATGAACTAGATTTGATCTATAACATGCATACTAATAAACATGCATACTAGATACAATACAATATTCTTATTCTTATTGTTCTTGATCATTCAAGATCTAATGGATCTTGTTTGATCATCCTTATCTTACTTACAGTTTTGATTAGGGTTAGATAATTTACTAACCTTTTATGCTCTTACTATTATCATTCAACCAGTTAATGTTTTGCTGGTTGAAGGTAACTTATTTTAGCCTAAGTTTAGACTACTCCTCTTATTTCCAATTGGCTAAGGCTTACTAACTGAATGGGTGAACACAAAGTGGTCACTTCAATCCTCATGTAAGGAGGCGTTTAGACCTCACAATGTCAATGGAAGGTACGGAAACAACAAGGCTCTATTAGACAACCCCCTTAACCACTTTGTTCAACATTCACTAGAGTGACCGTAGCTCAACCTTTCATAAGGTTCCTATAAGCATGTTGACTCTAAGTACTCTTTCTAATTGATTTTAATTAAGTCCACGAACATTTACAATGTCATTCATGGGGTTTATTATTCTCCTAGTTTGGGCCAAGGATTTGATAATCCTTATATTGTCCTACTAACTATAGCCCTTACTAATTAAGTCCAAAATAATCCACTCTTATTTGTGTCATGAAACTCTACTTTCTTATTAGATTCTATTTTTGGTGTTTTATACTCTTCATCTCATAAGAAGTAGATCTACTAATGAAAGTTAACCATAAATGAATTATAAATTTAAAGCATAATACTACATCATGGAACAACTTAATGATAATGATACAAGGTACTTAAAATTACACTAGCATGATTTTCAACTAGTATACCTTAATGACTCAATTTAAACTAACATGGACCTAAGGTACAATCTCATACTATGAAACCTAGCATGGTCCTAAGTTACAATGTCATGAAATCATACTAACTTGGTCCTAAGTTACACTTGCATAAAATCATACTAGCATGCCCCTAAGATAATTAAATCTAGCAACTTATCATAACAATCTAATCACATATCATGTTAAAGTCTAAAAGTTGCACTAGCATGCTTTATAACATAAATCACATTCAAAATGCTATTAGCAGTTAATAGAAAGTGAAACTAATTACATTAATATTTTTAGAAACCTGTACTTATGATCCAACCATTAGATCTTAGATCTTTTCCTTTTAATCAAGGGTTTTAATTACATTTAGGGGTTTTTCTTCATTAAAATCCAAAGATCATATTGCTTTGTTTTTGTCATATTCAATCCATGATCTCCATAGATTTCATCATATTAACATTCATTCAATCCATCCCAAGGATCTGATCATATTTGATCTCATTGATCAAGTGGGTCCCTTTGTATTTTTATGGTTTTTCTACCATAACGGGTAGATCCCTTAATATATCTCAGATATGTCCAAATAAACCATAGATATCACTTTATTTCAATAATATATCATTATTAAAATAGATTACCAAGATCTGATCACCTCAGATCTTGAAGATCTTAGAAATTGGAAACTTATTTCCTAAATATAGAATATTTCATAAGATATTTTCTCCATTTTATCATTTCATAAGAAACTAGAGGTTGTAAGCTTTCTATAGCTTCTTTCCGTTCTTAATTTGGAGTTCATATGACTCCTGAATTAAGTTTTGAAGTTCACAGTCCTTCCTAGGGTCCAGATTTGATATGGGCCCAATGAAATGGATGGCCCAGATTGATCAGGTGGAACATGCAGGCAGAACTGGTTGAGCGCGCCTTTGTCACCGGGATGAACACATGATGAGCTCACCCGATGATCAGCGCTTGAGCGCGGTCGTCCCTTTGGGACGACGTCGCCCGCGTAGTGCACGCGTGGAAACACTGTCATGCTGTGCGTTCCAGTGCGGCGTTTTACAAAGCGTTCCGGGTGTCGGATCTTCTTTAAGAAGATCGGACAGTGCATTTTGGACCATCCAATCAATTTCTCTAATTGAGGGCCCAAAACTTAATATAATTTCATGAAAAATTTACCCTAGGGGTTTTGGACCCTTCTGGATCTATTGGAATGGTCAGATTTTCTATCTGAGCCCTCAGTCATCATGAATTGAAGGTTATGATCTTTATTTTATTTTTACAATTTTTCACCCAAACCAAATTACAGTAAAATAAAATTTTCATTAAACAACAGTAAATATGTCTAAGAAGTAGTTCCACCTACCTGATTGGAGAAAAATGTTGGTTATATTGTCCAATTTGAGAGAATACCAGTTTTGATGATAAGATAGCCCAAGATCCACTTGTCTTGTGATTTTCGTTGTTTGAACCGTTGGATCTTGAAATTTCTTTGGGAATTTTGTAGCTAAGGTATGGTAGGAAATTTTATACGGTAAGATCTGTGATATTTATTCTGGAACAGAGTGCCTAATTGAATTTAGGTCTCTTGTTCCAATCTAAAGAGAGGAGAAAGGAAATGAAAGAGAGAGATCTTTTGGGAGTTTTGGGATTTTGGGAATGGCTCTATGTCTAGTTTTGCCGAAGAAATCAAGATAATTTCGTAGTAATTTTATGGACATTTTTAGAGGATATTTTGGGGTGTATTTATAGGCATTTTGGGTATTTTTTCATGATTATGTGTAATAATTATGGTTTATTTTTTATTATTTAATTAGCATTAGATTCTCCACCTCCACCTTTTTCTCCACTACCAGCTGGTAAGGGTTATACTCATGATTTCACGTGGGCTGGTCATACGATTCCTTTTTAGGTCCCTTGTGGGCCCCACATAGAGTAAAAAGACCATTTTGCCCTTTATGTATAAAAAATTAGGGTTTATTCCCATGATCTCGGAATTAAGCGTACTTAGTGGCATTGGATTCATATTTCTCAACACATTTTAAATTTTGATGTCTCAGATCTCGATTATGGATAAAATTACTATTTTACCCTTTTATCCATAAAATAAAGAAAATTAAGGATTTTTCATTCGAATTCAGAATTTATCATGCTTACAGTCATTCTGAAGGGTTCGCTAAGTTCAATTTCAATTATACATGTCTTATCCTTTGATTATACTTCTATAAGAAGTACATTCTAAATAACCCTAATATTCCAGCCCAAAATTTCTGAAACTCAAACTTTATTGATTTTCTCAATCAATTACAAAAATTGGGGTTATTACAAGCTTCCCCCTTACAGTAATTTTGTCCTTGAAATTTGTAATACAATACTTAATCAAATAGACTAGGGTGTGTCTTCCTTATTTCTACTTCTATTTCCCAGGTGGCTTCCTCAACAGAGTGATGTTGCCACAAGACTTTGACTAACGGAATACTTTTGGTCCTTAACTTCTGTTCCTTGTAGTCCAAAATTCATATTACCTTCTCTTCGAAGGTTAGGTCTGGCTTTAACTCTTCTGGCACCCTTTGAAGTACATGTGGGTCATCTTGGAGGTATTTCCTTAGCATAGACATGTGAAAGACACTATATATTTCTAAGAGTTGGGTTGGTAAGGCCAATTTGTAGGCCACGAAACCAACTCTTTCTAGGATTTCAAATGGACCGATGAATCTAAGACTAAGTTTTCCTTTGCTTCCAAACTTCATTACTCCTTTGACAAGTGATACTTTAAGAAATATGCGCTCCCCCACATCAAATTCCAAGTCTCTACGTCTTTTATCTGCGTAACTCTTCTGTCGACTATGTGCTGTTAGCAACCTCTTCTGTATCAATCCAACCTTGTCTATACACTGTTCCACTAGTTCTGACTTTATCAGCTTTCCCTCTCCAACTTCACTCCAATAGGTTGGAGTTTGATATGGCCATCCATACAATGCTTCATATGGTGCCATACCAATACTTGCTTGAAAACTATTGTTATACGCAAATTCTACTAACAGAAGATGTTCATCCCAACTCCCTTTCCAATCTAATGCACATGCTCTCAACATATCTTCTAAGGTTTGAATAGTCCTTTCTGATTGACCATCTGTTTGGGTGTGAAATGCTATACTGAACTTAAGTGAGGTCCCCAAGGCTTATTGTTTACTCTTCCAGCATCTTGAAGTAAATCATCCATCCCTATTAGAGATAATGGATAGTGGAATCGCATGAAGACTTACTATTTCTTTTATGTATAACTTAGCTAAATTATCAACTGATTGGTTCTGCCTAATTGGAAGGAAATGTGCTGACTTTGTTAGCCTATTCACAACCACCCAAATCATGTCATGGCCTGCTTGGGTCCTTGGCAATCCTGCTACAAAATCTATAGTGATATTGTCCCATTTCCATTCTGGAAGTTCCAATGTTTGTAACATTCTAGCTAGTCTTTGGTGTTCATCTTTTACTTGTTGACAATTTAGACATTTAGCCACAAATTCTCCTATTTCTCTTTTCATGACTTCCCACCAAAAGTTTCTTTTTAAATCCTAATACATCTTTGTACCCCTAGGGTGTATAGAAAATTTTGACTGATGGGCTTCTTGTATCAGTTCCTTTCTCAAGTATGTATTTAAAGGAACCACCAATCTTTCTTTAAAACGTATACCCCCATCTGTACCCTTAATAAATCCTTTCCTTTTACACAATCCCTGAGTTGTTGTATCTTCTTCTTGGGCTTTAAGGACTCTTTCTACAAAAGTTGATTTAATTGTGATGTTTGTGAGTAAAGCTCTTGGCTATCTACTTAATGCATCAGCTACTACATTTGCTTTTCTAGGATGATATTGGATGGAAAAATTGTAGTCTTTGATATACTCTATCCATCTTCTATGTCTCATGTTCAAATCAGCCTAAATGAAGATGTATTTAAGACTTTTATGATCTGTGAATATATTGAATTTTTTTCCACACAAATAATGTCTCCAAATTTTCAATGCAAAAACTACAGCTACTAATTCTAGGTCATGTACTAGGTAATTTATTTCATGTTTCTTCAATTGTCTAGATGCATAAGCAATGACCTTCCCATTTTACATCAACACACCCCCTAACCCTTTGCCTGAAGCATCACAGTATATTTCATATCCTCCACTTCCAGATGGCAAAGTCAATACTGGTGCTGTAGTTAACGTCTTCTTTAGCTCTTGAAAACTATTTTTACATTCTTCTGTCCAAGTGAATTGTACCCCCTTTCTTGTCAAGGAAGTCAAGGGAAGAGCTATACGAGAAAATCCTTGAATAAATCTACAGTAGTATCTTGTTAGTCCAAGAAAACTACATATTTCTGTTACTGTTTTAGGTTTCTCCTAATTCATTACTGCTTCAATCTTGGTGGGGTCCACTTCTACTCCATTCTTGGAAATTACATGACCCAAGAAATTGACCTTCTCTAACCAAAATTCACACTTACTAAATTTACCAAATAGTTTATGTGTTCTAAGGGTATTTAGTACAATTCGTAAGTGTTCTTGATGTTCTTTGATACCGATAGAGTAAATCAATATATCGTCAATAAATACAATCACAAATTTATCCACACATTCCTTGAAGATTCTATTCATCAAATCCATAAACACTGCTGGTGCATTGGTCAGCCTAAAAGACATGACTAGAAACTTGTAATGCCCATATCGAGTTCTGAATGCTGACTTGGATATGTCTTCATCTTTAATACACAATTGATGATATCCTGATCTAAGGTCAATTTTGGAAAAGACCTTAGCAGATTAGAGGTGATCAAAGAGATCATCAATGCGAGGTAAGGGATACCTATTTTTCACTGTGACACTGTTCAACATTCTATAATCAATGCATAATCTCATAGACCCATCATTCGTTTTTTCAAATATTACCGGTGCTCCCCGTGGTGAACTACTTGGTCTAACAAACCCTTTGTCTAACAATTCTTGCAATTGACCTTTCAACTCTGCTAGGGCCATCCTATAAGGTGCTTTAGAAATTGGAGTTGTACCACGAATTACTTCAATGGTGAACTCGATTTCTCTGTGTGGGGGTAATCCTGGTAGCTCTTCAGGAAAAACATCTTGGAATTCCCTGACTACTTCAATTTCTGTTATCTTAGGCTATTCAACATCTAAGAAAATCACTGTTGCTAGAAATGCCTGACACCCCTTAGACATATGTTTGACTGCCTTCATAGCTGAGATAATGGATTTGTCTAAGTCATTGTGTTTCCCATACAGTACTAATACTTCCTCACCCGGTACACTAAATTTGATTTTCTTCTTGTGATAGTCCATAATTACTCAGTATTTTGCTAACCAGTCCATACCCAATATGATTTCAAAATCCATCATGTTCAATAAAATGAGGTCTATGTCCATTATTTTTCCCAATACTTCTATAGGTACATTATGTAAGTATTCTTGTAATTTAACTGTTTTTCCAACTAGAGTTATTACATCTAGATCAAATCCCAAGTTTTTCACTGACAGTTGTATACTAGATGCAAATTTGTAAGATATAAAGGAATGCATTGGTCCAGAATCAAATAGTACTTTGGCATAGTTGTCTACTACAAGTAGTGTATCTTCAATCACCGCATTGGATGGTCCAGCTTGGCCATTAGTGATGGCGAAGACCCTTTCTTGATGTCTAGGGGGAAATTTCTAATTTTGCCTCCTTGATTGCCAATGGTTTGGTACAGTAGGTGGCGACATGTTCATACTCCCCACAATTATGGCACTTGATTGGAAACCGTTGTGGTTGTTGTTGTATAGGTCTAGGGCAGATATTGCCTTGGTGAAATTTTTTGCATCTTGGACATGGTTGTCTATTTTACCTTGGTGCATTGTTCCTCTGATTTCTTTGGGGCTTAAAATTGTTCCAAGGTCTTTTATTCTTCTGCAAGGACTTTGGGTTATTGCTTCCTCCTCCACTGAACTTGGTAGTTTGACTCTTTTTGTATTCTTCTTCAAACTTGGAAGTCATTTCCACACATTCTGCCAAGGTAGTGGGTTTAGTACCCAGTACGTTTATTTTCAGCCCTGGGTGTAGCCCTTCAATGAATCGATTCACAGTGTGTGTTTCAGTGTTACACACATGAGTCGCAAATCTCCTTAATTGTGTGAACTTATTATCATACTCCCCCACCAATATATTCCCTTGTCTTAGGTTTAAAAACTCTATCAACTTTCTTTCTTGTACATGAGAAGAAAAATATTTGTGGTTAAATACTTCCTTAAATTCCTCCCATGTAGTATCTTCAGAATTTGAGAAGAAGGTACTGTTAGCTAATCTCCACCAAAATGTAGCTTCTTATTTTAATAAGTAGGTGGCAAATTTCACCTTTAACTCTAGAGGAGTACGTAGTGCACTAAAAGTGCTTTCTACTTCATATATCCATTCCTCAGCCTTCTCAGCTTCACCCTTTCCATTATACACTGTAGTCATCTTTTGAAATCTCTCCATCATTTTGTCAACTTTTTCTGGTGCTAATGGAGATTTTCTAACTTCTTCACTTGGTACAAGGGAAGATTGCCCTTGTACTAGTGTGGGAGTAGCTGGTGTTGGTGTTAATGTATTATGTCTCACTTCAAGCTGAGCCTAAGCCTGCGTACTTGGTATTTCTACGGGAGGTAATGAACCTTAGGTTTGTTATAGGTGAGGAAGGAGGTTCCTCAACACCCTTGTCACCACCTCTTCCACATTGTTCATGGTTACTCTCTCCATATTGTCTTCTAGAGTATTTTGAGCTGCCTGGCCTTGTGACTCTCTTTGGTGGTATCTGCTCATAAACCAAAATTTCTATCCATCCTTTATACAACTACTTCTATCTTAATCTAGACTTGGATTATAATCTCTCTTTTGGACATATTTGTACGTACTGTGACTGGATGAAATGCTTTGATACCAACTGTGACAACCTAGCTTTTTGTAACACTTTTTGTAATATATTTTGAAAGGCAGGGCCTTTAATAGTAAAAAAATTTCACAAAACAAAGTAGGGAAAATTCTTTTCTTTAGAACTTGTTTCGTAAAACCCAAGTCATCACTTCATACATAACATAAGTAGAACTTTATACAAGATAAAATTCCATTGAAGGACTATACTTTTATTAAATTCCAGAATCCATCCAGTGGTTCACAGTATAGCCAAATTCATTACAATACTTGTCCAAATTACATAATCCAAAACTCAAAGCTCACCATACAATGAAACTTACATTACAATACAATACTCTCAAACAAAGCAAAATACATGTCTTCAAGGGGTATACCTTGAAGATTATTCTCTTCAAGTCTTCTATCATCTTAAGCTCCTAACTCTCCTTCCCTGTATATGAGATATTATAACATTTACAATATCTCAGCAAGCAATGCTTGGTAGGGGATTCAAGAAGCATAATAATTGACAATATAATTCTAATACTTCATAATCTCGTTATCCCTAAACATATTCATGTCTCTACTCTTCACTTTGTAATATATGTACATCCATACACATACATACTATACATAGGTAAATTAGTTAAATTTATGAAAGTAGTCAAATATCATTCCCAACTAAGCTAATCAATTCTCTTCATTATGAGAATTCAGTATTTCAGCTAATCCTACATTAGGAATTTCCCTTCTTGGAAAATATTGGTAATATGTAATTAGCTAGCATTTCATCATGCTAGAACATAAGGCATTTCACTATGCCTACTCTCATAAGCATCATAGTGCAAAATAATCAAAGGGCTACCATGATGCAGTCTGATCACTACCCTATTCACCACTGATACCACGATGGAAAATATTATGTCACTACCCCTACAGGGGGATAGGACTTTCATAGTGATGGCCTTCTCATAATAGCCTCTCATAGGGCAAGGTATCATCAAATCATCAAATTTTAAGAAGTGGGTGGCCAAACCCTCATAACTCCTCTAGTATAGCATCCCCCAGGCATATGCCTATTAAAATAAATTCACAAGCCTCCAAGCTTGCATGTAAAATGGATTTCATACATATCAGACAATCTTTCTGTTTACTTAAGGCTAAAATATCTTCTAGTTCCCTATTCACTTAGAGTCTAGTCTTTAACCATTTTATATGTGTTTGGTTGGATCATAAGGATTTCAAGGGATTTAATACAAGTATTAACATTAGTCTTGTCAACATAAGGTAATGGGTTCAATCATGTACATGCCATGTAAATGCATTCATGAAATCCTCCTACCTTCAAGTGATCCCTTTTCCCAGATCTTCTATGATCCTAACTAATGTATGTAATCAATACATCCATACATACTATCAATATATATAAATTATGAACAATCCTATTAATCACTAGATCTAATGTTTAGAATGATCTTTAAGTCATTCATATCTAAGTATTTTCTATCTCTAAGTCTTTGTGTGTCCATCTCCTTGATCTTGATCTTTCATAGATCCTTTGATCGACAATCTACACTTATTGATAAAGATCAAGGTCCTAGATCTTTTATCATCTAGTAGATCTTTATCAACTAGTTCTTCTTTGATCTAATTTCAGTTATTGGATCATCCCTAAGGAGGATGATCTTGGTTTTCTTCCTTGAATCATCTTTGATCAAGGGTTTGGATTATGTAATCTAATGAACTAGATTTGATCTATAACATGCATACTAGATATAATACAATATTCTTATTATTATTCTTATTGTTCTTAATCATTCAAGATCTAATGGATCTTATTTGATCATCCTTATCTTACAGTTTTGATTATGGTTAGATAATTTACTAACCTTTTATGCTCTTACTATTATCATTCAACCAGTTAATGTTTTGCTGGTTGAAGGTAACTTATTTTAGCCTAAGTCTAGACTGCTCCTCTTATTTCCAATTGGCTAAGGCTTACTAGCTGAATGGGTGAACACAAAGTGGTTACTTCAATCCTCATGTAAGGAGGCGTTTAGACCTCACAACGTCAACGAAAGGTAGGGAAAGAGCGAGGCTCTGTTAGACAACCCACTTAACCACTATGTTCAACATTCACTAGAGTGACCTTAGCTCAACCTTTCATAAGGTTCATATAAGCATGTTGACCCTAAGTACTCTTTCTAATTGATTTTAATTAAGTCCATGAACATTTACAATATCATCCATGGGGTTTATTATTCTCCTAGTTTGGTTCAAGGATTTGGTAATCCTTATATTGTCCTACTAACTATAGCCCTTACCAATTAAGTCCAAAATAATCCACTCTTATTTGTGTCATGAAACTCTACTTTCTTATTAGATTTCATTTTTGGTGTTTTATGCTCTTTATCTCATAACAAGTAGATCTACTAACGAAATTTAACCATAAATGAATTATAAATTTAAAGCATAATACTACATAATTGAACAACTTAATGATAATGATACAAGGTACTTAAAATTACACTAGCATGATTTTCCACTACTATACCTTAATAACTCAATTTAAACTAACATGGACCTAAGGTACAATCTCATACTATGAAATCCTAGCATGGTCATAAGTTACAATGTCATGAAATCATACTAACTTAGTCCTAAGTTACACTTGTATAAAATCATACTACCATGCACCTAAGATAATTAAATCTAGCAACCTATTATAACAATCTAATGACATATCATGCTAAAGTCTAAAAGTTGCACTAGCATGCTTTATAACATAAATCACATTTAAAATGTTATTATCAATTAATAGAAAATGAAACTAATTACATTAATATTTTTAGAAACCTTTACTTACGATCCAACCATTAGATCTTAGATCTTTCCCTTTTAATCAAGGGTTTTAATTACATTTAGGGGTTTTTCTTCATTAAAATCCAAAGATCATATTGCTTTGTTTTTGTCATATTCAATCCATGATCTTCCTGGATTTCATCATATTAACATTCATTCAATCCATCCCAAGGATCTGATCACACTTGATCTCATTGATCAAGTGGGTCCTTTTGTATTTTTAGGTTTGTTCTACCATAACGGGTAGATCCCTTAATATATCTCAGATATGTCTAAATAAACCATATATATCACTTTATTTCAATAATATAGCATTATTAGAATAGATTACCAAGATCTGATCACCTTAGATATTGAAGATCTTGGAAATTATAAACTTATTTCCTAAATACAGAATGTTTCATAAGATATTTTCTCCATTTTATCATTTCATAAGAAACTAGAGGTTGTAAGCTTTCCATAGCTTCTTTGCGATCTCAATTTGGAGTTCATATGACTCCTGAATTGAGTTTTGAAGTTCACAGTCCTTCCTAAGGTCCAGATTTAATTTGGGCCAAATGAAATGGACAACCCAGATTGATTAGGCGGAACGTGCCGGTGGAACTGGTCAGGCGCGCCTCTGTCATCGGGACGAATGCGTGACGCACTCGCCCCATGACCGACGCTAGAGCGTGGTCGTCCCATTAGGATGATGTCGAAAACACTGTCGTGCTGCGGGTTCCAATGTGGTATTTTGCACAGTGTTCCGAGTGCCAGACCTTCTTTAGGAAGATCGGACAATCCATTTTGGACCATCCAATCAATTCCTCTAATTAAGGGCCCAAAACTTAATATAATTTCGTCAAAATTTTACCTTAGGGGTTTTGGACCCTTCTGGATCTATTGGAAGGGTCAGATTTTCTATCTGAGCCCTCAATCATCATGAATTGAAGGTTCTGATCTTTACTTTATTTTTACAATTTTTCACCCAAATCAAATTATAGTAAAATAAAATTTTTATTAAACAACAATAAATATGTCTAGGAAGTAGTTCCACCTACCTGATTGGAGAAAAACATTGGTTATATAGTCCAATTTAAGAAAATACCAGTTTTGATGATAAGATAGCCCAAGATCCACTTGTCTTGTGATTTTCATTGTTTGAACCGTTGGATCTTGAAATTTCTTTGGGTATTTTGTAGCTAAGGTATGGTAGGAAATTTTATACAGTGAGATCTGTGATATTTGTTCTGGAACAGAGTGCCTAATTGAATTTAGGTCTCTTGTTCCAATCTAGAGAGAGGAGAGAGAAAATGAAAGAGAGAGATCTTTTCGGAGTTTTGGGATTTTGGGAATGGATCTATGTCTGGTTCTCCAGGTAAAATCAAGATAATTTCATAGGAATTTTATGCAAATTTTTAAAGAATTTTTTGGGGTGTATTTATAAGCATTTTAGATCTTTTTTCATGATTATGTGTGATGATTATGGTTTATTTTTTATTATTTAATTGGCATTGGATTCTCCACCTCCACCTTTTTCTCCACTACTAGCTGGTAGGGGTTTGACTCATGATTTCATGTGGGCTGGTCATACGATTCCTTTTTAGGTCCCTTGTGGGCCCCATGTGGGCCCCGCATAGAGTAAAAAGACCATTTTGCCCTTTATGTATAAAAAATTAGGGTTTATTCCCATGATCTCAGAGTTGAGTGTACTTAGTGGCATTAGATTCGTATTTCTCAGAACATTCTAAATTTTGATGTCTTCGATCTGGATTATAGGTAAAATTACTATTTTACCCTTTTGTCCATAAAATAAAGATAATTAAGCATTTTTCATCCTAATTCAAAATTTGTCGTGCTTACAATCATTCTGAAGGGTTTGCTGAGTTCAATTTCAATTATACTTGTCTTATCTCTTGATTATACTTATATAAGAAGTACATTCAAAATTATCCTAATATTTCAGCTCAAAATTTCTGAAACTCAAACTTTATTAATTTTCTCAATCAATTACAAAAATTGGGGTTATTACATATACTATGAAAGAGTACTTTTTTTTCTTTCTTTCTACCTAGTCTAACGAAATTTAAAGTAGATAATGCGACCTAAATGTTGTATGAAAGATTGATTTTTCTTTATTTACTTTGGGGAGGTGTAGCTTTTAAGTTACATCTAACTTAGGTAGCTCCTCATCACTTTTAGACTTGCCTATTTCTTACCAATTACATCATACCTTGATCAACCACGTCATACCCTCCTCAATCAACCATAGTTGATCTAAGTCAACAAATGTGTTGGCAGAGCTAGTGGTTTAAATACCAACATAGTTGATTAGATAGGGGTCACTTGAGTTTCAATAAGTTGCCTCTTGCCAAGAGAGTCCTATGAGCTCATAAGTTGCTAAGGTCTCTTCTAGATTGATTTTAATTTAATTGTTGAGGCTTGGGTTGTGTGTAAAGTGATGTTTAACCTATGTGGTCCAAGGGATGGGGACCAAATCCACCGTTGATCATGTAGGGATAAGAGACATTTCTAATTCATTTAAGCATTACCATGCAATTCGATTGACATACATTCACCTTAAGGCATGTAAACATGCCCTAATATGTAAGGAAAGCAATAAATCTAATGCAAAGCCTAGAATGCAACAATTAAGGAAATATTTTTTATATGCTTTATACTACCATCCAAATGCGACTAAATTAATAATGCAACCTAAGCTAGAAATTGGAAAAAAGTTGGGATAGCTCACAATGGGGTTCTAGAATTAATCTTGTCATACAACGGTGGGTTCATGTACATGCCACCATTCATTCCCTAGGGCTTCAACTCAAAAAATCTATCTATATATAGTGAGTGAAGGACAAGGAGATTTATCTTTCAACCTTCCCTAAAGTTCAAAGCCAAAGCTAGGAGAAATAGAGAGAGGAAGATCACCCTCATCCAAACTCCCACAAGTATCACACATCCAATCCATTGGAGTAAATGTAAGGGTTCTCAACCAAACCCATTTCCATTCCTTGTTTATTTCATTCTTCTCTCTTTCTCATTGCATATCATCATCATTGTCATCAAGACCTTATCCCAATTAGGGGTCAGCCACATGAATCTTATTCCTCCATTCTACTCTATTAAATATTATGGCTTCATTTAGTCCCAAAGTTTCTAAATCTTTCATCACCACTTCTATCCACATTCTTTTGGGCCTTCCCCTTGCTCTTTTAGAACCTTCTACTTGTATTGACTCACTCCTTCTAACTGGTGTCGTTGTTGGTCTCCTTTGGACATGTCCAAACCATTTAAGTCTAATCTCCCTCATCTTATTACCTATTGGTGCTACCCCTAAATTTTCTCTACTATTTTTATTTCTAATTTTGTCCTTTCTTGTCTTACCACTCATCCATCTCAACATCCTCATTTCTGTGACGCTCATCCTATGAGTATCATGTTCCTTAACTAGCCAACACTCTGATCCATAGAGCATGGCCGGCCTTATAGCCATCCTATAGAATTTTCCTTTTAGTTTGAGTGGCACCCGCCAATCACATAAAACTCCAAATGCACATCTCCATTTGTTCCAACCTGCTTGGATTCTCTGGGTAACCTCCCTCTCAATCTCTCCACTCTCATGGATCAATGATCCTAAGTATCGAAAGAGATCTTTCATGGGGACTTCTTGGTTATCAATCTTGATTGGTGTTCCACTCCTACTCTCCTTGCTAAAATTACATTCCATACATTCTGTCTTAGTTCAGCTAATTTTAAATCCTTCATATTCTAATGCTTCTCTCCATAACTCTAGCTTTATGTTTACACCCTCCCTTGTCTCATCAAGTAAGACTATATCATCTGCAAAGAATGTCAGTTTTGGATTCATGTCATGTTGGGGTTGCCATAGTTTTAAAAAGCTAAAGATGATTTCATTTCTTTCTTACAAACTTTCATTTGCAAGTAGAAAAGAAATAACAAAATCATCTTCAGCTTAACCCTTACCGGCTGGCTACCTAACGCAAGGGTGGCCGTATTTTAAGAAGCTAGAGATGATTTTCATTTCTTCCTCACAAACTAATATACAAATGTATATTCATTTGTAAGAA
This sequence comes from Warburgia ugandensis, assembly GCA_035236585.1. Classification (NCBI taxonomy): domain Eukaryota; kingdom Viridiplantae; phylum Streptophyta; class Magnoliopsida; order Canellales; family Canellaceae; genus Warburgia; species Warburgia ugandensis. Next base: position 81,083,750 of record CP141126.1, on the reverse strand, counting down.
AGAAATAATAGAATCATCTTCAACTTCCCCCTTGTCGGTTGGCACTTGACGCAAGACCCTCCTCCTTTTTCATCCGGGCTTGGGATCGGCATTGGTGGAGTTTTCTCATTGCATATGCATTCAATTATATTTGAACTCATTTACTTAGAGATGTAAGTAATTTATTTTCTTTTATGCTTAGATCTTTCATAGAATATGCAAACACCTTAGACTTGCACTCATCTAGCTTAGTAATCTTCCTTTCTTCCACCAACTTGCATTATACACATGAAGCATTAGCTCATGCATTCTCTCATATTTTACTTTTGCTTTAGTATGCATCCTTCATCCTAGATTGCACGCATATCATTCCTTTCAACACCCTCACTTTTTCATGCATCATATACTTCTAGACCTCCACTTAGGATTATAAGCATTTTTTCTTCTTCTTTGCTTTTACCTTGCATGCCCCATTTCCTTTAGAAATTAAATGCTTTTTTTTTTTAATCTTGCATCTAGCACATCCTAGGTTACATGCATAGTTTCTAACATGCACAACCCTAGAATGCATCCATCTCATATCACTCTCACACATGCCCGCATTCCACACACCATCTTCTTCTCTTCCATTCCACACCATCACACACAAGATCCATTCTCCACTCTACCATACATGCCTTCCACCCTTCACTCCTACATGCTCCCATCTTTCCCCCCACCACCTTAAGTTCCACGCACCAATATTCCTCCATCTCTCTTTATCTAACACAAATTCCCTTTATGCTTGCATTTACACCTATTCTCCTCCTTACTTCTTCTCTTTTGTTTTCTTTTAGGATATGGCTATAAAAAGCGAAGGAAAGAAACCTTGTTCCCTTCTATGGTAGCAAGGAGTCTTTCCATCCTAGATTTATGGTTGAGAGGAAAACCAAGTCCTTCCATAAAGTCACTAAATTCTTAATTAAGGGCTTCATGTTGAAGAGTAGGACCACTTCCATGAAGTACCTAAGTCTAGAATTTGATGAGTTCTAAGCCAAGGGCCACTGTCTCCCCTTTATTTTTCTTTTATTCTATTTCATTTTAAGTTAGGAAGCCTTCTCTATGTTGTCCTTAACTTGATTAATGACCTCGTATCCTCCCTCACCTCTCCCTTTAAAAGCTACCATCTTTTCTAAAAGTATCTAGCTAAGGAAAGGCATCAATTTATTTTCTTTCTTCCACTCCATCTTCTTTTATTGGTGGTGATCTTTTAGGAAAGTTGTCAAGTGCCTCTTTTCTTGACTAGCTTAGCACTTCATTCCTAAGTATCATTGGAAATGATTTGACTTTTTTGTTGTAGTATATTGGGCTAAGGAGATAAGAAAAGCTTGGTAGTAACATAATGTAATATGGGTTAAAGAGAAGCTTACAAGCTCTTGTTGAGTGACACAACAAGAGAGCCATATGACAGAATTCAAGCCCGAGTTGAAGATCTTTTACTTGCTATTCTTTGCTTTGTTGCTTATGTAACAATTCATTGTACTCGATCAATTAATGAAATAGTGTCATTAGTTTCTTAGTTAGTTCATTGCTTTCTTTCCTTAGTTAGTTCTTTGTTAGATTCTTTTCCCTTATTCAATTGCTTCTTTCCTTGCTTATGTCTTAGATCCTTATTTTACTTTCCTTATTGCTTTCCTTTCTTAAGTTATTTCCCTCAATTAGAATCTTTAATTTCCTTTGGTTGGCTAGATTAAAGTAAAACACCCTAACTTTTAATTAATTCCATCATTAAAATATTCATTGTGGGATCAAACCATATTTGTAGGTTTATAGTTCAATAGAACCCTGCACTTATAGTAATTATTAAAGAGCATCGATTGGATTTTTAAAGACGGTTATCCATAACCATCTTCTTAAGTATAATTTTTTAAAATGGTTAGTACTGACTGTCTTCATAAGTTCTCCTTGGTAAAAAAGGTTCTTCCCACGGATTTTTTAAGATAGTTCTTGGAGAACCGTCTTCTAAGTATAATTTTTAAAGACAGTTTTTGGTCACTTTCTATGATTATTTTTTTCAAAGACGGTTAGTTAAAAACTATCTTGTTTTTGTTATTCCTTATGATAGCTAGTTGGAAGCCTACTACATTGCAAGCCATGAAACTTGAATTCTACTTCGCTTTTTTTATTCCAAGTGGCTGGTCAGAATGAATGAATAGTGATTGTCTCCTTTATCTTTCCTCGCTTTCCCTTTGAGAATGCTTTTTTTTTTTTTTAGTCTCACTCATTACAAAAGAGAGGATGCATATATCTTCATATGGAGAAAGCAACAATGGGGCTTACTCTTTCAATGATTAAACCATCCATCTTCTAAATACATAACCCAAAATTTGAGTGCAGCTGATATTTACGCTTGTAATTTTTTTGCTTTAAATGGATGACTAGAGAATCAACATGCAATAGCATGAATGTTACTCAAAATAAAAAAAAAGCTCAGAACTATCCACTGTTAAAAATAAAAATAAAAAAAAGCAAAAATTTGTTTTTGAAAACTGAACCATTCCATTCCAATAGATAAAACGAAATGGGAATTTTCATTCCATATCAATTTTTTAGTTAATATTCTATCCATTTAAATCAATTTAAATAGTATATATCCATTCCGCAAATAGAATTTTTCATTTCACATTCTATATGTTTAGTCAATTGACAATCCTTCTCATGTGACAAATACTATTAGTCAACAACCGCCCTTATATTGCATGGGACAAAAACAATTATAATCTAATTAAATCTTGATAGGTGTACACTCAAGGGTGTGAGAAAAAGTCCATGCCCTTTTTTTCATGCATAGTTAAACTTTATTTTGTAAATCTAAGCAATTCCTTGTACTTAGACTGACTTAGATAAGTTTTAGATCAGATCCCATACTCATTAGATACCTTTATCTTATGTTTTTATGAGGAAAAACTAGTTGATAACTTTAGTGTATGTTTCTCTGAGAAAGACCATTAACCATCCATTTTTGTTGAATTTACAAAGACCCAAAATGTTTAGTTAAAATCATTCAAACGTATTGCATTTCAGTGGCTACCTTATTTTGGTACGGCGAATATGATGAGCGATTTAGATTTTTCACAATTTAAAAAAATAATGGTGTGAAGAACTTTACATGCCCTTAATTGTGCATGCTTACTCGAAAAAGTATCCCAATATGTGTAAATTAATGCTTGCAACCGTCTAAAGAAGGAGACGCTACCTTTAGAGGTTTCTCTAAATATTTAAGCTGTTTCATCGTATTTGGCACAAAAAACTTAACCTAAGAGAAATCAAATGAATAAAATAATCTAAAAAAGTCAGTGAACTTGGATCATCCTATTCATAAATACCAAATAAAAAGTGATCTTATACTTCATTAAAAAAATGTAATTTAAAACCTAAAATTTTTATGAAAAAGTCTTCTAAAACATTAAAAAATGATCAAATACTTTATCAAAAAAATTCATTGGAAAATCCTTCTTCAATTTACATGTATACTTTTCATTAAAAAATCCTTCTTCAATTTTATATGCTTTAATATGAACAAAAATTTTAAATATTTTAATTTTTCCTTCTCACATTTTTCTTTTCCTCTTTTCTTATTTCACTGTCTCTCATTTCTCGTCTCTTTTTTCCTCTTTCCATATTTCAGTTTCTATTTGGGATTTTTGCAAAAAATGCCATTACTTTTTGGCATTTGCAAAAAAATCCAACATTTTAAAAATTTTACATAAATATCATTAAGTTATTTAGAAGTTGACAAAAATGCCATCCTATTATTTTTCATCTCCTTTCTCTATTAAATATTTTAAAATTCGCTATCTGCTCCTATCTATTTCTCCTTCTTAAGATGTTGTAAGAGGGTTAGTTGCTGGACGAACATGCCTGCTACACCATAGGTGCCGAAAGAACACCATCGACCGCGCTTATGCCTAGTACATCATAGACTCCAAACAGAAAGGCGAACGACTACAGTCAACGCACATGCTATGACTACGCCTTCTACAACACAGATGTCTGAAGAAAATGACCGACTACAGCTGCCCCTTTCTACAGCAAAGATTCTGAAAGGAAAACAACAGATGATGGCATTCCTGGGTTTTGTTTTTAATCTCTTAGGCAATCATTGTGGGTTTTGTTTGTAATCCGTTACCTAAGCATTATGGGTTTTACAAATGTGCATTTTGTCTTTCGTTGTTGTTTGTGTATTCTCCACTTGATGAAATGCTCATAGCTAGCTTTGTTAATGGAAGTTGAAAACACATTCATTTGCTACATGCTATGGCGTAGCAAAAGCTATCTTGACATGCATGCCTGTATGATATGCCTTAAAACATCTAGAAACCAACAAATAGTTGAATCTAGACAAGTTTTACTGCCCATATGACAAACCTATTTGCATTTGTTCATTCCTATATTAGTTCTGTATATTGCAACATGGAAGAGTAAACCAGGCTTGTCATATGCATGTCCACTATGAAAAAGGTTTGAGTATAATTTTGGTTGGAACTCTTCCTCTGTTTAAGTTTTCAAATGCTTTACACTTGATTTCTTGGGTTCATATGATGTTTTCTTACTACGGTGATTTTACAATTAGATATGCCTCTAAGAATCTTTCAATTGAACAAATTGCTTGGTATGGATTTCAATGGTACTTACGTTGTTTCTCACAGAGCTAATGACACATTATTTATATTATGATGCCTTCGTAGTTAGGCAAGTCAAGGAGAGGTTGCAATTCTCATTTGGCATTTATGAAGTATAAGTCCTTGCAATTTTTTAACAATTTTTTGCATTAATTTTTTTTTCCTCATTTCTTGCATGTTAGAGACTCCAAAACTTTTTTAACATTTATGTGTATCATATCCGTAGAATCTTGTTGTGTCCATTAGTTTCTTAAAGAACAACATTTGAATATATGAAACTTATTTCAAAAATTTTAAAGGATTCATTACCTTTAATATTACCAGGAAAGGACATTTAACATGCAACTAGGATACATGCTAAATTTTCCTTACAAAATTGAGATAGTACTCACACCTTTTGAAGTAAAAGATTTCGAGTTCTGATTAATGAAGTTTGTGTATTTACAGATGTTATATAAACCATGGAACTTAATTAACATTTGATGTATCTTATGTATAAAAACTTGTTAGTTCATTAATTTCTTAAAGAGAAACATTTGAATTATATGAAAAATGAGTTGAAAAGTATTTTCTTCAAATCAGTAGATGCATGCCTCAGTTTAGGCTGAGAGATTCATCTTTGCTTTTATTTTTTATTTTTGGTCCCACTATAGTCATTTGAACTATAATCATTTATTTTATTTAATTTGGAGCTGCTAGTCTTTAACTATTTCATTGACTATCATGTAGTACAATGTTGATTTAGTGTCGTCCCTATATAAATTGGATGCATCCAAATCATGCAATGTAGTGTATCCCACATAAATAGCTGATATATTTAGATAGAAGATGTATACAGGTAAGTAATTTTTCCAATATACAAACATATTCTTGTGAATTCGAACCAATGGTTGCAAAATCAAAGTCAAAAACAAATCCTGGTAGGTTTTACTACCATCGTCCGGCAAAGAGGTGTCACTACTTTGCTTGGTATGAAGAATATCACTTGGTATCTTCACCAGCACATATGATCAAGAACGATCATTATCATTAGGAGTGGCATCATCATCAGGTTTGGGATCGTCATCATCCAAAGTGGGATCTTGAGCTACAGTTAATGAAGGTTGATCTTCAAATGATAAAAATTCTACTTGTTGTCATCATATATATTCTTTTTTGTTTCCTTTGCATTTAAATGAATGTTTTTGATATGTTGTAGTGGGATCATGATATGGTTGTTAACATTTTCTGTAATAAAGTCAATGCACTCACCTCAAGTGTTGGTGCATTTGGATCTTTAGCTCAAATATGCTAGAGTGCTTAGGAATTCATCTCAAGAGGATGGTAGTTCAAATCCATCAAGATATGTTTACTAATGATCTCAAAGCTCTAAAATAAAATATGTGAAGGTAGGATATAAATCCTCTTTATTTATTTTACTATTTAATATCACTTTTGTTCAAATCAACCAAGTAAAAGAGCTGTCATTTCTATTTGGCCATCTATCATTGTTGTGATTTTACTTCTCCTTGGAAGAATGTGCATTTTGATTTTGTTTGGCCATCTATCAGGTATTTAAGAAGACCACTAGAGACTTATATCACAGCATTTAGGATGCTCTTCTTGGTTTGTTTTATGTTTAGGAAATTAGCTTCTTTGATTGATGTTAACATGTGGTAGAAGTACAATGTTATTTTTTTTAGAGCTACATACTAATATTTCCTTTCAATGCATTTCATTAATTTACTACCATTTGAAGATATTAATACTTAGTGGAGGTAATAGGAGAAAGATAATTTATGCAAAAGCTACAGAAGTCCTATACATAGTGTGCATATCGACAAAGACACTAAGGCTGAAGCTACCCTCATTTATATGTTCAAGAAGCAATGTGACATAGGCAATGACTGACATTTTTCTTTTTCATAAAGTTTGTGACGATGTGTGTTCATTGCTCTGATTCCAGTGCTAAGACTACACAATGACATAGGGCGAAAGGGTCTATAAAAGCTAAGAAAACCTAATGCTACAAGTTTATCAATGTTCATTAGGATGAACTTTGATGGTGCAAGTTTCACAATTGTCGACATTGGTGGACTTTTCAACAATCATGAGGTCTACTGCTTGTGACCTATGCCAAGCTCTTAGAACTACCAATTCCAGTAAGGCATTAGTCATGGCCTTTAGATCTTAAGTGTAGTTGTGGAAGCACTATTGGCTAGGCCAACTTGTCCTTGAGGAGGAAGTCATAAGATGTTAACCACTGGTTACAAGAAAACAAGATGTTCCCTTAGATATTTATGATGATATCTAGCTAATTGGAGTCTTTTCCCTTAAAGTTCAAACTTCAATGACTCTTTTATTACTCCTCTTTTTCAAATGCTCAACCCAAATCTAGAAGCTATGCCAAGGATGATTCATCTCACTTCCTAAAAATGTAAAAAACTCTAAATTGTCAAAAATATGATTAATCACATAATTACCTCAGATTAGCTTCTAGACCTAGAAAATATCAAATCTTTTGTCTATTAAGTCAGAAATGCATGTGTTATGAAATTTGGCCAAAACCTTTTTTTCCCCTATAAGTTATAACACATGGGTAATTAATTAGGTTATTCTTTTGCATCTATTCCTTATCATAAAGATGATCTTCATCCTTGATCTCATGTTGGATTGATGACTTTTAAGTTTTGACTCAATCTTTTGATCTTGATTGTCAATTTTAATCTTAATTGATCTAGGCTGTCGAATCATCATCTCGCTTGCTAAAAATGTGAAAAACTCTAAATTGTCAAAAATATGATTAATCACATAATTATCTTAGATTAGCTTTTAGACCTAAAAAATATCAAATTTTTTGTCTTTTAAGTGAAAAATTCATGTGTTATGAATTTTGGCCAAAACTACTTTTTTTCTCTACAAGTTATAGCAGATTTTGTAACTGTTATTTGAATCTACATTTAAAATTCGTAACCACTGATTCTAGTTTCTTTTGAGTAGTTTCAAATCAGATCTTGTTTAAGCATATAGACTTTCCATATATATGTCCATTGACTTGCATAAAAAGAGAGGTACATTAAACTATTCATATACATTGTATCACTATTATAATACTTAGAAGGTACTTCTATTTTTTAACTTTAGAAGGTTCACAGACATTTTGTCACTATTACAAAACATTAGAAGGTGCTTTGTAACTTCCTATTCAAAATAAGAAGATCTCAAAGGTGTGCAATTTCTTTCTTATGTTATCAAACCTTGTATTTTTTTTCAGTATATATGGCACTATATCATCCTACAGCCTATTTGCATCTTGTAGTCTTTTACTAAAGAAGACTATCATTTTCTACTAAATATGTTCTAATAGCTCCACGACTAGAAACTTCCTCACACTTACAATTTGGGCATTAAAAGATTATGTTAAGTTATTCGTGAAAATGTCACACTTTAAGTTAGTCTGCAAATGTAATCCCAACCAACAACGTTGAGGGACTGTAGATAACCACTCAAATGCCTTATTCAATGCTTCCTTAACTTATCTCACAGCCTCATAAAATTCTTCTCTTCTATATGCCTGTGCTTTTGAAGTGTATATCAAAATCGAGCTTCTTGAAGTTTGCATATAGATGTCTAGCAAAAAAACAATGTGCAAAGTTAGGAAAAACATGATTTATAGCATCCACTAATCCTTTCTTCCTACTTAACATAAAAATAACTTCATTGGAATAATCCAGAAGTATGACATAAATGTGTTGAAGGAACCAAATGCAATGCTCCTTATTATCAACTTCCACAAATGATATGGCAAAAGGGAATAGCCTATTGTTCCTATCCAACCCTATGGCACATAAGTGTTTTCCTTTGTACTTACCTTTCAAGTGGCAACCATCCCAACTTAGGAAAATTCGACATCCATCAACAAACCCCACCCTTGAAGCATGCAAGGATATAAACACCCTCTTAAAACAATGTTTACTTCCAACTGATATGTTACTATATTAGTAAGGTTAAAATTAAGTACTACATAGTAGTACCATAGAACAATGCTAAAAGAGTGCAAGTCTCACGAGCACGTTTGACTTTAGATATGTTAAATTCAATCCATGAAAAGAGTGCAAGTCTTTTCATTAATGTAATGACTGACTTATACATATCATGCTTCACAACATTATACACTCATTTTGCGAGCCATTTATAAGCTGACTAGTTAGCTTGCTACCCATACAAGTATGCTAACCAATTAGCTTCTTAACTTGGAAGCTTACACTGTCACTAATTTAAAATAAAGATACCTCCAAGTACAGCCATCTGATCTACATTCAATAATAAGACTCCCCTGATTTGACTTAACATTTTTAAGCTTATATGAAAACTTCACACCATAAGAGCAAATTGCAAGTTTACATTCTTCAACATTTGCAAACACTATCCCTTTATTCATAATGCCTCACTTTCATTGGAGTATATTTCTTTACAATTATCATCACGTGATGACATATAACCACATGTTGAGTCACTTCTTTCCATGTCATCTTCTTGTTCTTCTTTATAAAAATTATCATATGAGACTATATTGGTTGGCATCTCTCGAGCCACATCTTCTTCGTTACTAAAAATGATATCTTCATTAAAATTTTGCGGTCCTTCTCCATGACACATCCAATGATCTAAAATATTGATTCCAACTCTAATATTCTATTAGCTTACTTGTGATATTTTGCTATCCAAATTATGCCAAAATGTCACATTATCATCTCCTTCCATCTACAACTAAAACAAATAACAAACTATTAATAAAAAGTGTTCCATAATAGCAAAATATGATAACGTATACAAAAATATATAAAACTCAATAACTGAGCACAACTTAACACTAATGATGGATTTGTTATGCTTCTTGGGTGGCTGGGCTAAAGGCTTTCATCCTACATTGAAGATATCATTTATGAACGAGTGCAACTCAACTCAAGAAATCCTTTGCCATGCCACTATTTTCCCACTTCTAGACAAGCATTGTTATCGCATTTTCTATTTTTGGAGCTAGACTTATTTCATTATAAAATAGCAATCCATGTCAAATAAGGGAGTTTAGATATCATTTTCTAAGTGTATATAAGTAGCACGTATATATGGAAGCACATGTCTGTATGTATTTATCCATGCATGTATATATTGGGGCGGGGGGGGGGTGTATATACTTATTAGTGTACTGGAGTTTCTATCGTGGGCATGTCTATCTCTAACATAGAGACTAACATTCATGTCCAAGATAAAAGCAGTAATCCTATGATAGAATAAAATATCTACAACAAGTCTAATTTTATGTTTCAACCGGCAATAAGCAATTAAATGGGCCAATGGCTCTAAAAGTGGTAGTATGTACACAGTTGATAGGCTTCAATCTTGTAAATTTTGCAATTAGAGTTGCATTCACTTTTCTCTTACAATCTTGCAAATTCCTAGTGTATTCAGCTCTAGGAAATTTTTTTTTTTTAAATATTGAATGTCAAAGCTCAGCATATTACCAATCCAAAAAAATAGTCAAACAAGTGACATTAGCTGATATTGCCTTTGCTCGTGATGTGTATCAATAACATCTCTTATAGAAATATAATTGCAAATGCCAAATGGATCAGAAAAGATTAGCCTACAACCCATTTAAGCAAAAAACTATCAATTTCTTGTACATATTGTACCATTAATAGAGTATCAGGCATCAAAGTTTGATTTCTATTAACAAGGAATAATGAGCTACTTTTTATCATTCTAGTCAGTAATCAAATGAAATTGTTTCACCATTTCCCTTATTGTTGTGGTTATAATTAGATTAACCATTTGAACATGCAAAACACACTTTCTCTATCTAGAAATGTAAATTACAGAGGATGTGAACAGAAGAAATGATGACACATATAGAAGGTAGATAACTAGGTTACCCTTGGTCCATAGTAAAGTACTAATGAATAAGTATATACAAGTTATGGTTTGGTTATAATACAAGTAGTTTGACCAATGAAAATTTTATGTTTCAACTGGCAACAAGCAATTAAATGGGCCAATAGCTCTAAAAGTGGTAGTATGTACACAGTTGATAGGCTGCAATCTTGTAAAATTTTCAATTAAAGTTGCATTCACTTTTCTCTTACAATCTTGTAAATTCCTAGTGTATCCAGCTCTAGGGGAAAAATATATATATATATATATTGAACGTCAAAGCTCAGCATATTACCAATCCAAAAAAATAGTCAAACAAGTGACATCAGCTGATATTTCCTTTGCTCGTGATGTGTATCAATAACATCTCTTATAGAAATATAATTGCAAATGCCAAATGGATCAGAAAAGACTAGCCTACAACCCATTTAAGCAAAAAATTATCAATTTCTTGTACATATTGTACCATTAATAGAGTATCAGGCATCAAAGTTTGATTTCTATTAGCAAGGAATAATGAGCTACTTTTTATCATTCTAGTCAATAATCAAATGAAATTGTTTCACCATTTCCCTTATTGTTGTGGTTATAATTAGATTAACCATTTGAACATGCAAAACACATTTTCTCTATCTAAAAATGTAAATTACAAAGGATGTGAACAGAAGAAATGATGACACATATAGAAGGTAGATAACCAGATTACCCTTGGTCCATAGTAAAGTACCAATGAATAAGTATATACAAGTTATGGTTTGGTTATAATACAAGTAGTTTGACCAATGAAAATTTAAGGCAATTAATGTCGCAACCCCAATCTTTGAGGTCGAGATTGAACGTAATCAAACAATAACAATTGGTTCAAGCGAAGCCTACGTGTTTTTTTTTTTTTTTTTTCATATATTGCAATCGGAGTATCAAAAGAGATAAATACTCTTGTCCCATGCAAGTCACAGTTTAGATAATAGAATTTTTAATTGCTTAATTCTACCAAAAATTTGATATAGTCTCCCTTGTTTTTTGGACTTACACATTTAATGCACATGATGTGATTCACCTGATAGGCAGTATTATAATTCTAATATATCCATAGGAGATTCAGTCTCCACAAAATTCACTGCAATAAATTACTAAAACTCCTACTTGCTTGAAGTTTTACTTGAATCTCAAACATACATCATCAGCATAAAAATGTACAGAATGTTAGAAATATATGCATAGGTTACTTATCAGATCATATAGTACCGCTTATGTTTTGTACCACCCATACATATACAACACATAATATGATAATATTGGCTACTCAAGCTTCATTCATTTCCATCAAGATCCTTCCCTTTATCAGCTTGACTGGTATCTAAAAAATAATAAGGTGAGTTGCGAAGCCCAGTAAGGAAAAAGAATTAAACTCATGCATATCCTACCATTCTTGTTGAGCTTAGCTCAAATGCACATTCATATCTAACCATGGAACATTCATTTTCATTTTTAACTGGTAATCAATAAAGTAACTAGCATGTATTATCATATATAACATTCTGGTACTATAGTAGAAATACAATTTATTCCAAATTCAAACCGTAAAGCAATAATCATAGCATGTGAATGAACCCATGCAATATCAAGTTTACATGCATGTCCAACCACAGGACATTCATTTCCATTTCAATAGATAAGTAACAAAGTTATGAACATATAATCTTGCATATAACATATGGGCATCTAACTAAAATTATAGTTTATTTCAAATTCAAATAGTAGGACCATAAGCATAACATTTAAATAAAACTGTATAGGAATGTATTTCATTTGATCATTTCCTCCGTAATAATAAACAAGTATGATATCATTACATTGATCAAGTACTCATCTCCCTCAAGGTTTACCATCTTAGGCAGTCCACTATGAGTATCATGCAAAAGGCAACTTAGGATTTACCATCTTGGGCGGTTCCACCATGATTCTAAAGAACCAAGCAACCCTTTCTCTCAGGGTTTACCATCTTAAGTGGCTCCAATATCAAGTTCCCTTAGGATTTACCATCTTGGGTGGCTCCACCATAGTCATAATCAACCAAGCAACCCTTTCCCTTAAGGTTTACCATCTTGAGAGAATCAAAGTTTGACAACTCATCCTTTAGGATTTATCATCTTGGGTGGTTCCACCATGATCCCAAAAGACTAGGTAGCCCTTTCCCTCCGAGTTTACCATCTTAGGATGCTCAATACATGACACCTAATCCTCAAGGTTTACCATCTTGGGTGGCTCCATGGTGATTTCAAAGAACCAGGCAACCCCTTCCCTTATGGTTTACTATCTTAGGAGGCTCAATAATCGACAATCCTTTCCTTAGGGTTTATCATCTTGGGCGGCTCCACTTAAGCTGAAATTAACCACTTAGCCCTTTCTCTCAGAGTTTACCATCTTGGAAGGCCTCATCATACTCTATTGGGTGGCCCTCAAGGTTTACTATCTTGGGATTGACACATTCATCACAATTAACATCATAATAATAGTTAAGCATGGTTAATCAAAATATCACATGATGATTTCAACAGGTAATTGGAATTCATATTATCCATTCAGTCAATATAATAATCTATATATATTCTACGCATTAATAGTGTTAATTACAAAGTGAATAGATCAACAAGAATTTAAGGATAAAGAAGGGTTTAGGATTCTTACCTAAGTTCTAAGTACAACTCACCAATCAATTATTAACACTGTCCAAATTGTATTCAAAACATAGATTAAGAATACAAGTTCTAAGTAAATTTTAGAATTCTATGCAATTTACTATAATTACACCAAGATCCCTACTCATAAAGTCATTGAACTATCGTTTATTATCTTAATTTGGACACCAATTGTAGCTATCTACTAATTATCAGCATCATTGGTCTCTAATAGATGATCTAAATCGAGTGCGTACCTCTAGAAGTTTCAATTTCCATTATTAAAGTTAAGTTATTCAGCAATTCAATAATTTTAACCGTAATCCATGGTCTGATCACCTTTCCTAACCTTCATTCATCACCGATCATGTTTTGGATGGTTATATATGATCTTGCGACAACTAGTCCATTATAGCTCTATCATTTCTATCACAATTCATTACTGATGTGTAATTGAAGTCACATTTTTCATAGATCCACCTTTTGATCATGTAATTAACGGTCAAATGTTAAGATCTCAGTTTTTCCCTATGCACTATTAAGTTTACGATAAAAAATTCAAGGATCAATTGATTCTTGATTGATGATCTACCTTTACAGATGAAAAGATCATGTGTGATTTATCTAAATCACAAAAATTCTAATTTTTCAAAATTTTAGGGGTTCGCCGAAGAAGGTGACTAAATTCTGGTCATCACCGGCAATGTACACAGTATTAAAATTACACTAAATTACACATTTGTTTAGACTTTCATGAATTAGAGTTTTATCTAGTTTTTTCTATACAAATTCTACTAGAATCTTGGATTTTTTGCTGAATTTTATCTACATTTTTAAAGTTTCCAATGTCATTGTTTTTCTCAGATTCGGTGTCGTTTCTTAATCGATTATCATGAAACCAAAGAGGTTTTACTTTTAATCATCTAAGGAACAAAATGAATGATATCGATCATTGATGAAATGCCATTTTACTAAATGTATTTTTCAACTAGTCGGTTTTCTCATCGTTCTTGTCTTTGATTTTTCAGTGATAGTAACAAGAACAATAGTCAGGTGAGTTGGGAGAGAAAGAAGAAGAAAAAGAGAAATGAATAGAAAGAAAAGAAAGGAAGAGAGGAGGACTTACTTGTCTATTCCTAGTTGTCGGCATTGGCAAAGGCTTACGATTGGCATCAATGTTTATTCCTATTGTCAGAGAGGGAGGAAGATGAGGGAATGGTAGGAGTGATTGTGCAATGCCGAAGGAGGAAGGGGTTCTCGTGGGTCCGTGCGGTGGAAGAGGGAAGGGGAAAATGGGGTGGTCATCAATGGGGGAGAAGGGAAATGGCGGAGGGAAAAGCTATTGGGTGATAGCTTTTTACCTGTTTCTTCCCATTATAGACGTGTGGAGGGAGGGGCAACTGAGTCCACGTGGTGAGTCTGACTCCCACATGTCGACTCTCTTCCCAACTAGCCTGGTTAGAACAATCATCACAAGAGTGTCATTATCAATTTAGACCCCTATTTTTATTTGCAAAACTTTTGGATCTTTAGGTCCTGATCTCCATTTCACACATTCTTAGTATTGTTGGAAAACTCTTATAGAGCACAATCCAATAATCGACCTTTTATCATCAAAATTTGATGTTTTAAATTTATTTCATAATTACTTGTTTTATGATAAAAATTTCGTTTTAAAGCAAAATTCCTTGAAATTTGCTATGAATCTAGAACAAAATTCCAAGTCATTTGACCGTTAACAAGATACAAAATTTAATAAGTTCTAAGGATTCAAAATTTACCAGAAACTGCGTTTAATTTATGAGTAAACTAATGTGGGGCCCACCTACTCAATCCTGCCTTGTTTGTCCTGTTTCACTGAATTTGACACAATTAACAAGTTAATTAATCTTTAAGCCAAATTTAGGACACGGGTGTAACAGTTAACGCAAGTAAAAACACATGCAACAAAGATATATT
The DNA here is from genome assembly GCA_035236585.1 of Warburgia ugandensis. Taxonomy (NCBI): domain Eukaryota; kingdom Viridiplantae; phylum Streptophyta; class Magnoliopsida; order Canellales; family Canellaceae; genus Warburgia; species Warburgia ugandensis. Next base: position 81,068,560 of record CP141126.1, on the reverse strand, counting down.
CTGTTTGGTTCTGAAACTGGGACTGCAAAGAGAACTACTTTCAAGAACAAGTAGAGAATACAGTGGAGACCCATTTCTGCTAAAAAAGGAAAGTTGCAGCTTTTATTTCTGCACCTCTTGAAATGGCTTCAAAAGGATCTGTTTTTGAAGACAAATTTTATCACAATCCGTTAACAAGGGGTCAGGTCCTCACCGTCCCTAATCTCCATTCCTCTATTTTAAAAAGTCCCGCTATTTTCAAAAGTCACCACCCGATCTCTCTCTAGATCCACCTCTAGATAGTACTAACAACTCAAACAAAACTAACAGTGGCAAGGCGAGGAGGAGACAATTACAGTATGGATGATTACAAGGAGTGTGTTGAGCTTTTGTATTGCTCGCATAACACAACCTTAAGTACCAATTCGAAATGTTAAGAAAGCTGTCACGTTGTCACTTAAGAAAGAAGTGCATTTCTTTGTTGAGTTGATGCGACTGGTCCAAAAGAGAAGAAGACATGATCTTACGTTGCTACTGATTTGGGCTGAACCTGAGTGAAGATCTTGAACCCAAACTTTCTCTTGATGCTACCCGTAGAATCACGGAGAATACATTGGAATTTTTGGAATTGAGAAAATAAGATCTTGAACCCAAACTTTCTCTTGAGGCCCACAGGTATGTAGAACCACACATGCCATTACATCACTTTTGCCATTACATTACTTCATTGGAGAATAAAATCAAATAGCTAGAATACACATATAGAGAGAGACATTCAGTGGAGAATAAAATCAAATAGCTAGAATACACATAGAGAGAGAGAGAGAGAGAGAGAGAGAGAGAGAGAGAGAGAGAGAGAGAGAGAGAGAGAGAGAGAGAGAGAGACAAGGAGAGAGCATCTATAGACACAGAGAGATGCATATACAGAGAGAGGGGCATCTACGGAGAGAGATTACCTCGTGAAGATTACCTCCTGAGAGAGCTGAGAGAGCGACGAAGAAGCTGTGTAGCTGACGAGAAAAATAAGATAAGCTCGCGCGAATGAACAGTGGAGTAGCTGAACGAAAGAAATGGGGATAAGGGATGTGCTATCATTGTCTGGCAAAAGATCGTGACCGATTGGTTGTCGGTCTTCTACAATGTTTAAACGAATGACGATGATTGGTGTAGGGGTATTATTGAAATTTTCAAAACAAAAATGGTAAATGAGGTATTATTAAAATTCTAAAAACAGGTGAATGTTCACGGAAAAAAAAGGATGGCAAACTTGCAAATTTAAAATAAAAATGAATTAACACCAAAAAGTTGCAAATTTAAAAAAATATAAATGAATTAACCTCAAAAAGTAATGATATTTTTACCAAAATCCCTTTCCCTTTTCCTTTCCGAATTTCACTCGGTCTCTTGTTTCTCATTTCAATTTCTATCATTTCTAGTTTCCTCTTTCCTCTTTCCGTATTTCAGTTTTCTTTTTATCTTTCCGTATTCATTTTTGAAAACGTTTTCGATATCTGGTTCACTTTTCCTTCCACCGTTTTCAACCATTTTCACGTTTCTCGTTTGGCTTTCTATTTAACGTTTTTACGTTTTTACGTTTCTCGTTTCGTTTTCTATTTAACGCGAGTTTTCGCGTATTTCATGTAAAAATATTGCATTTTCATTTCACATACAGCCTCAGACTATGATTTCATTTCACATGTCGCCTCAGACTTCGATTTCATGTTCAAGTGATTACGCTCATCCCTCAAAAATGAAACAAAAACAGATAGTCTTGAATTTTTCACCAAAAATACATAAGCCACAAAAATTACAATGAAAATAAAATTTGTTCTCACCCATCTAACCCGTTCGAAACATGAAGAAGGGCTTAGATTTGCAAAACATAGTCACTATAAATGAAAAATAGACAGCGGCCACATCACAAGCGTCTAGACCTAACGCGGGCTTCCACGGTAGACCGCATCTAAGACGTAGCGCGAAGCCAATGACCAACTATTAACTACTACCATAGCAAAAGACGGCAGAGTTAGAATGGCATCAGCAATTCCCATTGCTATTTGCTTTGTCATTTACAATCCAGCAAACTTGCCCACAAACAAAAGCAGATCTAGCATCATCTCCACCTTTTACTTAGCACCTCGTTCAGCAAAAACCCTTGATTGTGGTGCCGCAGTATCTCCTTTCTCAGCCGATTCTCTGAACATCGCTTCACCCCTTGAAAGAGCTTCTTCCACGGTATCCTTCTGCTTGTCTGCCCATCCAACAATCATATCAGCTGCATCAGCCCCATCATCAACTGCACCACCATCGGTAACCCGAGTAACCGGCTTTCTAGTATCCGCAAACTTAATCTCCCCAAGTGGAGAAGGCTTATGATGTTTACAATACTCCCCATTATCTTCTTCTTCCTCTTGCGTTTCACCCACTGGCCTTGCATCCCAACCAACACAGTTCACATCTTCAATTGAACTTGTTCGGCCATGACACTCCCGCTTCTGTTGGTAAGTTGGGCCTATAGTGGGGCTTACAACCGAATGTTCAAGCTGGGTTGAATAAGCATAGAGCGTAGGTGTTGGCGTCGGTTGCTGTTTTTCGTCGTGTGTCACATTGGGTTGCCGTTTTTCAGCCATGGAAGCCCTTGCTGTTTGCACTGCATCTTCATTCTACAAGAAATTGCATTTCCAGAAAAAAATATAAAACATATAAAATCAATTCATCAGAAGAAGAGAGTATTGCTTTGGGATCTTCTGACTGGATGGAGGTGTCCCCAGCGCCACTGGAAGTGCTGGTAGCAAGCACCCTGATCAGATTCTGGTTCGATTTCCTGCAGCAGAGAGGGACCAAGAGGAGGCGATCGCTATAGCTCTAGATTGCATCTTTTCAATTCTTCGTTTCCAACTCATCCTGTTTCACACTTATTAAAGATGGGAGTGTGCCACCTGCATCCTGGTTTGTCGCTGAGGCTACAGTGTCCCTCCACTTCCACGTGGCACTTGACTTTCACGCCTCTCCACTGAAGACGTGTTAATAAACTGGCTTGCTAGCTCAGCAATTATAAATCAAGGAACGATGGTACAGAGCGACAACACCCGGCCACAACTTCACTTTTGTACGGTGGTCTGACTTACTGCAGGTCGGTACCGTTCCTCCAACTGTCCAAAGGTTTATCTCGTATCCAAAAGTATTACCAAAATGGTGTTAGTATGTTTAATCACTTCTACATGGGAGGCTTTTAAAAGTCAGTATAAAGAAGTTATTTTATTACCAACTTCATAAATATTTTATAAATTTAAAAATAAAACTTTAAAAGTATATTTAAGAAATTGTTCAATTGAAAAATGACTTAGTCGGTGTGAAAAGAAAATTTTACACAAAAAAGAACTTTTAAAATTGTTTAAGTCAAATGACTTTAAAAGTATATAATTTAGTTTGACATAAAGAGTTATTTTACGCAAAAAAAGACTTTTAAAGTTATTTCAATGAAATGACTTTAAAAGTCATTAACTTTTTAAGTCGTTTAAAAATAAATGACTTTAAAAGGATATATTTTAACCTAAAGAGTAATTTCATGCGAAAAGGTCTTTTAAAGTCATTGAGTCAAACAACTTTAAAAGGATACACTTTAGCCTAAAGAGTAATTTCACAAGGGAAAGGACTTTTGAAGTCGTTTGAGTCAAATGACTTTAAAAGTCTTTTCCTGCGTAAAATTTCTCTGCACGCTAGACTAAAGTATATATTTTTAAAGTCGTTTGACTTAAATAATTTCAAATGTGTATATTTTTAAAGTCGTTTATTTCTAACACAACTTCAAAAGTTCTTGTTCATCTATAAAAGGCCAAAGGCATCCCAATTATTCCTATATTCTCTGTTCATATTGTTCTTCTCACGGGTGGCATGACGGTCACCTCCTCAGATCCATGTGTCTATCTTTGTCCTTTTTCCCTTATTGCTTTCTATTTTAGATATTTTGATTTTTTGTGGCATGAAAAATAATGTAAGTAAACCAAAATTTCTTATTATCATGCATTACTTTCTTATTACCAACTTTCTTTGTTTGCATTTTGTAGATTAAGTGGGTTTTTTCATTACAAATGATGGGCTTAAGAAGTGTATTAGATCATCGTGATTTTGATAGTAATCGTATGATTTTATTGCAAACAACAACTGCTTCTCTTTCTATCCCTTACTATTGGAGAAAGGGAGAATATTACGATTTGTGGTTCTCATCCAAAATTAGGGTTTGATAAAGAGAAATGGTACCATCATGTTGGCCGAGGAAGTTGTAGCTTAAAGCTTTACCCACTATCCCCATAGAGTGGTGTCAACTAAATACTAGGGGGCCAAATTTTGATGAAATCATTTCAAATTAGCTCTTTGATCATGATATTATATTAATAAGATTTAATAATATGAAACTTTTGATATATGTAATAAAAGGACAATAAATGAGGAGTTATTCCAAAAAATACTTTGATTTCCTTGTTCACGTATTTGTTTATGTACGTGTGTATTTGTGTGTGTGTGTGTGTGTGCAAAGAATATCTGAATCAACACTGATTATCATAAAAAAATTGGCTTCACTGTGTATTTATGTAAGATATTGTAAAGTACTAATATTTTATATTTGAAGTGAAAAATATACTTGTTTTTAAAGTCATTTACTGTAAATGACTTTAAAAGTCACTATCTTTTAAAGTTGTTTACAACAAAATACTTTAAAATTGAATACTTTTAAAATCATTTATAGTAAATGACTTTAAAAGTTTGTACTTCGGTTTTAAGTGTTATTTCATTAACTTTCACTTTGCATTTTTCGATTGTCTTCATCTATACACTAAATAAATTATTATTTTTGTTGTGGCTATCCTCAACCAAATCCCAACTATGAATTGGAACTACATTAACATATTTGTAGTCAATATCAATTTTTGAGCCTTGGTTAGTATCTTTTTGTTTGACTAATATATATATATAGATACATATTTGAAGAAGTTTTTCATGGTTATGGTTAGAAACTTGTCTTTTTAAAGATAAATTTCTTTTTGAATGTATCTATCATATTTTGCTTCTTTTGTATTGTTAATTGAAAATTTCCACATGTGTGCATACATGCAATTTAATTATTTTAAATGCTTATAATTCTTTTATACCTAGTATTTGGTAAAATACCTAACCTAATCTTTTCATGTCTAAGAAGTCTTTACACACATATTTTCTTTAATTTCTTGAGATTATAGACAAATATGCTCAGATGACTACGACAAGAACATCAAAAGAATATGAGGAGGCAACAAAAAATTTCATACAGTTCGCACTTAGGGCAAGTGTTGATCGTAATCGCATGTGTTATTTATGCTTCAAATGTGAAAACTTCAAAAAATTAACTATAGGAGTGTTGAGAGAACACTTGTGCTTCAATGGAATCGATGAAAGCTATCACCCATGGATTTGGCATGGACATAGGCCCTCGACAAGGCCTAGAAGATATGATTAAGACATTGTAAGAAGTATTGTAGATAGTACATCTATAACAATGCTTTGAGATGCATATGATGACTTGTAGGACGACCGTGAACAATTTCATACGACAATATTGGAGGAAGACAATGAGCTATTGTACCATGGGTATAAAGATTTTACCAAATTGTCTACAATGGTAGAACTTTACAATATAAAATCAAGATTTGATTTTTCAAATCAGGGTTTATGAAAGTATTGAAAGTAATGGGTAAGATGCTACTGAAGGATAATGAATTGGTGAGGTCCACATGAAAGGCAAACAAAACCTTGGCATCTTGTATAAGAAGATACATGTGTGTCCTAATGATGGCATCTTATATAGGAAAGAGCACAAGGATAAAACTAGATGCCCAACTTATAGACAATCAAGATGGAAGTTAAAGAAGAATGCAACTGAGACTATTATAGACATTTATGCAAGGTTCTATAGTACTTTTCTCCTATTCCAAGGTTCAAAAGAATATTTCGTATTATAGAAACAACAAAGAAATTAGTATAGCATGCCAAGGACAGAGTAGCTAATAGCTTTTTATGCCATTTAGCATACAGCCCAGCATGGAAGCTCGTAGACTTCATGTGGCCTAATTTTGGTAAAGAACCTAGAAACCCATGACTTGCATTATCTATAGATGAGATTAATCGTCATGGTTCTATGAGAAGCAAGTATAGTTGCTGGCATGTCATATTAGTTTGTTACAACCTCCCACATTTTTTATGCATGAAGAAAAAGTTCATGATGTTAACTATATTATTATTGGGTCCAAAGCAGCCAGGGAATGACATTAATGTATACTTGGCTCCCTTGAAAGATGATCTTAAGACATTATGGGACGTTGTTGTTGAAGCATATGACACATATAGGAAAGAGTCATTCACCTTAAAGGCTATACTATTGTGGACAATAAGTGACTTCCCTATGTACAATAATTTGTCTAGATGAACCATAAAAGGATACAATGCTTATCCTATTTCTAGTGATCAAACATGTGTTGTGCAACTTAAATATGATAGGAAAATGGCATTCCCTAGCCATAGAAGATAGTTGTGTAGAGACCATCCATACTATTTTAAAAAGGAAGAATTTAATGGTAGTATAGAGACATGGACACCTTTAATGATGTTGATAAGATGACAAGTATTAAGCAAGTTGAAAACATTACTATCTTGTGTGGAGAGAAGAAATCAAGTTAACGTGTAGGTGAAAACAATTGTAGTTCCTAGAAGAAGAAATCAATTACTGAAAATCACTACATCCACACCATGTGCTTGATGTCATGCACATTGGGAAGAATGAGTGTGAAAGATTGATCAGTACCTTGCTTGATATCCCATGAAAAACGAAGGATGGACTTGCAACTCAAATGATCTTATGAAGATGGGTTTGAAGAGGAGGTTGCATCCATAGGGGGCAATCAAGGAACATACCTACCTTAAGGAAAATTATATGCTTAATAGAGAGGAGAGAAGAATAGTGTATAAAACCCTATTTGAGCTCAAAGTCAAACTTTAAAAATATTGTCTCCATAAAGAGTTGAAATTCTTAGGGATGAAGTCCCATGATTTCCATGAATTGATACAACAACTCCTATTGATAGCAATATGTTTGGTATTACCGGACAAAGTTAAGGGAGCCATTACAAAATTCTACTACTTCTTTAATGCTTTGTGCAAGAAGGTGGTGGATGTTTCAAAATTATAATAAATTCAAGGACATTTAGTGAAAAATTTATGTGATCTTGAGACAATCTTCCCACCATCCTTCTTTGACATCATGGCACACAATGGTGAACCTCATTGATGAGGTCAGATTTTGTGAGCTAGTTTACTTGCAATGGACGTACCTGTTTGAAAGGTGTATGAAAATTTTAAAAAGGTATGTATGAAATCATAATCAACCAGAGGAGTGTATAGCTGAATGTTATATTATAGAGGAAGTAGTGGTGTTTTGCATAGAGTACTTATCAGGAGTATTTCATGATCCCAAGTTGGCGAACATCTATCAAGTGGTTGTGTACCAAACGCTGACTATAAAGAACGGGACCAGGCACATCTTTATGTGTTACGAAATGTTGATGAACTCCAACCATATATTGAGTAAGTTGATCATGCTCTTAGGTAAAAATTAATTATTAATTATTATATTTTCTTTGATCTCTCCATTAATTTATGTGTGTGTGTAGTGAGCACATTGTCACGGGCTTGCACTGCAAGGTCTGTGACCAGGGCTTGCAGCCTCTAAGGAAGGCTCACTTGGGACATGGACCTGACCTTAGGGACTCAAGCCTGCCTGGGAAGGTCCATGAAACTTGGCTTGAATCTAAAAGGTCCAGTTTCTAGAGTATTCTTTGTAAATATGTAGAAAGGTAGAAAGTTAGAGAATTGTGTAGAGTCTTCTAAAGTGAGTTCTAGATTAGTCCTTAACCGTTGGATTGTAGACATTTGTAATAATCCAGACCATCCATTGAGGAGGTGGATGGGGGAGAACAAGTATAAATAGGTGTAAGCTCCTCACTTGTACTCAGCTTAGAGTTCAGCTTAGGATTAGCTCAGATAAGCTCAGGTTGATTTAGCTCAGCTAAGGTTAATACATTAGGAGGTTTCCTTTCTGAGTTCTCTTGAGTTCCTCTCATTGCTTGAGTGGGTGAGTGAGTGTAGCCCTAGCAAGTGAGAGTACTTGGGGATTGAAGGCTGACTTGTGCAAAGAAAGAGAGTAGCGCATAAGTGCCGCACGGGTTTAGCAAAGGTGAAACTGCGACCTCGTGATAGTTGGTATCAGAGTAGGTTGGTACTAGGAGTTGGTATCATAGCAGGTTAATGTGGGAGTTGCTTTGCGAGTATTAGGGAAAGCTCGTGGCAATGTCATGGCAAGTGCGTCAGGGGAGACCACCATGCCAGTGGAGGCCCAGAAGAAGTTAAGGAGGGAGAAGTCCAAAGAGCTAACAAGCGATTTGGCTTTGGATGCTCATCTCACCATGTTGGAGGAAAGATTGGGTAAGTTCGACCAAACTCTTGCTGATTGCTTGGACAAGTCTAATGCCTATGTGGAGGCATTACATGGTCTTCGCGACGAGATGCGATGCTCCTTTGATGTGGTCAAGGTCATGAATTCCAAGACCATAGAAAAGGTGGAGAGCATGTCTGATCGTCTTGGGACCATAGAGGGTGAAGTAGCTGGCTTACATGAGGAAGTAGCCGAGCTAGATGATGTTAAGATTCGTTTGGCCCTATTGGAGAAGGCTGTGGCTAGTGGCGGAGGGCTTGGACCAAAGGAGTCTGCTCCAAAGGTCAAGATCCCTGTACCCACAAGCTATAAGGGGACCCGTAATGCTAAGGACTTAGAGAATTTTCTGTGGCAAATGGAACAATACTTTAAAGCTGCCAAGATCTTTGAGGAAGTCATGAAGGTGGACGTGGCAACAATGTATTTGTGTGACGATGCAATGCTATGGTGGAGACGAAGGTATGGTGATGCAACTGAGGGTCGTTGCACCATAGCCCGTTGGGAAGACTTTAAGAGAGAGATCAAAGCCCAATTCTTCCTAGAGAATGTGGAGTACTTGGCTAGGAAGAGTCTAAAGCGTTTAAACCATACGGGATCTATTCGGGAGTGTGTGAATCAATTCACGGCTTTGCTCCTGAACATTTCAAATATGAATGAAAAGGTCAAGTTGTTCTTCTTCATGGATGGGTTGCAACCTTGGGCGGAACAAGAGTTGCAAAGGATGGGAGTACAAGACTTGGCCACTGCACTCTCAACTGCTGAGAAACTAGTGGAGTTTGACAAAAGGGCTGAAGGCACTAGAAAAGAGGAAAAGGCCAAGGCTAATGGAGGCAACAATGAGGAGGACATACCTAAGGGTCATAAGGAAGAAGGCAAGGGAGGCCGACACGACCCAAAGGGTGGAGGTAAGTTCATTCCTCGATGGATTTGTTGCTTCATATGTGATGGAGATCACAGGGTAATGGAATGCCCAAAGAAGAAGACCCTCAATGCCTTGGTGCTTGAAAGGGAGAACCACAAGGTAGGGGATGAGGACGAAGAGGAGGCTAAGATAGGGGCCCTTAGACTCCTCAATGCTATGATGGGGCAGGCATCAGGGACTAAACCTGCCAATGGATGGAAAAGTCTAATGTATGTAGACGTGTGCCTCAATGGCAAAGGCACACGAGCTATGGTGGACACGGGAGCTACTCACAACTTCATCTCGGAAGGGGAGGCTAAGAGATTAGACCTCAAGGTGAAGAAGGTTGAGAGCTTAATCAAGGCCGTCAACTTCGAACCAAAGTCCATACTAAGAGTTGCCAGAGATGTGCTAGTCAAGGTAGGGGAGTGGCAAGGCACCATCACTTTGACTGTAATACCTTTGGAGGATTATGAGGTTATCTTAGGGATGGATTTCCTCACTATGGTAAGAGTAGTCCCCATGCCATATCTTAGAGTGTTGAGCTTCTTTGATGAGGAGAACCCTTGTGCGGTTCTAGTGTTGAAGAATGGAAGGGGGCAAGGGAAGCTGCTATCTACCTTGCAGCTAATAGAGGGATCCACAATGAGTGTGGAGTCAGCACAACTAGACTTGCAACATCTAGGTGCCATAAGGGTACTGAGGTCTGGAGGGTCTAGGGAGAGACCAGTTGATGACAAGGGTGTGTCTCAACAAGGTAACTCCAAGAGGGACAAGACTAAGCCAAGACGTGCTAGTGCAGGAGGCACAGTGACGGAGTGCAACAAAAGTGGAGCGCCGGAGGGGTGACAACTTCAAAAGGGCTCAAGTGTGCAAGAACGCACAGCACATGGCGGAGCCAAAGGATGTCCCAGATGTGCATAAGAGGGGCCGAATGGCAAGGTGCAAAGGGAGGGACACAGTAGGGCATCTCATGCAAAAACCAAGGCAACATGGGACTTGCCCAAGTGCAAAGGGTGCGACACCAGCAGGGATGCGTCGATGAGGGCGTCGACATTATCAGGTGGGGGAGTTTGTCATGGGATTGCACTGCAAGGTCCGTGACCAGGGCTTGCAGCCTCTAAGGAAGGCTCACTTGGGATGTGGACCTGACCTTAGGGACTCAGGCCTACCTGGGAAGGTCCATGGAACTTGGCCTGAATCTAGAAGGCCCTGTTCCTAGAGTATTCTTTGTAAATATGTAGAAAGGTAGAAAGTTAGAGAATTGTGTAGAGTTGTGTAGAGTCTCTTAGAGTGAGTTCTAGATTAGTCCTTAACTGTTGGATTGTAGACATTTATAATAATCCAGACCATCCATTGAGGAGGTGGATGGGGGAGAACAAGTATAAATAGGTGTAAGCTCCTTACTTGTACTTAGCTCAGAGTTCAGCTCAGGATTAGCTCAGATAAGTGTAGGTTGATTCAGCTCAGCTAAGGTTAATACATTGGGAGGTTTTCTTTCTGAGTTCTCTTGAGTTCCTCTCATTGCTTAAGTGAGTGAGTGAGTGTAGCCCTAGCAAGTGAGAGTACTAGGGGATTGAAGGCTGACTTGTGCTAAGAAAGGGAGTTGTGCACAAGTGCTGCACCGGTTCAGCAAAGGTGAAACTGCTACTCCATGACAACATGGATGTCCTCATGGCAAAGAATCCAAGTTATGCAAAGAAATAGAAGTGGTTACAATTTGAGTATTGTCGCACTTCTAATACTTGGCTTCATTAGAAGGTAAAATGAAGGAATTCACACTTCATAAATTACATTCCATATATATATACATGTATATATATAATCTTAATTGCAACAATCATATCGTACTTAATATATGTATACACAAATATATATCTGAATCCTTGGGCTGGATGGCAATGGGACCACGACCAGAATTAATAAAATATGTTAGATATGCCATCAATGGTTATCATTTTTACACAAAAGATTGTGATAACTCAAGAGTGCAATAGAATAGTGGAGTTAGCTTAGTTGGTAATGCTACATTCTTTTCCAGTTCAAAGAATAATAGGAAAATAGTGGCAAATGATATTTATTATAGGGTTTATAAGAGAGATATGGGCCTTGGATTATTTGTAAAACTGTGGTTGTGTTTAAGTGTGATTGGGAGGAACACAACAAAGACAGCATCAAGACTGATGCCCTTGAATTGACATTGATTGACCTCAACAAAATTGGTTATAAAAATGATCAATTTATTTTAGTATCTCAAGCAAAACAAGTATTTTATGTGCAAGATGGACATGATAAAAGATGGTCAACTATTTTATCATTTTGTCAGGGGGACTTTTATGATAAAGACGACCTAAGAGATACTGAAATAGATTACACTTGTATCACCAAACAATCCCATCCATCAAAGTACTTGGTGACAATGAGGATTATGAGCATCATAACGGTGAGGAGGGTGCATAGGTTGAAAACAATATATGAGGGGGTATATGGATTGAATTAGTAAGTTGTAATATACTTACAGATTTATAATTAGCTCTTTTATTATGAGCAATATGGATTAAAGAGAGATAAATACCATGTGACATTATATATATACATATGTAATTCTAGACTTATTCGAAAAGTAAATTCTTTTGAATATTCTTATATTTATTATGTACAGAATGCATGAATCAACATTGATTATCATAAAAATTAGTTTCATTGTGTATTTATGTAAAATATTGTAAATACTAATAATATATATATATATACATTTATATGTAGTGAAATTATATTAGTTTTTAAAGTCATTTGTTGTAAACAACTTTAAAAGTCTATAACTTTAAAAGTCCCTTACAATAAGCAACTTTAAAACTCATAGTTTTTAAAGTTGTTTACATCAAACGACTTTAAAAACAATGACTTTTAAAGTTGTTTGCTATAAATGACTTTAAAAATCATAAACTTTGAAAGTTGTTTAGAGCAAGGGACTTTAGAATTAATACTTTGAATTGAAGCTATCCTCAACCTTTTCCCAATTGTGAATTGGAACTACATTCACATATTCGTGGTCAATATCAATTTTTGAGTGTTGGTTAGTATCTCTTTGTTTCTCTCATATATATGTATATATGCATATTTGAAGAAGTTTTGCATGGTTATGGTTGCAAACTTCCCTTTTTAAAGTTAAATTTCTTTTTGAATGTGCCTTTCATATTTTACTTCTCTTTTCATTGTTAATTGAAAATTTCCACATGTGTACATGCATGTAGTTTAGTTATTTTAAATGCTTATAACAATTCTTGTACACTTAGAGTTTAGTAAAATGCTTAACCTAATCTTTTCATGTCTAACAAGTCTCTATTAGATTTGTCTAAGATTGTAAATCTAGGCTTAAAACTGATTGGACAATCTCAATTGTCAAATTTGTTGTTGTGTAAACAATATCCAGTAATGACTGATTGATGGTCTAACATTACCAGTAGGTTCCCCATTTCAAAGATCCAAACTAGAAAAATCTGACTAACTAAATGAGGATCATTGATCTATAACTATGCATATATACCGGTTGGTCATTGATCAAAACTGCAAAGACATTACTAGAGTTCTGATCATTGAGTTTTAACCCTGAATAACAAATCTAATTACTTAAAATCAATGGATCATGAACAAAATTATCAAGTCAAAATCTTTGATTGTTTGAACACTTTGAGTCTATATAAAATCAAACTCTAAAATATTAAGTTAGACCACTATAAACTATTGGATTTAACTCTTTAGAACTAGATTATCCACTAATAAACCTATATGATTTATAATATAAATATGAAGCATTAGATCACTAACTTGGAGAATGGATGACGTATCTGAGATGGACCTATCTCTGACTAGTAGAGTGTAGATAACTTATGATTGATCTAGATAGTCATAATCAAGTCACGTTGCTATGGTCCAGCGACAATTGGACACTTTTGGGCAATCTATTTAACATCTAATTTGGGCAATCTAGGTAAATCCTTCCCCTAATTGCTCCAAATTGCGATTTCTATTTTTTGCACATAATAAATCAAAAGTTTTTGTGAATTTTTGTTAATTATTAGCCTTAATTAAGTTATTGGATGTTAGATATAGACTTGTAAAATGTTCAATCAGGAAATTAGATTATGATAATTGCTGATCTTACTATTAGATCTTACTTTTTGTTAGTATAAATGAAATTCATATATCTAGATTGAATCAGATTAGATCAATGGCCAACAAACATTGATATGTCAGCCAATAGTTTAAGAATAAGATTTAAATTGACAAATTGTGGATCTAGACACATTAAAAAGTGGATTCTTGTACGAGCATAGGATAGATTGAAAGGCTAGTTGGGTCATAAATTAAACCTTCAATTTAGAAGACTGGTTATAGTGTTATATATGTATATATCTCAGATTAGCAACGTATCATAGTTTAGAAGCTCAATTCAATGAATTAAATTGTGGATCAGTGCTCAAATCAATCATCAGATGATGATTTACATGTACTATCTTAAATTTTAAATATAATCAAAGCATGTGAAACTTAGTTATTATAATTACCCTAATTTTTAAATTTCAATTCAAATGATTATGAATTAATTTTGATGAATCCAAATTGGAAAATTTTCATACTTATGTTCCATAGATTTGACCTTTTGAAAGATACCTAATTGAACCCCAAAACCTTAAAATTTGGGATTGTACTCAGAAAAACGAATCCAATGACATAAAGAACACTAAAATCAGAGATTAGATGGAGAAGTTATGGATATATGAATATGGAGGAAATTTATGTTTTAAAAAAATTTACTTAAGGAGGGGGCTGAATTGATATTGGCACCCCCTCCCACTTAAGTGAGAATGATAAAAAAGAGTCGATCTGTTCCCCAACTTGACACACATGCAGAAACCTGGTCAGAGAGAAAATGGAGAAGAAGGGGAAGAAGAGGGAGAGAAGGAGAGGAGGGAGGAAAGAGAGAAATGGAGAGAAGAGGTGCTTGTTGGGGAAGACACGACAAGATGACAAGGAGAAGAAGAAGGGTTTTGGGTGCTAGAGTTCGTAGGCTGTCTTTGAAATTGACCAAATAAAAATCTTCTATACGGGGTAATTTGTCTCTGGTTTTGATGAATCTTTCTTTTTGAATCGTTTTGCTAAATATTTTTTTATGATGGGTAGGTTAAGCAATTAATAATTTAGGGTTCTTTGTTTTTGTGTGGGTTTTCTTTGTTATCAAGTGATCGATTCAGGAGAGAAAGTAAAGTTGAAAAGAAACTAAAAATCCTTGTAAAAATGACTACTTAGGATATGATTTGCTCAATTTGATATTTTCTCAAATTTGAAGTTTAAATTTAGGGTATCAGCTATTTCTACAGCTACTATTAGGAATAGTCCACTACATTGGTCTGGTGGAGTACTAAACCACACCTTCAAAATAAAATGGATAGAAGAACTTTTGAATGAAGGCCAATTGAACACCAACCAAGATTAAAGTGATAATTAAAATAGAACGTGGATGTTTGCACCAACTTCAAGACTACACTGGCTATAAACCACCTTAATATCCTCACATGGCCACCACTACAAGTGTATAGTGCTTTCCTCTTGCAAAGAATTCAAATAACTATAACCTCAAATAAAGAGGCAAGATACATGGAGCTGAATACATCAAACCATATTGAAAAGGACTTGCACCCATACAAAATCCTAAAATTAAATGGTAAAAATTGGAGTATTTCCTCTTACTAACAGAAGAATATAATTCCAAAGTATATGATAGAATTTACAGTAGTAACTCATGCATAAGAGGGAATATTTTAGAGAAATAAATCTTGCATAAATATGTAGGATTCAAGCAAGTATCGGCACCTTCAAAGAGTCTATAATCTAATAAATGGCAGGACATTTAACTAACTTGTCAAACTTCTTCTAACAATAACAACCCAATTAGACATGGTTGTAAGCAATCTATTTAGGGGAGCTAAAATCTTCTACCTCACTGTAGAAGAGAGATTTTTTCCAATAAATTTAGGAAATATACCTTGATGAAGAACCATGAGTTTGTTAGCAAAATCAATAAGAGGCTTGGGAGCATTGAGTGTTAATGGCTGCAACCTTGTACTAAATCCTTCAATGAGAATGATTACCTTCATGGTGAAAACACAATCACTTCTTCTCTTGATAATTGAACAATGAAAAGCTCAGCAAGCAATGCAAACCAATAGTAGTCAACATATAACTAAGCTTATCCTCATCTAAAAAGAAAAAAAAAGAAAAAAAGGTTACTCATTCATGAAAGTCTAGCATAACACTATATCTCTAATCATAAGAAAGAACTCAAGCTTGACACGAATAGTCAAGTGTCAATTTAAACTCAAATAGAGTATGCCAGTTGCTACATGTAGGTGACATCTCCTAAATCTTGATATGGGAATGACAAATAAAAAGGGAATTTAAAGTTAAGGAGACATCTCTTGTGATGCTTTTTACTTCATCAAATTGGAAATCAAATGATTGAACTTACACTTAAAATTGCTATTATTGCCTAGTTATAGCACTTGAATAAATAGTATGAACTATCCCTATTAGTTTGAAACTTATATACGTATGCTTATATCTAGTGGCGCCTCCAAAAGTTAAAGTCAGTATGTAAACATGGGCTACTATTCAATTGAACCACCATTTAGGCTTCAAGAGTGAACCATACATTAAAAACTTTTAGTGCTCTCTCTTAGTTGAGTAGTGTAGATAGATTAACTGAATTTGAAAAATTCGATTAGTATATTCGCAATACTTTCATGCTGTAATGTTGTCACCTTTGATTATCTTCACTGACTATGTGCTTAAACTCGTTCTTATAAATGTATAAGAAATGCCATTGAATAACTCAAGAACAAATAACTCCATTTAACCTAGTTGTGTTTACAATATCTTAGGCTTGGAGAAATAAGACAAAGGAGCAAAAGAATATGCTAAATATCTTAATAGAAGAACATGGAAGGTATATGAAGAAGGTTTACAATATACTTGATAATTTTATGAGCTGATGTAATACTTTGGCTTAATATGACCTCTGCTTTATGGACACATGGACATTTAAATTGAAATTATGGTGGTGTGGCTGTGATTGGATTGATCCTAGTCTGGAACTCATCTTTCAGTTCAGTTAAAACTTGATTTCTTATGAACATTTAGATATTGTATGTTTATGTGAATGGATGGAGATGGAATCTCCTTTATTATTATTTGACTTAAACTATGTTTATGAGAGACATTGCATTTGCATGCATAAAATGCTTAAGTCGAAAAATAGAGGGCAATCTACCAAATTTTCTGCAAAAATGTAGCACTCATTTCTCTGAAAATCCTAATCTTTAGAAAAGAAACATGACACTTGGGATTTTTAAAAGTCTTCTGATGAAAAGTGTTTTTCATTGTTTGTTTTCTAAATAGTTTTCCAAATTAGGGCCCCACAATTATAAAAGATTTTGTGGAAAATTGCTAGAAAAACTCAGGATGTCATAGTTATCATCTTGTGATGCTTTTTACTTTGTCAAAATGGAAATTGAATGAATGAACTTACACTTGAAATTGCTATTATTGCCTAGTTATAGCACCTGAATAAAATAGTATGAACTACTTCTGTTAGCCTAAAACGTATATGCATATGCATATATCTAGTGGTTCCTCTAAAAGTTAAAGTAAGTATGTAAACATAGGTTATGATTCAACCAAACTATCGATTTAGGCTTCAAGAATGAACCATACATTAAAAACTTGTAGCATTTTTTTCTCAGTTGAGTGGTATCGATAGGTTAACTAAATTTGTAAAATTGGATTAGTATATTCATAATCTTTTCATGTTGTAATGTTGTCACCTTTGATTATCTTCACTGAATATGCGTTTAAACTCTTTTTGCAAAAAGATGGTGTCTGTATGTGCTTGAGAACAAGTGGTAACTAAGTTCTAAAGAATATAGAGGAACTAAAACTGAAGTGAATACATGCTTGTTTTTGCAGAAAACAAATGCAATTCAAGTATGAAAAATGAGTAAACAATGACGCATGTGTACACTAGAACATGGAGACTTTAATGCTAGTTGCTTTGAGTGTAAGCTATCTTTCAAAAGGTAAAACACTTGCAAATGTCAGCAAAGTGGGGGACTATTTTGGAGCACAAATTGCCACAAGGAAAACAGGAATTTGACACTTAGGATCATGCTTGTATGTATGGTACATAAATGATGGGTCTTTTACATTGTGCTTTGAACTTCAGAATTACTTGAGATTTATTGTTTTCTATGATACATGCATCATGTGCACTCCTCTTAGGTTTTAATTACATGTTTTATTTATATTGTTAGTCCATATTTAGGGTTACCCTTCATTGATAAGTTGAATTGCATGCTATATTAGGTTTAGTTCTCATTACTTAAAGTTGTTGCATCTCTAGAATAGTTTAGTTTTAGGAAAGTTTAATTTTAAAATTATCTATACTTAGAAATTTTCTATTTTCATGCATGTTTTATCTTATTTGCTTTTGGTTTGTTTACACATATATTATGTTGGTTTATTTTCTTTAAATTGATTACATGGATTTTTTTATATCATTGTGTTCTTCTTTGTAGTAATGATGGAACAAGAACACGATCAAAATGAAGAATATAAGTGAAATGAATAGCATGAACAAGAGGCCATCATAAGCACTACTCAAAAGAGAAAGGGCAGAGGGCGAACAACAATGAAAAAAGTTATCAAGAGAAAGTCAAAGGAAATTACAGAAACCATCCAAAACAATAGTTGGGGCAAGAGATAAGTGAGAATGTAGCCTCTTGTAGCAATTTTCTCTACTCCACAGTAAGAAGCATGGTTCCTATCACAATTGATGAGTGGAGACTTGTTCCATCCTTGACAAAAGATTCAATAGAGGAAATGGTGAAAGTAAGTAAACATTAATAACATGCATTATATAATTTATAATAGGCCTTATTTTCAACTATAGTAATTTGTTGTGTACTTTGCAAACTGCCTTTGATGTGCTTGAGTAGAATAAGATGCATGCTTTACAAGGAGTTGGTGAGCGATGGAGAAAATGGAAGAACTACCTTATTTGCAATTACATAGCTCCATATATCAACAATTCGTCAAGGATGTACACTGTGCCTATCATTTCCTTTGATGTCATTGACTAGGATTTGTGGAATACATTTCTCAGAACTACATGTCCATTGAATTTGACGTATGTGCGAAAATGATGTTTCATTTAATTAATTACATGTAACATAGGATTATTGCACTTGATTACATATGAACAAATGTGTAGGCAAGGGTGCAAAAGAAAAAAAGGTGCATGAAACTAATATGCAACACCACCTGTTTAGGTTGGGCTATGCTCATTTATAAGAGCATGAAGTAAGCATCTATG
The DNA here is from genome assembly GCA_035236585.1 of Warburgia ugandensis. Lineage (NCBI taxonomy): Eukaryota > Viridiplantae > Streptophyta > Magnoliopsida > Canellales > Canellaceae > Warburgia > Warburgia ugandensis. The sequence continues at coordinate 81,049,729 of CP141126.1, read as the reverse complement.
ACAATTTATCCCTTTCAAATTAATGCTACTATATTTATATACATTTTTTTTTCTAACTATAGTGTCCTGCTTGACAACAAAGAAAGTTGGGACTACAAAACCCATTGATCACTCCATCCTCTAGAAGATAGCACATTTGGTGAGCTGTATTGGCCAAACATAATTAGATGAAAGTACTGCACAAATTGATTCTCGTATTGTAAGTGGTTCCACCTTGGTATCAATTTTATACCATTAATTAGGTGACATATCATGTCTTTCTACTTAAATTTTGCAAGACATTCTTACCCAAGAAAGCTCAAATACAGGAACTCAAAGCAACACTACTGCCAACGAGGACATCTTATATAAGGTTGTGGGCAATAAGAAGGACCACCATAGTCGAGTTAGGGGCATGGCACATGGTATTATTCCTTCTAAATTGTTTGGAAAATTTTTACCTACAGTTGAAGATTAGGAGTCCTACAATGATTTGGTTGAGAAAATAAAAATGGATATATTTAAATAGTTGCATGAAGGAGGTTTGATGATAGTTTCTCAATCCCCAACACATAATTCTTGTAATTCCCCCATACCTCCATTAAATGCTAGCTGCAATTCTCCAACTAAAGAAGTTCATGAAGGATAATCTGTGCCCCTTGAAAAAGAAATTCCAGCTATGGAGGTATATATATATATATATATATATAGACAAAACCAAATATTTTCATTGTCCTAATGTAATAATTCTCTATCTTAACCTCTCTATTGTATATCTAATTTGCAGGTAGGTCAATGCCCATTGGCCCTAAGATTCCTATCAAAACATCATATCAGTTGGTTCAAGCTATGAGCATGAATCCACCATTTTGCATGGAATTAGTATGTCGCCATATGCTAAGCGAGTGTCCATTACCATGACTCTAAATACTAATGCCAGCTTAACATACCCTTTAGAAATGAAAAATATCATAACTGTTGGGGAGGCAATTGCATATCACGTCGCCTGGCTAGAGGCACTAGTCATTCACATAGAGTTCACAGTATGTATCTTATCATACTACCTTCCTCATAAATTTTTTTTAGCTAATGAGCTCAATTTAGTTGTTTATTAACTTTATATAGTTAATAAGCAATAACATGCACCATTGAGGTCACCTATCATTGCATCATCACCTATTGTTGCTCCAATAGAACAAGTACTTGTATATATATATATATTAATCATAAATTAGGTCCTCTTCATTGATTAATATTATTTAGCTAAATTTTTTTACATCTTGTACAGCAACAGTCTAAGGATTGTGTGGAAGTCCCACCTAACACGCCTCAATCCCTTAGGTTAATCTACAGTCTCATCAAGCAAAATAGGGCAATCAACCTTGTACAAATTAAGGAGAGAGTTCTTTCCAATGATGTTGTTGAAGTGCCACTTATGGTAGAGGACTTATTACAAGTTTTCCTATGGGATCAACTCGAGCACCCTCATATTGTCTTCTACATGGGGTATATGCACATATTTGCTTATAAAATATTTGATATTACATGTTATATTTTCATGGTATCAGTAATAATTATTTCTTTTATACAACTTCTTGAATGATGCAATTAGCTTTTTTGAGGTTGAGGGTACACTTTACCAATTACTTGACCTTGCATCATTTGTGGAGTGATAGAGCAATGGTTAATAGAGAAGCAATGAATGAGTGAAAACTTGTACTATGACAATAAATGAATAAGTATGGATGAAGTGAATTTGGAGCTTGTAATTGAAGTGAATATGGGGGTTGGTTTTCAATAGATACATTGAATTATAGAACTTTTATGGGATGGGTAACTTTAGAGTGTGAAAGTACATTGATTTTTAAATTTGTTTATCTAAACAACTTTAGAAGTTATTGACTTTCAAAATCGACTCGATAGAAGTCATTTTTAATCGACTTCTATTATCATTTTTTACCAACATAAAAAGCCTCCTAGATGGTAGTGAATAATCTATGTTTTAGTTGGCACTGGTTTCAATGCAGACTGAAGACCAACCAACCTAGATTAGTTTGGCCTCGGTCCTCATGGTAGCATACCTACTTTGAATTCTGTTACTGGACTGGACTAAACCACGCGCGCTCTTAGTTCCAGTTCGTTGGACGTACACCATTGCTTATGATAACTTTTGGCCATCCATATATATATATATATATATATATATATCTAGCAAGCATGTCCGCTCGACAACAAGGGGAATGTTGTTACTTCCTTGTAAATTTTAGACATTACAGTGAAAAATTTGTCAAATTTTCTTGACCATTGGCCTTACAAATTGTACTTACTCATATATTGGTTGGACTCATAAAAGTCGAAAAGGAAATTAGATTTATATGGGAAACTAAAATTGGCATCCTATATGTAAAATAAATCCAATTGATGTAAATGAAAACTAGAATTGATAATATAAATGAAAAAAATTAGATTTATGTAAGTAAGAAACTAGCATTAGAAGAAAACTAGATATATATTCTCACTGAGACTTATCTATGTTAAGATTCAACACCTTGCCAACTAAGAAAGTCTAGAGAAAATTTAGGACCAAGTAAGGCTACTTGTGACCAAGCAAGGTTTACCTATATAAGGGGCACCCTTAGGTAATTTTTCACACAATAATTTATTTTATCTTCTTCTTTTTTGGTTCTAAGAGTTACTTTGCTAAGATCTCCTCTTTTTTTTTCTAAACTCTCAAGACCAATAAATATTCTTGACTATCTAACAAACATATCTTTTCTTGTTGACTCTCTATATCTCAAAAATTTGTCTTGATTGACTAATATAGATCTCTTAGTCTTACAATAAGTGTCTTTGCCTTGGATTTTTTAGATTAAAGTTTATAACAAGTTTTATTTTAGAACTTCTACAACAATTATCCAAAATACAGAGAAATCCATTTTGACATGTTCATTAATTTGATCTATTAATTTAAGAAAATATTTATAAGGCATTCATTTGGAGGCTAAAGTATAGATTAATTCTAATCAGGCAAATTAGTTGAATCTAGCTTGGTTTAAACCTAAAGATAAAGCTGTCACATCACTTGCACATTTTAGAAGGTGATTTCTAATAATTTGATGATATGTTCTCTCCATGAATTTTATATGAATTTATAAACTATTGATTGAACATCTACAAACCTAATTAGACACAACCAAGAAAAAATATGATTGAGAAATTTGATGAGATGAAGCTTCTGAATAAAGAAACATATTAACAATATAAGAGTGTGATCCAAGAAGTATTAATGAATATCAAGTAAAATCAAAGAGTATTGAAAAGATGCAAAACACATTGTGTTAACATGATTAAATATTTCTAAGTCAGCAAAGAAGTTATTTATTGGAAAGTTCAAGTCAACATTTCTTGTAGGTAGCTTAAGAAGGAAGTATCTTGTGGGACACTATCAAAATTTAAGTTTAGATGACAAGATTCTTGATTTTCAAAAATTATTTCTATGATTTCATGAAAATAATATTTCTTTGTGATTGATGACATAATATTCACTTGAATGAAGTAGAGAAAATTAATGGGATTCTAAAGAACTAATACTAGACTTTTTGATTAAAAAAAAAATGTAAAACTGAGAATATGCCCTAAGATGATTCTTTAACATAAATAGATGTTACAATTTCTTAAAATTTTGTACGCTTGGAAATCTCATTTTGCCACTTTGAAAACACAAAATTGCTTTTTGACAAAATAGAAAATTAGGCTAACTGTTTGACTAAATAAAGAAAATTAAGATAAAAGACTATGAGTTTGTGAGCACATTACCTGATGAGAGAACTTTGTCGTTTGGAATTGTTGTAGAAGGCATAATTTTATAATTACAAATAAGAACTATTAAAATGTACATAATATTAGAGTTTTGTTATATAAATTTCTAGAAGAAGCAACAATTATTATCTATTTCTCTTGAATAGAAGTTAGAAAATGTAATTATGTAACTTTAGTGGAAGGTCACCTAGAAAAAGTTGAGAATCAATAATTCTTATCTATTTCATTTGAATTATAGGTTGATCATATCAATTTAGCTATAATTCAAATTGAGATATAGAGGAACATGTTGTACTTTTCTTGGCTACTTTGAGCCTAGCAAAGTCTAATGATCTTTATATTTGAAATTTTGTGTAAACATGTAATGTTAGTTATGTTAAAAGTTCATTTCCTTCCAAAACTAGTTAAAATGAAGTAGAAGAAATTTCTTCATCTAGTATAAGGATGCCTGTAGAAATTGATCAATATAAAGATGAAGAAGTTCTTTCATCCAATAAAAGGATGAACCACTACTACACAAGATGCTTTTAAAATTGGTAAAAATTAATAATAAAATTCAGTTAAAAAATGACTTCTATCACATTGACTTCAAAAATTGCTAGATTTTTATAGTGGTTTACTAAACTATAATACTTTTGAAGTTGTTTACTAAATGACTTTAAAAATATATACTTTTAAAGTCATTTAATAAACAACTTCAACAGTACCTCTTTTTTTTTTTTTTTTTTTTTTTCACATTACAATCACTACCTATATTTCTACATTCAATGTAACACCTGATACAATTTTCTTACAATCTTTATACACAAGAAAAAAAAACACACATTCACTTCCATATTGGGTACAAAACATCCAAATTCATCATTATCCATCCACATGTAGCTTGAAAATACTTCATAAAAGAAACCACAACACATGCATTCACGACAACATCCATATTCACTCTTTTGTAAGTTTATACACATTCGCATTTACTTTAACAATCTAAGTTTCCCTTATTCATCATCCCATAAAAGTTATATAATTCAATGAATATAATGAAAACCAATCCGCATATTCACTTCATTTACAAGTTCCAAATTTACCTCATCCATACTTACTCATTCACTCTCACACTCCAAGTTTCCACTCATTCATTGCTTAAGAAATATAAATATTTCAAAGAAAATAATGAAAACCATACAAGTAAATAAAAAAATACTTTATTATGTATTTTACATTCATGTAATTACTCCAAGTGTTCTGATTAAAACTCATTACATACTTAACCCATTCGCTTTGTATTTTGTTGAGGTATACTCTGGAGTAACTCTTCTTATGTGCTCTCTCAGAAAGCACAGCAGCCTGTAATACAACATATTTAATTCAGGTCACATTCTTTTAGCTAGATCCATAAAGAACTATGAAAAATATAAGATAATGAAAAGTAAAATGTGTCTTACCATTCTTAATTAGGAGATAGCAACACCATTGAATATTAGGGTCCTCATGTATCTTAGCACATAGAACCCACACTCCCAATTAGACTATTGGCTAGGGCACTATACAAAAAGGACAATAAAAATAATACATAAATATAATTTATAATATTATAAGTTTAATTAGTAGTAAATTAGAGTAATTAACTATTTTCTATACCTTGAAATTCTTCCAAGTAAGTTTTGGTGATTGTACAGTCTTAGTCATAGTAGCCATGTTAACCATGCTATATAAATTTAAATTTCAAATGCATTATAGATGAACAAAAAATTATTTATCTATAGGTAATACATGTAAAGAATGAAAGTTTACTTATAATTTCTACGAGGGTAGGATGGATGTGCGATCCACAAGAATAAAAAAAGAAAGCCTGCTCATCATGCCCATCCAAAACGAGCAGCACCTAATGAGCCCTATATAGATAGTCATGTGAATTGTAATTAAAGTTGACAATCCCTAAGTATAGAATATGTTGGCAAGGAAACAAGAAAATTAAAAACTTACTCGCTATTATAAGAAACCATTAAGCCTTGTCCCTTAAAGCACTAGAAGAAGCTTGTCAAAATATCATCAACACGCCTCTCTATTACCAATTGCTCTGACTCCCCACAAATGATGCCAGGGTCAAGGAATTGGTAAAGTATATCCTCAACCCCAAAAAGGCTAGTTGTATCATTAAGCAGATGCATGAAAGAGATAATTATTACCTATACCATGAAAATATAACATGTAATGTTAAATATTTTTATAAGCAAATATGTGCATATACCTCATGTAGGAGACAATGTGAGGGTGCTTGAGTTGATCCATAAGCAAACTTGCAATAGGTTCTCTACCATAAGTGGCACTTCAACAACGTCATCGGTAAACAATCCCTCCTTAATCAGTACGGCGTTGATTGCTTTATCTCCATTGATGAGACCATAAATTAACCTTAGGAATCGAGGCATATTAGGTGGGACTTCCACACGATCCTTGGATGGCTGCTGTAAAACATGTAAATTTTTTTAAGTAAATAATATTAATCAATGAAGAGAACCTAATTTAAGATGAAAAAAAATGCACATATATAGATGTATTTGATCCATTGGTGCAACAATAAGTGATGTTGCAACAACGGACGACCTCGATGGCACATGTTGTTGCTAATTAACCATGTAAAGTTAATAAAAATTCAATTGAGGTCTTTAGCAAAAATGTATTGATGAGGAAGAGAGTATAATAAGATACATGCCTTAGACTCTATGGCAATCACTAGTGCTTAGCCCAAGTGACGTGGTATGCAATTGCCTACCCAATAATATTTTTCATTCTAAAGGGATTGGTAGGATGGCATTAGCATCCAAAGCCATGGTAACGGACACTCACTTAGTACGTGGTGGCATACTAATTTTATGCAAAACAACTAATTCATGCTCATAGCATGAACCAATTACCACGATGTTTTGATGGGAATTTAGGGCAATCATCATCATCATCATCATCAAGACCTTATCCCAATTAGGGGTCGGCCACATGAATCTTATTCCTCCATTCCACACTATTAAATACCATGGTTTCACTTAGTCCCAAAGTTTTTAAATCTTTCCTCACCACTTCTATCCACGTTCTTCTGGGCCTTTCCCTTGCCCTTTTAGAACCTTCTACTTGTATTGCCTCACTCCTTCTAACTGGTGCCATTGTTGGTCTCCTTTGTACATGTCCAAACTATCTAAGTCTAATCTCCCTCATCTTATTACCTATTGGTGCTACCCCTAAATTTCCTCTACTATTTTTATTTCTAATTCTGTCCTTTCTTGTCTTACCACTCATCCATTTCAACATCCTCATTTCTGCGACGCTCATCCTATGAGTATCATGTTCCTTAACTGGCCAACACTCTGATCCATAGAGCATGGCCGGCCTTATAACCATCCTATAGAATTTTTCTTTTAGTTTGAGTGGTACTCGCCGATCACATAAAACTCTACATGCACATCTCCATTTGTTCCAACTTGCTTGGATTCTCTGGGTAACCTCTCTCTCAGTCTCTCCACTCTCATGGATCAATGATCCTAAGTACCAAAAGAGGTCTTTCATGGGGACTTCTTGGTTATCAATCTTGACTGGTGTTCCACTCCTACTCTCCTTGCTAAAATTACATTCCATATATTCTGTCTCAGATCGGCTAATTTTAAATTCTTCAGATTCTAATGCTTCTCTCCATAACTCTAGCTTTATATTTACATCGTCTCTTGTCTCATCAAGTCAGACTATATCATCAGCAAATAGCGTGCACCAGTGGATCTCCTCGTGCAAATATTTTGTTAACTCATCCATAACTAATGTGAAGAGGTATTGACTCAATGCCGATCCTTGGTGCAATCCTACAGTGACAGGAAAATCACTAGTGATACCACTAGTGGTCTTAACATTTGTTACCGCTCCCTCATACATATCTTTAATTATGTCTATATACCCCTGAGAAACCCCCTTACCACCCAACACCCTCCATATTAACTCTCTAGGGACTCTATCATAAGCTTTCTCTAAATCGATAAAGACCATATGTAGGTCTTTCCTCCTCTCCCTATATTTCTCTATTAATTGTCTTAGCAAGAGAATAGCGTTCATTGTAGACCTCCCAGGCATGAAACCAAACTGATTCTCTGATACACTTGTTTCACGTCGTAGCCTCTTCTCAATCACCCTTTCAAAAAGTTTCATGGTGTGGCTCATAAGTTTGATCCCTTGATAATTAGTGCAGCTCTAAATGTCACCTTTATTCTTATAGATTGGTATAATAGAGCTTTTCCTCCACTCATCAGGCATTTTCTTTGATTTTATAATCTTGTTAAACAACTTGGTCAACCAAACTACCCCAATATCTCCCATATGCTTCCAAACCTCTATTGGTACACCATCAAGCCCCATGGCCTTTCCTGATTTCATCTTTTTCAAGGCCTCTTTTACTTCAGGTATTCTAATCCTACGTTCATATCTATAATATCCAATGTTATTTAGATTTATATTATTTTCAATCCCTATATTCTCAGAGCCATTGTCATTTAATAAATTTTGAAAGTATGTTTCCCACCTTTGTTTGATCTCATCTTCTTTGACTAATACCCTTTGATCATCGCTTCTAATACACCTAAATGATCTAACTCCTTACCCTTCTGTTCTCTTACTTTTGCAAGTTTAAACACCTTTCTCACCTTCTCTTGTTCCTAATTTATTATAGAGCTCATCATATGCTTTAAGTTTAGCCTCACTTACTATTCTCTTAGCAGCGTTTTTAGCATTCTTATATTGTTCATAGTTTTCATTATTTCTAATCTTCTGCCAAGCTTTAAAATGTATTCATTTTTCTTTAATAACTTTTTGCACTGTTTCACTCCAACACCATGTTTTTTTTGCTAATAGCCTTTTACCTTTAGATCAAATATACAATAAAGAGGTTGAGATAGAGAATTATTACAAAGGGACACTGAAAATTTTTAGTTTTTTCTATATTACTTTCTTGGCTAGAATTTCTTTTTTGAGGGGCACCAGTTGTCCTTCATGAACTTCTTTAGTTGGATAATTGCAACTAGCATTTGATGGATCTACAAGGGCATTGTGAGAATTATGTGTAGGGGATTGAGAAACTATCATCAAATATTTTTAAGCAATTAGGTAAATATATCTATTTTTATTTTCTCAATCGACTCATTCTAAGCATCCTAATGTTGAAATATAGCTAAAATTTTAACAAAGAATGTAGAAAGAATAATACTACTCCCATTCCCCTAACTCAACTAAGGTGGGTCCTTATTGCCTATAGCCCTACAAAATGTCATTCTTGGCAGCAGTGCTACTTAAAGTTCATGTACTTGTGCTTTCTTGTGTAAGAATGTCCAAGAAAATTTAATTAGAAAGGCAAGATCATGTCATCAAATTAAGTGCATAAAATTGATAGACAGGTGGAACCACTTACCATACAAGAAGCAATTTGTGTAGTAGTTCCACCTGGGATTGTCTTGTTAATACTAGGGTAATCTATTTCAGTATCTCTTAGGTCATGTTCATCATAAAAATCCCTCAGACAAGATGATAAAATAGTTGAACATTTCTTATCATGTCCATCTTGCACATAAAATATTTGTTGTTCTTTGAGATGCTAAAATAGATTAATCATTTTTATATCCAATCTTGTTGAGGTCAACCAATGTCAATCCAAGGGTATCAGTTTTTATGCTATTTTTGTGGTGTTCCACTAATCACACTTAAACACAACCATAGTTCTGCAAGTATAATCCAAGGCTCATATCTCTCTTATAACCCTGTAATAAATATCATTAGCTACTATTGGCCTTTTATCCTATGATCTAGAAAAGAATGCAACATTAACAACTAAGCTAATCCCACTATTCTATTGCACTCTTAAGTTATCACGGTCTTTTGTGTAAAAGTGATAACCATTGATGGCATATTTACCATGTTTTATTATTTATGGTCATGATCCCATTGTCACCCAGCCTAAGAATTCGGATATACATCCAATTGCGTGCTACTTCTCACTGATCTTGAATATGTGTATGCACATATTAAGTAGGATATGATTGTTACAAGTAAGATTATACATATTTATATATATATATACAAAATGTCAGTTTTCAATTCATGTCATGTTTGAATTGCCATACTTTTAAGAAGCTGGAGATGATTTTCATTTCTTCCTTACAAAATAATATACAAATGCATATTCATTTGCAAGTAGGAAAGAAATAACAAAATCTTCTTCAACTTCTCCCTTGTCGACTGGGACCAGATGCAAAGGTGGCCATACTTTTAAGAAACTGGGGATGATTTTTATTTCTTCCTTACAAACTAATATACAAATGCATATTCATTTGTATGAAGGAAAGAAATAACAAAATTATCTTCAACTTCTCCCTTGCTGATTGGCACCTAACACAAGACTCTCCTCCTTTTTCATCCAATCTTGGGACCATCATTCCCCATAAGTGACTCACTGCATCGGATCCTAGGTGTGGTGAAAAATGGGCAAGGGTTTCTAGGGCATTTCCTCAAAAGTGATGCACTACATCAGATCCTGGGTGTAGTGAAACATGGGAAGGGCTACTAGAGCATCCCCTCTAAAGCGACACATTGCATCAGAACCTAGGTGCAATGATAAGTGGACATGGGGTCATGCCATGGAGGTTGAGAAGGGAACTAGTAAATAGGATATCTTAAGAGCATAATATTCGTATCACCACATGGAATATAGGGAATTGACAAGTAAGAGTTTACAGTTAGTAGACATGATGAAACGTAGGATAGTCAGCATCACTTGTATCCAAGAAACCAAGTGGAAGGGGGCTAAAGTTAGAGAAATTAATGGGTACAAATTATGGCATGTAGGAAACGATAACAGTAGAAATAGTATAGAAATAATAGTGGATAAAGAATTAAAGGATAAAGTTGAGGATGTTAAAAGAATCAGCGATAGCATTATAATAATAAAACTTGTTCTAGGAGAGTAGATCATAAATGTTATAAGTGCATATGCACCACAAGTAGGGTTAAAAGATATAATTAAGAGACTATTTGGGAATATATGGAGGGAGTCATGCCAAAAATTCCTAACACTGAGGGAATATTTATAGGAATAGACTTAAATGGCCATGTAGGAAAAGAAAAGGAAGGATATGATAGAATACACTGAGGGTATGGTATAAGAGAACGAAATGAGATGGGGGAAACTATCCTCAATTTTGCTTTGTCATATAACCTGGCCATTGCAAATACACTCTTTAAGAGGAGGGATGAACACTTAATAACCTTTAAAAATGGACTTCATAAAAGCCAAATAGACTTTTCATACTTAGGAATACTGAATGATCAATGTGTAAGGATTGTAAGGTGACACACAGTGAGAGTTTAACCTCACAACATAGGTTAATGGTTACGGATATCCATATTAAAAGATGGAAGAAAGGAAATGAACTTAATAGGTATTTAAAAACTAAATGGTGGAACTTAAAAGAAGAGAAAATAATCTCATTCACAAATAAGTTGATGGTAGAAGGAAACTAGAACTATGAAATAGAAGTAAACGCCATGTGGATTAATATTGTTGAGTCCATTAAGAAAGTCACAAAAGATGTCTTGGGAGTATCTAAAGGTAAAAGGCAAAGAAACATGGTGGTAGAGTGAAATAGTGGAAAAAGTTATTAAAGAAAAACATGTGTTTTAAAGCATGGCAGAAGACTAGAAATAATGAAAATTGTGAACAATATAAGAATGCTAAAAGGGTTTATAAGAGAATAGTAAGTGTAATGAATTGAACATTCTATAGGAAATGAACTGTGTTAAATGTTTCACTTTATTTAAAATATTAAATGAAGGAATTTGTAAGAAAACATGGTACCATTAGATTCTACTCGAAAAATGGAATCCAACGCCTCAAAGAATGCCAAAAATGGAGTTCGTATGAAGAAGTTACGGTCGTTTAAAGATTAGGGGCATTTTTGTAATTTAGATTAAAATCTTCTTCTTCCTCTAGATTTCTCCAGAAACCCTAGTTTCCAGAGGTTTCTGCCACCGCCATTGGCAGCACCGCCATAGCAAGGCTATAAAAAGCCCTATTCCCCTCTCTTCAAAACACGATTTTTCTGGCCGTTTGGGGCTGGGGTTTCCAGCAAAAATCAGAAACCCGTCTCCAGCTTCCCTGTGTTTTCTGGCAACGGCCAGGTCTTTTAGGCCAGCCATTTCCCTTCTTTCTCTTCCCCATTTCTTCCCTGGCATCACCCAAAAACTGGGTTTTTCCCTTCGTCGAGTTTTCTGGTCGCATGGAGTTTCAGAACCAGAACGGGGGTCTACCACCGGCGATATGCGCTCCCTAGGCTACCCAGGTAAGCCATATTTCCCTCTCTCTCTGGTTCTTCCTCCTTCCAAGCTAGATCTGTGCTGGATCTAGCGTTTCCAGCCGAAAAACACGCCAAGGAAGACGGTTCCAACCGGCTCTGTGCAAACAAGGCGTCCCACGGACGCCATGCTTCATGTGCACCTAGGATAGGGTCCCTGGGATGGGTTCCAGGCGTGCGACAGTGTGCACACGGTCCCTAGTGAGGCCTTCGGGTGTGCACGTGACGTGGGGCACGGGTTCTGGCTCGATCGGGAAGCACGGGGTGCCCTGGGAGCTGAGACGCGCCATGCTACACCAAAGGTGTGTCCGTGCGATGCCATCCAGGACAGGCGTCATAGCACGTCGCTTGAGCATGCATGTCCGCGTGGAAAATGCGGTCCTTGGCACGGCCTTTTGGCGCGTACGCACGTGAGGCGGTCACGGTTTGACCGAGATGCACGGGCGTCCTAGGAACTGGGACATGCAGACCTAATGAGATTATAAAGTTAGGATTAAAGGAAAATTTATAGAGTTTAACTATTGAATAGTAGATCCATACCATAGGATCTAGCCTAACAATGAATTAGGCAAGGACCATGGACCCTAAAAGGCAGATCTAGCGATCTAATTTCTAAATAGATCGAAATTGATAAGGACTCCTTGTTATCCATTCATATCTAGGAGTTTATAAATGAGGCCCAGGGTCTGGTTGAGTGATGAAGGACGCGACTCCAGGAGACTTCGAGGTAGGCGCTCTATCGCTACTAGACTTTTTAAAGAACCCATGATGTTTTGAAGTAGGTGTTTTATCACTACTAGACTTTTAAAAAGAACCCATGATGCTTTGAGAATGCATGTTTTATGTATAGCATGAAGTGATTTCATAAATGAACTTAGCATGCATATGAAAAATACATTGCACATATATTGCCAAGACATGTTTTGAGAAAGGATTCTTGTTTGCATGATAAGTATAGCCTTGGCCAACGAGGGCGGGTTGATGAGGGCGGGCCAGAGAGAGCTGGCAGGCTTCTAGGCTGTCAGGCTTCTAGGTAGGGTTATGACTTTGAATGCGATACTAGCATGAGCAGATTTTATGTGCTGCATGCATGTTTTGCAACCGATTGCATAAATTGCATGATTTACCATAAATAAGTGCATAAATTGCATGATTTGTGATTATTGAGTTTCAAATAAATGCATATCCTTGAGGGTTACCAAAAGATGCTGGAGTGCCCAAAAGACGCTGGGCAGGCAGTTGTGAGGGACCAAAAGAGGACATATTTTGAAAAAGAGGTTTTTGCCTGTTTGCTCGTATATGATTTGAACTAGTAAGCTCATGGGCACTATGCCGAGAGGTTCGGGGTGGCCTCCCAACCTCTACCACTATTAGGTGGAAAGGGTACCAAGCCAAAAAGGCATGTCCTTACTTCGATTGCATGTGGTATAGAGGACTACCACTGGTGTCACGGCACTGGGTCGAAGTGTCATATGCCCCGTGGAGGCTATGACCTTGTGTCCGCAGGTACCCGAGGACCACACGGCGAGGAGGTCGTGGGCATAGTGGGCCCCATGTTTTGAGGATTTACTTGCATTGCATATGGCATGACATGAGGTTGGTCGACCATACCATATATCCATGAGTTGGATTCAGTTGAGCATCTTATGCATATCATTATGTTTATGATATATATATATATATATATGATACTTTCGACTTGGATTATGCGATTCTTTAAATCTTCAGTATTCCAATTCGACAATGGTTTTTAATATCGATATTGAACATGATTGTTCAAACATGCACATGTTTTAAAGAGCATATGATTTTAAACGTAGCATGCATTGTAAAATTAGTAGTGATAGACTCCTAGTGAGTATAGTATATACTCACCCAATCCTTAACATTTTTCAGGATAGCTCAATTCACGAGTAGAAGATGCCTCAGGAAATGTTAGTGCTACGAGCAAGAAAAATCAAAAGGAGACAATTATACATGTAAGTAAACACTCTACCCTTTGGACATGTATTTGTATTTATTTACAGTTGGGCTGCGAGCTGTGACTGGATAGACCTGGGAAGACATTTATGATTTCTGAAATTTTCAAAAACTACTTTGGTTGTTGTGATAGCAAATGACACTGGGGTTTTCAAAATGAGTTTAAACACAAAAGATTTTCCCCTGCATTGCATTGTTTTCATAAAATGGTTTTTAAATAGGGATGCATCTTGCAGTAGGAATTAGATATTGCATTTAAAAATGCATGGGAAAGCCTGGGTCGTCACAATTGGTATCAGAGACAGGTTTTATCCTTTCACAACCAGTCCAACATGTCCAAGGGTCCTAGACAATAGAGAAAATCAAGAAGAAGTAGTATAAATAGAAGTAGTAGAGATAACTACTTTTATTTGAGGATTACAATATTAATGCTCAAGGCATTTCACCATATTGGATGGCTTAAATTTTATCAATAAGGATTGTTGTGCAGTGGTGCAAATAGGGAAACTCATATATAAATTAGATGATGATGAGAATGATGAATGAAGATGTTAGTGGACTTGTTAGTAGATAGTTCTGACCTATAATAGATCAATCTCACCAAAGATGAGAACATCGAAGAACCTAGATAGCTACCTTACCATCATAAAGAATATCAGAATATGAATATGATAAGGGATGTAAAAGACGGACTTTGAGAAGATTTTGATGATAATCTAATAGGGATGAGCATACAAGATGATACTAGGAGATAATTGTGACTCGTACTAGATCACAAAGGTATGGATCCTGAAGGACTTAGCTCAATTTTGGATACCTTAATTGGAGTCTTATGAAGAGTGAAGTGCTATCGAACAATAACCACCTGAGTATTATGAAGCAAATAAGAAGATGTATACAAGTGACATATTATGTGATTAAGAGAAACATAACACGAATATGATAGGGAAATGAATTCGACCGAGTTATCAAAAGATTTTGATGATAATACTAAGGATGATAATAGATTGATCCTAACATAAACTTGTAAGAAAAGTATAGCATGATCAAACATCAATGCCATTATTAAGACATTGTATGAATTTTATTGAGGTTATAGGCAATTGAGGATTTCAATGATCTTAAGACAGTTTAGAATTTCTTAGAAGCATTCAGTTTATCATATCTATTAAGTAAAGGAGTAGATGTAGTATCGATTATATGCAACAAAGCACATGAAGACATTGATCTAGATAGACAAAAATGAGGATTTTGAAGAAAAGAAAGAAAGAGATAGAGATGTAACTACCAGTATTCAATGAATATTGAATATTCAAAAGAAGAAGATCATGACTTTATGAAGATACATACAAATCTTTCATCTTGAATCGAGTGAGAAGATAAACCAATCAACATCGAAGGAATGATGATAGATGAGTTGGTGATGTTATTGTAAAAGAGTATAAAAGAGAGAAAGCATATGGGGTTTAAGACTTTGAGTAGAGTATCGAATTTCAGGAGATTATGCGACAAGAAATTTTCGAAGAGGAATGGTGACCAACTAGAAATTAAATTCTACAAATGGTTTGATATCAATTATTACAATTAGATTCTTATCGGATCCATTAGCTTATGGGGAACACCAATGGATATAATCCATAAAAAGGAAAATTTGGTGATATCCCACCTTGCCAATAAAGTATATTGAAAAAGGAATTAAGTTGGGACAGTGACTTGCCCATTTAGCAAGTAGGGTATCATCAAGGATCAAATTGAGGTCTTACTATCATAGATTGGTAGACCAAAAATCTTAAGACCATTATTTAGTCATTACCTTTAGAGTACTGTTGACTAAATAAAGGTATCCCACCCTAATTAATCAAGTATGTTAGTATCTATGAGTTAGTAGTCGAAGTTATATACTCAGAGGGATATTATAAGTATTTGGACATGAGTTTTACCTAAAAGAAGTTACTTGTTAGACTAAGTCATTTGAAGGTATGAGGTCAGTTGATTAGGCCACATCATGGAGGAGCTACAAGTACAATAAATACAGTAACAACTGAGACAGAAGCAAAAATAAGGAGCGATCTCTACTAGTGAGACAGATTTTTCCAAACCTGAATAGATACCATGACAAACCATAGCAATCACTGTGGGTCTGAAAGATGCTGCTGCCTTGGATTGAAAATAAAGGTAGATAAGTATCGATCACTTTAGAGACCCTTGAGCTTATGACAAAGATATATCTGGAAAGAGATCAATAGGTAATCAAATAAAGTCTTTCTATATGTCTACAAAATGTTCCATGCTTACCTGAGTGTTTTTCAGATTTGATGATCTAATAGCTTTAGCATAACTTGATGTAGTAGCTATTGAACGAAAACTGCTATCATAAGCTAAGTATGAGGAGGCACTTGAAAGATAAAATTTGAGGAATTGAGAAAACCACTACTTATGATACCCCCTGACAATTAAGACTGAATGGTTGACGATAATGCAGTAATAAAAGTTTGAACAATATATTGACATAGGGAATGGAAGGAGAAAAGTTGAGGTGGCCAACACATTATAAGGTGAGATTTGATGTTACGTTGCCTTTAGACAAAAAGTTAGTTGTTATGTGCAGATACCAAGTACGAAAAATCAATTAAAGGAATTTCCTAAGGACTAACCCTACTGGATTGAGTATAGAACTTTTGGACTGAAAGATTTTGAAGAAAACCATCAAGCAAAGAAAGGACAAAGAGGATAATGACAAAGGATTCAACCATGACCTAGTAAGGGTACTCGGTTATGAATAAGAGACTTTTCGCATAAATGGGAACATTGTTGGAAATCCTAATAACAAATTGATGTGAATAGTAAGATAGGCCTCTACACGAGAACATTTGACCATGATGATGAATTAACCATAAAATATTTGACATGAGTTTGCATAAGGGAGAAAAACATTTGATGGCTTTAGCTTCTATGAAACTTGATGTACAACTTAGATATCCTAATCGTACTATGAGATCATAGATCATATTATGGAGGATGCTACTTGGATTATTTCATGGTTTTATTTTGAATATAATAGAAAAACAACAGACAGTTGAAATGAGGAGTTAATCAAGGGTTTGGCTTTTATCATTAATCTAATTGGAGGACACATGATACCATATCAGCTATTGAAGCATCTTGGGAAATATATATATATATATATATAAAGCAAAGAAGAGAAGAAGCACAGTTAGACACAATAGAAAGAATGTAACCTTTTTTTGCTGGACACGTACTAATGACATACAACCAACCATTAAAAGGAGACATGGATGATGAAGAGATCACTAGATGGAAAATAAGAGGAAAAACGAGACTATCCCTGCTATTCAAAAAGGACTATGAGAAATAAGATGATATGATCTCAAAAGAAGTATGGAGTAATTTATAAATGAATAAAGAAGCATGATCCTATGAGGAGACTATCCTATACATGATGATAAAAGTATAGGCATCTAAGGATTTTGAGATAGATGAATTATAGCTAAAAACCAGTATTGTTAAGTTGGCACATATAGGAGTATGCATTAGAGTATGCAGCGAAAGCGGCCCTTATAGGTAAGGCCTTGTAGAAGGAACAATAAAAATGATAAATTGAGGTTGAGCCTAGATTTGATTCCTAAGGGGGGAATGCATTCACCAAGAAGTTATCTAAGAGAAAATACCTTGAAGATGATAATTTATGGAATTTCGAGAACGAAATTCTTTTAAGGGGGTAATAATGTAATGCCCCGAGCAATTTACGCTATTGAATTGGACATTCTATAGGAAATGAACAGTGTTAAATGTTTCACTTTATTTAAAATATTAATGAAGAAATTTGTAAGAAAACTTGGTACCATTAGATTCTACTCGAAAAATGGAATCGAACACCTCAAAGAACGCCGAAAACGGAGTTCGTATGAAGAAGTTACGGCCGTTTAAAGATTAGGGGCATTTTTGTAATTTAGATTAAAAACGAAAAAGACAAAACGCAGGGGCCATTTTGATAACGGCACCCCATCTTCTTCTTCCTCTAGATTTCTCCAGAAACCCTAGTTTCCAGAGGTTTCTGCCACCTCCATTAGCAGCACTGCCATAGCAAGGCTATAAAGAGCCCTATTCCCCTCTCTTCAAAACACGATTTTTCCGGCCATTTGGGGTTGGGGTTTTCGGCAAAAATTGAAAACCCGTCTCCAACTTCCCTGTGTTTTCCGGCAATGGCCAGGTCCTTCAGGCCAGCCATTTCCCTTCTTTCTCTTCCCCATTTTTTCCCTGGCATCACCCAAAAACTGGGTTTTTCCCTTCGTCGAGTTTTCCAGTGGCATGGAGTTTTAGAACCGGAACGGGGGTCTACCACCAACGATAGGCACTCCCTAGGCTACCTAGGTAAGCCGTCTTTCCCTCTCTCTCTGGTTCTTCCTCCTTCTAGGCTAGATCCGTGCTGGATCTAGCGTTTCCAGTGGGAAAACTCGCCAAGGAAGCCGGTTCCAGTCGACTTTATGCGAACAAGGCATCCCAGGGATGCCATGCTTCACGTGCGCCTGGGATAGGGTCCCTGGGATGGGTTCCAGGAGTGCGACAGTGCACACACGGTACCTGGTGAGGCCTTCGGGTGTGCACGCGACGTGGGGCACAGGTCCTGGCTCAACCGGGATGCACGGGGTGCCTTGGGAGCTGAGACGCGCCATGCTACACCAAAGGTGCGTCCATGCAATGCCATCTAGGACGTGCATCATAGCACGTCGCTTGAGCATGCATGTGCACGTGCAAAACGCGGTCCCTGGCATGACCATTGGGCGCGCACGCACATGAGGTGGTCGCGGTTCGACCAGGATGCACGGGTGTTCTGGGAACTGGGACACGCGAACTTAATGAGATTATAAAGTTAGGATCAGAGGACAATTTACAGCATTTAACTATTGAATAGTAGATCCATATCATAGGATCTAGCCTGACAATGAATTAGGCAAGGACCATGGAGCCTAAAAGGCAGATCTAGCGATCTAATTTCTAAATAGATAGAAATTGATAAGGACTCCTTGTTATCCATTCATATCTAGGAGTTTATAAATGAGGCCGAGGGTCAGGTTGAGTGATGAAGGACACGACTCCAGGAGACTTCGAGGTAGCTGCTCTATCGCTACTAGACTTTTCAAAAGAACCCATGATGTTTTGAAGTAGGTGTTTTATCGCTACTAGACTTTTAAAAAGAACCCATGATGCTTTGAGAATGCATGTTTTATGTATAGCATGAAGTGATTTCATAAATGAACTTAGCATGCATATGAAAAATACATTGCACATATATTGTCAAGACATGTTTTGAAAAAGGATTCTTGTTTGCATGATAAGTATAGCCTTGGCCAATGAGGGCGGGCTGATGAGGGTGGGCCGATGAGGGTGGGCCAGAGAGAGCTGATAGGCTTCTAGGCTATCAGGCTTCTAGGCAGGGTTATGACTTTGAATGTGATACTAGCATGAGTAGATTTTATGTGCTGCATGCATGTTTTGCAACCGATTACATAAATTGCATGATTTACCATAAATAAGTGCATAAATTGCATGATTTGTGATTATTGAGTTTCAAATAAATGCATATCCTTGAGGGTTACCAAAAGACGCTGGAGTGCCCAAAAGACGCTAGGTAGGCAGTTGTGAGGGACCCAAAGAGGACATATTTTGAAAAAGAGGTTTTTGCCTGTTTGCTCGTATATGATTTGGGCTAATAAGCTCATGGGCGCTATGCTGAGAGGTTTGGGGTGGCGTCCCAACCTCTACCACTATTAGGTGGAAAGGGCACCAAAAAGGCATGTCTTTACTTCGATTGCATGTGGTATAGAGGACTACCACTGGTGTCACGGCACTGGGTCGAAGTGTCATATGCCCCATGGAGGCTATGACCTTGTGTCCCCAGGTACACGGGGACCACACGGCGAGGAGGTCGTGGGCATAGTGGGCCCCATGTTTTGAGGATTTACTTGCATTGCATATGGCATGACATGAGGTTGGTCGACCATACCATATACCCATGAGTTGGATTCAGTTGAGCATCTTATGCATATCATTATGTTTATGATATATATGATACTTTCAACTTGGATTATGCGATTCTTTAAATCTTCAGTATTCCAATTTGACAATGGTTTTTAATATCGATATTGAACATGATTGTTCAAACATGCACATGTTTTAAAGAGCATATGATTTTAAACGTAGCATGCATTGTAAAATTAGTAGTGATAGACTCCTACTGAGTATAGTATATACTCACCCAATCCTTAACATTTTTCAGGATAGCTCAATTCACGAGTAGAAGACGCCTCAGGAAATGTTAGTGCTACGAGCAAGAAAAATCAAAAGGAGACAATTATACATGTAAGTAAACACTCTACCCTTTGGACATTTATTTGTATTTATTTACAGTTGGGCTGCGAGCTGTGACTGGATAGACCTGGGAAGACATTTATGATTTCTGAAATTTTCAAAAACTACTTTGGTTGTTGTGATAGCAAATGACACTCGGGGTTTTCAAAATGAGTTTAAAACAAAAGATTTTCCACTGCATTGCATTGTTTTCATAAAATGGTTTTCAAATAGGGATGCATCCCACCTTAGGAATTAGATATTGCATTTAAAAATGCATGGGAAAACCCGGGTCATCACAGTAAGTGAGGTTAAATTTAAGGCATATGATGAGCTCTATAATAGACTAGGAACAAGAGAAGGTGAGAAAGATGTGTTCAAACTTGCAAAAGTAAGAGAATAGAAGGATAAGGGCATAGATCATATTAGGTGCATTAGAAGTGATAATCAAAGGGTATTAGTCAAAGATGATGAGATCAAACAAAGGTGGGAAATGTACTTTAAAAAATTGCTAAATGGCAATGACTCTGAGAATATAGGGATTGAAAATACTATAAATATAAATAATATTGGATATTATGGGGCCTGATGGTATACCAACAGTGGTTTGGAAGCATATAGCAGATATTGGGATAGTTTGGCTAACCAATTTGTTTAACAAGATTATAAAATCAAAGAAAATGCCTGATGAGTGGAAGGAAAAGCTCTATTGTACCAATTTATAAGAATAAAGGAGACATACAAAACTGCACTAATTATTGAGTGATCAAACTCATGAACCACACTATGAAACTTTTTGAAAGAGTGATTGGAGAATCAGTTTGGTTTCATGAGTGGGAGGTCTATCATGGAAGCTATTTTCTTACTAAGATAATTGGTAGAGAAATATAGGGAGAGGAGGAAAGACCTCCACATGGTCTTTATTAACTTAGAGAAAGCTTATGATAGAGTCCTTAGAGAGTTAATATGGAGGGTGTTGGGAGAGAAAGGGGTTTTGTGAGGGTATATAAACATAATTAAAGATATGTATGGGAGTAGTAACAAATGTTGAGACCACTAGTGGTGAGACCGGTGATTTGCTTATCATTGTAGGATTGCATCAAAGATTGGCATTGATCCCATACCTTTTCATGTTGAGTATGGATGAGTTAACAGAACACCTGCACGAGGAGATTCCTTGGTGCATGCTATTTGCAAATGATAGTCTTACTTGATGAGACAAGGGAGGGTGTAAACACAAAGCTAGAGTTATGGAGAGAAGCATTAGAATCTAAAGGATTTAAAATTAGCTGAACTAAGATAGAATATATGGAATGCAATTTTAGGAAGGAGTGGAACACTAGTTAAGATTAATAACCAAGAAGTCCTCGTAAAAGACCACTTTCGGTACTTAAGATCAATGATTCATGAGAGTGGAGCGATTGAGAGGGGGATTACCTAGAGAATCCAAGTAGGTTGGAACAAATGGAGATGTGCATCTAGAGTTTTACGTAATCGGTGGATGCCACTCAAACTAAAAGAAAAATTCTATAGGATGGCCATGCTCTATGGATTAGAGTGTTGGGCAGTTAAGGAACATCATGCTCATAGGATAAGCATCACATAAATGAGGATGTTGAGATGGATGAGTGGTAAGACAAGAAAAGATAGAATTAGAAATGAAAATATTACAGAAAATTTAGGCTAGCACCCATAGATAACAAGATGAGGGAGATTAGACTTAGATGGTTTGGACATGTCCAAAGGAGGCCAAAATTGGCACTGGTTAGAAGGAGTGAGGCAATGCAAGTAGAAGGTTCTAAAACAGCAAGGGGAAGGCCCAAAGGACATCGATAGAAGTGGTGAGGAAAGATTTAAAAACTTTAAGACTAAATGAATTCATGGTACTTAATAAAGAGGAATGGAGGAATAAGATTCATGTGTCTAACCCCTAATTGAGATAAGGTCTTGATGATAATGATATACAAAATGTAATTTATTAAGTGTGAATTCTTTCATTTTACCTTATGACAGAGCCAAGTATTGAAAGTGCAACAATTAATGCTTAAATTGTAACTACTTTCTTTTCTTTGTGTAACTTGGATTCTTTGCCTTGAGGTCATCCATGTGCTTACTACACACACACACACACACACACACACACACACACACACACACACACACACACACACACACACACACACACACACACACACACACACACACACAAATAATGAAGAGATCAGAGAAAATATAACCATTAATAATTAATTTTGCCAAATTGCATTATCAACTTACTCAATGTATGGTTGTAGTTCATCAACATTTCCATGCAAAAATTCTTCAAACATGCAAATATATGTATATGTATGTGTATGTATATATATATATATATATATATATATAAAGAGATACTAACCAACATTCAAAAATTGATATTGATCGTGAATATTTGAATGTAGTTCCAATTTATAGTTAGGATTTAGTTGAGGATAGCCACCAGTTAGAGTATTAATTATAAAATTGTTTAGTATAATGACTTTAAACATTGTTTACTTTTAAAGTGAAAAATATATTAGTTTTTAAAGTTTTTTGAAAAAACTGACTTTAAAACTGTCACTTTAAAGTCATTTACACTAAATGACTTTAAAAGTCAGTTTTTAAAGTCGTTTTTTCATATGACTTTAAAAACTAATATATTTTTTACTTCAAATATATATTTTTTATATTAGTACTTTACAATATCTTTCATAAATACACAATGAAATCAAATTTTTTATGATAGGTAGCATTGAGTTATGCATTCTTTGGACACACACACACACACACACACACACATACAAACAAACATGTGAACAAGGAAGTCGAAGTATTTTTTGGAATAACTCCTCATTTATCAATTTTTTGTTACATATATCAAATGTTACATTTTATTAGATCTTAGTAATACAAGATCATGATCAAAGAGTTAATCTAAAATGATTTCATCAAAATATGGCTTCTCAATATTAAGCTGACACCACTCTAGGGGGAGAGAGGGTAATGCTTTATGCTACAACTGCCTTGACCAACTTAATGGTACCATTTTTCTTCATCAAATCCTAATTTTGGATGGGAATCATGTATCTTAATATTCTCCCTTTCTCCAATAGTGAGGGTTAGAGAGAGAAATAGTTGTTGTTTACAATGGAATCATATGATTTTTGTTGAAATCACTATGATCTAACACACTTCTCAACCCCATCGTCTATAGTGACAAAACCCACTTGATCTACAAAATGCAAATAGAGAGAGTTGGTAACAAGAAAGTCATGCAAGATAAAAAGAGTTTTTTTTTTTACTTATAGTATTTTTCGTACCACAAATAATCAAAATATACAAAATGGAAAACAAGAAGGGAAATAAGACAGAGAGAGATATAAGGACCTAAGGAAGAGGCTGTCATGCCACCCGTGAGATGACGAACATGAACAAGGAAAATTGAGATGACTTTGGCCTTTTATAGACAAAGAAAGACTTTTAAAGTCATTTTTAGAAAACAACTTTAAAAGTTGAAAACTGTGAAAATGACTTTAAAAGTCCTTCTTAAACTCCTTTTTTCATGACTTTAATTCACTAAGTAATGCAACAATAAATAATCTTTTTCATAAATCAATGTTGAATTCACTCTTTTTGTACGTAATAAATACAAGATTATGAAAAAGACCTAAATACCATTCACAAATTCTTCAAACATACATATTTATATATAATATGAGACAAACAAAAGAGATACCAACCAAGACTTAAAAATTGATATTGACCAAGAATATATAAGTACAATTTCAATTCACAATTGGGATTTGGCCTACCCGCACAAAAAAAAAATCAACCTATATATATATATAAGTTTCAATTTGTGTATAGATGAAGATATTTGAAAAAACAAACCAAAAGTCAATGAAAAAATTATTAAAACAAAGTACTACTTTTATAACATTTAAAGTTGTTTAATTGTAAAATGACTTCTTTAGTCTAGGGCAAAGAGAAAATTTTAAGTGCAAAACGACTTTTAAAGTCATTTGGTTCAAATGACTTTAAAAGCCTCATTTGGTTCAAATGACTTTAAAAGCCTAAAACTTTTAAAGTCATTTTATTCTAAATGACTTCAAAACTTTTAAAGTCTTTTTGTCCTAAGCAACTTCAAAAGTCATTAGAAAAGGATGACTTTAAAAGTCGTCACTCTTGAAGTTGTTTGATTCAAAGGACTTCAAAAGTTCTTTCCCACTTAAAATTTTCTCTTTGTGTCAAACTAAAGAAGTCATTTTTCTATTAAACGACTTCTTAAATGTAGACTTTTAAAGTCTTTTTTTTTTTTTTTTTTTTTTCTAAATGACTTGTAAAATATTTACGAAGTCGGTAGTGGAAATAATGACTTCTTTATAGTGACTTTAAAAGCCTCATGTGCAGTAGTGAACTCTTTATCAATTGATATTACTAAATTATGATAGAAGATAACCCCACTAATTTGTAGGTACAATAAGTAAATAGCACAAAGTGATGAAATTTGTTTCCATTTAAAGAATTAGTAGGATATAGACTAAGAGAGTTTGATGAAAGATATGTGAGATCAAGAATTTTGCATAGAAAATTCACTTATGGTCATTAAATCTAGTGATATATGAGTGGACAAGCACATCAAGTTGAGATGCTAAATTGTTTGTAGAAAGCATATACACAAACTAAATAGAGAATTCTGCAAATAATATTCAACATCAAAATCACAACTAAGTAATGAAATGGGTCCATTTATCAGTTAATTATACTCTAATTACTTGAGTTCAATTGCCCTATTACAAAATTAGTCTCTCTGAGTTTAAACAATGAGATTTGGTAAGGACATATGAAATAAAATATGAATTACTTTCAAACACTTGAACTTGATTAAGATATTGAGATTTGATCAAGAATTGATTATGTTGTTGATGCTTCAAAGATGAATTATCAAGACATTGAAGTGTGATTTGATAGAAACTGATTTAGAAGAATATTGTGCCATTAATTCTAAGAATGTGGGTGTTAACACCAAATTTTGTACTACTTTAATGATTTTTGAGGGCTTACTCTTTGTTTTCATGCCAAGAATTGAATTTAGTTTATTTTGCAAAAACACATTTCAAAGAAGATTCAAAATTGCTAAAAAATGACGAAGTTTTTCATCAAAATCATAAAAAGGTGTAGTTTCCCTAAAAACATGCATATGGAGTTTATGATTGTAAAGTTTTAGCCCAAAAAACTTTACAATTGTAATGTGGCTTTACCAATTTACAATCTTAATCTACCACCTAGGAAGTGATCTAAGCCCCTCCATTCTTAGTCAAATCTAGTACATCAATCATTTTCATTTAGATGTTTGTGGAAATAGGACACCTTGAATTTTTTATCATAAACTTTGGATGCCAAAAGTTTTACAATCATGAAGTTATTAGCTATTGGGTAGTGGTACACAAGATGAATATGCAAGAAGTACCAGACCTCCATACTTCACAATGCAAAGCTTGTACGACCAAAACCTAAATGTTATCTTTCTTACATTACCCTAAAGTCTCATTTTGGTATCTTACTTGGACCATTGTCATCATTCTCTCTCTCTCTCTCTCTCTCTCTCTCTCTCTCTCTCTCTCTCTCTCTCTCTCTCTCTCTCTCTCTCTCTCTCTCTCTCTCTCTCTATTTGTTAGTTACCTTTGGGTTTTGTTTTGTATGTAAATTAAGGATTAGCCTCTTGAGTTGGAGAACACTCTAGTAAAAATTCTAGGGGTTCTACCAAAGAAAGAATTCTAATCACTAAATTGCATTAGACACAAGAATTGAATTTCATAGGAGATTATGGAATCTTTATTATAGGGAATTTAATTCTCACTCTTAGAATGGAAAAAAGCTTTATATTCTATTTTTCATACTTTTTCTTACATCTAGAAGACAAAATAGAATTTTTAATTAGAATCCCCCTATAGTGGAATTTCTAAAGGGCTTTTCTAATGGATATTGGGCATGAGAATACTCTCTTTCCTTCAAGTGAGGAGGATTAGTGGAATCCTTAATCCTCCTTTGATGTGAAAGGATGATTCTAAACCCTAGAAGAAAGAGTTTTTTTTTCTTTCTAAATAATCATATAGAATGCTTTCTTTAAGTTAATTCTCTTTATGTTCATTTTTTCCCACTTACTTTCTTGAATCCAAGAATGAAATCCTAAGTATCCAAATGAAGAAATTCAAGTTCTTAGGATTTTAGCTCTGTGGATTTGCTTTCAATGAAAGTTGGAAGTCAAATGACAGCCTTTATTTGGTTAAGCTCTCCAAAGTTTTTTCTAGATTTCCTTGTTTTACTTGATTTTTAAATATTTTCAAGATTGAAGCACCAAAGAAAGACGCTCTTCTTAGGGTCTATTCTTTGAAAGGGCCACACCAAAATAATCAAACTTCTTCATGGGGGTTAGTATGATGTACTTAAAGACTTTTCATGAAAGAAAGGCAATTTGATTTTGCATGTTTTCTTTTCTCTTGAGTTTTTTCATGAAAAAAGTTCATTATTTTTTATCAGAAACATCTTCTTTTGAGAATAAATAATTTCTCTCTCCTATATCTTTTCTTAATCATTCTAAGTTACTCTAATTAAGCTAAATAAGATGCATGTATCCAACATCTTCATCTCTTAGTTTGGGGGCATGTTTGTAATCTTTAACATCCATTGCATTTGATTCTTAGTTTCTTACATGTTAGATTTATTCCTAGTTTTTTGTATGATATTTGTTGTAAGTAACACTATACATGGCAATGTATTAAAGTGAACCGGAGTAGAATAGTCTCTTAGCAGCTTAACTTCTACTAGTTCATTTGCCATTTCTATTACAGGGTTAATTAGATCAACTCTATTTCTTAAGCCTTACCTATTGGTCTGATCAATCTCAGGATCTATGAGTACTAGATCTGGGTGCAAAGATTGACATTCATGCATACACAATGTTTGGTGAAATGGACTTAACTCTGTATACAATGAAATATATTCATTGTATACAACAAAAAATTACTCTCTTTTATTCTTCTTTTTTCTCTCTCTCTTTTTTCACTAACTGCATCGGGGAAACCTAAATTAAATGATGTAACCTAAATGCAAAAATGATGCACATTCAATAGGATACACAATCAATCTAACTTTAGGGCAAGTAAGCTTTTTTTTTTTTTTTTTTTTTATCTTGAATTTCTATAAGTGGAGTAGCTTTTAGATTATACTAACATAATTAACTCATCTCTTTCAGACTTGCCTTACTACTTACTAGTAAGATCCTTACTAAATTAGCTGCTTTGCACCTCCTTAGTTAACTATAGGTAATCTGAATTATCAAATGCATTGCTAGAGCTAGTCATTTAAATACCAATGTAGTTGATTAACTTGGGGCGACTGGAGTGAAGGTAATTTGCCTCCTTCCAAGAGGGTCCTATGAGTTTGTGGACTACTATAGGTCTCTTCTAATTGCTTTTACACTAATTTGTGAAAGGCTAAAGTACACATCAAGTGATGATTAACCTAGATTGGCTAAGAGGTGGTGAAGAAATCCACCCTTGAACTCATGGGGGTTATTTCCCTTACTAATCAATTTTTCATTCCCATGGCAGTTCAAATCATATAATCATCTTAAAGCTAGTAAACATGTCCTAAAATGCAAGAAAAATAATAAACTAATGAAACTACCTATATGTTACTTAATAAACAATTCAAGCCTCAGCATACATGATACTATAACTTAGACAGCCTGTGTCTATTAGTTATGGCTGAACTTAGGCTATTCCTTGTTCAAAGGTGCAACTAATGTAAAGTTCTAATTAAAATACAACAATGAATTATGAAATGCACACTAAATGATATTAACTACCATTTGATAATGCAAACTAATTTAACATGCAAACTCTAATATAGAAAATGTAGGCAGTTGGAATGACTTATAGTAGGGTCTTCAATAAAGTCTTCTCGTACAAGGGTGAAACCATATACAAACCACCTCTTCTTCCAAGTTAGGATGGTTCACCATTGACCTGTATTATTACAACCCTTTTTTAAATGAATCGTGACTAAATAAATTACAATGGCATTACAATTTACTCAATAATAAAAATAATGTAAGCTATCTTAATTTAATTCTCCTCCAAATTCTTCACTAAATTTATGCAAAAATAAAAATTTATTGTGAGTATAAAGAAATCACAAAAATTATGCAAAATTGCAACTAAAAAGGCATGCAATCTTAAACTATAACTAGTGGTAAAATAATTCAACCTAGATTCTAACTAAATTTTCATTACAAGTCCCCAACAAGGACGCCAAAATTTTGATGTGTTTTAAATATAACCACAGGTGTACAGGTCTATTGTAATATAGTTCCTTCAAGTACGGGTCAATTGCATGAGGATTCAATTTTTTAAGATACAAATTTTAATCAAAATCTATATTAAATTACATTATCCTAGCCAATCAATGAGAGCGAGTAATTAAATAAAATTTAAAACATTGAAATAGATAAATTTACTTAAATTTGTAAACCTAGGGTTTCAAAATCTATGCACTAAATCACATACATTCAAAATCATGTAATTTTAGATTTTACAATACACATGTTAATAAAACATGGACAAATCAGGAGCATGGAATATGTTATCCTTAAAAGCCCTAATTAGTAGATTTTCACAGTCCTAAGGTTTCCCCTAATTTAGTATATTTTTCAAAGCATAAGTTGTCTTTTAGGGCACAAATTATCTATGATTTCTAGATTAAATGAAGTAACCTACCATAATTAGTCCATAAACTATAGGGAATACCTAATAGATCCTATGAAAAGAACATTAATTATGTAAATTAATCTACTAATCCTAAGAGTGCTATTTAGTACTTTTTAAATCTAAAATTACCTAAACATTAATATACTTAAAGCTAGTGTGGTTTCATCTTAGCCCAAGGAAAAATCTAACTACTCATATTCAATCTAACACTTATACTAAAAATTAAATATAACAACATATTCTAAGCAAAGTAATTAAAACATTCAATCCTAACTACCAATAATGTAAAGAGAAAATAAAGTATAAATGAACAACTATCAATCTACCTAATCAAATTTAAAACAAACTTCTATTAAATTCAAATTGAAAATATTACAAGAATTTGAATACAAGAAAGCAAAAGTGGCAAAAATAAATCAAAACTTCCATATGGATTGGATTGTACACTGCCGACATCTTCGCCATGTCACTCAATAAAGATTTCTTTTGAGTCCACTCTAAACCACACTACCACTTTTAATCATCATCTTAGGAATGCCTTCTACTTGTTATGTCACTCAAAGAGTAGATTGGGCATCAACCAATAGCTATAGACCTAGTGAAAATCAATCACCAAATCAGAATCCCCAACTCCATGTATTTAATTCACAATACTATAATGATCCAAAATGCTTCATGCACAACCCAAAATTCCTGCCCAATGACATTCACGAGGAATTTGTCATGCACACACCTCAACTATGTATTTGACACATCACCTACAAACTTCTCACATGTACTACAAGGACAAAAACCACTCAAGCATCACACACATGAACTTCTTATTTAAGATGGATGAGAGGGCTGCTTGCTTCACCTACTAGAAACTAGCAAAACTAGTAGCCTTTCCATGCATAGCCCTCTCCCCTTTTAATGTTAATGTGTAATTCCACAACACCCAATCAGATTTCACACATACAATTAGGAAAGAGCCCATGCACACTCCCCCTTCACTTTCATATTTCAACGTGCAGCACACATTTAATAACGAAAGCTGCTTGAAGAAGACAACAAGCAGCTCCTTCTCTGTTTTGATTTACATGTAACACCCTCCTTTGGAAACTTCTTTCCACATTAAAAACCAAGCAGCTGATCTTGGACAGCTGCTTAAAAGGAATAAACAAGTGCTTACATGTGTAATGACTCAAATTTGTCAATACTATTATATCACTTTTACAACCATGATTGATATACTTAAATCACCTTAATAGGTGGTTAGATGTCTTATTTTAATTAAAATATAGAACAAAATAATTTGTGAGAAATGTCCACATCATTAGATTCTATGCTCGAAATGGAATCCAACGCTTAAAGAACATTGAAAACGGAGTTCGTATGAGGAAGTTATAAGCATTGAAAGATAGAGGGCATATCTGTAATTTGATTGTAAAAAAGAAAAGGGGCCAAAAATGCAAGGGGTCATTTTGATAACTACACCCCTGGTCATCCCCTACCTCTCACCAACTTCCAGCACCACATCTGCAAGGTGACGCCGGAAGAAATGGCGGCACTGCCATTGGGCAGCACCGCCTTCACCGGCTTTAAAAAGGCCTTCCCCCTCTTCCTTGATCATCTTCTTCTCCTTCTCTTCTGGCTACTCAAGCTAGGGTTCCATCTTAGGCTGCCCAGGTAAGAACCATCCCCTCTCTGGTTTTTCCCACCTCTTCCAGCCCAAATCCATGTTGGATCTGGTGTCTTTCTAGCCAGAGAATGCGCTGGGGAAAGCCGAGTTCCATTCGGCTCCATGCGAACCAGGCATCCCAGGGACACAATGTGTAATGTGCGCCTAGGATGCACCCCTGGGATGGGCTTCAGGCGCGCATCGCGTGTGGCATGGTCCCAATTTGACTGGGATGGGTGAGCACTCGGGAGCCGTGACATGCGCTCACCTGTGCTGAAGACTCGTCCACGCGATGCCATCCAGGACACGTGCCCTGGTGGGCCACTCGGGTGTACGCACGCTTGCGAACGTGGTCCTAGTTTGACTGGGACGTGTACCGTCCTAAGAATCGTGACACGCGTTATGTGGACAAATCTAGTTCGTCTAATTCGCGATACTAAAAACCCAATTAAGGAGGCTATATAATTCTGATTGATGATCCGAAAGAACTAATGTTTTCGTAATGGTGATGTGGACCTAATGAGACTATAAAAGTTAGGATCAGAGGACTATTTTATATGACTATAGCCCAAAAACTATGAAATTCTCATAGATCTACCATGTCAAAGATGATCAGATCTCATGACTTGATCCATTGGAGGTGTTAAGGGATTAATAGCTCAGGATTAACCCCAAAGTACATGTATCAGCCCTTGAATGATATATATGACTGTTAAAATCAAGTACAGACCTGTTCTGGGTATTGGGACAGGCGATCTATGAGATCTGACCATTCAATTACACAATTTTGATAACATAAAAGTTATTTAAGGCAATCTGACTATTAAATATTTAGATCTATAAGTAAGATCTAGCTTGGAAATGCATTAAGCAAGGGTTTATGATCCTAAAAGGTGGATTTGGCCAATAATCTATAAATCTAATTAATGATCCATAAAGGATGGAAATTGATACTTGAATCCTTGTTATCAATTGAAATTTAGGGTTTCACAAAGGTAACTCAGGGACGAGTAATAAAGA
Organism: Warburgia ugandensis; assembly: GCA_035236585.1. NCBI lineage: Eukaryota > Viridiplantae > Streptophyta > Magnoliopsida > Canellales > Canellaceae > Warburgia > Warburgia ugandensis. The sequence goes on along the minus strand of CP141126.1, from coordinate 81,017,741 downwards.
ATGCGATTTAAGGAACATTGAGATAGGTAGTTTGATACTACTAAGTTTTTCAATGCTTCTTAAACTCTGACTCACCTTTATTACCGTGTTTAGCGTGTTTTTGAGATGTGATGTTCTTATACAAGTATGAAGACTTGTCTTCATGATTTTATGGCCTTGAAACACTTGAATCTATCACCATACTTAGTATGCTTTTGGGATATGATGTTCATATACGAGCATGCAAAATTGTTTTCATGATTTATAGCCTTGAATACGATTTATGGCATGAGCAGATTTTATGCATTGCTCACATGATTGAAATTAAATGCATAAATTGCATGATTTTAATAATTGAGATTTGAATTTATCTATATATGCTTTTTGGGCTATTGACCCTGGTGGGCACTATGCTGAGAGGTTAGTATGTATGGGGTTGGCCTCCTGGCCTCGACCACCAAAAAGGTGGATGGTATCACTCCCAAAAGGCTTGTCCCTTCCTCGATTGCTGTGGTAAAAGGGACGACCATTGGAGGTGTTCACGGCACCCTTTTCAAGGACATCCATAGTTGCCATAAAGGCTATGGTGGGTTAGTCTCTAGATACCGGAGACCCACAATTCCAGCTATGTGCTGATTGTGAGCATAGTGACCCTATGATTTCAGTGTTATCAATATGCATATAGCATTGAGATGGTCGTCTTGACCAATCGACGTGATATGTTCGCCGAGAGACAGACCATGTGCATGATACTTATAGTGATGCCAGCATCGGCTTTGAAAGATGACTGTTTTAAGAGTTTCATGATTATTATATTTTACTCGTTGCTTTGATATGTTGCAGAGATCTTATTACTTGGATCTATTGATTTCTATTCTATGATTTTAGTCATATTTATAAGACTAGATTTACATACGGATTTCATGGTTGAAATTGCATCAATGAGCTTATGTTTTATGCACAAATATGCATGTTTACACAAAAAGGAATCAATGTTTTCCATGAAAAGCTCCTTGAATTATGCATATTGCATGATGAGTTTTCAAAATAGTAGTATCAGATCACCTACTAGGTATGAGGAATACTCACCCAAATATATTATTTTTACAGATTAGCTCTAAAAGAATTAGAAGAAGCATCAGAAAATGTTAGTGCTACAATCAAGTGAATGAAGAGAAGACAAGTATAAATGTAAGTATATGATTTACCCCTTTGGACATGTATCTGTACTTACTACAGTAGGACTGTGAGCTGTGATTGGATAGACCTAGGAAATATTTATGATTTTTCTTTATTTTCAAAATTTCTCTGTTCATCTTAAAAGTAAACAACATTCAAGGTTTTCAAAATGAATTTAAAACAAAAATATTTTTCTGATGCATTGCATAGTTTTTCTAAAAGTGTTTTCAAATAGGGATTGATCCTGCCTTAGGAATTAGTTTTGCATTTAAAAATACATGCGAAAACCTGGGTCGTCACAACATGCCTTGCTTTCATGCTATGAACTCTCCCAATGGATGCATAACCCTCTCTTCTAACCAAGTATTTCAACATGTTTTCCTCCTTCCTTTCAATCCTTATGATGTCATCATATAGCCCTTCTTCCCCACCAGATTTCAACACACAATGCCAAGCCTCTCTCCTCTTCACAATGTTCCTTAGCCCTCTTCTCCTTAATTTGTTTCCTTTTTAAAGTGTAAAATTTCCTCCAACACCCAAGATCTCCTTAAGCAGGTAGCCTCCCCATGTGAAACTTCCTTTTATTCTTTTTCTTGAGCAGCCACTTAAAGGAAAAAAACACCTCTATGTGCGCACACCCAACCTACCTTTTCTCTCTTTAGACATCACCAAGCACCACTTCTTTCCTTCTTCCTATGGATCATACATAAAGCAATAAGGAAGTTTCCTCTCTCTTTCCTCTCTCTTTCTTTGCTTTCCACCTTAAACTACTTAAAGCATGGGGGTTATGGTTGTACTTTTCCTCTCCTCTTTATTGTTTCCCTTAGGATCATGCAAGTCCTAAGTTGAATGGTCAAGATCATCTATGTTCTTTCCCTCATTTAAAATCATGTTTTTTAGCTTCCTTTATTCTCTCCTTAGCCTACTTTGTTTTCCTTTTTCCTTCTTTTTTTTTTTTTTTTTTCTATCCTCCAATAGCCTTCCATTCTCCACTCTGAAAAACACATTTTTAGCCCCATTGTAATCAAGCTAAATCCATTTGAAAAATGGTGAGCAGCACACTAAAATTTTCTCCACCAATCCTCTTTTGCTTTGAATCTCTTGTATGCTTCATTCTCATTGGTCGACCCTAGTATTCCCTTGATTCTCTCATGCCAAATACTTCTCATTAGATATTTCTAGGATAGCCTTAACTGAGGATAGATCTTGGCCTTTGTTTCTTCAAAAGTTTGGTTAAAAGAGACCTGTAGTTTTTCCATTAGTTCTTCCTCTCAACTATTTGAATTTCTCCACATTTTCCTTATGAGAATCATGCATGCCAGGCAGTGATACATCCTCTTCCTTGAAAAAAGGTGTAAACCTTGTGGTTTCCCCTCTGATCCAGGTGAGTGAATAAGAAAGTAAGGCTGCTATGCATGTGGGACCTATTTTTGACTTGCTTTGCTTCAGAAACAAATCATATACATGTGACTCCTTTGTATGTGAATATATCTTATTTAGAAGATCCCCAAGTTGGTGGTTTGTATGCGTGAGAAGTTGGCCACCTTATCTTTTGGTAATGACACTCTCTCTACTAAGGATATGGTTAGTTGCATGGGGTTTTTAACTGCTCTGAATTTTATAAAGACATCCTCATAGCATTCTAAACTTCTTCCCTTCATGGTTCTTAGCATGTGGGCCAATGATTCTACTTGACTAGCGGATTATCTCTCATTTAGGGTTTCAAGTTGCCAAAACTATGCACTTTTTTCAATTCTACCATGCTCCTGCAAAATGCAAAGTAAACTTTAATTAGTGATAAATTAAGTAATCCATGATTAAAAATGCAAATTCTAGGGATATCAAATGTAATATTTATGTGAATATTAGCTAACGTAGAAGTGGTGAAAAAGATAAATGATCCAAGGCACTATCCCTACCATCAAAGATTCAGGCATACTATTGAATGTTGTTATGTTCTCAAACATAATATTTAAGCCTTAACTAAAAAAGGAGACACTATTATCAACATCCTGAGGAAGAATTCCACTAGAATAACCAACATGGTTAGTTTATAGTTGTGATGACCTGGGTTTTCTCATGCATTTTTAAATGCAATGTCTAATTCCTAAGGCGGGATGCATCCCTATTTGAAAATCATTTTTATAAAAAACATGCAATCCAGTGGAAAAATCTTTAGTTTTAAACTCATTTTGAAAACCCCGAGTGTCATTTGCTTTCACAATCACCAAAGTAGTTTTTGAAAAACTTCAGAAATCATAAATATTTTGCCCCAGGTCTATCCAAATCAAAGACATAGTCCAATCGTAGTATAAATACAAATACATGTCCAAAGGGTAGAGAGTTTACTCACATGTATAGTTGTCTCCTTTGTTTATTCACTTCCTCATAGCATTAATATCTCCTGAGATGTCTTCTATTTGTGAGTGGAACTATCCTGAAAAATGTTAAGGATAGGGTGAGTATATACTATACTCAGTAGGAGTCTATCACTACTAGTTTTGCAATGTATGCTATGTTTAAAATCATGTGCTCTTAAAAACATGTGCATGTTCGAACAATCACGTTCAATGTTGATATTAAAAACCACTGTCGAATTGAAATACTGACGACTTAAAGAAATAGCGTAATCCAAGTCGAAAGTATCATATATCATAAACATAATGATATGCATAAGATGCTCAACTGAATCCAACTCATGGATATATGGTATGGTCGACCAACCTCATGTCATGCCATATGCAATGCAAGTAAATCCACGAAACCATAGGGTCCAACTATGCTCACGACCTCGCCGCTGTGTGGTCCCCGGGTACCTAAGGACACTCGGGCATAGCCTCAATGGGGCATATGACACGTCGACCCAGTGCCATGACACTAGTGGTAGCCCCTTGTACCACATGCAGTCTACGTAGGGACGTTGCCCTTTTTGGGCGTGGTACCCATCCACCTAATAGTGGTAGAGGCTGGAGGCCAACCCAAACCTCTCGGCATAGCGCCCACAAGCTTATCAGCCCAAATCATATGTAATAACCCCAATTTTTGTAAATTGATTGAGAAAAATCAATAAAGTTTGAATTTCAGATATTTTGGGCTGAAATATTAGGGTTATTTAAAATATACTGTTATAAAAGTATAATCAAATAATAAGATATGTAAAATTGAAATTTAAACTTAGCAAACCCTTCAAAATGACTGCACGCACGACAAATTTCGAATTCGGATGAGAAATCCTTAAGTTTTTCATTTTTTGGACAAAAGGGGTAAAATAGTAATTTTACCCAAAAATCAAAATATTCCAAAAATCAAATTATGAAACATCAAAATTTAGAATGTATTGAGAAATACGAATCCAACGCCACTAAGTACACTCAAATCCGAGATCATGGGAATAAAACCCAAAGTTTTATGCATAAAGGGCAAAACGGATTTTTTTACACCATGTGGGGCCCACATGGGGCCCACATGGACCACCACGTCCCCAACAACCAATTTGATTAGCAGCCCATGTGAAACATGGGTCAACAAAGATCAGCTAGTCATGGGGAAGAAAAGTTAGGCATGGGAGCATTAAAGACTTTCATGCCATTTTATATTAAAAAATAACATATTATAATCATGAAAAAGACCCAAAATGCCTATAAATACAACCCCAAAAATCTTCCAAAAATCCTCATACAATCCCCACGAAATTATCTTCAATCTCCTTGAAAAATTAGATCTAGAATCCCTCTCAAAACCCCAAAATTTCCAAGAGCTAAATCTCTTTCCAATTTGTTTTTCTTTTTAGATTAGAACAAGAGACCTAAATTCAATTAGGCACTCTGTTCTAGATCTAATTTGATCAATTCCACCGTCCAAAACATCCCAACACATCTATTCTACAAAACCCCCAAAGGAATTTCAAGATCCAACGGTTCAAACAACGGTATTTACGCGAAAGGTGGATTTTAGGCTATATCTTCATCAACAAGGTATTTTTTTAATTGGGCATGTAAATCAGGTTTTCTCCCCAATCAAGTAAGTGGAAATCCTTTTCATATATTTTTAGTATTGTTTTATGTAAATTTTATTTTACTGTAATTAATTTTGGTAATAAAAAGATAAAAATAAAGTAAACAACAGAACCCTTAATTAGGGATGATGGAGTGCTCAGATGAGAAATCTGACTGTACCAATCGATCCAAAAGGGTCCAAAACCCCTAGGGTAGAAGTTTCATCAAAATCAGAGACCTTTTGGGCCCTCAATTGCAAGAGGATTGATTGGCCGGTCCGGAAGGGACTGTCCGATCTCCAGATCAGACGACGCCCAAGACGCCCGCGTGACGCACCGTCGGAACGGCGCGTGCGATACGCGTGGGGCGTCGGCTCAAGTGCGACGAAGGCGCGTTCATAAAAATGACGAGCGGACGCGCCCAGCGACAGCCCGGTTTGCGGGCGCGCGGACGACGGGCGTTCCGCTCGTCCCGTCCGCGTCTGTGGACGTCCTGCAGTCACGCTTAGGCGTTTCTTCCCAGCGGACGCGCCCGACGACCCCTGGTTCGTCCGCTCGGTTCGTTCCGCCTGCCGTTCCGCCCGACTAATCTGGGCCGTCCCTTCCTTGGGCCCAGATCAAATCTAGGCCCTAGGAAGGACTGTGAACTTCCAGGATCAATTCTGGAGTCATCTGAACTCCAAATTGAGATCGGAAAGAAGCTATGGAAATCTTGAGACCTCTATTTTCTTATGGAATAATAAAAATGACATGTTATTCAATAAAAACTTTCTGTATTTAAGAATTAAGTTTCCAATTACATAGATTTTCAAGATCTGAGATGATCAGATCTTAGAAACATGTTTTAATAATGATCTACTACTTAAATAAAGTTATATCTATGTTTAAATTGGATATATATGAGATATATTAAGGGATCTACCCTTTATGGTAGAAAAACCCAAAAACAAATACAAAGGGACCCACTTGATCAATGAGATCAAGTGTGATCAGATCCTTGGGATGGAAAGAATATATGATGAAATCCAAGGAAATCATGGATGGATTATGATAAAAATAGATCAATGTGATCTTTTGACCTTAATAGAGAAAATTCTCTAAATATAACTAAAGTCCTTAATCAAAGGAAAAGATCTAAGATCAAATGGTTGGATCATAAGTAAAGGTTTCTAAAAATGTAAATATAATTAGTTTCATTTTATATTATTATGTTATAAAGCATGCTAGTATAACATTTAGAGTTTAGTACGATATGTGTTCATTCTTATCATAAGGTGCTAGAGTTAATTTAAGTACCTTGCCTCATTTTCATTGAATGTTAAATTAGGTAGTTTTATGTTTTAAATTTATAATTCATTTATAGTTGAATGTTAGTAGTAGATTTACTTGTTATGAGATAAAGAGCATAAAACATCAAAAATGTATTCTAATGAGAAAGTAGAGTTTCATGACACAAATAAGAATGGAGTACTTTGGACTGAATTAGTAAGGGCTATAGTTAGTAGGACAATATAAGGATTATCAAATCCTTAGCCCAAATTAGGAAAAGAATAATAAACCCCATGAATGACATTATACATATTCATGGACTTAATTAAAATCCATTAGAAAGAGTACTTAGGGTAAACATGCTTATAGGAACCTTATGAAAGGTTGAGCTATGGTCATTCTAGTGAATGATGAACATAGTGGTTAAAGGGGTTATCTAATAGAGCCTCGCTCTTCCCCTACCTTCTGTTGACGTTTGTGAGGTCTAAACGCCTCCTTACATGAGGATTGAAGTAATCACTTTGTGTTCACCCATTCAACTAGTAAGCCTTAGCCAATTGGAAATAAGAGGAGCAGTCTAGATTTAGGCTTGAATAAGCTACCTTCAACCATGCACATTAACTGGTTGAATAATAATCATAAGAGCATAAAAGGTTAGTAAATTACCTAACCCTAATAAAAACAGTAAGTAAGATAAGGATGATCAAACAAGATCCATTAGATCTTGGATGATCAAGAACAATAAGAATAAGAACACTATATTGTACTTAGTATGAATGTTTAGTAGTATACTTGTTATAGTTCATTAGATTAGATAATCCAAACCCTTGATCAAAGGTGATTCAAGGAAGAAAACCAAGATCATCCTCCATAGGGATGATCCAAGAACTGAACTTAGATCAAAGAAGAACTAGATGATAGAAGATCTAGGACCTTGATCTTTATCAACATGAGTAGATTGTCAATCAAAGGATCTATGAAAGGTCAAGATCAAGGAGATGAACATACAAAGACTTAGAGATAGAAAAATACTTAGATATGAATGATCTAAAGATCATTCTAAACATCAGATCTAGTGATCAATAGGATTGTTCATAATTTATATATTGACAATATGTATGGATGTACAGATTACATACATCGGTCAACATCATGGAAGATTGGGAAAAAGAGATCAATCCTTAAAGGTAGGAGGATTTGATTAATGCATTTACATGAGATATTCATGATTGTACTCATGATCTTATGTTGACAAGAGTAATGATAATACTTGTAGTAAATCTCTTGAAAACCTTATGATCCAACCAAACACCTATAAGATGGTTAAGGACTAAACTATAAGTGAATAGGGAACTAGAAAATATTTCAGCCCTAAGTAAACAGACATATGGTCTGATATATATATGAAATCTATTTTACATACAAGCTTGGAGGCTTGTGAGTTTGTTTTAATAGGCATGAGCCTAGGGGATGCTATTGCTAGAGGAGTTATGAGGGTTTGGCCACCCGCTCCTTGAAATTTGATGATATGATGATACCTTGCCCAATGAGAGGCTAAAAGTCGGGTGGTGGCAATTATGGGAAGGCCACCACCGTGAAAGTCTTGCCCCCATACGGGCAGTGACATAATATTTTCCACCGTGGTATCAGTGGTGAACATGGCAGTTATCCGAGCGCGCTAGTACGGATCAGACTGCAGCATAGCAACCTTTATGATTATTTTGCACTATGATGCATATGGGATTAGGCATAGTGAAATGCCTTATGTTATAGCATTATGAAATGCTAGGTAATTGTATATTACCAATGTTTCCCAAGAAGGGAAATTCCCAGTATGAGATTAGCTGTAATACTAAATTCTCAAAATGAAGAGAATTGATCAGCTTAGTTGGGAATGATATTTGACTATTTTCACGAATTTAACTGGTTTACCCATGAAGGGTATGTATGTATATAGATATACATAACTTACAAAGTAAAGAGTATGTTTGAGGATAATGAGATTATGAAGGATTGGATTTACATTGTCAATTATTATGTTTCTTGAATCCCCTACCAAGCATTGCTTGTTGAGATATTGTACTTGTTGCAATATCTCGGATCCAGGGAAGGAGAGTTAGGAGCTGAAGACTATAGAAGACTTGAAGAGAATAATCTTCAAGGTATACCCTTGAAGACATGTATTTTTCTTTGTTGAGAGTTTTATTGTATGGTGAGCTTGAGTTTTGGATTATGTAATTTGGACAAGTATTGTACTAAATTTGGCTGTACTGTGAACCACTGGATGGATCCTGGAGTTTAATAAAAGTATATTCCTTCAATGGAATTTTATTTTGTACACAAATTGTACTTATGTTATGTATGAAGTGGTGACTTGGGTTTTCAAAACAAGTTCTAAAGAAAAGAATTTCCGCTGTTTTGTTTTGCGAAAAATTTTTACACTCTTAAGGGCCCTGCCTTTCAAAATACTTTACAAATCATGTTTTCAAAAACCCGGGTCGTCACATCATATCAGATCAAACAAGCGAAAACCTCTTTTTCAAAACCTGTCCTCTTTGGGTCTCTCACAACTGCTTGGCCCTCACAACTGCCTTCCCAGCGTCTTTTGGGCATTCCAGCATCTTTTGGTAACCCTCAAGGACATGCAATTTTTCAAAAACTCAATGCTCACAAATCATACAATGTATGAAATTGTTTGCAAAACATATCTATGCATAATGTATATGCAATTATTTGCAAAACATATCTATGCATAAAGCATTTATCATATGTACACTGAATTAAGTCAGGCTAAACAAGTCATATACTTATACTTAAAACATGCATTCTCAAAACAATCATGGTTCTTTTAAAAAGTCTAGTAGCGATAGAGCACCTACCTCAAAGTGTCCTGAAGTTGTGTCCTTTATCACTTCAACCTGTCCCTGGGTCTCATTTATAAACTCTTGGGTATGAATGGATACAAGGAGTCCTTATTAATTTCAATCCATTTAGACATTAAATCGCTAGCTCTGCCTATTGGGTCCCTGGTCCTTGCTTAATTCATTTGTCAGGCTAGATCCTATGGTGTGGATCTACTTTCCAATAGTTAGACTCTATAATTTATCCTCTAATCCTAACTTTAAAGTCTCATTAGGTCTGCATGTCCCTGTTCCCAGGACACCCGTGCATCCTGGTTGAACTGCGACCACCTCACGTGCGTGTGTGCCTAAAGGCCATGCCAGGGACTGCATTTTGCACTCACACATGCATGCTCATGTGACGCGCTATGACGTGCATCATCGCATGGACGCACCTTGTAGCATGGCATGTCTCAGCTCCTAGGGCACCCCGTGCATCCTGGTCGAGCCAGGACCCATGCCCCATGTTGCGCACGCACCCAAAGGCCGCACCTGGGACAGTGTAGGCACTATTGTACATGCATGCCCAAGTAGCGCTACAGCATGCGTCCCAGTCAACGTCCTGCAAATGCGTCTTCGACATAGCGGGCCGCGTCTTGGTGCCCAGGACACCCCGCGCATCCTGGACGAGTCAAAAGCCTGCCGCACACTTGCGTGCCCGCGATGCTAGCCCCCAAGGGACGCGTCACTCGTGTGCGTCATGGGGTGCATTCCATGACAATGGGTTTCAGAGGAAACCCGTCTTCTCCCGTTTCGACAGCATCCCCCTAGCCGGAAAACACCCAGAACTGGCGTGGATTTGGGCAGGGAAGAAGCAAAACTAAATAGGAAGGGGTGGGGGGCTTACCTGGGTGGTCTGGGAGAGTACCCATCACCGATGGGTGCACTTATTCTTCACCCTGAAGCTCCTGCTCGCCAAAAATCGTGAAGAGGAAAAGCCCACCGTTCTGGTGTGACCAGATGAAGAAAAGGGGAAAGAAGAGAGGGGAATGGGTAACTGGCAATGGCCGGCCTGATTCGGGCCTGGCCGTTGCCGAAAACTCATGGAAACTTGGTTTGAGATGGGTTTTGGTTTTGCCAGAAACCCCAGTCTCAAACTGGCCGGAAAACTTGTGTTTTGGGGAGGGGGCAGATGGGGTATTTATATCCTTGCTATGGCGGTGCTGCCAATGGCAGTGGCAGAATCCTCTACAAACGAGGTTTCTAGAGGGGTCTAGAGGTTGAAGACGACAGGGGGTGCCGTTATCAAAACGGCCCCCTACATTTTTCATTTTTTTTTCGTTTTTCTGTTTAATTTACAAAACTGCCCCTAATCTTTAAATGTCCGTAACTTCTTCATATGAACTCCGTTTTTGGTGTTCTTTGAGGCGTTGGATTCCATTTTTCGAGTAGAATCTAATGGTACCAAGTTTCCTCACAAATTCCTTCATTTAATATTTTAAATAAAGTCAAACATTTAACTCAGTTCATTTCTTATAGAATGCCCAAATTAGCGTAAATTGCTCGGGCGTTACAATAGTGTTTGGATCTCGGCACATTGAATGATACCCTTGGGACACATAGCTTGGAAGGTGGTCTTCAAAGATATTGATGGGCATGGAGGTATGAAGTTCCCATTTCTGCCAAAGGAAAATAGTTGTTTAGGTGCCTTGGCTTAGAGGAGGTTGTTAAGAAACAACCTCAAAGTAAAGCTTAAAAATAGGTATGAAGCTTTAAGCTACTATGAAGAGCCTCAATAGAATAACCTAGACAAACCTTGTGCTAAAAAATTAGCAGGAAAGAACAAGCCTCTAAAGTATTAGATGGACTTCAACATAAAATAAGTATTATTGAGGCTTCCATTACATGTAGAACCTATGCCGCCAAAAAGTAGGGGATCAAAGACATGCCTCTCAAACCTACTGGAGTTTTGAAGTAGTGTTACATTAGACATTGCCTCTAGGATATGAGGTAGGTAAGAAGATTGGTTAGTCTGGGCAGATCATTTTTGGCTAGATGTTGGATTTGATGGAGGAAGAAGACATGTCTGACAATGAAGATGAGATGGATATCTTTGTCATTGTTGTGTTTTTCAAGAAATTGGGGATGATGACTTATAGAATAAAGCCTTAGGTCAAAGTTAGGTGACACAAGTTTCCATAGTGGAACTCCCTCCCAGCACTATTCTTGTGGAACTAGAAATACAAGGAGAAACTATTGTTGTAAGCATATCCTAGCATGCTAAGAGCGATCTATTCCTCCTAGCCGATGCTATATGAAGCTATGACTCTTCCTCTGGATGACCTTTTGTTGGACATGGACCATAGAATAGAGATGTAGAACCCTCTAAGATATTGTTCAGTGACTCTGTAGGTATTAATCTAGAATATTACCTTACCTTGGAGTTTGAACCGAGAATATGTGGAGCAGCTCATAGTGCATGGTGGCATAGTATGGAACCTGAATTAATTGAAAAAGTGAAACACCTAGATAATATGCCAAGGGTACTAGTCGATCAAGACACTCCTTCGAACATTCAACCATATGAGGTGCAATAGTTTGAGCTCATACTCATTGAGTTTTGATTATAGACTTATCAATATTTATTGAAGAAGCGAATTTAGTACTAAAATGATGCCATGGCTCAAGTCAGGAGATGGATAACATTTACACCACTCATAGAAGGGCTCTTCCACCTAGATAATCTCCTCCCAATACTTCAACTACAACTCAAGCAAGGGTATTTACACAAAATAATCCATTACCAAGACATGGCAATCGATTGCCACAAATTGAGGCACATGCTACTATGCCCTAGCTAGCTAAATGTAACGTTTTGGTACTCGTAAAGAAGATACCAACATGCTTATGATGTCATACAAACATTTGGAAGCTTTGATTCAAGCATTAAATTACCCTAAAGAATATTTCCAAGGTACATAAGGTTGAAAGGGTGAAGAAGTTTACAAATGATGATGAGAATGAGATCTTTCAGGTTACAAATACAGAAATTGTGACCTTCATAGAGAAAAACTTCTAGTGTAGGCAAAAACACATAATAGTCCTTTTTTCCTCTCAATTTAGTCAATAACACACTAACCAAGAGGGTGATGACATATTTGGATCGACACTGTACTACTACAAGTTCAAATGCTTAGCACTCTAGGCCTGACTAACAAATATTTGAATTCTAGTGGTTTGATGATTTAGAGATTCAACTAAAGTAGTTAGAAGGCTATCAATGCAGATCTCTTGAAGTTATAAGTTGGGAAAATATATTGGCTGTCTAATTTTCATGTTATCAATGTACCAGCCTCTTATAAGGCCTTATTAGGTCGACCTTGGCATCATGACAGTCTTGTAGAGTCATCTATACACCATTAGTGCATAAAGTACCTCAAAATTGAGAAGTAGAAGAGAATTTGGATATATTCATCTCCACATGTAGAATATGAGTTACATGTGGTAGATGCCCATTTCTACCTTCCTATTCATAGGAAGGCAAAGTCCAAGTAAATAAGCCATAGTGATAAGATGGAATTAACGAGGGTCAAGAAGTTTGTGGTGCACCTCACTAGTAAAGGGTATATGCATGTGGAAAATAAGGCCAAAGAATTGCCTAAGGAAGTTATCAACCCACTATTATTACTAAGAGAAATGTTTCTAGTTCCTTGTTTACCTTTACAATCATAAGAAGAAATAAAATTATTTTCAAAAGCAATGTGATGTAAAAGAATCTATAGCATGCAGATTGGAAGGTGCCAAAGTTTGAGTTGCATTATCACATGTACACTTCACAATCCATTATGATGATGCAGAGGATGGGGGGCTAGACTTGAATGTTGTGGCTGTACCATTACCTTTTGAAGGAATGCTAATGACTTAATAATAGTGAGCCCTAAAAGGAGATGGCAGAATCAAGGATTCCAAGACAAGTGTGGTATATACTCTCTGAATGTTGATTTAGGACATGTCCTCTCTTTCATTCAACATTGTTACCATAGTTTAGGGAGTGGAAGATAGGGAGAATTCATCTAACCTACATCAAAGAAAATTGGGAGATAAGCTACAGTTCATGTCTAGGTTGAGTAGAGATGACAATCAATTGACATTTGTTAGTACAACGCTTACTCTAAAAGAAAGAGACCAATATAGGAGCATTCCAATGGAATAGAAGGAGATGTCAAAGCTTGAACTAAGGTTTTCCCCTCATTAGTTGTTAATTGACCCTTATATGAAACTAGTTAACCAATCATAGTGTTGATTTTGGTTTGATTTCACAAAATTGAAGTCTAAGTGAACAAGCTAATTGAAGCTAGGTTTATTGGGAAGTAAAATATTTGAGATGGATTGCCAACAATGTACTTATGTAGAGGAAAAATAGAGAAATTTATGTCTTTGTCGACTTTAGGGATTTGAATTCTACCTATCCTACAAATCATTTCCCAGCACTTATAGTGAATATTTTGATTGTTGCAATAATCGACTATGAGGCCTTTTCATTTATAGATGGCTTGTTCAATTATAGTCAAATATGGATGAGCCCCAAAGAAGAAAAATGTACTAGGTTTTGCATCCCAAAAAAGATATTATGCAATAAAGTTATGCACTTGGTCTAAAAAAATATTGAGGCCACTTATCAGTGTACTGTGAAACAAATTTTTCATGGAATGTTGCATGATAAAGTGGAGTGCATGTGGACAACCTTATAGTAGATACCAAGGATTGAGAGTTGCATTTAAGTGACCTATCTCATGTCTTTAAAAGGCTCCATAAGCACTATTTTGACATAATCCCATTAAAATATGCATTTGGAGTCACTCTTGCTTGGTTTCATCATGTGACACTAAGGGATCAAGATTGATCAAACAAAAATCAAAGCTATATAAGAAATTCCACCTCTAAGGAACCTACTCAAATTGAAGAGCTTGTGGGAGAAATTGACATATAATAGAAGGTTTATTTTTAACCTTTCAAATATGATGAAAATTGCTAAATGCCTTCAAAATCATTAAAAAATATCTCCTAAACTTGCTAGTTTTAGTAGCACCAACTAAGGGGCAGCCACTAATTCTATATATCATAGTTACCAATAATTCTTTTAGTGCCCTACTAGCTTAAAATAATGATGAGGGTAAAGGGAATCACTACTAAGCTAGAGTGCTTTTAAAATCATTGAAAACATATATCTTAGACGGTTTCAAGATTGTCTTCTATCCATCTATCTTAAGAAAGTGTTAGAAAAATAGGACGATTTTCAAAACCATTTGAAATATTTTTTAAGATGATTTCTGAAACCATCTTAGAACATTTTTTAAGAGAATTTCCAAAACTATCTTAAAATGGTTTTTAAGTAAAATTTTTTTGTGAGGGTATAAAAGTAGTCTTTAAAAGAGTTGTTTTATGACAATTTTAAACACCATCTTAAAAAGTTTTTTAAGACGGTTTTTGAAACTGCCTTAAAAATTTTCCTACAAAGATGGTTTTTAATAGCATTCTTTAATAAGCTAATACTCTTAAAAGGTTGTAGAAACTTGTTCACTAATAGTATACAACAATCTTCCTGCTATTACAATATTTTTCATACCTTCTTCACAAAAGTATTTATCTATACTTCCAACATTAATCTTCAATTTAAAAAATTCACAAACATAAAAGAGAAAAGCTTCACAAACATGTATTATCCATTCCACGCATGTACACTTCTCCATAAACACTGATTTAATTCCACTTCAACATCCCCATAGTCTTGTAAAGTAAAGACCTACATCTACCATGAGTTTCTTCCTAACAAACTTCAACATCCCCTCATTTACATAAACAAAACACCAAACAATCCCCTCATTCAAATAAACAAACCACACAATCCTTATTCATTAAAACTTTCAACATCCACATTCAATATAAAAATTTTAGAAACATAAAAAAAAAAAAAAAAAAATCTCCTCAAGAGCTAACTAAAAAGTATTATTCGCTCACATTTCTCCATACGTACCCAATTACTTTCACACTTGAATATCCCCACATTCTTATAAAGTAAATACCTACATCAACAATCCAACATCTCCTCATTCATCCTCCATTCAAATAAATAAATTGCATATACATTCAAGTAAATGAAAAATATAGCACACATCCACATTAACTATTTAAATGAAGAAGTTATGTATTAATTAATATAAATATTTTTATTGAAGTACACAAGTGTTAGTGAAGTCACAATTCAAATCAATCATAGTTGAATTTTAATACAAACTTAGCTCATTCACATCTTGTTCATTTAAGATCTAGTTGGAAGTAACCCTTGCTTCCTTAATAAGGTTAGCACCACTACTTGCATGATAATATATTTAATTTAGTTTACTACTTATCAATCTAGTATATGGTTAAATGTTATTTCATGTAGTTAACCCCACAGATAATGAAAAAATGTAAGATGATGACCAATAAACTATCTCACTTTTCTCAATTTTTGGTGCTTAACACCATCGTGTATTATGGTTATCATGTATCTTAGAACAAAGTATCCACACTAATAATTTGATTGTTGTCTAAGGCACTGTGCAACAAAGAAAACCTAAAAGGATCAATAACTATCATGTCTAATTGTAACTTTAGTTTGTATATAGAGGAATTAACTAGTTTGCCTTACATGACCTTCTTCTTAATGACTTTTGGTGGGGTCATAGTCTCGATTAGTTCAACTCATTTATACCATGCACTTCAAAATTATAATTAAAATAGATTAGTTATAAATAAAAGATTAGTTATTAGTTATTAAATTATTATAATACATGAAAAGACAAAAGCTTACCTAGTTATGAATGCAAGTAGTAGGGCATGAAAGTGAGCTTAAATGAATTAAAAAATACTACATGCCTACCATGCACATCAAGAACCATCAGCATCCAATGAGACCTATATAGACAATCATGTAACTAAAATGAAAGTTTACAATCCTTATAATTATAATTATATATATGTATATATGCATGTATATATGTATATATATATATATGTATGTATATATGTATGTATAGAACATAATTTACAAGGACAATTAGTTACAACTTATGTTTTATAGTAGGTAATCATTAAGGCTGGCCACTTCGAGTAGTGGAAGAACCCTAGTAGAATTTGTTCAACTTGCCTCTCCATGGGTCATTGCTCCTTGGTCAACAAATGATGGCAAGGTTAAGGAATCGATAAACATCCTTGACCTATGATCTACGCATTATTATCATACATGTGCTTATGAAAAAAAATACTTATCATTACTAATTAGCATGTAATATCAAGTGTTCTTATTAAAGCAAATATTTGCATACCCAATATAAGATACAATGTGCACATGTATGAGTTCATCTCATTTGCAAACTTTTATAAGGCACTCTCTCACAAATGGTATTATAACCCCTTCATCAAGATGCACTAAAGGCTCTATCCATCTAGGGTTCATTACCTTATATTTCTTAATGTGTTTGTAGAGGGCCCTCATAGTAATAGGCATGTTGGATGAACTTCTAGCTGATCTTAAGACTATTATTATAAAGTTGTAGAGATTATTAATTAGTATAAAAAATTTCATTGAAGAAATTCAATTTTATCATGAAAATGAACATAAATACTAGCACCGGAACAATCGTTAAGATGATGGATGCTGGTGAGGAAGTCGACCTCTATTGCGCATATTGGCTCTTCTAATTAACATTAGATGTAGATAACAAATAAGTATATTAAGGTCTCTAAAATTATTATTGAAGATTATGGTATTATAACATATATACCTTTAATTTTTGGGGATTGACATATTGTTTTGACTAAGTGACTTGATATCCAATGGCCTCCCCAATAGTATAAATATTATTGACTACTATTAAAATATTAGATGGGCATTCTCTTGATAGCATGCAATAATACACACATGCTTAATGTGTGGGAACATCAATGATCTGTGCAAAATAGGAGACTCAATCTAATACAATGTACCGATAGCAATGATGTCTACAATGTCATTTAAGGCCAACATGCATAGACCCATTTGGAAATAAAAAATACTAGGTACATAAGAATGGATAAGGTAGGACAATTAATTTGACAATGAAAAGTAAATATATGTACATATATATGTCCTTGGCTAGATTTCCTATCCATAGGACTCATGTAGCTCTTCCTAATCCTCATCAGTTGGAGAACTATAGCTAGTGTGTGATTGGGGTTTAGGGTAGTAGAACTGGCTCTAGACTATAAGCTTTTAGATTATGGAACTCCTACATTAAACTTCACTTTAACTTCTCGCACTTCTCCTTTTCGAGATTCTTTATTACTTCCACTTTTATCTTTTCGTACATCTCTTTCTCATCAAATTTAGGTAATTGTTCATTCTTTTGACTAATGTATTTATAACAACCCTATATTTTATCATAGTTAAATTGAAAGTGGAGTAAAGACTCGAATTTTGTTGAAATGGAAATCTATAAAAGTAAATTCACTAAAAGCTTGAAATTTGACTCTAAAAACTCAAAAACTAGAATGTAATGAGAGATATCTAACAATGCTAATTTTGCATGAAACATAGGCTGGGAACATAAAAATCTAAAATTTTACTAAATAATAGAGGGGGCCAAATTGATAACAACACCCCCTCTCAATAGATGAACTCCATCCAACAGTCAACCAAGAGGATCTCAATGCATGGAGCTTTACTTCTGGCTATCTGTCACAAAGGGAAAGGCCATAGAGCACCACCTCCTCCCTCTGCCTGATTTCTCCTTTCCCCTCTCTCTATCTCTTTCCCTTGTCACATCTCTCTCTCTCTAATGCTGCATCTCTCCCTCTCTCTCTATACATCCCTCTTCCTGCACAATTAGCATTGGTCCCCCTACGGTGATTGTTGCAATGTAGGGTAGAAACCCACCTGAGCATGGGTTTTCTCTCTCTCCCTTCCCTCTCTTCTTTTTCACTCTACCTCTCTCTCACCTTCATCTCTTCATGTTGCTGACAATGCCTGAAAAACCAACCTAGGTTTCTATAAGGTTTTCACCTTTTTCCTATACTAAATGATGATGGAATTACTTTAGATTTCATAAGAGTGAAGGTAAAATCAAGGCCCACAAAACCCGTGTTTTATTTTCTAAAATTTTGCATTTTTAAAATTGTGTAACAGTCATGGGTGGCGACCATTTTTTGTTCGTCTTCTCCAGTGACAGTGACTCGATTTCGGCAAGGACAAAAATTAGAAATTTATATGGTTGGAATCCTTAATGAATGAATTACACATTAGTGTCAACAAAAATTCAATCAAAGATCATTTAAACCATTGAATTATTTATCTAAACAAGGTGCACAAGTGGTGCTAGATCTACGAATCTGACCATTGAAAACATGATTAGATAGTAAATTTATGAATTTAATGATATGAATTGAATGTTAAGGACAATTTAGATTGAAAATAATAAGTGAAAATCATGTTAAATGTATAAAATCTGATCAGAGCATTAATTTATAGATCTAATCACTTTGCCTATTAGATCTATGTGATTTGTATCGAGAAGATAAGATCTGACTAATTGATCTATGAAATTGACTTCCCTCAACACCCAAACGTATCTAATCTAAGGTTGAATAGTAGATTAAGAACAATTTGACCATTCAAATTAGGATCTTAGTATGCAAATATGTGATCAATAAGTGACACTTATTTCATATTTCTCATATTAAGGCTTAATTGATAATTAAAGCTCTGATAAGTGATTCCTAATTGTTGATCAACCTCCAAATTGATTCGTGATTGATCTTGGAAAATCTAAACCATTAGATCAAGGTGGATAAATCCTAAGATTTGCTAAGTTTTCATATTAATTGCACTTATATATTATTTTGTTAAATACGTGTAATTACTACATTTAAATTGTTGTTGATGACTCAATTTGAGGCTATAAAATATAGTATTCTTATAATTTAAATTATGTAAAGGTTCTTATATTATTTGTGGATGAGATTGTTAAGAAACATAGTCTCCATCTTTATGTAAATATAAAATTATAATTTTCAGGTGATACTCATTACATGCATTAAATGTGCATCATCCTATAAATAGGGGAAATTCCATTGAATTTTCAATAAAAATATAAGGATTTTATTATTATACTTGAGACTCACATTATGGATTGATTTCCTGATTAAATTTCATGCATTGTTTATATTTGACATCTCATTCTTATTAAAATAAATAATTTTTATTTTAAACTGTGATCAAGATCTGATTATATGATCAATGGGCAACTAATATGTCATTGAAGGTACAATTATACCTAGATTTTTCATGCATTGACTTGCCTAGGATTTGTTTTAGACAGGTGCTTTTGCTTGGTGGATACTATAATAGGAGGGTTATAGGAATGGCCACTCACATTCTGAAAATTGGTATTTTGTCACCATGCTCAAGTAGCTAAATTTCGAGTGTGGCATCATGGGAAGGCTACACTACGTGACCCATTGTCCTCCCATGCAAAACGATGATAAGTCTCACATAGTTGGTGTCAACGTTGGAGTTATGCAATGTCCCATTATTGGGTAGTCATCGCAACATAGTGATTCATATATTCTTTTTACTACAGTGTTCCATGATTGGGTAGTTACTAAAGTTTTGTGATGTCCCATTATAAGACAATTGCCTTATGCTGATTTTTTGACACCATGCATGTGATAGGTCATAGATACCCTAGCCACTAGACATGATGATGCCTTGGATGATTTGAGAGTTCATATATTTATATTTACATGTTGAGAAGTGATATGTTTGACATATATTGACAAGGATTTTTCTATATGTGATTTAAATTTAGATTTTGGTACTTAACTTCTTTTTTTTTGTCAATTTTGGGCACATGTTTGATGAGGATTCTTTTGATGTCGACATATCACATTATTTTTACACTTATGTTGCACTCGACTGAACTGAAATCTTTGATGGAATTCTTGAAAGGTATGCAAATGATGTATTCTAAGTTTACATTAATGAACCTTAAGAACAATACCTAAGGATGCTTCATTGTGTGCATGAGTGCATGGATGCAAATTTGCTTGGATTTATATTTGTGATCTTTGTTTTAACTACTAACTATATTCACTATACTCGCCCCACCAATTCCACAGATAAAAATAAGGAGAGAAAGTCAAGAGTGTTGAGACCAAGTGCCACGAATAGTCAAAGAGAATAACGATGATGCATGTATGATTTGTACATTTTATAAATATTATGAGATAACTAAGTAGTTATGTAACTGTAATAATAAATATGTTTAATGCATATTGGATTGTAGGCTATAACTAGATAGAATTCTGAGAAATGATAAGTTTTAACTTGTTATATTTTGAATGTAAAAATGTTCAATTTTAGAACTCATGAAGGTGTTTTGAGCGGTTAGATAATACTTAGGGTTTTCTGAAAAGTCTTTTCAAAGAAAAATGTTTTCACTATTTTTTTTCTAAAAGAAATTTTAAAATAGAGATCTTTTCTTTTGAAAATAATTATAAAAAGGAATTTGAAAAACCCATGTCATCACATTATTTGGAAGGAGTAACACTGCACCCTTGGCCCCTTACTCAGAGATACTGTTCCTCCATGTTGCTAAGAGCCTTGTACAGGATATCATCCTTTGCAATAGTTATACTTAAAGGGCCTATAGTTGTGGATTCTTAGGTTAACTCTTCTTGCATAATTTATAAAAACATTATCAGATCTATAAATTAGTCTATAACTATTCTATATCATCATCATGATCACCACAACCTTTTCTTGAATAGGGTTAGCTACATGAATCTTATTCCTCCATTCTCCTCTACAAAGGGTCATGGCCTCATTTATTCTAAAAGTTTTTAAATCTTTTCTGGCCACTTCTGTTCATGTCCTTTTGGTCCTTCCCCTTTCTCTTTTAGAGTCTTCATCTTAGATCTTCTCACTCCTAACCAATGCCATCTTTGGTCTCTATTGGACATGTCTAAATCATCAAAGTCTACCTTCCATCATCTTGTTACCTATTGGTACTACTCCTAAGTTTCCTCTAATGTTTTCATTTCTAATTATATTGTTGTTGTTTAAAATAAACTTGTAAGAACACGAATCATTTGTAGTATTCTCCTGCAAGCGAGGTCGATCCCATGAGGAATCTCATGGAAGTGTATGTCGTGTGGATCCTTGAGGTCACGGATTCAAGGCATGGAATCAACCTCTTGCAAAATGCAAGGTAAGGTTGCCTACTATAGGCCCTTGTGGTCCGCCCCTTCCCCAGACCCTGCATAGGCAGGAGCTTCATGCACTAGGGCTGCCCCTTACCTAAAGAGATGGAGATTATATTAAACTAGAAACAATAATTGAAACATGCACTAAATTTGGAAACTAAACTAAGGAAACTTGCCAAAACTAAACTAAGTAATGAAATTATAACTTAGATTAATTAAAATAAAGGAAAGTACAATAAAATTAGAATGATCTAAACTAAGCAACTTAACTTAAAGAAACTACTAAAAGTAGAAACTTTCCTAAATTAACACTTTCTTAATCTAAAACTTACTAAAAGTGGAACTTTCTAAAATTCAAATAGGAAACTTTTTAAAACCCTAACTAAGATAAAAACCATGTATTAACTATGGCTAATGTAAAATTAAATAGGGAAACAAGTTAAGATCAACCAAGAGTTTCATCTAAGAATCATGCGCATGACACATGGTCGGTTCGCATGTTTCTAGGGTCCAAAAGTGGCCAAATTTGATGATTTTCATACAATTAATCATGAAACACAAGTTATGCACTATATAAAAAACTCATTAAACTATATGGTTTCTTAAGGTTTCCATTAAATGGGATGTTTAGATGGGTCGAAAAGGTATCAAAGTTAAGGAAGAAAATTCTAGCATTCACATACTTAAGAATATTCAATAAATCAAGCATAAATAAACAATTAAATCAACATTTTTTATGCAAGATAACCATTCAAATCTGAAGTACTATGATATTATAAACAATCAGTAACAAAATTAATCAATTATTTCCATTAATTAGCATCAAATTACAACAGCAATTTGACACATAACACATGAGCATAAAGTTGAAAAGTGCATCTAATTCAAAATCATAAAACTTGATCTAAGCTTCCACTTCAACCAATTCTAATGCTTGTAATGTCAGGTAGGATAGCAATCAAAGAGAACATAGGAAGAAATCTAAGAGAAAATATGGATGAAAAGTTGCACTAAGCAAGGGAAAAGAGCACACAAAACTCGATGGATCTAAAGTTCAAAACATATGAATTAAAAGAGGAAAATCAAGGATCTAAGTTTCCTTTTCTCTTGGCTGTCTCTACCATAGAAGAATATCTTATATCATTGATCAAGGAACAAGAAAATAGTAGTAGGAATTCAAGGATAAAGCAAGTAAAGTAAGGTAAAGGAAAAACAATGAAAGTGAGGCAAAAAGAATAGGGCAAAGAACAAAGCAAGATTAATCTGCACACCTTGAAGGAAAAGCAAGAGAAACCTCTTCCAAGAAAGGAGATTAGGGCCGGAACAAGAGATGAAAGGCTAGGAATTCAAGGATAAAGCAAGTAAAGTAAGGTAAAGGAAAAACAATGAAAGTGAGGCAAAAAGAATAAGGCAAAGAACAAAGCAAGATTAATCTGCACACCTTGAAGGAAAAGCAAGAGAAACTTCTTCCAAGAAAGGAGATTAGGGCCAGAACAAGAGATGAAAAGCTATATTTTGAAGGAGGGAGGCATGGTGGAGTTTTTATACAAAGGGGGAAGGTATTTGTGTTGAAGGGAAAGAGGGGAAGTGAAAGTGGAATGCTTTGAACTCTTCCATGTTAATTCCTATGGAGTACCCTTCTTATCTTATTCTATTACTAATCTAGATTAGGTATGATCTAGTAGCAAGTTAAGGAACAAAAAATCTTACCAAAATAGGAGGGAAAGTGGTGAGGTGGCAAAGGTTATAAGATGAATGATGTAAGAGAGAGAGGAGTTCCTACAAAGTAGAAGTTATGTGTGGAACTCTACTCCTTGAATTCCACATTAAATCCCTAGGGAATGAAGGAAGCTAATAGAAAATAAAGGTAAATAATAGTGGGAAGATAAGGAAGGAAAGAGAAAGAAGTAAAATAGGAAAAGGTGAGGTGGAAAGATAAGATAGGATGGAGTGGGAAGGTTGAATGGTGATTGTTTAAAAATTCGTGGTTGCTTTGTACGGTGAGGTGGAAAGTGAGAAAAAAGTAGAAAATAAGAAGGAAAAAGTTGAAATTAAGGTGGCCACTTCCTATTGGTCCACATGCATGCTTTCCCATTGATTTTCACCCAAATATCTTCTCATTATCCTCTTAAAACCCATGGATATTTGCTTTAGATTCTCCTCCAATCATGGCCTTCCATGTAGCCTAGCTTATGTGGTTTGATGGCTTGCATTGAGAGCTTATTTAGCTTGGCTTCATGGCTGGCTTTGGGGACTCTTTTGGCTTGGAATAGGTGGCTAACTTAACTTTCCTTAGGTTTCCTTGTTAAATTAGGAAATGTCACATATGGCTCCAATTCTCATGCAAAGATGGTGAAATTGCATGACTTTTTGAATAATTTTAGTCACCTTTTGTGACGACCTGGGTTTTCCCATGCATTTTTAAATGCAATATCTAATTCCTAAGGAGGGATGCATCCCTATTTGAAAACCATTTTATGAAAACAATGCAATGTAGTGGAAAATCTTTTGTTTTAAACTCATTTTGACCCAAGTGTCATTTGCTATCACAACAACCATAAGTAGTTTTTGAAAATTTCAGAAATCATAAATGCCTTCCCAGGTCTATCCAGTCACAGCTCATAGCCCAACTGTAAATAAATACAAATACATGTCCAAAGGGTAGAGTGTTTACTTACATGTATAATTGTCTCCTTTTGATTTTTCTTGCTCGTAGCACTAACATTTCCTGAGGCATCTTCTACTTGTGAATGGAGCTATCCTGAAAAACGTTAAGGATTGGGTGAGTATATACTAATTAGGAGTCTATCACTACTAGTTTTACAATGCATGCTACATTTAAAATCATATGCTCTTTAAAACATGTGCATGTTTGAACAATCATGTTCAATATCGATATTAAAAACCATTGTCGAATTGGAATACTGATGACTTAAAGAATCGCATAATCCAAGTCGAAAGTATTATATATATATATATCATTAACATAATGATATGCATAAGATGCTCAACTGAATCCAACTCATGGATATATGGTATGGTTGACCATCCTCATGTCATGCCATATGCAATGCAAGTAAGTCCTCAAAAACATAGGGCTCACTATGCCCACGACCTCACTGCCATGTGGTCCCGGGTACTTGGGGACACTCGATCATAGCCTCCACGGGGCATATGACACATCGACCCAGTGCCGTGACACCAATGGTAGCCCCCTGTACCACATGCAGTCGACGTAGGGACATGCCTTTTTTAGCGTGATACCCTTTCCACCTAATAGTGGTAGAGGTTGGGTGGCCACCCCAGACCTCTCGGCATAGCGCCCACAAGCTTACTAGCCCAAATCATATACAATCAATCAAGCAAAAACCTCTTTTTCAAAACCTGTCCTCTTTGGGTCCCTCACAACTGCCTGGCCTCACAACTGCCTACCCAGCGTCTTTTGGGCACTCTGGCGTCTTTTGGTAACCCTCAAGGACATGCAATTTTTCAAAACTCAATAACCATAAATCATGCAATTTATCAATTGTTTGCAAAGCATGTCTATGCATAATATATTTATCAAAACGGGGTGCTATTATCGAAACGGCCCCTGCGTTTTCTGTCTTTTTCATTTTTAATTTAAATTACAAAAATGCCCCTAATCTTTAAACGGCCGTAACTTCTTCATATGAACTCCGTTTTTGGCGTTCTTTGAGGTGTTGGATTCCATTTCTCGAGTAGAATCTAATGGTACTAAGTTTTCTTACAAATTCCTTCGTTTAATATTTTAAATAAAGTAAAACATTTAACACAATTCATTTCCTATAGAATGCCCAATTCAATAGCGTAAATTGCTCGGGGCATTACACCTTTGGATCTTCCCATTACTTTGTTGCTTTCCCTAATATGATCTTGATCCTTGATCACACCTTCGATCAATGATATTTAGGCCTTGGCTTGCTTAGGCTTCCTAGTTAAGGTAAGAAATCTCATGAATGGCTTCAATTTCCATCTTGATCAATCTGGGCTATTGGATTACCATCTTGATTCCGACAAAAAGTGAAAATAATCTAATTAAATCATAAAAAATTATGATTATTCACATACTTACCCTTGATTAGCCTCTGAACCTAAAAAATACCAACTTTAGAGTTATTAGGTCAGAAATGTATGTGTTGTAATTTTGGCGAAAAATCCTAATCTAACACTATAAGTTCTAACACATGTCCAACTAATTGGGTTACTTTTATATAAAATTTGACAAAATCATATATCCTTTCTTGTCTTGCCACTCATCTATCTCAACATCCCCATTTTGGCTATGATAATCCTATGTACATGTTGTTCCTTAAATGTGCAACACTATGATCCATAGAGCATGATTGGCATCACAGGTGTCCTATAGAATTTTTCTTTTACTTTGAGTGGCACCTACCAATCACATAGAACTCTAGAGGCACATCTCCATTTGTTGCAACTCACTTGGATTCTTAGTTATCATCAATAAATCAATATATCAATAAATAAATACATCAATAAATACAATTACGAATTTGTCTAAGAATTCCTTAAAGATTCTATTCATGAGATCCATAAACACTGCAGGTGCAATGGTCAGCCCAAAAGACATGACTAGAAGCTCGTAATGCCCATACCGAGTTCTGAATGCTGGCTTGGGTATATCTTCATCCTTAATACGCAATTGATGATATCCTGATCTAAGGTTGATTTTTGAAAAGACCTTAGCAGATTGGAGTTGATCGAAGAGATCATCAATGCGAGGTAAGGGATACTTATTTTTCACCATGACATTGTTCACCATTCTATAGTCCATGCACAATCTCATAGATCCATCCTTCTTCTTCACAAATATTACTGGTGCTTCCCATGGTGAACTACTTGGTCTAACAAACCCTTTGTCTAACAATTCTTGTAGCTGACCCTTCAATTCTTCTGGGGCCATCCTATAAGGTGCTTTAGAAATTGGAGTTGTACTAGGAATTAGTTCAATGGTAAACTCAATTTCTCTATGTGGGGGTACTCCTGGAAGCTCTTTTGGAAAGACGTCTGGGAATTCTCTGACTATGTCAATTTCTGTTATCTTGGGCTGTTTCACTTCCAAAGCAACAACTGTTGCTAGAAATGCCTGACACCCTTTGGACATGTGTTTGATAGTCTTCATAGCTGAAATAATGGATTTGTCTAAGTCATGTTGTTTCCCATATAATACTACAACTTCCTCACCAGGTATGTTAAATGTGATTTTCTTTTTGTGACAATCCATAACTACTCAGTATTTTGCTAACCAGTTCATCCCAGTATGATATCAAAGTCCACCATGTTAAGTAATATGAGGTCTACATCTCTTCTTTTCCCCAGTACTTCTATTGGTACATTACGAAGGTATTCTTGTAGTCTAACTGTTTTACCCACTGGAGTTGTTACATCTAGATTGAATCCCAAGTTTTTCACTGGCAATTGTACTCTATACGCAAATACGCAAGATATAAAGGAATGCGTAGATCCAGAATCAAACAATACTTTGGCATGGTTGTTGAATACAAGTAATGTACCTTCAATTACCGCATTAGACTGTCCAGCTTAGCCATCAGTGATAGCGAATATCCTTCCTTGGTGACGAGGAATATTGTCTGGCTTCACCTCCTTAATAGCTAATGGTTTGTTGCAGTTTGCAGAGATATGCCCGAATTCTCCACAATTAAAACATCTGATCGGAGGTCGTTGTTGTATCGGAGTGGGACACATATTTCCAGGATGGAATCTTCTACATTTCGGACAAGGCCTTCTTTTTATATGATTCCCTTGATTTCTGGGGGGTTTGAAATTGTTGAAGGGTCTCTTGCCCTTCTGAAAAGGCCTTTGGTTTTAGTTTCCTCCTCCAAACTTAATGGTTTGAGTCTTCTTGAATTCTTCTTCAAACCTGGAAGCCATCTCTACACAATCGACCATAGTGGTGGGTTTA
Organism: Warburgia ugandensis; assembly: GCA_035236585.1. Classification (NCBI taxonomy): domain Eukaryota; kingdom Viridiplantae; phylum Streptophyta; class Magnoliopsida; order Canellales; family Canellaceae; genus Warburgia; species Warburgia ugandensis. Next base: position 80,990,233 of record CP141126.1, on the reverse strand, counting down.
GTACCCATCACTTTCACCTTCAGTGCTGGCTGTAGTCCCTCCATAAATCTGTCCACAATGTGCCTTTGAATGTCACACATGTGTAGCAAATCTCTTTAATTGGGTGAACTAATTATCATACTCCACCAATGATAGGTTTCCTTGTTTAAGTTCTAAGAATTCTTTCTCCTTCCTTGATTTTACATGGGTAGGAAAATACTTAGTATTAAAAACTTCTTTGAATTCCTCCCAAGTAGTCTCATTAGAATTTGAGAAGAAGGTGTTGTTGACTGATCTCCACCAGAAAGCAGCATCTTGTTTTAATAGGTATGTAACAAATTTGACCTTCAATTCTGGAGGAGTACGTAATACACCAAATGTTCTTTCTACTTCGTAGATCCATTCCTCTGTGTTTTTAGCTTCACCCTTGCCATTATATCCAATCACCATCTTCTGAAATCTCTCCATCATTTTGTCAATCTTTTCTGATGCTAATGGAGAATTGTGAGCTTCCTCACTTGGTACAAGGGAAGATTGGCCCTGTATTGGTGTAGGAATATCTGGTGTTGGTGTATGGGTCTAACTTCAAGTTGAGCTTGTGCCTGTATACTAGGAACTTCAATTGGAGGTGGTGAACTTTGGGGAAGTTGAATATTAGGAATAAGGTTCCTCAATACTCTTGTTACCAGTTCTTCCATATTGCTCATTGAAAATTCCTCCATATTGTTTTCTGAAGTACCTTGAGTTGTCTGCCTTGTAACTCTCTTAGGCAGCATCTGCTCATAAACCAAAATTTCTATAAGTATTCCTTACACTATATCTATCTTAATCCAAATTCGGATTGTCAATTCTCCCTTGGACATATTGGGATTGTACTGTGACTGGATGAATGCTCTGATACCAACTATGACGACCCGGGTTTTTATAACACATTTTATAATACATTTTGTAAAGATAAGGCCCTTAGAGTAAAAATTTTTTGCAAACCAAAGCAGCGGAAATTCTTTTCTTTAGAATTTGTTTTGTAAAACCTAAGTCACCACCTCATACATAATAACATAAGTAGAATTTTGTATAAGATAAAATTCCATTGAAGGAATATACTTTTATTAAACTTCAAGATCCATCTAGTGGTTCACAGTACATAGCCCATTGTGTCCTTACAATACTTGTCCAAATATACAATCCAAATTACAAAGTTCAAAGTTTAATACATGCTCTCAATACAATGTTTCAAGGGATATACCCTGATTACTTATTCTTCAATTGTTCTTCAAGTCTTGAGCTCCTAAGTCTCCTTCTCTGTATCTGAGATATTGTAAACATTTGAACATTTACAATATCTCAGCAAACTATGCTTGGTAGGGGATAAGAATGTAAGTCATTGACAGTATAATCTCAATATTCAATTATCCCATAATTCATTCTATCATAAACACATTCATAGATAACTATTAGTTATAAGGACATCTCATTTCCTTATCATTTGTCTTCACCTTTATACATACATATTGTATAGGGACAAATCTGTTAAAATTGTAAAAATAATCAAGAATCATTTATATACAAAGATGATCAACTCCTTTCATTATAGGAGATTTGTATCTCAGCTAGTTACTATACAGGGAATTTCCCTTCTTGTAAAAATATTGGTAATATACAATTACCTGGCATTTCATCATGCCATCCCTTAAGTCATTTCACTATGCCAATTTCATATGCATCATAATGCAAAATAATCAAGGACTACTATGCTTGCGGATCCCAGTTAAATGTGACGCACCCAGATAACTGTTCAATAATCCACTTATACCATTCTCAGTGGAAATTACAATATCCATGTCCATATGGGAGGACCATGGCTGTGACAGTGGTGGCCTTCCCATAAATGCCCCACCTTACTTTTAGCCTTTCTTAGGCTTGGTATTCAATATCATCAAGTTTCAGAGAGTGGGTGGCCAAACCCTCTTAACTCTCTTAGCATAGCATCCCCAAGCCTATGCCTATTTAAAACAAAACCACAAGCCTCCAAGCTTGTATGTAAAATAATACTTATACATATCAGACTGTCTGTCTGTTTATCTAGGATTGAAATATTTTCTAATTTCCTATTCACTTAGGGTTGTTCTCAATTCTTAACTTAACCATTTAATACTTATTTTCCTCATCATTTGGTTGGATCATATTTCAATTTGAGGTATTTACCTTAATATATTAGTATCATACATGTCAATACTTCAAAACATAAGATCATGTATTAGACATGTATCTTCATGTAAAGGCATTCTTAATAATCCACCTACCTCAATAAGGTATTCTTACTCCATGAAATCTGCCATAGTCTCGATCAACATATATCTATCAAATCATATGTATAATGTCATTTTTCTAATCAAGGGTACATACTATATGGTCTTTTGATCATCCTTATGTAGGATGATTTGAATCTTTCTTCCTTGAATATCATATATCCATGGGTTTAATATCATCTATACAAATACTATCTATATCATACATAACAATCTAATTTACATTGATGTTTCTTTTTCCTTATTATTTTCGATCATACAAGATCTCATCTTGTTTGATCATCCTTATCTTACTTACTATTTCTATGAGGGTTAGATAATTTGCTATCTTTTTATGTTCTTATTATTATTCAACCAGTTAGTGTCTTACTTGGTTGAAGATAATTTATTTCTTCCTATTACTAGACAACTCCTCCTTATTTCAGGATGACTAGTACTTACCAGTTAAAGTCTGCTCAAAAAGTGGTTAATACAATCCTCATGTAAGGAGGTGTTTAGACCTCTCTTATGTCAATGGGAGGTGAGGGAAAAGCACTTGGCTCTTGTATACCCCCTATAACCACAATGTTCAAAGGCCACTGGAGTGGTACTAGCTCAACCTTTGACAAGGTTCCTATGAGCTCTTTACCTTAAGTCCCTTCTCTAATTGATTTTAATTAATTTCCATGGATATGCACAATGTCATCCATGGATGTTCATTATCTTCCTACTTTGGGCCAAGGAAATGATAAATCATTCCTTATATTGTCCTACTAACTATAGCCCTTATTAAGTCAAAATCATTCATTCATCTTAGTTGTCCATGAATCTCTATATTTCATTAGTTTATATTTTTGGTGATTTATGCTCACTATCTCTTAACAACTACTTAACAATTGAATAAAATTTGACAATAAGTAAATCATCAACTTGAAAGCATAAATCAAATATAAGTTTAACAACTATATACTACTTTCTTCCTGTGAATGTAACTTAAGCTAGTGAAATAAAACTAACATGATCCTAAGTTATGAAACACATCTTCTACCATAATGAAATCATGTTTAAATCCTAATTTACACTAACATGATCCTAAGATAATCAAATCTACTAACAAATTACTCATTTAGGGTATATCATACTAAAATTTAAAGATTACACTATCATGATTTCTAACTTAGAACATAAATCACATTTACACTTTTATATCCAATAAAAGACAATTAAAACTTAGAACATAAATCACATTTACACTTCTATATCCAATAAAACACAATTAAAGTAATTATATTAAGATTATTATAAACCTTTAAATATTATCCAACCATTAGATCTTAGGTATTTTCCTTTAGATCAAGGGTTTTAATTACCTTTAGGGCTTTTAATCCATTAAGATCCAAAAATCATATCCACTTGATTTTGTTACATTTTATCCATGATCTAACTAGATTCCATCATAATATCATCCATTTAATCCATCCCAAGGATCTGGTCATAATGGATCTCATTGATCAAGTGGGTCCCTTTGTATTTTTAGGGTTTTTCTACCATAAAGGGTAGATCCCCTAATTTATCTTAGATCTGTCCAAATTAACCATAGATATTACTTTATTACAATATTATATCATTATTAAAATAAATTTCCAAGATCTGATCACCTCAAACTTGATGATCTTAGAAATTGGACACTTATTTCCAAAATACAGAATAATTCAGGAATAATTTTTAGACATATTATGATTTCATTAGAAACTAGACATTACAAGCTTTCCATAGCTTCTTTTTTATCTCAATTTGGAGTTCATATGACTCCACAATATTAAATTGACATTTACAACCATTCCTAGGGTCCAGATTTGATCTGGGCCTAACTGAACTAATCTCTCTCAATTGAGGGTCCAAACCTTGTTAGATTTTCTTGAAAATTATACCCTAGGGGTTTTGGACCCTTCTGGATCAATTGGAAAGCTCAGAATTTCCATCTGAGCACTCTATCACTATGAATTGAAGGCTCTGGTATTTACTTTATTTTTACAATTTTTCATTCAAATTAAATTACAGAAAAATAAAAATTATACTAAACCATAATAAATATATATATAAAGTAGTTCCACCTACCTGATTGGAGAAAAATTGTATATTTGATGCCCAATTTGAGAGAATTACCGGTTGATGATACTATAGCCCGATTGTCCCCCTTTTTGTGATTTTCTGTTGTTGGAACTGTTGGATCTTGAAATTGATTTGGGTTTTTTTATATATAATGTAGTATAGGATGTTATGGATGGTGAAATTGATGAGATTCTACCTGGAATGGAGTGCCTAATTGAATTTAGGTCTCTTATTCCAATTAGAAAGAGGAGAGAGAAATAAGGAAAAGAGAGTTTGGGGAGGGATGAAGGGGAATTTGGGGCTGAAATTCTAGGGAAGATTTGAAAATTTTGTGGATAAGGTTGTGAAAAATTTTGAAAATTTTTGGGACATATTTATAGCCAAATTTGAATTTTTTATCATTTCTTTTGATAAGATATTTTATTACTTTAGAATTTTTAATTACTAATGCATTCTCCATTCCCATCCCATTTTCCACTACAATCTCTACTACCAGAAATAATACACTGAGCAATTATTGATGCTTCTAGAACGTTGGCCCACTTTTATGTAAAAAGACCTTTTTGCCCTTTTAACACCAAAATTGGAGAATAATAGGCAATATTTGTCCGAACTCAGAATCGAGCGTACTTAGTGGCATTGGAATCGTATTTCTAAGTAATTCATGAATATTGAGGTCTTATTTCTTGGATATGGGATATGGGTAAAATTACCATTTTACCCCCAAATGGAAAAATTAAGGAATTTTCATTTTAACTCATAATTGAGCGTACTTAATGTTGTTTCGATCAGTTTTCCAAGTACATCCATAATTTCTATGTTTTAATTTATAATATAATCTCTATAAAAAGAGAATTTTCAATAACCTAATATTCCAGCCCAGAATTTCTAAAAATTCAAACTTTATTAATTTTCCTTAATAATTTACAAAAATTTGGGGTCATTACAAATATCATCCATTAGCATACAAATGAGCCAAAACATGGATAATGTAGTGGTTTGAGTCTATCGAAAGCATGAGATTACTGACTGAAGACTTTTCCATTAAGATGGGATGAAGCCCTACTAGATATGATAAGCTACAAAATTAACCATATGCATTTTTATTGATAAGTTAAAGTAGGAGAAATATTAAGATTCTAAAAATCCAATTCTCATCACAGTAAAGGAACTTAAACCTTATACCTTTTTTTTTAAACAAGAAAAACTTAGAAAATCTGATGCATATGTACACCCCCAACTTGAATTAAACATTGTCCCCTATTTTTAAAATATAAGACCCTATATGATAAATGGGTAATGCAAAATAATGAGACTCTAAAAAACCCTGGGTTGTCTCTCAATAAGCGCCTAGTTTAACTTCTTCAGCTAGACAATACAATGCTATGCAATGATGAAAGCTAGTGGTGAATGTAGGTGTTATGGGACATGCTAAGGTGGGTCTTGATAGACTAGTTCCTTTACTAAGGTTTCTTCCACTTCAGGGTTTACCAACTCTAGATAGGGTTTAAACCTTTGCCCATTTACTTTGGACATCTGTCCATCTTTTTCCATCCCAATGACCCCATGAGGGTAAATAGTACGTACTATATAGGGTTCAAACCATCGAGATCGAAATTTCTCGAGAAAGAGATTTAATCTAGAATTATACAAGAGGACCTTCCATCATGGGGTGAAGGACTTTCATAGTATCGTGATGGCTTTTCATGCAATCTTTGTATATCTTGGCTGAGTCATATGCACCCTTCTTAAGCTCATCCAATTCATGAAGTTAGAGTTTCTTATGGGTTTCAACAATATGTAGGTCAAAATTGAGATTTTTAATGGCCCAATATGCTTTATGCTTAAGTTCTACTAGTAGGTCATAGGCCTTTCCATAGATTAGATAATAGGGTGACATGCCTATAAGGGTCTTAAAAGTAGTACGGTAGGCCCATAAAGCATCACTAAGTCTTAAAGACTAGTCTTTCCTATTTGGATTGACTATCGTTTCCAAAATTCACTTTATCTCCCTATTTGACACTTCTATCTTTCCACTAGTTTAAGGATGATAAAGTGTAGCAATCCTATGGGAGACACCATATTTTTTTATTAAACTCTCAAACACTCTATTACTAAAGTGTTTATCCACCTCAATAATAATGGCCTTCATTGTATCAAAGTGTGCAAATATATTTTCTTTTAAAAACTTAGCTACCACCTTGTGGTCATTGGTTTTGCATAGTGTAGCTTCCACCCATTTGGACATATAGTCCACTCCCACAAGGATGTACAAATAACCAAAAGAGTTAGGAAAAGGTCCCATAAAATCAATGTCCAAACCCAAACTTCAAAAGGTTCAACTATAAGAATGGGGTTTAGAGGCATTGCATTTCCTTTTCCTATGCTCCCTAATTGTTGACATCTAGCACATGCAACTCAGTATTCATGTGAATCCCTGAAAATGGTGGGCCAATAAAAATAACATTGCATAATCTTTGTAGCTATTATTTTGGATCTAAATGACCACCACGTCCATGGTCATGGAAAAAGAAAATAATTTTATAATGTTCACTATTTGGTATACATCTCCTACTCACCTAATTAGGAAAATACTTGAACAAGTATGGATCTTCCCATGTAAAGTGTTTGACCTCAGTAATGAATCTTTTTATAAATTGTTTAGACCATTGATTAGACACTTGACTTATGACAAGATAATTAACAATATATGCATAATAAGGCAACTAGGAAATGTGCAACAATTGTTCATCTAAAAAAGTTTCTATTATAAGCACATTCCCGCTAGTAGACTCCACAACATTTGATCTATGAAGAGAAGAGGAAATTGGACTTTCCTCTTAATTGAGTCTAATTTTTGGTAACCTTTACAAACTCTCTACCCAGTGGTCATGCGTGTGGGGACTAACTCATTATCCTCATTTCAAATTACCATAACTCCCAACATCTTGAGGACAACCTGAACTGGGTTGACCCAAGTACTATCAAATACAAGGTAGATAACACCAACATTTAGGAGTTTAAAAGTTTAAGTCCTTCATCTCTTACTACCTCTTTCATATTAAAGTTTAGTTGCTCAGTTTTTCCCTAGATGTTTAGCATTCTCTTATAAGTGAATTCTATGCATACACATAATAGGGCTAATCCCTTTAATGTCTACCATGGTCCACCTTAAGGCTGACTTATGTTCTCTAAGAACATCAAGAAGCTTACCTTCTTGTTCTTTATGTAGATTTAAGGTTATGATTACAAGTAAGGTTTCATCTAATGCTAAGTGAGAATATTTTAGATTTTTAGGTAATAGCTTAAGGATTAAGGTTGGTGGTTTTTCTACAAATGGTACTGGAACATAATTGGAAGGAGGAAATGGTTTCGCTAAAGGTTTGTATTTGGAGGTATTCATTATAGGTGCAACATCCAAAGGATTATTTACCTCATTAGTGGAATTGTCTATATAAAAATCATAATTAAAGTGCAATACACATGCCGCAAGTAGACTCGCGTCTTGAAGTAGACTTTCAATTGAATTGACTACACAAGAATCATTGAGGTTAGATGCTAATGATTGACATTAATAACATTGAGCTTGACTTTCATATTGCCAAAAGATAACTTCATCACACCATTTCTATAATTGATGATGGCATTGAACATTGCAAAAAATGGTCATCCAAGAATTATTGGGATTTGGCTACAGGGGTCTGACATAGGCTAAGGTATTTAGGACAAAAAATTCTACAAAAAATTAAAACTGGTCCACCTATATCAGGACATCCTCAACCATACCAAGCAGAATATTCATTTATCTAGTTGATAACTACGAAGTGGTATTAGTTGGCTTAAGGTCACCTAGCCCTAGTTACTCATAGACAAGAATGGCAATAGTTCTACACTAGCCCCTAAATCTAGTAATTCCCTATCAATGACATGGTTTCATATAACACAACAAATGGTGGACAACTTGGATCTCTGATATTAGGAGGGCTCTGGTGTTGGATCAAGAAGCTCACCTACTTAGCGAGGAAGGTTTTATTTTGACTATTAAGCTTTCTCTTTTGTGTACAAAGCTCTTTAAGAAATTTAGAATAAGCAAGAATGCCTTTAATACTATTAAGTAATGGGATATTTATTTACACATGTTTAAATACATCCATTATCTCATTAAAATTAGTTCCTTTCTTAGTATTATTCAACAACTGAAGGAATGAGGCTTTCAGCACATCAGGTGCTCCATTATAGGCTCACATGGAGTAGGAAGTTTCTATCTTTCCTCTTTCTCTTGTTTTTGACTAGTTCATTCTCCTCTATAGTTTCCTTAGTCTACCTTATCTTGTTATCAACCTAACAGCACTCCTAAGTGTAGTTATGGACTTTGCTTGCTCATGTGATCTACTTGAACTTGATCCTATTTCAAACTACCCCTTAGGGTTTGGAATTGGATGACTAGGTAACTGTCCCTTTCCTCTATCATTCAATGCAACTAAAAACTAGCTCACTGGCATTTCTAATTTGGAAATAGCTTAGGAATTTATAGTTAATCTTTGTCTACTCTTATTCTAGACATTATGTAAGGCCTTATTAGTCTCCTCTTGTTTCTTAAGGAGCAACTCTATTGTCTTTAATGAATAGTTTTTTTGGTTGTTGAGGAAGCTGAAAACTAGGGAGCTACAAGGGAATTGAAGCTTTAAGAATGTTTTGTTTAGAGGGGTTCATAGATGTCACTTCCTAGTAATTGTTCTTTGACCATGACAAGTTAGGATGCCTAACCCATCCTAGATTATGAGATTGGGATCAAATTTGCATATGGAATTGTAAAGAAATCCAACAATTTGATGATTTGGGATGATTTGGACCATTAGATCATAATTGGACTTAAAATCTATGCATATGTATTTGTATGTCAGAAACATGACCTTTACCCACTATATAGATGCATTCACCACAAGAGATGGGTTGTTTTGACATCTGTAAATTATTCATGTATTCAAACTATGAGTAGATCATTAGTCTAGTCAAATAACATGTATAAAGTCAAATATATATATATATATATATATGTTTGATAGATTTTGATAGATAGATAAATGGTATGATTATAAATTAGAAATGCATTGCTCATTATGGATGATAAATAATGTATCTTTATAGATGAAATGGACAATTTATGCATTTTTATTATTATGATTTATAATAATTAAGAGGCAAAGTCCCTATTTATATTGAAGATGTTTGCTAAATTTTTGGTAGAAAAGAGGGGTTTATTTTACTTTTAGATTCTTGATTTAGAATTACTAATACTTGTATTTCATATATGCATTTTGTGGATATGATCTCTCATTTCGATTTAATGCATAGCAATGATTTTAATGCATAATTTCTATTTCATTGCATGTTTGTTTTCTTGCATATAATCAAAGTTTGATTCATGGTTTATACTTATGGTTAGCCAACGAGGATGGTTGATGAGGGTGGGTGCAAGAGGCATTGGCTGGCTTTTAGGTGATAGGCCTCTAGGTGCTCATTGTATGGTCATGGTTTGGGCTGAGATATGATGATGTGGGTTTTAAGATATATTTTTAAATGCAAAATTAACTCCTAATGTTGGATTGATCCCTATTTAAAAACAATGATATAAAGATAATGCAGTAGAAGAATCTTTTTCTTTTAAATTTATTTTTGAAAACCCCAAGTGTCATTTACTTTCAACAAACAAAAATAATTAGAAACCCTTTTTTTCAATCACAAAAAGTAAAATGAAAATACATGCATACTAGATCTACCTAGTTATAGCTCACAATCTGACTATAATAATTACATATACATGTATAGAAAAGATAAGTCATGTACTTACATTGTTTAGGTAGTTTGATACACCCTTCATCTAAATTTGATTCCAACTCATATCACTTCATCTCAAGTCAAATTCTTGAGATACTGTAAATAATTTACAATATCTGAACAAGCTTGCACTTGTGTAGGTAGTTTCACATCTATTATAACAATTTTTAAAAGTCCATTCCAAACTTAAACCATTTTTGCAATAGTTCTAAAGAAGAGAATGATAAAATTAGAGACATGAAATATAATTTGAAACCACATGTTAATCTCAATATTGCAATTTCATGTTAAAACATTTCAGATAATATTAAAATAAAACATACACAACTTTAAATGTATGTTTTTCAAATGATCAAATGTGCATGGTAATCTGAACTAAAGCATAACATATAGTATATCATAAAATCATATATGTGAATATCTTTTAAATCATGTAAAATATCCATCATCTAACTTGATAAATCAAATATCATCAAATCCTTAAAATATCAAAGTAGTAAATGGTTAAACTACGAATGCGTTAATAAGCCCATCTACATGGGGTCACAAAACAAAAATCTCATAGAACACTACGCTCACTACCAACCCACTAAATCATGTGTCTCTGATATCTAAATACCAACCACTGCACCCTCCATGACAACTATAGATATGTCTTGAAAAGGATGCTGTGAACACCTCTAGTGGTCGTTTCCCTATTGTAATAGTTGAGAAGAATAGGTGCCTCTTTGGGCACAGATACCTACCACCTTTCGTGGTTAGAGGCTAGGAGGCCAAACTCGTATAACCTCTTAGCATAGTGCCCACCAGGCTCACTAGCTTGAATAAACATATATCTCAACAAATGTCATTTTAACATATAATATATCTTCATGCAAAATAATGCATTTCTATAATTCATCTCAAAAATGAGATTGTTACATTTTACAAATCATTCCCTTCTCATAAGTTAAAAATAAGATGCATAATTATGTGCAAGAAAATTAACAACACTGTTTATCTTTCAAGGTTAAAGTATGCTTTATGAGATTAAATGTAATGGTTGGGAGATCTAACTATGCTATATTGTCTACTTTGGCTGAAGCTGCAAGGTTTGAAAATGCATCGACACCATTAGAGTTACCCAAACCCTTATAACTAGCCCAATTCCCTCTCCCCTAGTGATGTGGGACTAACTCTCAAGTTCTCCCTCCCCAGGCAATGTAGAACGAACTCTCAATGTCTTTTTCCCATTAGGATCAGTCTACCTTGGGTTACCTTCAACACATGGTCCCATATCTCCCTTTAAGAAACACATGTCCTTGCATGACCACTTTGGCTTGCAACATGCAACTAGCCCTAACATAAGGGAACTAGCTCTATAGACAGTTATTGTTGATTGTTTTACTACAATTGCATGAGCTATTGTAATATAGCTGATGCAAACATGGGTCAATCCCACAGGGACACAACTTGAAAAGATGGAGTTTAAATAAAATATAATTATCTAAAAATTAAAGAAAATAACAAAAATTAACTAACAATGAAATAAAAATTATAGAATTTCAAATTCAAAAATGCAAAAAATTAAGTAAAAATTTACATAAAATCTACTTCCTTAGCTTGATCATAGCTAATTTCTTCAAATTTGATATCATAAAAGATGAATGGCCTTCATCAATCTCTCCAACATGTCCTTGATTAAAGATCTAATAGCTGGGTTAAGCAGATTCTCCAAAATTTTAGTGATCTAGATTATAGAATAATTTTGGGTTTTGGACAGCTTAGATCATTTTTTGGGTTTTAGATTGAAGATCAGAACTATTAAATAAGCCAAGAGATATCCCAAGAACAAAATCTAGAAACTAATTTGAATTTTGATGTGAAACAGATCATGAAATAAAGAAATCCTATTTGTTAAACCTAATCGTTGATTAGGTTAAGCTTAAACAAAATAGGGTCTAATTATTTAATTCTTGGAATTAATCTAAAAATAATGTAGAACTTGAATAAGGCAAACCATGGAAAGGGACAAGGACAAAGTAAGGAAAAGGACAAAATAAGGACAAAAATTAAATTACGAAATAAGTATAATGGGTAAAATTGGAATTTCTATTTAAATTTTAGTTTTACTTGTAACATAGTAGAAACTCAATGAAGCAAACGATGATGCAGGGAAAGACTAGAAGGAGGGGAAGAAGGGGAGGAGAAAACCCCAACTTGGGTTTTCTTCGACAAGGAAAGGAGATGGGAAATAGGGAGAATGCGGGTGAGGAGCGGTCAGCTGTGTATTGCGAAATGATAGAAGTAATGGAGGAACAAGGGAGTTGCCATGATGGGAAGCGAAGAGAAGAGAAGGGGGATGGTGACAGAGAGGGTGTTGTTATGATGGCAGACATAGGTGAAAGAGAGGGAAGAAGGAGGTTTGGTTCTACTAGCAAATGCAGTGGTGCAGTGATGGGGCAAGGCATGACCGACTCAATAGGAGAAGCTATGGAGGAAAACATGTGATGTGGATTGGTGTGAGGAAGAGGGAAGAAGAACAGGAAGAGTGAGAGAGAGCTGCCAGCAAGACAGGAATTATCGATGTTGATGAGGGAGGGAGTGCAACAAAGAGGAGAGAAAAGGAGCTATGGGGTTGGTGTGATGGGTGTCATTGATGGAGCTAGCTAGTGACAAATCAGATGCTAGCCTATTACTTGTTCTATAGTGGTGAGAAGAAGGGCTAGTTAGTAGAGTGGTGGTGAAAGTAGTAGGTGGGAGCTTTGTTGGGTGTCTTGCTAGTGTGATGAAGAAGGAACAGGGGAGAGGATAGCTGAGGAGGAGTAGGCCAATAAGAGGGAGAGGAGAGAGAGAGAGAGAGAGAGAGAGAGAGAGAGAGAGAGAGAGAGAGAGAGAGAGAGAGAGAGAGAGAGAGAGAGAGAGAGAGAGAGAGAGAGAGAGAGAGAGAGAGGAGGAGGAGGATCGGTGAAGGGATAAGAAGGTGTGTGAAAGAGAAGAGGAGGGGAAAAGAGAGGGTATAGAGAGACAAGGGGGAAAGTGGGAGAAGGGGGGAGGTGCGGCCTACCTAGTATGATAAAAAATGCTCTTCAATTTGGTTTCTTAGGTGGGAGGCCTTTGCCTTCTTTTAAAGTATTTCCACCTTTCAATTTTGTTGTCATCCCCCTCCTTTCCTTTAAACTACTTTCCTCTATAGTTTAGCATTCTCCACCTTTGGAAACTCACCAAATTTTGTATCTTTTCATTCCTCCTTTAGTTTTACCCTTTTTCAAATAGAAATAATTCCTTAATCAATTGCCCATGTGTCTTTTGTGGGGTGATCTACCACCGTTAAATTTAATCTGAGCTATCCAATCCCTGATCCAGTTCATTGGCAAACAAAAGACCATATTAGATTCATCTGAACCATTCATTATGCATCTGATTAGCTCTGATGATCATCTAACCGTTAAATTTCCCAAATGAATAGTTGGATGGCCAATTGGAGATAAAATTCATATTTTATCTAAAAATTACAAAATTAATCAGTTAGATGATCTAAATGAATGCTAAATTAGGGGTATTTTGACCAAAATTAAACACTTAACACACCTTGAACTCCACTTTTTCTTCAGAGAATTATCTTTAATATATCTATCAACTTTAGCAAAATAATAAAAATGAATGAAGAATTTAAAACCCTACCCACATGCTAAAAACATTCCACTTAAGCTCAGATCTCAAAGTTAGTGTGTGAGTGCATAGTCTATATATAGAATAATCTGTATCTCTAAGTAGACTTTGAACTTTTGAACTCTATCTAAAATATGTTTTAAGCTCAAACCTCACTAATAAACATATATCTAGAAATAAAATCTCTTAGATAAATCATATCTCTCTTTTAAATATGTGAGCAAAGTAAAAAAAACAAATTTATCTCACATATACTCATGAAGGAACAAGAGTTACTAAGGAATTTTATTTTGATCCCTTTAGAATGGATGCCATTACCTTTGAACTTCTAGAAATACTACTCTTTTAAATCATATCTTTTCATATCCTCATCAAGACTATATTCATCCTAAAATCAATAGGTCTTTAATTGGGATGAAAAGTAGGCTTAAGATAGGGTACGAAAGAGAGGGTATAAAGGATATTCAAAATTCTTCAAAAATAAGTAGAGGTCTTCTAAAGTTGACAATTCTTCTTTACTTTGCTAAAGTGAATATTTCTTTTTCCACTCTTTTGCATTCTTCAAACTTTGTTCTTCTTTTTTTCAATACTTTTGAATCACTCTGAAGAACATTTCTTTTTTTTCTATTCACTTTTCTTCTTGCATTGCAACTAAAAAGTATTTATTTATTCATCTTTGTCATGTCTTTCAAATAAAATAGGTAATGTATGTGTGTATATATATATATATATATACTGGATTAATATGGGTAAAGGTAATTTGGGTGACAAAAGAAAAGGCTTACATAAAAGGCTCAAATTGGCTAACTAGAGGTAAAAATACTTTCGGGGGAGGCTTTATGTCTTTAGGTTAACAACAAGGATGGCATAAATCATTTTCTAGGTTTCATATAATCTATCATATTCAATGAAATTCTAGAATTTTAAAGGTATTATTCTGATAATTTAGGTAATCAGCCAAATTTAAGAGTTGATGGGAACAATTTTTCTTTAAGCATGCTAAAGAAAATTAGGAACATTTATAATCTCTCAAGAAGAATGAATGGCTCTAAAACTAACTCAGGTTATAGGACTCCATTGAATTTCTTTAGGATTTCTAAGTTATAACTACTTATCAATTTATACTATATATATGTAAATGCATGTACAAATGTGATTTGAGACTTTGTTTTCAATGAATACTTTGGAAAATAATAAAATGATGAATTAGTCATAGTCAGGTCCATTAAAAAGCTAAAATTATCTAGAATATACTGTAGAAAATCCAATTCTCATCATAGTGTAGGAATTAACCTAAAATTTTTAAGAAAAAAATTAAGCTTTTTTATTTTTTAAAATTAAGAGAAAATTGACAAAAACTAGAATTTGCTAGAATTCTACATCTCCCAACTTGAAAGAAATACTGCCCTTAATATTTGAAAAGTAGGACCTAAAATAATATGGTGATGTAGAACACTCAGATTTTCTAAAAAACTCTAAGTTGCCTCCTAGTGAGCACTAAGTTTAACATCTTTAGCCAAACATATCCTAATGTACCCTAATCTATACCTAGCTAGTACTAAGTTTTCCTAATCTTAACAATGAAATGGTAAGATTTCTTATATCACTTCAGAATCTTGTGATAGTCAATATTTTTCCTCCACCATGAAATTTTTGGTAATGGTAACATTATGATATACTAGGCCACCATGATTGTAAATTGAGTGGGACAACTCTAATGATCCCCTATCTTCAAATTTTCATGATAATCAATATAATTCCTCCACCATAAATTTTTTGGTGATGTTAGCATTATAACAATGTGAACTACCATGAATTTAAATTCTACTGGACCATATGGAGATGGATGGTCCTTGTCTTGACCAAATTTAGGAATAATATTGACCATTGTATTTAGTGTTTCATTTTCCTTCCTTTTCCTATACATTTTCCTAAAACTGGGGTATAAGTTGGCTCTGTAGTTCCTTAAAAGGTTGTTCTTGTTTTTCTTGAGGTAGAGATATGGTTTGGCCAATCTCTAGATCCCAAATCAAGAAAATCTTGATTAATCTTATAGTTGTCAATAATGCAAGTAAGAGTGGGGTAGCCTTAGTCCTTGTACTTTGGTGGTGTATGATGTTGAAGAATAGAACTAACTTGTTCAGTCAAAAATTCCTTCTTTTGAACATTTAGTTTTCTTTTTATGGTGCAAAGGTCTTTTAAGAATTTGGCATATGATGGAATTTGTTTTATTGTGTCTAAGATCTGTATGTTGATCTTGACTTGCTTGAAAATCTCTAAAATCTCATCATTAAAGGCAGACTTTGGAGCTTGATGCAACCTCTAGGGAAATGAAGCAGGGATAGGACATGTATCAATAGGTGAAGTAGGGTCCTTTTGTTTAGAATTTTCTTAAACTTTAGTTGATTTTTCTACTTGTTCAATCTTTTGTGGCTCATCCTTCTCTACTCTTTTACCACTTGTAAGAATGGTGACAGCATTGGTCTATTCCATGGTAGAAATGGATGATGCATTAGTGTTAACCGCATTCACTCCTTAAGGGTTTGCTTGTGGTTGAGCTAGAAACTTTTCTTTTTCTATATTTTGTATCCATTGATTCATCATATTTTTTATTTCATTAATAGACTAATTGAGAAAATTTCCTCTCTTAGTTTTGAATGAGTTGATTTTCCTCTACAGGCCTTCTAGGAGGGGGCAAGTAAAGTCTAGAAGAAGGAGGTTGATGATTTTGGTATGGTAGGGCAAGAAGTCTTTGGTTTTGTTGGTGACGTTGATATGGCCCTGGTTATGAGACATTGGTAGTAGGTCCATTTTTCTAACTAAAATTTGGATGGTGTTTCCAGTCGGGGTTATATGTCTTTGAATATGGGGAGAAAGATCTTTTATAAGTGTTATGCATTAGCCTAATCATGAAGTACTTCTTAGAATGCTAGAATAGTAGGACATTCCTAAGTAAGTTGGGTAGTACTTTCATAGATGCTACACACTTGTTCTTCCTTATTTGAGTTTTTCTTTCCCATTTCTATGGATTCTACTTTTCTAGTTAGGAATACTACTCTAGCATTGATTTCATCTTTGTCAGACATGATATACATGCCTCCCCTAGCATGGGTGGTAGTGAGCTTAGGTCTATCTATATGTTCTATCCTTTTTTAGTCAGCCCAAGCCTATGCACTTTCAGCTAGTCACTCCAAATACTCCTTCACCTCATCAGGTTGTTTGTTCAAAAAGTTACCATTACACATCATCTTACAAACTGGGGCATGTCAGAATTAAGTCCTTCATAAAGGAAGCTAATGATGTGCCATGGTTCATGATGATGATGTGGCCATGTAAGTAAAAGATCTTTGAACCTTTCCCAGTATTGATAGAATGATTCTTTATCTTTCTAAGTAAAGTTCATTATCTTACTTGGTGTGTATTTGTTTTATGCATAGGGAATTTTTTTTTCAAGAATTCCCTAGTCATTTCATTCCAGGTTCTTATGGAACTTGCTGGTAGTGCATTAAGCCACATTTTAGCTTTTTCCTCTAAAGAGAAAGGAAAGAGTTTAAGTCTAACAATATCTAGGCCAATGTATTGTCTTCTTTGAGTATTGCATACCTCATCAAATTCTTTAAGGTGCAAGTAAGGACTTTCATTGTCTAACCCATGAAATTTGGGAAGTAATTGGATTACTCACATTTTTAATTCTAAAGCACCAGCATTCTTAGGAAGAATGACACAAGATGGAGTACTGGTGCATGTAGGCTGAAGGTAATCTTTTAAAGTTCTTCCACTAAAGTTTTGACAACTATCACTATTATCCCCATGTTCACTCTATTGGTCTCACTCCCTATTATTATTTCTTCTCAAGTCTTTGTTTGGTAGATGACTATTCCTCCTTGGTAGAGATTGACATTCACAATCCATTAGAGGTGGTGGGTCCTCATTCATGATGAGTGGATGGCCTTGACTACCATGGGGTGAGTTACCCCTTGATCATTGATCAATCATTGACGTAGACTAGTCTGGTTATATGTCTTTTTGGTCGTATTTGACTAACCTTCCGATTTTGTTATCTCCAAAAGTGCATACAATGAAAGATTCTTTTTTTCTTCACCCTTTTTTTCTTTTTCTTTTTTGTTGTAAAAGCTAACCTAAATGATGCAACCTAACCTCTAAGAATGATGCACAAACAAAGGGCATAATCAAATAATCTTTGAGGCTAATAAGCAACAATGTTTTGATTTTCTTAAATTTGTGTGCAACCGATGCTTTTAGATTAGCCTAATATAACACTCCTCCTCTCTTTTAGATTTGACTAGTACTTATTAGTTAGGTGCTCTAAGGTTGTTAATGCAATCCTCATGTGAAGAGGCATTTAGACCTCAATTGACGTCAATGGAAGGCGTGGGAAAATCACTTGGATTTTAAGACACCTACTACAACCACAATGCTGAGAAGCCACTAAAGTTACAATAGATCGCATCCTATTAAGAGGGTCTTACAAGAATGTGATAGCCTCTATAGGCCTCTTCTAATTAATTTTAAATAAATTTGAAAGGTAGGGTTGTGCACTTTGGTAATTAACTTAGGTGGACCAAGAGGTGGTGATTAAATCCACCCTTGATCTTATTGGGTCGGGTGCCCTTACTAATTAATTTTCACACTCCATGGAAATTCGATCAATATATAAATCACCTTAAAGTAATAAATGTTCCCTAAGAATGTAATTAAAAATAATAAACTAATGCAAATCCTAAAAATGCAATAAGTATAAAATATGCTTTTTATATGCAATTACACTACCAAACAATACAAAATTATTCTAAATGTAATTATACTAAGAAAATAAAAAGAGTGAGGAAAAATTACAGTGTGGTTTCTAATGAAGATCAAGTGTATGCCACCTTATCTCACACTTGTGTTGTTTTATACAATTCTTTTAAAATTAGAATTAAAATTGCCAGTTACAATGTGCCTCATTAGAAGATTCACTCAAAAAAGGAAAAGTGTCCTATTTTAACAAAACAGGAAAATTCTATTTATTTGATGAAGCTCTACTTTCTAATTTCCTAAAAGATAAAAAATAGTACTAAGTACCAAATTAAGGAAATAGAGTGATTATGCACAAAGAAAAATTGAAAAATGCACTTTAAAATGTCTAGAATGATAAAAACAATGTAATTCCTAAAAAAAAAAAAAAATTTAATTTTTATTAAATTTTATGAAAACTCCATTGAGGATCCCCAACAATGGCACCAAAAACTTGTTCATTGTTTTATCGCAAGTGCAGGGGCTATTGTAGTGTAGCTAATGCAAGTGAGGGTTGATCCCATAGGGACTCGACTTGAAAAGATGGAGTTTAAATGAAAATTAATTATCCAAAAATTAACTAACAATGAAATAAAAAATTCAAATCTATTTAATTAATGAAAATTACAGAATTCTAAATTCAAAAGATAGAAAGTAACTTAAAAAACACATAAAATCTACTTTCTTAGCTTGATTACAGCCAATTTCTTCAATTCTGATACCATAAAAGTTGATCAGCCTTCATCAATCTCTCCAACATGTAATTGATCAAAGATCCAATGGCTGGATTAAGTAGATTCTCTAAAATTTTGATGATCTATATTAAGGAATGATTTTGGGTTTTGGACAACTTAGATCAATTTTTAGATTTCAGATTGAAGATTAGAACTATGGAATAAGCTAAGAGATTATGTGAAATAGATCATGAAATAAAAGAAATTCTATTTGTTAAACCTAACCATTGAATAGGTTAAGCTTAAACAAACAAGGTTTGATTATCTAATTCCTAGAATTAATCTAAAAATAAGGCAAAACTTGAATAAGGCAAACCGTGGAAAGAGATAAGGACAAAGTAAGGGAAAGGACAAAACAAGGACAAAAATGAAATTATGAAATAAAAATCATGTGTAAAACTAGAATTTCTATTTAAATTCTGGTTTACCCATAACACAATAGAAACCCGATGAAGCAGACAATGACGCAAGGAAAGAAGAGAAGCAGGGGAAGAAGGGTAGGAGGTGAAAAACCCAACTTGTGTTTTCTCCGATGGGGAAAGGAGATACGAAACAGGGAGAATGCAGGTGAGGAGTTGCTAGCTGCCTGTCGGGCAGTGATAGAGGGAATGGAGGAACAAGTGAGTTGTCATGATGGGAAGAGGAGAGAAGATAAGGAAAGGGAGCCGATGACAGAGAAGGTGCTGCCATGATGGTAGACAGAGGTGAAAGAGAGGGAAGAAGGAGGTCCGGTTTTGCTGGCAGATGCGATGGTGCAGTTATGGGGCAGGGCATGACTGGCTTAGTTGGAGAAACTGAAGAGGAAAATAGGTGATGCGAACTAGTGCAAGGAAGAGGGAAGAAGAATAGGCAGAGTAACATAGAGCTGCTAGTGAGAGAGGACGTTAGCATTGATGAGGGAGAGAGTGAAACGGAGAGCAAAGAAATAGGACCTATGAGGTTGGTGCGATGAGCGTTGTTGATAGAGTTTTTCGGTGACAAAGGAGATGCCAGCTAGTTACTTATTCTATGACAGAGAGAAGAAGTAGGGCTCATCAGCAAAGCTATAGTGAAAGTAGTAGGCTAGAGCGCTGCTAGGTTTTTTGCAAGTGCGGTGAAGAAGGAGTGGCGGAAAGGGTTGCTGAGAAGGAGCTAGCCAATGAGAGAGAGAGAGAGAGAGAGAGAGAGAGAGAGAGAGAGAGAGAGAGAGAGAGAGAGAGAGAGAGAGAGAGAGAGAGAGAGAGAGAGAGAGAGAGAGAGAGAGAGAGAGAGAGAGAGAGAGAGAGAGAAGAAGGTGTGTGAAAGAGAAGAGGAGGGGAGGGAAAAAGAGAGGGGGTAGAGCGAGAGAAGGGGCAAAAGTGGGAGGGGGAGAGGTGTGGACAGCCCAGTAATTCCAAAAGGCTCTTCAGTTTGTTTTTTCAGGTGGAAGGCCTTTGCCTTCTTATAAAGTATTTCCACCTTCCAATTTTGTTTTCACCTGCATCCTACTTTCCTTCAAACTGCTTTCCTCTATGGTTTAGCATTCTCCCCCTTTGAAAACTCACCAAATTTTGTATCTTTCCATTCCTCGTTAACATTCATCCTTTAGTTTTGCCATTTTTCAGATAAAAATAACTACTTAATCAAATGCCTATGTGCCTTTTGTGGGTTGATCTACCACCATTAAATTTAATCTTAGCTATCCAATCTAAAATCTAGTTGATTTGAAAAACAAAAGACTAGATTAGAGTCATCTAAACCACACATTATGCATCTGATTAGCTCTGATGATCATCTGACTATTAAATTTAGCAAATCAACAATTGGATTGGAGCTAAAATTTGTATTTTATCTAAAAATTGCAAAATTGATCTATTAGATGATCTAATTGAATGCTAAATCAAGGGTATTTTGACCAAAAATAAACACTTAACAATTAGTTATACTCCAAGTTGGGCAGCTAAGCTATGTGGTTTAAGCAAAGGCTTGGGCAATGTGGTTCTTAAGGTGGAGGTACTACATCAAGCTAGTTTCACAGAGCAACAAAGACCTCCCACTGTCAATGGTGGAAGTATAATGAGCCAATGGTACTCAGTCCAACACGGCCTTAGAGCTCAACTCAACTGAACCACCACCTTTAAAAAATAATAATGTAACAATTAGAATATTAAAATTTGCATTTCATATAATTTCTGAAATTACTTTTTAATGAAATACAAATTTGGTTTTCATGTTTTAAGTCTCAAATAATTGACTTTTTGAAGGACACCTAATTGACCCTTGAAACTTTAATGATTGGATCATAGTAAAGAAAAAAGGATTTCAATGACATAAAGAATGATGAAATTGAAGTTCAGACGAAGAAGTTATGATACTTTGAATATCAGCAGCAATTTAGTAATTTTTCTTAGTGGGCTCCATCCATTAAAAAAAACTTAAAAGATGGGTTGAAATTGATATTAACACCTAATAAATGTTTAATTATGTATAAAAATACCCAATTAGTTGCTCATGTGTAATAAGTTTCAGTGTTAAATTAGGGTTTTTGGCCAAAATTTTGTAACACATGCATTTCCAGCCTAATGATTCAAAAGGTTGATATTTTGTAGGCTTAGAAGCTAATCCAAAGTAAGTATTTGCATGATCATAATTTTCTAGGATTTAATTATTGTTTTCTTCTTTTGCAAGTGATGAGAAGGTAATCCAAAGGCCGAGCTTGATCGAGATAAGAATTGAGGCCATTCTAAGCAAGCCAAAGCCTAAATGTCATCAATAAAAGGTGTGATGAAGGTTCAAGATTATCCTAGGGCAAGTAAAGAAGCAAAAGGTGACTATAAGTGGACACAAGCCCAAGCCATGCATTTCCACCACCTTTGCATGGGAGCCATTTAAGCTACTTAGCCATTAAGACCACGAAAAAGGATGATAAGCCATACAAGCTACTCAAGCTTAAAGCAAAGCATTGAAGCCACCTAAGCCATCAAAGTGAGCCATCAAGCCAAGGAGCAATGCCACATGGAGCCAAACAATTGGAGCATCAATTCAAGCAACTTTCTTATATTAAAAGTATGTTTTTAAGGGATTTTGTGAGATTAGTGTAAATGGTAAGATGATCATGCATTAAGGGACCTATCAAGAGAGAAAACTTCACTTCCCTAACCCATTTTCCCTTCCTAATCTACCATTCATCCTAAGGTTCCATGTTCATAAGTCAAGGAAGGAGCCACCATCCAAGAGGGAGATGCCCCCTTGCTTAGTTGGCAAAATCAAGTTGTTTCCTAATTAGGAAACTCTATATCTAAGTTCACACAAACATGTAAAAACCATAGGTTTTCTTGTAGATTTTTCTCTTTATTTTGTTTATTTTCCTCACTCTTTCCACCATTTAAATTCCATACAATTAGGATGGTGGAGAGCCACTTTCCTTTCATGGAAAATGATGCCTCCCCTCTTCCAAAATTAGTAACCAACCGGCCCATAGCCTCCTACTATCTCTCTTATGTCATCTTTACGACATCATTCCTACCTAAATTTTCTCCTCCAAAACTCCTCCCAACCTTACTCATTCAATACCCTAACCCTAAAATCATTTTCCTCATGGATTCACTATTTCTTAAGTTAGGAACGCACTCATTTATATATACCCCATAGTTCATACAATTTTCCAAGTAGAGGTGGGTGAGACACCTTGAAACATAGCTCACTTTTTGTGTAATCTGCTGCTGGACTTTGGGAATTATTTTATAATTTTCTTCTTTTGGTTTTCTAGTTATTGTCTTGGTTAAGTGCTCTCCAATTCAGGTTTGTAGTTTACTTGTTTTGATTTAGTTTCATTGCTCTAAGTTTTCCCTATTTTGTTCCTTAGACTACATTCAACTTTCCAGCCTTCAATCCCCCCTCGATTCTTGACTCAAGTCTTTATTTTTTATTTGTTATTCAAACAATATTTAAGTTATTTATTCTTTGGAAGTGACATCCAAGAGAATAGCTAGCTTAGAACTTGGAAATCCCCTCTTGGATTCCATGTTTTTTTTTTTCCTTGTTCACCACTTTAGTTTAGGTTCATTTTTACTTAGCTAGTTCACCCTTTTAGCCTTCTCTTCTCTCAAATTTATTTCAATATTTTCTTTGCATATCATTATAGTTTATATTGGGAGATTTATATTGATGCTTTGTCGTAGTTTAGATATAGTTTTACAAGCTTGAATAGTTCACAATTTCCAAAAATTATAGACAATTTCATGCACATAACTTTGGTGTAATTTGGAAGTGAATCAATATAGTTTTGTTGAAAATTCTTGTTATGAAATGTTTATTTCATCAAATTAAGTTAGATTTAGGTTATTTCCTTGTGTAAAATTTGTGGTTTCAATTGTTTCCTTAAGCTCAATTTGTTTGATGTTCTTAAGTAGTTGAAATCTGGAATTTTTCTTCCCTTAACTTTGTGCTTTGTTTCCAGCTAGCTAAATACCTTATTTGCTTGAACCCTTAGAAACTCATTTAGATTTTTATGTTTTTTATTAGATCCATTAATTATTTTTCATGATATTTTACTTTAGATTCATCAATTTTGGTAACTTTTGCATCGTAGAACCATGTTATGGTCCATGGATCATATGCATTGTACTATGTCACTTTTCTTTTCAGTTTTTGCATAGTTTAGTTGCATAATCTTATTTTTCCAGCCATTTAGTCATTATCTACATCCTACTTTAGGGTTGGAAAGTGTCCTTTTTTATTTTAGGAAATTTCCACACTTAGGAAGTTTTAGGATTTAGAAAGTGTTAAATTTAGAAAGTTCCTTTAATTATAGTTTTCATTCACATTCTTGTTTCTAATTTCTTGTTAAAGTTAGTTAGATCTCATTGGTGAATATTTTTTTTTCATGTTAGTTTAGTATTATAAAGTTTCATAAATTGGTTTTAGAAAGTTTTATTTTTGGAAATTTTCTAATTCAAGTTTAGGGAAGTGTTAATTTAGGAAACTTTCCATTTTAGTAGTTTCCTTAGTTTATATTTCCTAAATAAATTCATGCTTGTTTTGCATTAGTTTCCTTTAGTTAAATTACTTTTACATATGTTAGTTTCTTATTTTATTACTCAATTTTAATTTTAGCAATTTTTCTTTTAATTATAGTTTCTAATTCCATGCATGTTTCCTTCTTCCTTTGTTTTAATTTCCTAGTTTACTCACATCTCTCTCTTTGGCTAAAGTTAGTTGATCTAAATAGAATCCAACACATTGAAAATATTTGAGATTCCTCATAGGATCAACCTCACTTGTGTGAAACTCCTACATTGATTCACATGCTTGCAAGTAATTTTAAAGCTTTACCAGCACCCCCATTCTTGAAACTTAATAGAAAAGGGTAACAGTTGATGGGTTGGTCGACTGTCACCCCCTTCCCCCCACCTCTTCTCTACCCAATGAATCATTTTCAAACACCAGCAGCAACCTCATCCAATACCAATAGAGAGCTTAGACCTAGAAAAATCTTTTCCCTTTTCTTTTTCTCTAAGCAACGCCCGACCATTCGGTCACGACTGGCACCAGTGAACCAGAGCTTGAGCCTAGCTTTCCAACGACTCAAAGAGTCGAACTAGTGGTAGTATATACATAGTAGGCTTTATGTCTCTAGGCTAAAACAAGGATGGCCTATATCATTTCTTAGGTTTCTTAAGAGCCTGTTAGATTCAATAAATGTTTAGGAAAGAAAGTTAGTATTTCTATTTAATTCTTGGCAATTGACCAAAACAAAGACACTAGGATTTTTCAAAGTAATGTCTGTTAAAGAAAGTATGGAATTACTTATAACCCTCAGAAAGATGATAGTTTATAAAACTCACTTGGGTGTATAGGTCTCTACTGATTTTCCTCAGGGTCTCTAATTGATAACCATCTATTGTTCTAGACTATGAACTGTCTATAAGTGTGTTCCAAGATTTAACTTTCATAAAATACTTAACAGGATGGTTTGAAATGATGGTTTATTACAGGTTCTGGTGATAGGAATAGGATGAGCATACAAATGAGCCAAAACATGGATAATGTATTGGTTCGAGTCTATCAAAACTACGAGATTACTGACTAAAGACTTTTCCATTAAGATGGGCTGAAGCCCTACTAGATATGATAAGCTGCAAAATTAACTATATGCATTTTTATTGAGAAGTTAAAGTAGGAGAAATATTAAGATTCTAAAAATCCAATTCTCATTACAGTAAAGGAACTTAAACTATACCTTTTTTTTTAAACAAGCAAAACTCAGAAAATCTGATGCATATGTACACCCCCAACCTGAATTAAACATTGTCCCCTATTTTTAAAATATAAGACCCTATATGATAAATGGGTAATCCAGAATAATGAGACTCTAAAAAACCCTGGGTTGCCTGTCAATAAGTGCTAAGTTGAACTTCTTCAGCTAGACAATACAATGCTATGCAATGATGAATGCTAGTGGTGAATGTAGGTGTTATGGGACATGTTAAGGTGGGTCTTGATAGACTAGTTCCTTTACTAAGGTTTCTTCCACTTCAGGGTTTACCAACTCTAAATAGGGTTTAAACCTTCGCCCATTTACTTTGGACATCTGTCCATCTTTTTCCATCCTAATGACCCCATGAGGGTAAATAGTACGTACTATATAGGGTTCTGACCATCGAGATCGAAATTTCTCGAGAAAGAGATTCAATCTAGAATTATACAAAAGGACCTTCCATCATGGGGTGAAGGACTTTCATAGTATCGTGATAGCTTTTCATGCAATCTTTGTATATCTTGGCTGAGTCATATGCACCCTTCTTAAGCTCATCCAACTCATTAAGTTAGAGTTTCTTGTGGGTCTCAACAATATGTAGGTCAAAATTGAGATTTTTAATGGCCCAATATGCTTTATGCTTAAGGTCTACTAGTAGGTCATAGGCTTTTCCATAGATTAGATAATAGGGTGACATGCCTATAAGGGTCTTAAAAGCAGTACGGTAGGCCCATAAAGTATCACTAAGTCTTAAAGACTAGTCTTTCCTATTTGGATTGACTATTGTTTCCAAAATTCACTTTATCTCCCTATTTGACACTTCTATCTTTCCACTAGTTTAAGGATGATAAAGGGTAGCAATCCTATGGGAGACAACATATTTTTTTATTAAATTCTCAAACACTCTATTACAAAAGTGTTTGTCCACCTCAATAATAATGGCCTTCATTGTATCAAAGTGTGCAAATATATTTTCTTTTAAAAACTTAATTACGACCTTGTGGTCATTGGTTTTGCATAATGTAGCTTCCACCCATTTGGACATATAGTCCACTCCCACAAGGATGTACAAATAACCAAAAGAGTTAGGAAAAGGTCCCATAAAATCAATGTCCAAACCCAAACTTCAAAAGATTCAATTATAAGAATGGGGTTCAGAGGCATTGCATTTCCATTTCCTATGCTCCCTAATTGTTAACATCTAGCACATGCTACTCAATATTCGTGTGAATCCCTGAAAATGGTGGGCCAATAAAAATAACATTGCATAATCTTTGTAGCTATTCTTTTGGATCTAAATGACCACCACATCCATGGTCATGGAAAAAGAAAATAATTTTATAGTGTTCACTATTTGGTATACATCTCCTAATCACCTAATTGGGACAATACTTGAACAAGTATGGATCTTCCCATGTAAAGTGTTTGACCTCAGTAATGAATCTTTTTATAAATTGTTTAGACCATTGATTAGACATTTGACCTATGACAAGATAATTAACATTATATGCATAATAAGGCAACTAGGAAATGTGCAACAATTGTTCATCTAAAAAAGTTTCTATTATAAGCACATTCCTGCTAGTAGACTCCACAACTAACCTAGATAAATGGCCAGCTACAACATTTTTGGAGCCTTTCTTATCCCCAATTTCTAAATCAAACTCTTATGGAAATAGTATCTATCAGATTAGCCTATGTTTAGCATCCTTCTTTGAAAGAAGATATTTTAATGTTGGGTGGTTCGAATAGATTATGACCTTAGATCCTAATAAGTAAGATCTAAATTTATCCAAGTCAAAAATAACTACCAACAACTCTTTTTCTATAGTGGAATAATTGAGTTGAGCATCGTTGAGTGTCTTGCTAGCATAATATATCACATAGGAAAGTTTGTTACCCCAACACAGCCCCAATTGCATAGTTTGAAGTATCACACATTATTTCAAATGGTGCACTCCAATCTTGGGGTTGAATAATTTGTGCAGAATTTAATTTAGCATTTAGGTGCTCAAATTCTTTCATACAATCATCATCAAAGTCAAAATTTAGCTCCGTCATAAGTAAATTACAAATGGACTTAGTAATTTTACTAAAATCTCTCATGGGTCATCTATAAAAACCAATATGGCCTAAAAATGAGCAGATTTCCTTCATCGTCCTTGAAGGAGGAAGGTTAGAGATTAAATCCACTTTGGCTTTATCTACTTCTATATCATTATGTGGCATGATGTGGCTTAAAACAATGCCATTTTGAACCATAAAATGAAAAATTTTCCATTTTAACACAAGTTTTAAATGGTGCAGACATTTATCAAACAAATATCCAAATATTAAGAAATCATCCATAAACACTTCTAAAAATCTCTCCACCATATCGAAAATTATGCTCAACATATACCTTCAAAAAAGTAGCTTGAGCTTTACAAAGTCCACAAGGCATAGAATGGTAGGCGAAGGTCCTAAAAGGGCATGTGAAGGGAGTCTTCTCCTAGTCCTCAAGTTCCATGAGGACTTAGTTATAGTTATAGTAACCATTAATAAAGCAGTAATAACTATGATCGGTTAACCTTTTTAACATTTGATCTATGAAGAGAAGAGGAAATTGGTCTTTCCTCTTGATTGAGTCTAATTTTTGGTAACCTTTACAAACTCTCTACCCAGTGGTCATGCGTGTGGGGACTAACTCATTATCCTCATTTCAAATTACCATAACTCCCAACATCTTGAGGACAACCTGAACTTGGTTGACCCAAGTACTATCAAATACAAGGTAGATAACACCAACATTTAGGAGTTTAAAAGTTTAAGTTCTTCATCTCTTACTACCTCTTTCATATTAAAGTTTAGTTGCTCAGTTTTTCCCTAGATGTTTAGCATTCTCTTATAAGTGAATTCTATGCATACACACAATAGGGCTAATCCCTTTAATGTCTACCATGGTCCACCTTAAGTCTGACTTATGTTCTCTGAGAACATCAAGAAGCTTACCTTCTTGTTCTTTATGTAGATTTAAGGTTATGACTACAAGTAAGGTTTCATCTAACGCTAAGTGAGAATATTTTAGATTTTTAGGTAATAGCTTAAGGATTAAGGTTGGTGGTTTTTCTACAAATGGTACTGGAACATAATTGGGAGGAAATGGTTTCGCTAAAGGTTCCCATTTGGAGGTATTCATTATAGGTGCAACATCCAAAGGATTATTTACCTCATTAGTGGAATTGTCTATATAAAAATCATAATTAAAGTGCAATACACATGCTGCAAGTAGACTCGCGTCTTGAAGTAGACTTTTAATTGAATTGACTACACAAGAATCATTGAGGTTAGATGCTAATGATTGACATTAATAACATTGAGCTTGACTTTCATATTGCCAAAAGATAACTTCATCACACCATTTCTATAATTGATGATGGCGTTGAACGTTGCAAAAAATGGTCATCCAAGAATTATTGGGATTTGGCTACAGGGGTCTGACACAAGCTAAGGTATTTAGGACAAAAAATTCTACAAAAAATTAAAATTGGTCCACCTGTATCAGGACATCCTCAACCATACCAAGTAGAATATTCATTTATCTACTTGATAACTAGGAGGTGGTATTAGTTGGCTTAAGGTCACCTAGCCCTAGTAACTCATAGACAAGAATGGCAATAGTTCTACACTAGCCCCTAAATCTAGTAATTCCCTATCAATGACATGGTTTCGTATAACACAACAAATGGTAGACAACTTGGATCTCTGATATTAGGAGGGCTCTGGTGTTGGATCAAGAAGCTCACCTACTTAGCGAGGAAGGTTTTATTTTGACTATTAAGCTTTCTCTTTTGTGTACAAAGCTCTTTAAGAAATTTAGAATAAGCAAGAATGCCTTTAATACTATTAAGTAATGGGATATTTATTTACACATGTTTAAATACATCCATTATCTCATTAAAATTAGTTCCTTTCTTAGTATTATTCAACAACTGAAGGAATGAGGCTTTCAGCACATCAGGTGCTCCATTATAGGCTCACATGGAGTAGGAAGTTTCTATCTTTCCTCTTTCTCTTGCTTTTGACTAGTTCATTCTCCTCTATAGTTTCCTTAGTCTACCTTATCTTGTTATCAACCTAACAGCACTCCTAAGTGTAGTTATGGACTTTGCTTGCTCATGTGATCTACTTGAACTTGATCCTATTTTAAACTATCCCTTAGGGTTTGGAATTGGATGACTAGGTAACTATCCCTTTCCTCTATCATTTAATGTAGCTAAAAACTAGCTCACTGGCATTTCTAATTTGGAAATAGCTTAGGAATTTATAGTTGATCTTTGTCTACTCTTATTCTAGACATTATGTAAGGCCTTATTAGTCTCCTCTTGTTTCTTAAGGAGCAACTCTATTGTCTTTAATGAATAGTTTTTTTGGTTGTTGAGGAAGCTGAAAACTAGGGAGCTACAAGGGAATTGAAGCTTTAAGAAAGTTTTGTTTAGAGGGGTTCATAGATGTCACTTCCTAATAATTGTTCTTTGACCATGACAAGTTAGGATGCCTAACCCATCTTAGATTATAGGTCTCAAAGTATGGATTATTGCTAGGATTGTGATATACATTCCCTTGTTCTAAAAGTTTCAATGTACACACTATTAGATAGACAAGTTGTGGTTAACTATGCAAGGCTAGAACAAATAGAACAAATCTCTTGTGGAGGTTTGATGGAGGCACTTCCATCCACAAAGGTATCAAGTTTGGCATCAATTTTCTAGAACATATTTTCTACCTTGTCCACTCATCCCACTAAGGAGTCAAATTTATAAGACATATTTGTGTTTTGTCCTATTTCATATAGGCCTCCTTTCATTTGAGGCTTGTTATTTCTCTCTCTCCTATTAGAATAATCTCATTGCTCAAAATTTTTAACTAAAGTTTAGAAAAACTCCCCAATCTCTGTCTCATTTTCCAACTTAAGGGCTCCTCCACTAGCTGCATTAACCATATGTCTATTTGAAAGTGTAAGTACCTCATAGAAGTAGTAAACTTGTTACCATTTTTCAAACCATGGTGGGGACACTTTTGCAGCAATTCATTCCACCTTTCCCAACATTCACAATACTGTTCATCATCTCTTTGCTTGAAATGTATAATCTCCCTATGAAGGGCATTGGCTTTATGGCAGAGAAGAATTTGTTTAGAAACATTTTAGGCGACTAGTCCCATGTAGCAAAGGAATCGACATCTAAAGAATTCAGCCATGATTTGGCCTTATCTTTGAATGAGAAAGGGAACAACCCCAGTCTAATGGAATCATTTAAAACATTTTGAAATCTCAATGTAGTACAAATATCAAAAAATTCCTCTATATGTAGGTATAGATCTTCTCTCCCTCTACCATAAAATGTTGGAGTGACTATATAACTCCAAGTTTAAGTTCAAAGTGGTCTACATTGGTGGGTGATAAGGTGATGCATGATAGAGTATTTAGTTAGAGTGGTGCATAGAAATCTCTAATGGCCTTGTGCTTAACTATTGCTCGTGGTTCTACCATCGGGTTAGGAATTTGATTTCTCACTCCTTGGATATGGGTATATTCAATCTCAAGATCTAATGGTACTAACTCAGTGTTTTAAGATTGACAACCTTGTATGCACTATAATGAAAAACCTATCTGAATGATGTAACGTGACTCTAAATATGACTCTTAATTCTATATGCTGTACAATCAATTCTATTGGTTCACTACCTAGCTTTTTTTATAATATTTGTTAATCTATAGGATGGTAGCTTTTAGACTTAGATCTAGAAAGCTCCTTCTTTTATCTAGACTATGTCCTACCCTTAAGTGGTTGTGTTTAAACCTCAACAACAGTCAATGAAAAGGTGTGGGAAAATTACTTGGATTTTGGATACCACTACAACTATAATGCTTAGAAGCCACTATAGTAACAATAGATCTCCTCTTTAAAAAAGGGTCTTATGAGCTTGAAACCCTAAGTTTCTTGCTACTTGATTTGAAATTATGCTTTTAAGGGTTGGGGTCACCAACATACAAGAAATTGATTTAATTACCTATGTGGGCCATGGATATGGTGATGAAATGTAGTATTTATCTTATGAGGGTTCTTATGGGGCCCTTACTATCATTGTGTTCCATCCACCATAAAGCAGTAAATGTGTAATATAATTACAATGAAAGGAAACTAATGCCTACCTATATGCTATCTAATAAAGTAAACTTTGTTAAATAGGTGCAATCTAATGCAACAACTCTAAATAAAATGCAACGAGTATAATGAATGACCCAACACTATATGAATTACACTACCTTCCAATGATTCAAATTACACTAAATGCAACTACACTATGAAAATAAAAAGAGTGAGAGAAACATACAGTGGGGTTTTTGATGAAGATCAAGTGTGGACCATCATACCCCACACTTGGCTTGTATTATTACAACCCATTTAAAATGAAATAAATAATTGTAAATTATAATGAGGCCTCACTACAAGTTCACTCAAAAATCTAATCTAAGAAAACAAGGAAATCCTAATTAAGTTGATGAAGCTTTGGCCCACAGCATTGCCACCACTCCTTTTGCTAGATTCCCCATGCGCAAAACAAAGGAAGATAGTCAATTTGGGAGGAATTAGCAAAATATGGAGATATGATGCAAAAACCCTAATCAAATGAACCCTAAAATTAAGACTGAAAAAAACAATCTAAATATAGATCTAACCATAAATTCATTACAATTCCCTGACAACAACACCAAA
Source organism: Warburgia ugandensis (assembly GCA_035236585.1). Lineage (NCBI taxonomy): Eukaryota > Viridiplantae > Streptophyta > Magnoliopsida > Canellales > Canellaceae > Warburgia > Warburgia ugandensis. The sequence continues at coordinate 80,957,859 of CP141126.1, read as the reverse complement.
AACTTAGTTTATCTTTAAAATTACTCGCAAGCATGCGAATCAAAATGGCAATTGCATGTGAGAGAGGTCGATCCCACGAGGAATCTCACAAAATTTCATTTGATTGGATCTTATTTAAGTTGCTCATCTTATCCAAAGAAATATGGTTTTGATTAAACTAGGAATTTAAACAACATGGAATTAAAGACATGCATCAAATTAGAAACTACAGCTAAAAGAAACTTTCTAAAAATAAGGATATTCAATGGAATTAGAAACTTTCCAAACTAACATGCACTCAATAAAAGAAACTAATGCAAAACTAGAATGAATGAATCTAGGAAACTTGGAACTTTCCTAAACTAACACTTTTCTAATCCTAAAATTTTCTAAAACTAAATTAAGAAACTTTCTAAAGCTAAAATGAGATACAAATAAATAAGCATGTAATGATATACTAACAAAAACAAGGGAACAACAAACCACTTAAAGGAAAGTCTTCCAATCACCATGCGCATGATCATGAAAGTGTGTGCATGGTTCAAGTTGTGAAAGATGGTCAGAATGAATCAACTAAAAGCTTCCCAACATGATATCTAACAAAAATAGTAACTAAACTATCTAAAAATCTAAATGGGTTCCTAAGGAATCAAGCAAATAAGTATATGGACTACTAGAAATTATGTATGAATCATGAGAAGAAACTTTCCAGCAACATGGTGTATATGAAACTCAAATCAATCAAGGAGTGGAAAGCAAATTAGTAAGTACTTTTCATGTAATGTAACACTCAAGAATTGGAGTACTTTATTGCTTGAATTAGTCTGTAGCAATGATCACCAAACAAGTTTATTCATTGACTTGAAATTTTATCAAAAAAATGGTGCACATGAACATAGAGAACAAGGCTACAAATTGTGTACTCTTCTTAAGCTAGATTTCAAATTAAAATCAAAGATTAAACATACTCCAATGATCCTAATATAACTATAGATATCATGCATGTGAATTCAAAACAGAAAGATCTAGGAAAGAAGCAAAGAAAAAGTAAATAGACAAGGGAAAAGCAAGGTGATCAAAGCACGAAACAAGAGAATATTATGAGGGAAACAAAAGGGATTCAAGCTACTGTTTCTCTTGGCTATCACTACCAAAGAAATGATAACTTGGATCTTGAAGAATTAATTAAGAGAAACAATATAAGTGGAAGCAAGAGTGAAAGGAGACCATAGAGGAATTATGCTATGAAACTTAAGCAACAAGGAATGCAATTAAACAACAATGAAATCAAGCAAACTAAAGCAAGGTACTGACTTGAATAAGAGTACAGAATAAATAAAGTAGGGAAAATATTGTGGATGACAATGAAGAAGTAGGCAAAGTGTTGAAGTCCAAAACCCTAAGAAGACCTCCAAGTAGATGTGCTTTGTTTTCAAGTAGTTAAAAGCAACTCCTTACTTGAATTGGGTGTGGAATTCATGGTTATTTATAGAATTTTTCTTTCCAATTTGATAAGATCCAATCTTAGGAAGAAAAAAGAGAATTATAACTAGGATTCAAGGTAGGAAAGTAGGTGGTAAAGTGGAAATACTTTTAAGGAAGGAGGCAAGGTGGGAGGCATCACTTTTTAGAGCAGCGTGTCTCCCCCTTGTCTAAAATAGTGGAAACCCTAATAACAAGGTGGAAAGGTAAGGTTGAAAGAGGAAAGTGGTAGAAAAGATAGTGAAAATGATGGAGGAATGAAATAGGAAGGTTGGTGAATGGTTGGAATTCTTCGACAACTTAAAGAGGCAACGAGGTGGGAGGCACCACTTTTTTAGGGTGAGGAGTCTCCACCTTTGGTTTATGCATTGGAAACCTTAGAAGGTAGGAAAAAAGAAAAGAAAGAAAAAATGGAAATAGAAAGATAGGGGAAAGAGATGGGTTCTCTATTAATTGGTCCACTCATGCATATCTTACAAACATCCTTCAAATTATCCCTTGAAATTCACTATTTAGCATGGATAATTGCTTAAAATCTTCATCCAATCATTTGGCTCCATGTGGCATGGCTCTCATGGATTGGAGGCTCACTTTGATGGCTTGAATAGCTAAGTCCTTTAGCTTCAAGTCTTGAATGGCTTGGCTTACTTAGGTTTCATTGTTAGACTAGGAAACTTCATGCATGGCTCCAATTCTCATTCAAAGGTGGTGGAATTATATGGCTCTTTGCACAAGCCCATTTTAGTCACTTTTGATGCTTCTAATTGCTTCCTTGGACTTTATTTTCTTGTCTTAAGATGATATTGAACCTTGAATAAGCTTTGAAATGATGAAATTTAGGTCTTTGGCCCTCTTTTGATCTTGATCTTGGTCTTATCTTACTTGATCTCGGTCATTGAATCATCATCTCAACACCTATAAAATTTTAAAAACCCTAATTAAATCTTCAAAAATTATGATAATTCACATACTCTGGATTAGCTCATGAACCTACTAAATATTAAAATTTGGAATTATTATGTTAGAAATACATGTGTTATAAAATTCTAAAAACTATAATTTATAACACATGGACTACTAATTAGGTACTTTTTATACAAAATTAAACCCTTATCATGAATTATCTAATTTCTATTAGATACATAGAAATTGAATCTAGTAATCACCATTCTCATGCTATTAAACTTGATCCAATGGTTGGATCAATTGGAAACCCAAAATTTAAACGTGTATGACTATCATAAGTGCATAAACCCTAGATCTGACCTTCCAAGATTGGATCTGGTTGTAGATCAAGAGTTTATGTTCACCAATCCATGAAAGTAACTTGTAATCCATATTGTAACTCTATATATTTTAAGAGAGATGTGGATTTCCAATCAATGATCAAGCGTGTGGATTTGGTAATCTGGTAACTGTTGATCAGTAGATTGGCAATCAATAGTTGACAAAATGTGATCTATGCTATGGATGAGCACGAACACATTACCTTATGCCAATCAATGCTAAGGACTAACCTAGAGAAAGTTCTAAACCTTTAAAAATTAAGAGAAAACCTAGATCATATCTCTAAATATGTATTTTTGTTGTTACAAATGTGTGATTGATCGTTAGTACATGAGAAAACTGGATAGTTATTCGTATCAATGAATTTGAAGTGCTTAATTAGAAGTAGGTCGAATTGAGATTGCTATGTTTTCTATGCATTTGCATTATGATTTCACAATAAGCCTTGATAGATCATGTGATAATGAAATTAAACATGCATGCAGCTTTTTGAATTATGGTTTGAACTATTCGTGCAAATGTGCATGTTATCCATGAATTGTTTTGTAAAAAACATCTATAAGATTGTTTATTGATATTTGGGTGTGTGATAATCCATATTTTGTATATATGTTTTCCATAGATTTCTTTCATATGATATTGATGAATTTGAGGATTTGTTTTGACCTCTTTTTCCACAAAATATTGATTTTTCAATATGGTTAAGGCTACATGACTTGCTAGAACTAAAGATTGCTCACGGGTATGAAAATTAGACGACTCATAAGAGTTGAAGACTGTGGTGCCCAAGCAATATCAGACGACTCATAAGAGTTGAAGACTATGCTACATAGGTAATATCAGACAGTTTGTAAGAGTTGATAACTAGGTATACAAGTAATATAGATGACTTTTATGAGTTGAAGATTGTCGTACCCAGGTAATATCAAATGATGGCATGTTAGAGTTGAAGACTGTGAACCATGTATAAGACCAAACAACTTGTAAGAGTTGTAAGATTGTGAATGACAAGTAAGATAGATGACTCTTTAGAGCTGTAAGAGTGTCAATTACAAGCAAGACCAAACAAATTGTAAGAGTTGTAAGACTATGACCTATGTGATCTACAAGTATAGCTTAAATCAGGCAACTTGTGAAAGTTGGCCTGGCTTAGGGTGGGCTATAAGACCCCCATCGTTTTATTGGTGAGAGTAGTTGATGAGGGCAGGTACAATGTAGTGTTGGAAGGCTTCTAGGTGCTTCAAATTTTGATGAATTTTGAGAATTTATATTATATTATCTCTCAATGAATTCTCTAGGATTTGTGTTGGATATTTTGTTATCAAGATTTGATAGTACTGTCTATATGACAGTTGATTTTTTGTATATGTTTCAATATGTTTTGTGTTTCTCATTGAGTTGAGAAATTGACATCAATTATGATTTTGTGACTTAAACAAAATGTATGGACATTGAAGTGTTGAGGTTTTACACCTTAGTTTTACATACCAAAATCCAATCCTAGATTGGATATTTCTATATGAAGGTATTTCATGAGTTTGTAATATTTGAGATTGATTTATGAGTCATGTAAATCTATAAGACATGTTTGTTTTGGACATGTATTATTTATTTTCTCAAAATTATGTTTTGGATTTGTATTATGATTGAATGAGATTGAGTTTGGTTCTTATTGAATGTACGAATTGAGAATCAAATAGTTTCAACATGAATGTGTAGTTTATAAATTGATAGAATTGACATGAGCACCATGTTTCGAGATATATACTGATCTTAATCATATATGATATTGTTTAAAGCATTAATTTTTAATAAATAATAAATTGTGTTTCTTGTTCTACCTACAAAAGCACAAGCTTGTTAAGATATTGTATTTGTTTACAATATCTCAAATTTGATGAAATAGAACAGAAGAAAGAAAGTGAAAGATAAAAGGATGTGTTACAAAAGAGATTAGTGGCAATGATGTCAAAGTAAGTATAAATACTTATGAATGTTCTATCTACATATGATGAATTGGACGTTCACTTTATGACTTATATTTTGTGGAGATGTGGACATGTATGAGAAATACATGAAATGATGCCGTGACTTGATGAATTCTACCTATAATAAAATTTGTTTTCAAACTATTTTCTTAAAAGTAAAATATTTTATTTTTCAAACTAATGATGTACTTGGGAGTGGATGGAGATAGAGTCTCTTCTATTGTTATATATATATATATATATATATATATATATGTATATATTTGATGTCTATCAGGGATACAACATTGCATACAAAAAATGCACAATATCTTGGAAACTAAGGAAACTTTGTTGGATTTTTGGTAAAAATGAAATGGCTATTTTACCATCAAATCCCTACTTGTCAAGTAGTAATGACACTCGAGGCTTTTGAAAAATTCTTTTCCTTGAAAAAATGTTTCTATTGTTTGCTTTCCAAAAGAAATTTTCAACTAAAGGCCTCGCTTTTCAAAAAGAATTGTTAACATGTCATTTAAAAACCTATGTCATTACATTAAAACCATACATTAATGTTCATGCTTCATTTGTAAGTATCTGCATATATTTTAAAAAGAACAAAAATAACATAATATGGAAAGATATTAATTTTATAAGGTCATATAATTCAAAACGAATGCATAATAATCAATAATCAATAAAGTTCAATTATTTAAAATCTACATATTTTTATAAAACTAATGAAATGCTCCGAAATTCAAATCGCAAATAGATGTTAAAACTACCCACATCGAATATAACTATCCCAATCATTAGAATGCTCAATAAGCTCAATTCGTATTAATCAGCATCTCTATTAATATATGTATATTACAATGTCATTCTCTTATGTATGATTTCTTAATTGAACTTATTTAGCCTTTGATCATCATTAACATGATGATCCTTCCTTTACTAATCTCTTTTGATAAGTATCCCTCTTCACTTTGCCATTATATCAAATCCTATCCATTTAATAAAGATCAACAGTCTAAATCACGCGATTGTTCTCAATTCTTATTGATTTTTGACTTATAGATAGTCTATTTCATATTTTAATGTTTGATCTATTGATCCAATGCTCAAATTGAATTCTAATCAGTTAGATTAATAGGTTCGAGTCATCCTCGCATCCAATTTTCTAATCTAAGGTCATCAAAATAATTAACCCATTAGTTTTACTCTAATTAATAATTTACATAACCTAATTGCTCTTTCTAAAGTCCAATTCATCTTAATTACACTTATTTTCTAAGTTTTCTATAATTTACTAGGCATAATATAAGTAAAAGTGAATTTAATCAATTTAAATAAGTTTTGGTGGTGATCTTACCTTTGATCGGTAAAATCTAAGTGTGATGTAATGTCTGAGATGGTTTGATTAGATTTGATAAAAAGTCTAAGAATGAACGGTTTAGCTCACATGTTTCGGTTGTTGATTAGGGTGACAAAGCACTGGATCGAACATATATGAATTTTGGTAGCCAATCAATGCTTGGATCATAGCATAAGACTCGATCGAGAATAGATTAGATGGTCTAGTATTAGATCAGTGATCAGATCTACATGGAATCTCATATTGGTAGTTGATTTTAGGTTCTAGGTTGCTGATCAAGGGCTAAATTAGTCATGGATCAAGTTATCAGTGACCAATCTAGTGATGAAATCTGGATCAACGGTTGCTTTGTGGGTATTTCCACAGATAAGACAGAGAAAGGAATCAATGGGTCTGGGATGGCATAAGGTAACGGAGTCCCCCCATGAAAGCTAGCAGGAGAGAGAAGGTGGGGAGGGTAGTGGTGGCCAGTTGTTATGGTTTGGTCACTGCCCAGAGCCCAACTACAAGGAGAGATGGAGGGGTGAGGGAGAAAGGTGAGTAGTCATGTGGGTGATCGAGAAGGTATCGTCGAGGGAGATGATGAAGAGGAAAGGAGGGGGAGACGAGGCTGTGGTTGTTGGAGAGAGAGAGAGGTGTTAAGGGGGACCCGAGCATCAACTGCTGGTAGAGAGAGGAAGAGGGAGAGAGAAAAGAAGGTGGCTAGTGGCTTCAGTTTGGTCATTGCCTAGAACCCAGCCGAGGAGACTAAGAGAGGGAAGCGAAGATGTGGCTAGCTTGCACGAGGACGTGTTTAGTCGGCTGCACTAATCAGGGAAAAAACAGGGAAAGGGAGATGGGTCCAGTGCGGCCGACCTGCGCCTGCTGGTGTGTCAGGTCGGCTATACCGATGGACGAAGGAGAAAAGCAGGGGAAGAGGAAAGGGGGGTTTATGGTGTCCTAGGCAGCAGTTGCCATGTGGGTTGCCGATGATGAGCCAGAGAGGAGAAAGATAAGAGGAAGTAGGGAGGAGAAGTGTTTCAGGGAGTGGAAACACGACACGCCCGGCCAGATCTGGTGAGTGTGCTCGGTTGGGTGCACTAGTTGAAGGAGACGAAAGGAGGGTGAGAGGGAGATGATATGGGGATTTAGTGCAGGTGGCGGTGCAGTGAGGAAGAGGGGGGAAGAGGAGGAGAGAGGTGGAGTAGGATTTGAGCGTGTGAAAAAGGGAGATCAGCAATGGAGGTCACTGTCGTGCAGTCGCTGGCGTGACCAAGGGGAGAAAAGGTGGAAAGAGAGAAAAGGGAGAGGGAGAGGGAGAGGAGAAGGGCTCGGCATGCCTACCTGCTCAGGCTGGCGCAACGGTTAGCCATGCCATCGGAGCAGAAGAGAAACCAAGATGGAAGGGGGGAACGGACTTCGCAGGCTAGCCTGCAATTGCCGGCATGGTGGATTGGCTGCCCCAAAGAGAAAGTGGAGATCGTGCAGGGCTAATGGGACGCAGGAGCGTGGTGGTAACTCTTTAACACTGCCTGCCTCACTATTCTCACTGGTAGCGGATACGACGGGGGGCATGCACCTTTAGCCGCCAACTATCATCGCCGAAGGCAAACAGGGAGGAAATCACGTGACGTGACACATGACAAGTCTGCCATTGGGGGCTGTCATTATAGAAAATGGCCCCTTCATTTTTGGTACTTTTCATTTAAAAAATGTAATAATGTACCTGCTTCATGAAATTTCCAAAATCCTTCTCTATGTCAAAGTCTCGTAACTTCTTCATCTAAACTCTGATTTTAATGTTCTTAATATCATTTCATTGTTTTTTTATTTTATTTTAGTACAACTGAAATATTGAGGTTTTAATACTTGTTTTGGCTTCTAAGAAAAGTTTATTTTTTAATATTCTAAAGCTAAAAATTCTATTTTCTCTTTCCTTCACAATAAAAGTTACATAGAATCAGCCTTTAAAAATTCGGGTTATTCATACTTTTCCCCTTAAAAGAATTTTGTCCTCAAAATTTTTTCTATGTCATTCCCTTGAATAATTGTGTGTATGCCTTCTCACCTTGTCATCAATTTCAATTTCAAGTTCGCTCTTGTATCAAATGGTTTTATAAGAAAAGTTTTAACCTAAGATATTTACTTGTCTCTTCTCTCTATTCCCATTCTTGTAACTCCTTTAGTCAAAGTCATTGTCAAGTATTTTACACTTTAGACTTTTAATTTTATGTAGCTTCTACTTGTGCCTAGTGATATCATGTATTCATATGTTTTCATGTCAGGTGTTGCTCTATGTGCTTCCCTTACCTCCTTCATATCATTCTATTATAATTACACGAAAAGATTTAGAATACTTTTGTCACATCTTGATGATCAATGGACTATGAATAATAGGTCTTTATAAGGATTTTTTTATTTCAGTTTAACATTTGTTGACAGCACAATTCTTTCATGTATTTAAGTGCTATCTTTCACTTTTCATGTGAGACTCGATTCCTCAACCACAGCTTGGTCCTCTACATTATTTGTCGGTGTCTTAAAGAATTCTCAATGATGGATGTCAGTGCCAAGTTTTGCAATGAGTGCTTTACCACTTTAAAAGTAACATGGTTTTAGAGCTTGACTTCCTTTTGTTAAGTCTCATGTGTAAGCATTTCTAGTGTTCCTCTTGATATAATATATAGCTTAAGGTGTTGTTTAGCAACATAATAACAAGTTATTAAGAAATGGTTGAAATACCCTATTTATACGACATTGTTCTAGGATAATGATAATTAAATCCATTGCTAATAAATGACCTTTGAGATGTCCCCAATTCTAATCTTCATCTAAAGATACTAAGACCTCAAATTGATCTTTGAGAATATTTTAGTTGACAAAAATTGATTATACGAGTCAGTTATCTTGAATATATACTTCTCATTCTTCATAATAACTTTATTCAAGATTTATCAACTCATCCTTTTGTAACAAGAATAACTATTGTCTCTTAGCAAAAACAATGGGTCTAACGAATTCTAATTTCAACATTTCATTTCATCATTTTCTTAAGGTTTTACAATTAGGTAAGCATCATTTGATGAGAAAATTTTAAAGTAAAACTAGTTTTAGAGTTTAATTCCTTGTTGAGCACAATTCTTTCATGGTAATTCTGAAAATTCATTAAAATGTACTATCTTTTCTTAGTTTCAAAACTCCATTGCTTTCAAGATCTACTTTACTCATCTATTTTACCTCCTCTATATCTTTAGTAATAAAAATCACTAGCTTGATCTTATTTAATATTTCAATTCGACTAGTCCATCTTTCAATTTTGCAAAATAGTTCAAGATCTTTCTTCTTTGATGTCTGGATTTAATCTATGTCCATCTTCCATAACTACGTAAAATTCATGATCTCCTTTCTTCAACTATTCAATGTCCCCCACATATGATTGCTTACATCTTATGTTTCCTCAAAATAAAATCCTTCTTCTTTGTGCATGTAGATTAATCTCTCCATTCGATTTATCGCATATAATAGACATTACATTTACACTTTGTCTAAAGATATTATGAATTGGATACTTCCAAATAATGTTAAGCTTCTCTAATAACAACATATAAATATTCAAATGTTTGTATTTTCATTGAATCCTTATAATATCTCAAGAAATTCATTGAATTTATTTTTTTACCTCCATACTACACTTCTCTACCTTATAAGTTCATTTATTTTCTTGCCTAAATTTCATGACTAGTTTATCATCATAGATCAAATATTCTCAGGTAGAATATAAATGTGCAATTTTGTATAAAAGTACCCAATTAGTAACCCATGTGTTATAAAATATAGTATTATTTGTAAGATTTTTCTAGAATTTGGCAACACATACATTTTTAACCTAATAAGTCCAAAGTTTGATATTTTGTAGGTTCAAAAGATAGTCTAGAGTAAGACATGAATCATCATAATTTTCTATGATTTAGTTAGCTTTTTTACTTTTTTGTAGGAAGTGAGAAGATGATCCAACGACCTATATTGGGCAGAGTTTCCGAGAGTCAAGTACCGCAGTTAGCTCGCAGGGGCTGCAGTGTGTTGTGCCATTATTAGGGGTGTGGGGGTGAAGCCCTGGAAGAAATTGGAAGAAAGGAAAGGTGATTAAATTAATCCATGCAAAAAGTCATGCAATTCCACCACTTTGCATTAGAATTTGAACCATATATGAGTTTTTCTGGTCCAAGTAGGAAACGTAAAGAATCCAAGCGACTCAAGCCTTGAAGCCACTTAACCCACCAAGAAATGAGTCATCAAATTGAACCATGAAGCCATGGATGAATGCCACATGGAGCCACATGATCGGAGCACCAATTCAAGTAACTATCCTATGTTAAAACTATGATTTTTAAGGTATTTTGAGAGAGAATTGTAAAAGGTAGGATGATCATGCATTGAGGGATCCATCACTTTCCTAACCCATTTCCTACCCTTTTCCACCATATAAACTTAGGGTTCCATGATTTTACTCTAGAGAGGGAGCCACCTTCCTAGAAGGTGATGCCTCTCCCTTGTGTAGATGCTTATTAAGGTGGTTTCCTGAATAGGAAACCTCTAAATCTATCTACATTCAAAGAATATCAAAACCCTAAGTTTTCCTCGTCTTTTTCATAAAATTTTCTTTTCTTTTTCTCTCCATTCTAACCAATCACCATCTAATTAAGGGGGTGTGGAATTCCACCGACCTTCCTAGGAAAAAGATGCCTCCCCCCTTTCTCAAATTAGAAATCAGCCAACACATCTTGATTACATCATCACTCCACCTCATCTTCCACCTAACTTTCCTCCTTCACTCTCCACCTAACATTCCACATTCAAAACTATAGATGTAGACCTCTTTTCTTCCTTGATTTAGCCTTTCTTAAGTTAGAAACTTAGTAATCTATACATCCCCCATGGATTCCATGTTTTCATCTAAGTAGAGGTAGGTGAGACATCTTGAAACATTGCCTTTCTTTGGTGATCTTTGTAGCTAGACTTGGACATTCTTTTAGTGCTTTTATTCCTTTGCATTTCTAGTTATTCTTATTGATATTTTATCTCCAATTCAGGTTAATACTTTGCTTCCATTGTTTTAGTTTCCTTGCCTAATTTTTCATTGTTTTACTTTCTAGTTTACACTCTTCTTTTCACCTCGCTTTTCCTTTCTTCTATACCTCAATTCCACTAGGTTTTTTTTTTTTCTTTGTTATTAACTTAAGATTTAAGTTAACTCTTCTGTGGTAGTGACAGCTAAGAGAAGAGCTAGCTTAGAACCTTGATTTTCCCTCTTAAAATTCACATTTTTTTTTCTTGTGTTTGCCCTTAGTTTCATGTTCATTTTCTATAGTTAGTTCACCCATTTAGCCTTCTTTTATCTTGAATTCCTTCAACACTTCTCTTTGAATGTCATCATACTTTAATTTGTGACCATTGGATTGTAGTGTTGGTGTTTCTTAGATAGGATTTTATGCTTAAGAACAGTGTGCAATTTCCAAATTTTGAACATGTATTATGCACATAGTTTTTGGTATAGGTTGATCCTGATTTAATAAAGTTCATGGAACTTTCTTGTTATGGAATATTTATTTCATTAAATTACATTATATCTAAGTTGTTTCCTTGCATAAAAGTTATGGTCTCAATTACTTTCATATGCTTGCATTTTTTTATGTTCTTAAGAAGTTGAAATATGGAAAATTTCTCTCCTTATCTTTGTGCTTTTTTCTAACCATCTAACCATTATTTTTTATTCAATCCTTAGGATCCCATTCAGATTTTCATGTTGTTTATTAAATTCATTAATTAGTTTGTGTGATAATTCACTTTAGACACATCAATTCTAGCCATTTTTCCACCCTAGAACCATGACCGCAACCCATGAATCATGCGCATGGTACTAGGTCATATTCCTCTTTGATTTTTGCTTAGTTTAGTTTCATAATCTTATATTGCTAGTTGTAAATTATTTGTTTACATCTTATTTTAGGTTTAGGAAGTTTTCTTTTTGAATAGGAGTAGGTTCCATATTTAGTAAGTTTTAGTTTAAGAAAATGTTAAAATAGGAAAATTTTCAATATAAGTTGTTTCCTTTAGTTTAATTGCCTAGTTTGATTCATTCTAATTAGTTGTAGCTTCTAAATTTGCATGCACATTAGTTTGGAAAGTATCTATTTTTCATTGCTTAGTCTTAATTTTTAGTAAGTTTCTTTTAAGTTTAGTTTATAATTCCCTGCATATTCCATTTCATGTTAGCTTGAATTCCAAATTTAATCACAAATCTTTCTCAATGGTTAAAGTTAATTGACCTAAATAGAATCTAATCCATTTCATATCTATGAGATTCCTCGTGAGATCGACCTCGCTTGCGTGAACATACTACATCTATTCATGCATATGTAAGTTATTTTAAAACATACAACAAATATCATTAAAATATTTTGTTAACAATAGTTCCATCAAATTCCTTTTATTGCTTGAATTTAGTCTTTTACATCCACTAACATGTTCATGTTCATGTCATCATCCTCTTAACTGCATAAGACTTCATTTAGGGTGATTATCTACTGATCTCTTTGATTTTTCTGAAGCTATTGTTCCAAAATTGCAATTACTCTTTACAATGTTGCATGTAGTGTATTTGAGTTCAAGCTAAATTCTCTAGGGCTATCATTTAAATAGATCTAGTATATATCAAAGTTATCAACTGAACACATCATTAGCATGATCTTGTACTCTTATTATTTCCTCTTAGAATCATATTAACCTTATGTTTACTTTTTTTTTCTTTTTTTACACTTCAAGGATTAACTTTTTCCTTGTTTGCTCAATTCCTCATGACTTCACATTGAGTTAGACCCTAAGTAATTTAGACTTGATTTTGATAGGGTTCACATTTTTCAACATCTGAGTATTTTCTAAATCCAATTTTTTTCTGCCAAATTACTTATGAGGTTTCTCTATAAGTCATATCTAGACAGTTTGTTGCCACTTATTCTAATCATATATGTAACAATCCCAAATTTGTAAATACTATTCTGGGCATTATTTTGTGAAATTGGAATTTTAGAATACAATTGGAATTTTTGACCCAGAGAAAATAAAATTTTATATAGAAATGGAATTTGGAGTGGAAACATGAATGTTTGGAATGTACTAGAAAAAATTAGTCCAACGATATAAAGAACACTAAAATTGGATTATAGATGAATTTTACCCAAAATTTTACTATTCCATGATCAGGTTATAAGATTTCAAGGGATATATATTTTTCATAGAATTAGAATTTGGAACTAAAACTAAAATCATTAGATAGTACTCAAAAAATGAAACCCAACGAGCTAAAGAACGCTGAAAACAGAGTTCGGATGAAGAAGTTATGGGCCTTTGAAGTTAGGGGCAATACGGTAATTAATGAAAGGGGGCCAAATTGATATTGGCAAACCCCCACCCCACCCCTCACATTGCAAACCCGATGAAATGTTGGGTCTACTCTCTCTCTCTCTCTCTCTCTCTCTCTCTCTCTCTCTCTCTCTCTCTCTCTCTCTCTCTCTCTCTCTCCTCCAACATTACCGGTTCCCCTTCTTCGCAAAAAAGGAGAAGAAAAAGGGAAAACGAAAACCCTAATTTAGCTCCAAATTCAAACCTAAGTCGAACCTTGATTTCATTGTACACTGGGGAGAGATTCAATTTCAGATCTTCTCTTTCGCTCTAACTCTTCAAAATCAAGTATTTTTCAATCTCTTCTCTTATATAGGGTTTGGTTGCTGGATCTCGGCATTTCCCTGCTGGATCTACAAGAAGTTATGATTGGCATATTCTCAAAGCATTATTATGGATCTTTTCTTTTTCTTATTGTAATCTTTAATTTGTTCATATCTTTCCAACAACCTGATTTCCAGCTTCTTTAGTTTGCGTAGCTTGAGATCTCTCCATGTTCTTTATGTTCCTGTTTGTTTCCTATTAGTGTTAGATGTGAGTGCTCTTTCATTACAATGGGCATGGAGTGCCAAAGCCAATGGTAAATGGTGAAATTTGGGTTTTTAATAAGAGTTATACATAGTACATTCCCTTGCTAGTTAGCGACCTCAATTCCTAGATGAAGACATTGTCCATGTATGAATTTGATTGCTCTATTACGAGGATGATTCTTAGTGCCTTTACAGAGAGGCAAGACTAGAGTTCTTTGTCTTCAATGAAGGACCACATTTTTGCTTCCTGCCTGCAAAGAAGTTGAGACTCTACCCCAAAGTGCGGAGTTTCCTGCTAATGTTTTCACATTCTGTTTCACAACACCAATAAAAATGGCATTATGATGGTTGAGCACTCGTTCATTACTTCCTAATTCCCTCGACCCTACTCTTGTAGAAAAAATTCATGGGCGTCAAAATGATGAAAAACTCTTCTTGGAGAGCTGAACTGGATCTTCACAGTAGTGACTGATATAATTGCTTGGAATGTCCTTCCACATGACTAGTTTCAAAGTGTAATAACCCCAATTTTTGTAATTGATTGAGAAAATCAATAAAGTTTGAGTTTCAGATATTTCGGGCTGAAATATTAGGGTTATTTAGAATATAATTTTTATAAAAGTATAATCAAATCATAAGACATGTAAAATTGAAATTAAACTTAGGAAACCCTTCAAAATGACTGTAAGCACAACAAATTCCGAATTCGGATAAGAAATCCTTAAGTTTCTTCATTTCTTGGACAAAAGGGGTAAAATAGTAATTTTACCCAAAAATCAAAATATGAAACATCAAAATTTAGAATGTACTGAGAAATACGAATCTAACGCCACTAAGTACACTCAAATCTGAGATCATGGGAATAAAATCCAAAATTTTATGCATAAATGGCAAAACGGTCTTTTTACACCATGTGGGGCCCACAAGGGACCCAACAACCAATTTTATCAGCAGCCCACGTGAATCATGGGTCAACAAATATTAGCTGGTCTTGGGGAAGAAAAATTAGGCATGGGGAAGAAAAAATGCAGCATGGAAGACTTTCATGCCATTTAATAATAAAAAAATAAATATTATAATCATGAAAAAAGACCCAAAATGCCTATAAATACAACCCCAAAAATCCTCATAAAATTCCCATGAAATTCTCTTCACTCTCTCTGAAAAATTAGATCTAGATCCCTCCCCAAAAACCCAAAATTTCCAAGAGATAGATCTCTTTTCAACTTGTTTTTCTTTTTAGATTGGAATAAGAGACCTAAAATCAATTAGGCACTCTGTTCCGGATCTAATTTGATCAATTCCATCATCCAAAACTTCCCAACATATCTATTCTACAAAACCCCTAAAGAAATTTCAAGATCCAACGGTTCAAACAACAGATATTTGCAAGAATGGTGGATCTTAGGCCATATCTTCATCAACAAGGTATTTTTTTTAAATTGGGCATATAACCGAGGTTTTCTCTCCAATCAGGCAGGTGGAAATCCTTTTCATAGATGTTTAGTACTGTTTTATGTAATTTTTATTTTACTATAATTTATTTTGGTAATAAAAAGGTAAAAATATAGTAAACAATAGACCCCTTAATTATGGATGATAGAGTGCTCAGATGAAAAATCTGACTACACCAATCGATCTAGAAGGGTCTAAAACCCCTAAGGTAGAATTTTCACAAAGATCAGAGACGTTTTGGGCCCTCAATTGAGAGAGGATTGATTGGACGGTCTAGAATGGACTATGCAATCTCCAGATCTAACGGCACCCAAGACGAACACATGATGCACTGACGGAATGGCGCGTGCGCTGTGCATGGAGCATCGTCCCAATTGAGAAGATGGCGCATCTGTCAAATGCATGAGCGGACGTGCCCAGCGATAGCCCCGTTTGCGAGCGCGCGACGACAAGCGTTCCTCTTGTTTGTGACTGTGGACGTCCCACAATGGAGCTTCGTCATTTCCTCCCAGTGGACGCACTCGACAAATTGAACTCGTCCGCTCGGTTTGGTTCATTCTGCCCGACTAATCTGGGCCATCCGTTCCTTGGGCCCAGATCAAATCCAGGCCCTAGGAAGGACTGTGAACTTCCAGCTTCAATTCCAGAGTCATTTGAACTCCAAATTGAGATCGAAAAGAAGCTATGAAAAGCTTAAAACCTTTATTTTCTTATGAAATGATAAAATAGACATGTTATTTAGTAAAAAATTTCTGTATTAAAGAAATAAGTTTCCAATTACATAGATTTTCAAGATCTGAGATGATCAGATCTTAAAAACATGTTTTAATAATGATATACTATTGAAATAAAGTGAGATCTATGGTTTAATTGGATATATATGAGATATATTAAGGGATCTACCCATTATGGTAGAAAAACCCTAAAATAAAAAGGGACCCACTTGATCAATGAGATCAAGTGTGATCAGATCCTTGGGATGGAAAGAATAAATGTTTATATGATAAAATCCAAGGAAATCATGGATGGATTATGATAAAAATAGATCAATATGATCTTTTGACCTTAATAAAGAAAATTCCCTAAATATAACTAAAATCCTTAATCAAAGGAAAAGATCTAAGATCAAATGGTTGGATAATGAGTAAAGGTTTCTAAAAATATTAATGTAATTAGTTTCATAGCATTTTAAATATGATTATGTTATAAAGCATGCTCGCATAACATTTAGACTTTAGCTTGATATATGATTTCATTGTTATCATAAGGTGTTAGATTTAATTTAAGTACCTTGCCTCATTATCATTGAATGTTAAATTATGTAGTTTTATGCTTTAAATTTATAATTCATTTATGGTTGGATGTTATTAGTAGATTTACTTGTTATGAGATAAAGAGCATAAAACACCAAAAACGTATTCTAATGAGAAAGTAGAGTTTCATTACACAAATAAGAATGGAGTACTTTGGACTTAATTAGTAAGGGCTATAGTTAGTAGGACAATATAAGGATTATCAAATCCTTAGCCCAAATTAGGAAAAGAATAATAAACCCCATGAATGACATTATAAATATTCATGGACTTAATTAAAATCCATTAGAAAGAGTACTTAGGGTAAACATGCTTATGGGAACCTTATGAAAGGTTGAGCGATGGTCATTCTAATGAATGATGAACATAGTGGTTAAGGGGGTTATCTAATAGAGCCTCACTCTTCCCCTACCTTCTGTTGACGTTTGTGAGGTCTAAATGGCTCCTTACATGAGGATTGAAGTAACCACTTTGTGTTCACCCATTCAGTTAGTAAGCCTTAGCCAACTGGAAATAAGAGGAGCAGTCTAGATTTAGGCTTGAATAAGCTACCTTCAACCAGCACATTAATTGGTTGAATAATAATAATAAGAGCATAAAAGGTTAGTAAATTACCTAACCCTAATAAAAACAGTAAGTAAGATAAGGATGATCAAACAAGATCCATTAGATCTTGGATGATCAAGAACAATAAGAATCAGAACACTATATTTTACTTAGTATGCATGTTTAGTAGTATACTTGTTATAATTCATTAGATTAGATAATCCAAACCCTTGATCAAAGATGATTCAAGGAAGAAAACCAAGATCATCCTCCATGGGGATGATCCAAGAACTGACTTAGATCAAAGAAGAACTAGATGATAGAAGATCTAGGACCTTCATCTTTATCAACATGTGTAGATTGTCAATCAAAGGATCTATGAAAGATCAAGATCAAGGAGATGGACATACAAAGACTTAGAGATAGAAAAATACTTAGATATGAATGATCTAAAGATCATTCTAAACATCAAATCTAGTGATCAATAGGATTGTTCATAATTTATATATTGACAATATGTATGGATGTATAGATTACATACATCAGTCAGGATCATGGAAGATTGGGGAAAAGAAATCAATCCTTAAAGGTAGGAGGATTTGATGAATACATACATGATTGTACTCATGATCTTATGTTGACAAGAGTAATGATAATACTTGTATTAAATCTCTTGAAAACCTTATGATCCAACCAAACACATATAAGATGGTTAAGGACTAAACTATAAGTGAATAGGGAACTAGGAAATATTTCAACCCTAAGTAAACAATCATATGGTCTGATATATATGAAATCTATTTTACATACAAGCTTGGAGGCTTGTGAGTTTGTTTTAATAAGCATAAGCCTAGGGGAATGCTATTGCTAGAGGAGTTATGAGGGTTTGGCCACCCGCTCCTTGAAATTTGATGATATGATGATACCTTGACCAATGAGAGGCTAAAAGTCGGGTGGTGGCAATTATGGAAAGGCCACCACTGTGAAAGTCTTGCCCCCCCATACGGGCAGTGACATAATATTTTCTATCGTGGTATCAGTGGTGAACAGGGCAGTTATCCGATCGCGCTAGTGTGGATCGAGGCTAAGATAAAGCAACCTTTCTGATTATTTTGCACTATGATGCATATAAGAATAGGCATAGTGAAATGCCTTATGTTATAGTATAATGAAATGCTAGGTAATTGTATATTACCAATATTTCCCAAGAAGGGAAATTCCCAGTATAAGATTAGCTGTAATACTCAATTCTCATAATGAAGAGAATTGATCAGCTTAGTTGGGAATGATATTTGACTACTTTCACAAATTTAACTAGTTTACCCATGAAGGGTATGTATGTATATAGATATACATAACTTACAAAGTAAAGAGTATGTTTAAGGATAATGAGATTATGAAGTATTAGAATTACCTTGTCAATTATTATGTTTCTTGAATCCCCTACCAAGCATTGTTTGCTGAGATATTGTAATTGTTGCAATATCTCAGATACAGGGAAGGAGAGTTAGGAGCTGAAGACTATAGAAGACTTGAAGAGAATAATCTTCAAGCTATACCCTTGAAGACATGTATTTTTCTTTGTTGAGAGTTTTATTGTATGGTGAGCTTGAGTTTTGGATTATGTAATTTGGACAAGTATTGTACTAGATTTGGCTGTATCGTGAACCATTGGATGGATCCTGGAGTTTAATAAAAGTATATTCCTTCAATGGAATTTTATTTTGTACACAAATTGTACTTATGTTATGTATGAAGTGGTGACTTGGGTTTTCAAAACAAGTTCTAAAGAAAAGAATTTCCGCTGCTTTGTTTTGCGAAAATTTTTTACACTCTTAAGGTCCCTACCTTTCAAAATACTTTACAAATCATGTTTCGAAAACCCGGGTCGTCACACAAAGGTTATTCAAGCAAGATTTGTTGGTTGCTAGTTTGTTCCGAAATTTCTTACTTGTTGAGCAGATTATGTGAGCTGCAAATTGTTCTCCAGTTTCATTTTCAGTGCTGCCTTCAACTTATTAGCACCATATCTAGGATGCCTGGGATGTGGTTGTTGAAGTGTCTACTTTGCTTGGTTGTATCCCATTTGCTATTGGTTACCAACCAACTTTGGCTACTGATCTTGGATGCTTGTAAGAACGTATTGCCACCACAAAGAAGGGTTCTATTACCTTAGTCCAGGCTATTTATGTGCCTGCTGATGACTTCATAGATGCAGCTCTTGCAACCACCTTTGCCCATCTAGATGGCAACAACATTCATGCCATAATTAGTTCCCCAATGAAAATCTATCCATGCTTGGAAATAGAAAATGACATGCATTGTGAGAATCTTCCACTGATGTTTATGAAATCTTTAGACACATATTAGTTTACTTGGGCATCTGTTCTTTGACGAATCACTAACAATTGTCTGCATAAAAGCCATTGGTATTTCCATAAAGCTTGCAATAGAGGGTATAAGGCAAGTTACTTATCTTAAAATATGTTTTGTTCTTTTTGTTGCTATAACAGTTGTGTGCATTCTAACTCAATTGAATTAGCTAAATAATATAGAAGCGCATGGTGGGTCGTGAAGAAGAGAGTGATTAAAGCTAGTGAAATTCGATGAAAGCGTCACTCGAGGTAGGTGAAAATTTAAGACAGCATGTCTAAATAATAAAATGCATGTTTTAGACATGACCTTATTTCTGCTTATAGATGTTATGAAACTCAAATGGTATGATTTATATTTGACATGCTTTAAATTGTAATGATGAAAATAATGTAATTAAACGAATTGCATGTTATAATTGATGCTTATGACTTGTACATCATGTATGTGAATTGTGAAATTATGTTTATGGTACATGAGTACCATGTCAGTATTGATGATGTATGAGTCTAGGTTTATAGGATATATCCTTGGTGGGCGATTACCTAATAAGTGAGGATGTTAGGATTATGATAAGATATTCATATATATATTATGGACAGGCAAGACACCTGTGTATTATTATTTTACATCCAGGCGTGGTGGCCTGAGAGTTTTGATTTAGACAGGCATAGGCCTGGGGATGCAATGCTAGGAGAGTTGTAAGGTTTGGCCACCCGCTCTCTGAAATTTATTATATGATGGATACCATGCCCAATGAGGGGTTACATGTCGGGTGAGGCAACCATGGGAAGGCCGCCACTATGACAGCCATGGTCCTCCCATGCGGACATGGATTTTGTTATTTCCACAATTGGTATTTGTGGATTATTATGTAGTTATTCGGGCCCACTGTACGGATTTAGACTGCAAAATAGTAGTCCTTATATTTGATGCACTATGATGCATATCCTTGAGGGTTTTCAAACGATGCTGGAGTACTCAAGAGATGCTAGTTAGGTAGTTGTGAGGGACCCAAAGAGGACAATATTGTATTTGCTGTGCACTCTGGCCACTGAACATGCATTTATGATGGCATTATGAGATGCCTTATATAATATGGCATGATGATATGCCTTATATTGTTTTCCCAGTAGTGGCTAGAAGATTGTAGACCCTATATAGTGGGGGGCATGAGGATTATACTGATATACCAGCAGAGGCTAGATGATTATGAACCCCACATGATGAGGGGTATGATTCTGAAACCCAGTATAGTCTGGAGATATAGATTAGGAGACTTACTGATTATATTCATAATTTTCTATGTCTTTTAGCAATTTTCATATATGTATACATATGCTATCTGTATATGATTGTAGGTGTAGTTTCATATAAGTTTCATATGGGTATATGAATGGGTAGAACTGTTATGCAGAGTATGGTTCATGGAATTGGATTAATTTATTTAGATAACAAATAATAATTAAAGATGTTTGATAAATCAATGGATTACTTATAATTATGAAACATGTTAATAAGTGATTCATCAATGGATTGTTAATGATTATGAAATATATAGATATTTGGTTTATAAATGGATTATTGAAATGTGAGACATACAGTAAATCCCATTCAATAAAATTGCTATGAAAATGAATACTCTAATTGCTGTGGAATAATTAATGCATCTTAAGATTTAGCATGCTTCTTAAACTCCCCTACCAAGCATAGCTTGCTGAGATATTGTAAATGTTTTATGTTTACAATATCTCAGATAAAGATAGACAGGAGAAGATGTATTCAAGAAGAGGAATCCAGCAACCATACTTCTGTGCTCAAGTATACATTTTATTAAAGCTTTCGTATTGTGTAGTTAGTCATTTGAATTGTGATATTGGACATTTAATATAATGTTATAGGGGCTATACAAGTGAACCACTAGATGGGTCCTGTTTTTAAGAAATGCATGTCTATCTTTTAGAAAACTATACATACATATATATATGTATGTATATATATATATATATATATATATGTATAATGTGAGCATAAAGGTGACATCCAGGTTTTTGGAAAAATGAATTTCAAAGAAAAATCTTCCATTGTTTTTGTATTTTAAAATTTAGAGGTGTGCCATCTTTTGAAATAAATGCGAAATTTTTTCATGAAAAACCCGAGGTGTCATAGTATATGACTTTTGAGCATAAAGAACTGGTTATGAAAGGATAAACCTTAGCTCTGATACCAATTGTGATTACTCTGGTTTTAAGAATGCAGCAAATCGATCCCCATTTGAAAACAATTTTGTTAAAACAATGCAGTAGTCGATTATTTTTCTACTGATCAGTTCACTGAATCTTGTATCTTTAATATCTAGAGACTAGCCACCGTAGCCTCCATGATAACTACAGATATGTCGCGAAAAGGGTGCCATGAGCACATCCAGTGGTGATTTCCCTATCACAATAGTCAAGAAGAATGGGTGCCTTTTTTGCCATGGATACTTGCCACCTTTAGTGGGTAGAGGCCAGGTGCCCAAACCCATATAACCACTTAGCATAATGTCTACCAAGCTCACTAGCCTAAACAAACATATATCTTAGCAAATGTCATTTTATCATATAATATATTCTCTATGCAAAATAAAATTTTTTGTAATTCATTTCAAAACATCGAATTGTTAAATTTTACAAATCATTCCTTTGTCTTAAGTTACAAATAAGATGCATAACTGTATGTAATAGAATGAACAACCCTGTCTATCTTTCAAGATTGACGTATGCATTATGAGATTAAAATCATACATTAACTTCCATGTCTCATTTATAAGTATCTACATAGCGTCTTTGTCAATACATATGTACATTACAATGTCATTTTCTTACTTTGTTAATTATGATTAATTTAGCCTTTCATCATCATTAACATGACGATCCTTCCTTTACTGCTCTCTGGTGATATTTCTCTTTATTTTTGCCATTATATCAAATTCTTGTCGTTGAATAAAGATCAACAGTCCAAATCATCCAAATTTTCTCAATTCTTATTGGTCTTTGACTTATAGATAGTCTATTTCATATTTCAATGTTTGATCTATTGATCAGATGGTCAAATTGAATTCTAATAAGCCAGAATAACAGTTCCAAATCATCCTTGCATCCAATTTTCTAATCTAATTTCATGGAATAATTAAACCATTAGATTTACTTTAATTAACAATTTAAATAACCTAATTGCTCTTCCTAACATTCAATCCATCTTAATCACATCTATTTTCTAAGTCTTCTATAATTTACTAGGCATAACATAAGTAATAATCAATTTAAATAAGTTTTGGTAAAATCCAAGTATGATGTTCGGATCTGATAAAAAATCTAAGAATGGACAGTTTAGATCAAATGTTTTGATCGCTGATTAGGGAGATGGAGTGCTCAATCGAATAGATCCAAGCTCTAGCAGCTAATCAATGGTTGAATCATAGCATAAATATGGATCAATAATAGATCAAATGGTTTGGTGTTAGATTTGCAGTCAAATCCACATGGAAGCTGAGATTGGTTGTTGAAGGTTCTAGTGGCTGATCAAGGGCTAGATCAGTCATAGATCAAGTTATCAGCAATCAATCTGATGATCAAATCTGGATTAGTAGTCTAATCTATGGGTATTTCCACATATCAAATAGAGAAAGGAATCAAGGGTCTAGGATGACCAAAGGTAATGGGGTCCACCAGTGAAGCCTAGTAGGAGAGAGAGGGTGGGGAGGGCAGTGGTGGCTGGTGGTTCTAGTTTGGTCATTGCTTGGAGCCCAACCACAGGGAAAGATGGAGGGGGAAGAGAGAAAGGTGAGTAGGGCTGCCGATGACCAAGTAGGTCTCGCTGGTGATCGAAGATTGAGATGAGGGAGATGAAAAGAGGGTGAGACGAGGGCTATGGTAGTTGGAGAGAGAGAGAGAGAGAGAGAGAGAGAGAGAGAGAGAGAGAGAGAGAGAGAGAGAGAGAGAGAGAGAGAGAGAGAGAGAGAGAGAGAGAGAGAGAGAGAGAGAGAGAGAGAGATGTCATGGAGAGAGAAAAGATGGTGGCTAGCAGCTCCAGTCTAGTCACTGCCTGGGACCCAACCCAAGAGGATGAGAGAGGGAAGGTAAGGAGCAGTCATCCTGTACGGAGCATGTTTGGTCTGTTGTGCTGATCGGGGAGAAAAAAATGGAAAGGGTGATGGCTCCAACATAGCCAGCTTTGTATGCCGATGCATCGGGTCAGTTACACAGACAGGAGAAGGAGAGAAGCAGGGGAAGAGGAAAGGGAGTTTATGGCATCACCAGCAACGGCTCCCATGTGGGTTGTTGACAGTGAGCTAGAGAGGAGAAAGATGAGGGGAAGCAGGGAGGAGAAGGATTTGAGGGAGTGGAAACACAACATATCTGGCCTTGATGTGATTCTGTTATATTAATTGTGTTTCATGTACTTATGGCATGTTCCAATTTAACTTGGCATAGATTTTGCCCACTTAATGATTTGATATGTTATTGGATTTGCTTACTCAATGAGATGAACAACATGGATTTGATTATAGTAATGTGTCACATATTGAGGACTCTATGAATGAATTATATTCTTTAGAACATATCTATAAATGGCCTAAAATTTCATTTGTATTTGGCTTTACGTATATTGCAAAATTAGATGCTCAAACTCCTACGAAGCATAAGGTTTACTAAGACATTGTAGTTTGTTTACAATGTCTCAAGTATAAAGAAATTGACTTATAGGAAAAACAACATGATGTAGATGGAACCTTAGATGAGGACAACAGTAGCACGAGCTTGTGCTGACAACACCAGTATATGACTTTGATTTGATCTTTATGGACATGTATGTTTATGTAGTTATATAGTTGAACTGTGAGCTATAACTGGATAAAATCTTAAAAATCTTAAATATAAATTCTTTGCACTTCAAAATCCTTGAAATGTATTTTTGTTGGTAGAGATGACACTCGTTTTTTTGCAAAATCTATTCATGAAAAAGGGTTTTTTCCATTTGAATTTAAGAATAAAGAAAAGTGTTAAAAAACTTGGGGTGTCAAAGTTGGTATCAAAGCTCAGCTAATCCTCTCATAGCCTATCCAATATGTCCAAAAGTCATATACACTCAACCAGTAAATGTCAACTAACAAAGTATGTGTTACATAGATAACTCATATAAGTAATGTTGACTAATGAAAAACAAATGTCGTTGATGAAAGTTGGCATACTTAAAGAAAACAAGGAGAATTTTGTCCTTATATGAGTGAGAGTATTCTCATGAGATTAATATACTTCTTAAAGAAAAGAACTAAAGTATAAGACTATACAAATAGTATCTTCAACTAAGAACTTAGATAACTCTTGAAAGATGTGAGTCAAGTTCATAAAATAATATAAGATATAATTGGATAAACCTAATCATGAATTTGGTTGACCTTTGAACTTTTATTTTAATGGAACATTTTGACCATAAGTTAGAAACTATAATAACAAACAAATAAACTTAGGCATACAAAAGAAATTGAAAATGATCTTGTGTTATGATAATTGAAGAAGCATGAGGAAAATTATGTTACTCATGGTAAAAAAGTAACAATTGTTATGGTCACTTTAAAGATTTGGAGAAATTACATAACAATGTTGACGTGTTAGAATGTAAAGGGAGACTATTAGAGTGCACATCAAAAGTAGCTCCTAATTGCTTAAAGTAGATAAAAAAAACTACATTAATAGGTAGCTTCAATGTTTAGAGTTTGAATTTAGGAATCAGGAAATTTTTTGGATTTTTTATATTAATGGAATTATGAGAACATGAATTCATGATGATGTGAGGATGTTTTTGAGGGTGAAGGACATTTTGGTCAATTCACTTTGTAGGCCCCACTTGCAAAATTTGAAACTAATAGGTCAAGTGACATTATTCTTGTGCATGACCGTTATAATGTTAGATTCAAAAAGGCATAATGATTATAGTTAATATAATAATAATTAAAAAAGATAAATTTTTTACTTAAAGGGAGGGGCCATTTTGATATCGGCACCCCCTCCCACACTTAAAGGGAAAACTAACTAATGATAGTCAACTCTATCTAGAATGGTTGAAAGAGAAAAAGAGGGAAGGAAAAGAGGGAAGGAGGAAGAAGAGGAAGGAAGGAAGGAAGGAAGAGAGCAAAAGGAGAGAGATCGGCTATTGAAAAACCAACAAAACCTGCCATTAATATCGATTGGAGGTGAATTAGGGTGCGTTACCCATTCGTGGAGACCAAGCTCGTAGGAGAAAATGGCAACATAGTTTGATGATCAGAGCTAGCCACCTTGTTGCTCATAATGAGATAATCAAGACTTCTAAGCTCCCTCCTTGATATGACCATGTCTCATTGATAAAACAGTTGAAGAACAGTAGAGAACTATGAAGAAGATTACTGTAGTTGGTGAATAGGAAGAGCAGTTTTGAAGATCTAATCTGTTCAACTTAGTGCTCATCACAAAGAGGAATCAAAGCCCATAAAAATAGTAAAGATCCAACCAAATCTCATGGAAAATTGGAGGAAGGTGACACATGTAGGTTGGTTTCACCAAAAGAATAGAGGGATAAATTGGATAATTTGAACCATTCATCATCTCCCTTGTGGTGTAAGGAGTAAAACCCTACAAGTTATTTGATGAATAATGGAGTTTTGACAAGAATTTGATTGTAGTAGTAGTAAAAAGTGATCGTACAGTATTGGATATTGATGATCAATCCAATTTGATGCCAGATCTAAGTTTGAAAACACGTGCTATGAGATCTATCACTGATCACCCTTGGATTTCAATTTTCATAGCATGCACATAGTAATTGTTGGAACTTTACCCAGATCAAGGATTAATATGATGATCTACACTTAAGATCACTTCAATCTACATGTTTACTAATGATCCTAATTGGAAAGCACTAAATTTAAAGTAGGATGATGCAATACTATGACTATTAACTATTAATGTCACGATCAGAGGCCAACTCTATGATGGAAACTACAAATCTATAAATTTGAGCTAAATAACTTAGAATTCAATTAGTGGATCATAAAAAAAGTGGGAATCTGACCACTATTTAACCATGAAACATGTAGATCGTAGATATGATCTTGTGAACATCAAATTAGATTATTGGAGCACTATCAATAGACTCAATACATAACAATCCAAACATTGAAACTTAGATCTGATGGTGGATTACATTAGATTTGATGATCTATGAGATCCAACTTTCTAGAATGAGATTTGACTGTTGGATCGTGGTCAGATATGTGAAATTGAATGGTAAACTACTATCCACGTGAAAATAAATTGGATCTAATAGTTAGATCTCGATGAGACATATGTATTAGAAGATCACACTACTATTTTACCAAATGGGATAAGATTTGATCATAAGATTGTGATCAGATTTGCATATGAAAGTGTAAAGAAATCTAACATTTTGATGATTTGGGATGGTTTGGACCTTTAGATCATAATTAGATTTAAAATCTACGTATATGGATGTGTACATTAGAAACATAAGCTTTACATGCTATATAGATTTGGATGCGATTGGATCGGCTTGGAATTGAGTTTATGACCAAAGTTAAGGGAAAAGCTTGTGAGAATGGATGAATTCACCATAAGAGGTAGGTTGTTTAAACATCTTAAATTATTTGTATATTTAGATTATGACAATATCATTAGTCTAGTCAAATAACATGTATTTAGTCAAATACATATTTTAGATAGTTCCTAATAAAATGATAAATGGTATGATAACAAATTAAAAATGTATTACTCCTTATGGACAATAAATGATGTATATTTATAGATGAAATGGAAGATTCATATCCTTGTTATGATGGTGATCTAAGATTATGATTTGCAATGATTAAGATAGAAGTCTCTTTTATAATGGAGATGTAAATAATGATTTATTAGGTGATTTAGATCACATGCGCAAGATGTGTAAGTACAAAAAATAGAGGAAGCTTCTAGATTTTTAATAGAAATGAAGGGATTATTTCATTGTTAGATCCTTGGTTTAGAATCACTAACACTCACATTTCATATATGCATGTCATGGATTTGATCCCTCATTTAGGTTTATTGCATAGCTATAATTATGATGCATAATTTGTATTTCATCACATGTTTGTCTTCTTGCATGCAATTGAAGTTTGATTCATGATTTATACTCGTAGGTAGCCGATGAGGGAGGCCTAAGAGGGCGGCTGATGAGGGTGACAGATGAGGGGAGGTGCAAGAGGCATTGGTTGGCTTCTAGGTGCAACTTATAAGTGGTAGGCTTCTAGGTGCTCATGATATGGTCATGGTTTGTACTCAGATCATTATGAGAGATTTTACATGCATGATTTGATTCATGATTTTCTTTTGCATGGATTTGCTTATGCTGACTAGTATGCTCTAACATAGATTTAGCATATATTTGGCTAATGTGAGCTTATATTCTCTTATCTTGATTTGGCATGGAATTATCTATTGATGAGCTAATATGCTCTAACATTGTTTTAGTATGGATTTGCCTGTTAATGAATTGATAAGTAATTTCAATGTTTTATAACTTTATCAGTGATTTATGCATACTAATGGTATAGATTTTCCTTTAAATGGATATCTTGTGATTCCACTTGTACTTATGTTGTAAATGGGTAGATTTACTCATGGACATGATTCTTTTATACTAACTGTGCTACATGTACTTATTTTATGTTCTATTTTCACTTAGCATGGGTTTTTCCTGCTTAATGATATGATATATTATAAGATAATTTGTCATGAATTTGTGTGCTCTGTGAGATGCTATGTTATGAGATGATGTGGCTTGGAACTACATCAATGCAATGATAATAATATGTCACGTGTTTAGGACTCTATGAATGTATTATGTTCCTTAGAAGAAATTTATAAATGACATGGAATTCCATTTGTATTTGGCTTCATATATATTGTCAAATTAGATAATCAAATACCTATCAAGCACAAGCTCGTTGAGACATTGTAATGTGTTTATAATGTCTTAGGTTTAAAGAAATTGATGTAAAGGAAAAACAACTCGATATAGATGGAACCTTGGATGAGGACAATAGTAGCATAAGCTTGGTCGACAATCTAAGTATATGACTTTGATTTGATCATCGTGAACATGTATGTATATGTAGTTATACTGTTGGACTGTGAACTATGATTGGATAAAATCCTAAAAAATGTTAAATATAAACTATTCACATTTTAGAATCTTTGAATATATTTTTGTTGGTAGAGATGACACTTGAGTTTTGTAAAAAAATCTCTATGCAAAAAAAAAAAGAAAAATGTTTTTGCATTTTGAATTTAAGAAGAAGGGATCCTTAGTGAAACAATAAAGTTGTCGTCATGTGACCTTGAGGTCACGGGTTCAAGATGAGGAAATAATCTCTTTCAAAAATTTAAGGTAAGGCTGTGTAGTATAGACCCTTGTGGTCTGCCCCTTCCTTGGACCCTACATAGGCAGGAACTTCGTGCACCTAGGCTGCCCTTTTTTTATAGTTTGAATTTAAGAATGAAGAAAAAGTATTTGAAAACTCAAGATGTCATAGTTGGTACCAGAACTCAGTTAATCCTCTCAAATCCCGTCTAACATGTCCCAAAGTCATATACAGTCAACCAATGATCATTGGTTGACAAGGTATGAGTTACAAAGATAACTCATATAGGCAATGTTGACTAATGGGAAATATTTGCTGCACGTGAAGGTTGGCTTAGTTTAAGAAAACAAGGAGAATTTGGTCCTTGTATGAGCGAGTGTATTCTCATGAGATTATCATAGTTCTTAGGTAAAAGAACTAGAGTATAAGACTATACAAATAATATCTTCAATTGAGAACTTAGATAACTCTTGAAAGATTTAGAGTCTAGTTCATAAAATGATATGATATATAATTGTACAAACCTAATCATGAATTTGGCTGACCTTTGAACTTTTGTCTAAATGGAATATTTTGACCTTAAGTTAGAAAATATGATAACAAATAGAAATAAAAAATGATCTTGAATTATGATAATTGAAGAAGCATGAGGTAAATTATGTTACTCATGATTGAAGACTCACAATTATTATATTAACCTTAAAGATTTGTAGACATTACCTATATGAGTGGAAATTATATAAGGATGCCGTTGTGTTAGCAAGTAAAGGTTGAGTATCAAAGTGCTCAGTGAAAGTGGCTCTTTACTACTTAAAGTAGATAGAAAAGCTATGGTAGGATGTCGCGTAAATTTTTAGAGTTTGAAATTGGGAATCAAGTGATTTATTTAAGATTTTTTAGATTAAAGGAATTACAAGAACTTCAATTCCTGATGAGATAAGAATGCTTTTAGAATTGTTTGAAAGATAACATGAAAAGGATTTCATTTACGAAATTCCTTTAAGGGGGGAAGAATATAAGAACCCCATTTTTAAAATTCCATTTGATATGATTTTGAGTTATATTTTGAAGAAAATGTGAATTTGAATTTTTATGTTTTAAGTTCGATGAAATTGACATTTTAGGAGACACTTAGTTGACTCTTGAAACCTTGATATTTGGATTGTATACAAAAAATGGATTTCGACAACACTAAAAATGCTTAAATTAGAGTTTAGATAAAAAAAAGTTGAGTATTTTGCGAGTGACGACATTTTGATAAATTCACTTAGTTGCCCACTTGCAAAATTCGAATATGACAAGTGAGGTGACACTATTGTCCTACATGACCATCATTATGCCAGACTCAGAAAGGCATAATGACTATAGTTAAGAAGAATTAGTAACATATGAATGCATATAATATAATAATTAAAAAATGATAAAGATTTTTTCTTAAAGGAAGGGGTTGTTTGGACAATAGCAACCTTGCCCCCAACACCTAAAAGATAGGGTGACTGATGACACTCATGTTTGTGGGGGAAGGTCAATAGAGAAAGAGGAAAGGAAAAGGGGGAAGGAGGAAGAAGAGGAAGGAAGGAAGAAAGAGAGGAATGGGAGAGAGACGGGTTGCCAAAAAAATGAGGAAAAGCCGCCATTAATGTTGGTCAGAGGTGACTATGCATGTGTTTCCCACCTTTCCTTTGCAAGGATATCTTGTGATTTCACCTATACTAGCATTATACATTGATAGATTTAATCCTAGATATGATTTTTTCATACTAATTGTGTTGCATGTGCTTATGATGCATTCCAATTTCACTTGGCATTGATTTTTCCTACTTAATGATGTACTATATTATAAGATGATTTGTCATGGATTTACTTACTCTATGAGATGATGTGACTTGGAACTACATCGATCCAATTATAATAATGTGCATTGTGTTTAGGACTCTATGAATGTATTATGTTCTTTAGAATAGATTTATAAATGGCTTGGAATTTCATTTGTAATTGGCTTTATGTATATTGTTGAATTAAATGCTCAAACACCTACCAAGCATAGGTTTGCTAAGACATTGTAATTTGTTTATAATGTCTCATGTTTAAAGAAATTGACTTGAAGGAAAAATAGCTTGAGGTAGATGGTATTTCAGATAAGGACAATAGTAGCATGAGCTTGTGCTGATAGCGTAAATATAGGACTTTGATTTAATCTTTTTGGACATGTATGTATATGTAGTTATATGGTTAGATCCAAATGATAGGTATATTTAGAAACAAGGGCATTCCATAAAAAAAAAAGTAGCAACAAATGCATATGGAAAATGCCAAACAAAATGCATTTCTAGAAAACCACTGTCCCTCAATAAGAAATCCATTTTTATTACTTCCAAACTAAAAAACCATTAATAAGTATATGAAGAACATCAAAAACCTTAATCTCAAATGTCATATTTACCTATAACAAAAACCAAGCAACAACCCACCTCAAAAGGCATCATATTACAAAATGGGTACACTTGAAATCTTCAAATTCAGCATTAAAATTTCATTTAAATCATCAACTACTAGGGCATTTAAAACCTTATACTTCTATCTAAAATTAATAATAGAACAATAGCCCTAACTTTGAGTATTCAAACTTGCATAGCTGCTACTATGATTTACCCTAAATTATCATAATATTTATTCCAAAATTTACACATAGATGACTGTTGATATGGACTTTCACAAATAGTAGTAAAGTTCTCTTAAGGATCAAGCAAACAATGAGCTAAAATTCTGAAATAAAGACATATTTAGTAGTTGAATCATGGAATTTAAACTAAACTTATAAAGCCCCAAATGGGAAATTATAGATTCCCTAAGTTCATAAAAAATATAAGAGTTGAGAAGGAAACCAACAACTCCATGGTGTTCCATTATGGGTTGTTCTTGTAGATGGCTATCGACACTGAAACAACAACATTAGCTAGCAAACCTTTTCCAATAGTAACCCAGCACTAAACAACAGAGAGAGAGAGAGAGAGAGAGAGAGAGAGAGAGAGAGAGAGAGAGAGAGAGAGAGAGAGAGAGAGAGAGAGAGAGAGAGAGAGAGAGAGAGAGAGAGAGAGAGCATTTGTTATGTGAAAAGCTCATCAAATCACATATCATTGCTCCTCTATGGTTCGCTTTCTCCTCTAGCAACATGGGGTGAAGAATTTTGGCTCAAAGAATTTGAATTGGCATTACTTGTATTTTTTCACATTGTGCCGTAAAATTGAAAAATGCTAGAATTAGAAGAGGGTTAGAGAGATCCCTTGACAATGAAAGAAAATAGTGGTGCTCTGATGATGATGTAATATGAAACCATCTTCTACTCAGATTTTAATGAGAACGCCAATCTCTAGTCACTAGAGGAAGTTGAGTTTTGGGGTGGAAGTCAATTGTCGAGAAAAATGGAGATTTCTAATGGCTTCAAAAATGAGCATGCGAGAGTAATTTTGACAAGATGGCTAGTATTTGGTTGCTAGAAGAAGTAGGGTTATTGGGTGAAAGTTGATTGTCAACAAAAACAAATATTTCCTATGCCTTCGAAGACAATTGTGAGAAGGAGAGAGAGAAGGGAAGGGAAGGGAGTCTCAGCTATATATATATATATATATATATTTCATAGGACTATTTTTTGAGATAATTTTTGGGAAACCATCATATTTTTTCATGCAGTTTTAATACAATTAAAAAAAAATTCTTAGATTTTCCTATTCCCCCCTAATTTTAATAAGGTTTTTCTAAGTTAATAATTGATGTATTTTAAATCCTCAAGCACACGGGCCCAATATTGTATAGACGTGATAATTATGGATCGATTACACAAGAACTTCAAATTTTAGGAATTTCAATTACAACCTAATTTAATCACTTTAACCTAGCCAACAAATTAAATTATTCTAAAAATTGTTAAAATGAAGGAATCTTTCTAAAAAAATATGAAATCACATAGAATCAAAACCTAGGGTCTAGAATCCATTACAATGCAATCAAATGAGCCTATTACTAAGACATTGGAATTTTTACAATTCAATTAATATTTTTTCTTAAATTTTTATTTCAAGTATTTTCTTATTTTAAAGAATTGATATAGATTAACATATATTTACTCAATGCATAGTCTATCTTTTTAGGGCACAAACTATCAAATTCTTTCATATATTACTCCTTACTAGTCCCACATAATATATCCACCATAGGAATTACAAGATAAAACATATGTAGAAATTATTAACTATATGGATTAGTATTAATTTGCTTAAAAACATAATAAGCACAATTTTTATTCTAAATTTTTCTTAATCAAAAGTTAATTCAATCACACATTAAAATTATTCTAACCCTAGGAAATAAAATTTACCTATTCATGGTGGAGAATTAAATCGTTAAAAATTTAGAACTAAGAATTATTCTATTTCACCGATTAAAAATTATAAAAAACTAACAATTCTAATGACTAATTAAAATTTAGTTAAATTTAAAATAAATAAAATAAAAAATATTACAATGGTTCTAAATTAAATAAAATAATAGAAAAAATAAATCCTATGATAAGGAGAGAATTCACTGAATTGTTGTTGTGTCACTGAACAAAAATCTCTTCAATCTTTCCTTCTTGCGCTACCACCAATATTTCTACCTCCAATCACTACCTTGCTATTATTTTATCTATCAATAAGAGCATATATTGCTTAGCAATGTCCAAAACCCAAAGGAGAACTTTTACACAAAAAATCCCAAGTATATGCATTTAGATCCAATGAAAATTGCACGTAAACTAGAGATGGAAAAGGGCTAAGAGAAGGGCATGTTTTCTATCTTATCTTGGTCAGATAATCATTTCAGATTTTAAGTTATACAATAAGGGTGTAAATATGTGAAAATAAAATGGAGATGATTTGTGAAAAAATTTAGAAAAATCCAACAATATATGGATGAAAAATAAGCATATAAAAGATGGTGTACTTGGGTGTAAGATTGGATGATGTTAAGAATTGGCTAGAGATGAAATTTTTTAGAATGATAATTTATAGGATTAAGTGTTAGGGGCATAAATTTTAAGGTTATCTAAAGTGTATAGGACTTTATAAACATAAAATAGTAGAAAGGTGTAAAACTAGGTGTGAAAGTGAGAGTAAGGAATACGGGATGGATAGAATGAGCTAGCGAATAAATTTTGAGGTGAGTTTTTTTTAATATAATATGGTATGAGATGGATATATTAGGGCATGAAAATCAAGTAAAGGTGGTATAGAAAAAAATGAAAAAAAAGGATGGAAGACTAGTGTGTAATAGAGGAATAAATGATAGAGGCCATCTTTGATTAACCTAGAGCCTTTAGCCTTCTTATGATTATTTTTTGACTAGTTAACCCTTTATAATAAGATTTTTTCTTTGTGAACCCATTAACCATTATCATATTGAAACCCTATAATATATCCCATACCCAGTTGTGTTTGGAAAAATGTAGAAATAGTTGGAGATTATCTTAATGAAAAGTATGAGCAATACACTTGAAGAAATGAACAAAAAAAAGGATTTAAAAGAATAAAATTTCAAATAAATTCTACATAAAGTCAAGTAAAAATAAAAATAAAAAGATAGCCAATGAAAAAGAATGTTTACTCTTGTGAAAAAAATGGAAGGAAAAGTTGTGAGTACATTTTAGAAGCCTTTGCATATTTTTCAAAACAACCTTTGTTTTCCTTTTTACCCATTATTTTGATAATCCTTAGAAAAGCCTTTATTTTGTTCAAGTAGAAGTTATAACTTGATCTTAGAAGTAGTATGGCTTGGATATGATTATAAACAGATAGGGAAATTGGTAGAGGATAACTTTCTTAGTAGTTGATATCCTTTCATGAGACCACTATCATTCTCTCTAAGTTATTGTTCTTTACTATGAAATATGTGAGATTTATGGACTTGATGAACAATATTCTACTTGGATATTAATGAGAGAATCACCCATCTTTGAGAGACTTCTTTCTGAGTGTTAAGTATATCCTATGAGATTTGAAATCGAAGCATACTTGTGGATGGTAATTTAGGTTATATTTTACTTGGAAACTTAACTATTATGTATATATTAGCTATATTCACACACTCACATTCTGAGGCTTGATTAGTAATGGAAGATCTTTAGTATAAGGGAAAGATTTTGAGATGCTATTCACTTTTATTAATATCTTAAAGTTGGATATTTATTAAACATTGGATGGAAGAAAATTCTCTAAGATAAATGAACTTCCGTATTTGTTTTGAAAAATGTTTATGAGTATCATTCCTAGAAACCCTTATGAGATTACAACTCATCCACTAGGGGTAAACTAGAAGTTTGAAGGCTTTCTACATATACTAAATGCAAATGACAATGCTTGAGAAAGCAGTTAGGAATTTTTAAAGTTTATTTATTTATTTTTTATTTCTATACTAGTTTTGCTTGTGGACTAGCAAAATGTAAGTTTATAATTATAACATAGAGTACCTCTATATTAGTAGGTTTTAGCCCTTGTTTTATTGTAAAGATCACTAATTAGGGTTATTTTCACATTTTGTAGGATTAGGGTACAATTGTAGAAAAGAATATTTTTGACATACCAAACCCTAAAGATGGATAATCTAGAGTTTAAGAATCAACATGAGCCTACCTACAAAATTGAATGAAATTAGTAGCTTAGAATGTAAAACGAGTGTCATTACCATTTTCAGCATAGTAAAAAACCTTAGAAGTATTGCCAAACCTTATCCGCACAGAAGAGGCTATAAAGATCAAAATATAAGTGGACAAACTTTCTTCTAAGTGAAGCTTGAGAGCCACACACATCAAAGGAAGCATGCATGTGAAGTACACTCAAGCGAAGGCCTGCTGAAGGCTAAAAACCCTAACTTTCTCTTTCTAGACTTTAGAATGGGGACTGCCTACATCTGCACCATGATTTTTTCCTGCGAAGGTGGTGCATCCCACTTAAATCCATGTGAAATTCATGACAGGATGAGTATGATTGGTGTAGAAAAATAAGGAGGGTGGAGAGAAACAAAAAACAGAAATCTATGGTCAATTTTCATCTAGGAATTTCAAGAAAAATTGGTTGAGACTATTCCACATCCAAGACCATCATAAAACAACCAATGAGAAGCAATTTGAGCTAGGATTGACTAATGGAAAGAAGCCATGCAAAGGAGAGAATCCATGATTGGTGGGGAAAATTTTAGTAGGTTTCCCACCATATTTTAAGGGGAGAAAAACGTATTCTCCTAAGGAGAAAATGTGTTTTCCTCTTGATGTGATTGGTTAGAGGTAAAAATGCTAGGATGAGAAAAAAATAGAGGGAAGTCAAGTTGGATAAGAAATTCTCTAGGGAATCTTAGCCATCCACCTTAGGCCATGTTGATTCAATGGATGAGAAGAAAAGAAGCTTTAAACTCTATCTTACTGATGGGAGACCTCAAGGAAGCTCTCCTTTTCTGTATGGAATACATGCACCAACCTTAGAAACTTTTCTTCTCTTCTTCTCTAGGGAAGCTCCCTGTTCTTTAAATCCCATGTTGAGCCCCCTTAAGGAATGGGTGTTTCTCCTTTTTTCTTCCCTTTCTCTAAGGAGAATCCCCTATATTTAAAATTTTGGAGTGGAAGCCCTGGGAAATGGAAAGTGGAGATCATATTAGTTAAATGAAGGATGGATAGTGGAGATTTAAGTAGGGAAAGAGGTTAGAAAGAGGGGGAGGCATGGAATCCATGGGGATATGAGTTTAGTTGATAAGGAAGGAGATAAGGTGGAAACACTACTAAAATTTGGGCTTTATAAGATGGCAAATATAAGACGATTTTAATACAATCATCTTATATGAAATTTTATAAGGCGTTATGAAAAATCATCTTATATATTATAATAATATAAGATAGTTTTGACATAATCATCTTATAAAATTTTTATATAAGACGGTTTTGGAAAATCGTCTTATATTTTTAAAAGAATATAAGATGGTCATCCATAACCATCTTATATAAAAAATTTATAAGACAGTTATCATTTTTCATGTTTTATAAGTTGAAGTTCAACCTTAATTTTTGACTCTCGGTTGCTTTAATGAAAACTCAAACATTGGCTTGGATTTAAATACACTTTGTCTCGAACATGTTTTTTCTTAGTTGATATTAGTTGGGTATTCATTCTTCTACTTCACCATTTGTTTACTTTATTTGAAGTTTATGTATATAAAATTCCTTTTCTTTTTTCTTCTTGCATTTGTGTGATATATTCATATGTATGGATTAGTGTGTGGAACATTTATGTGCATGGATTAGTCATGTTTTTCCATTATTCTTACTTTTTCCAATCATATACTTGCAAAGTGTTGACTCCTCTAATATATATAAATTATATATGTTTTTACTAACTATGTACATTTTACGTGCACACCAAGTATTTGGTTAAATGCCTAACCCATGTTATTAATTTTTTCATGTATAGAAAGTCTTTGTACAATATGAACTTTAAATTTTGGACAAAATGGACAAATATGCTTGGATAAATGTGGAAAGATCATTAAGGGAATATGAGGAGGGGATAGAAAATTCATTGAGCTTGCACTTGGGGAAGGTGGTGATTGTAATCGATTGTGATGTCCATGCTCGAGATGTAGAAACCTAAAATAGGTTATTATTAGTGAATTAAGAGAACATTTGTGCTTCAATGGAGTTGATGAAAACTATTGCCCCTAGATGTGGTATGGAAAGGAAATACCTCATAGGCCCTCAGTAAGGGCTAAATCTGTATATGAAAAAGAAGCCACTCTAAGAAGTGGTGAAGATAGTAGTACAGATGCACCTATGTTTAGAGATATATACAATGACTTCCAAGACAACCTAGAATAGTTTCAAACTACATTGGAGGAAACTGATGAGCCATTATATGTTGTGTATATAGATTAGTTGTATGCAATGGTAGAACTTTACAATGTGAAATCAAGATTTAGTATTTCAGATCATGGTTTTACAAAATTGTTGAAAGTTATTGGTAAAATGCTGCTCAAGTAGAACAAATTGGTTAGGTTGACATGGAAAGCAAAGAAAACTTTGGTTGCACTAGGCTTGAAGTTTGAAAAGATACATGCCTGTCCTAATGACTACATCTTGTACAAAATGGATCACAAAGACAAAATTATATGTCCAACTTATGGACATTCAAGATGGAAGATGAGGAAGAAGTCAAGTGATCGGCAAGTGAAAGATGTCCCTGCAAAGGTCCTATGGTATTTTTCCCCTATTCCAAGATTCCAAAGAATGTTCCATATTATAGAAACAATGAAGAAACTAGTATGACATGCCGAGGAGAGAGTGGGTGATAACTATTTATGCTATCCAGCAGATACCTGCGTGGAAACTTGTAGACTTCATGGCCCAATTTTTTAGAGAAGAACCCAGAAACCTATGTCTTGCAATATATGTCGATAGGATTAATCCTTATGCTTTTATGAGCAACAAGTATAGTTGTTAGCCTATTATAATAGTTTGTTACAACCTTCCACCATTGTTGTGCATGAAGAGGAAGTTTATGATGTTAACTATGTTAATACTGGTCCTAAGCAACTTGCGAATGACATTGACGTGTACTTGGATCCATTGATCAATGGCCTTAGGACATGCGGGAAGTAGGTGTTGAAGCTTATGATGCATGCAGGCAAAAGACCTTCACCCTTAAGGCTGTACTACTATGGACAATAAGCAACTTTCTTACATACAGTAATTTGGCTAGATGAAAAGTGAAGGGATATAATGCCTGTCCTATTTGTATTGACCAAACTTGTACGACATGAATTCAACATGGTAGGAAGATGGCATTCGTAGGCCATAGAAGATGGTTGCATAGATACCATCCATATCATTTCAAAAGGGGTGAATTTAATGGTAGTGTGGAGTCTAGGCCAGCTCCAAAGAGGTTGACTAAACAATAAGTATTGGAACAAGTTGAGAACCTTAATGGATCATGAGGGAAGAAGAAGAAGGCAACTCTGCGTACAAATAAACGCAACTCTAAAAGCTATTGGAAGAAGAATTCAATAGTCTTTGAACTTGTATATAGGAAATCCCTACACTTATAGCACGTGCTTGGTGTCATGCACATTGAGAAGAATGTCTATGAAAGCTTGGCCGGTACCTTACTTGACATGTTGGGAAAAATAAAGGATGGACTTGCATCTCGAATGGATCTCATAACAATGGGTTTGAAGATAAGGTTGCATCCATAGGATAGGGGTAGTTGAAGATCATACTTGCTTAAAGCAAATTATATGCTTAGTAGAGAGGAGAGAAGAATAGTATGTAAAACCCTATCAGATATCAAAGTTCCAAATGAGTACTCTTCAAGCTTTAGAAACATTGTCTCCATGATAGAGATGAAACTGTTGGAGATGAAGTCTCACAATGGTCATGCATTGATGCAAAAAATTTTGCCCATAGCAATACGTTCAATGCTGCTAGATAAAGTTAGAGGATATATTACTAAATTCTACTACTTCTTTAATGCTTTGTGCAAGAAGGTTGTGGATACTTCTAAATTATAAGAAGTCTAGGAGCATTTAGTGACAACCTTATGCGAACTTGAGACAATCTTTCCTCCATCCTTCTTTGATATCATGGTACACTTAACAATGCACCTCATTGAAGAGGTTAGGTTATGTGGACTTTTTTATTTGCAATGGATGTACCCATTTGAAAGGTACATGAAGGTGTTAAAAGGGTATGTATGAAATCATAATTGGCCGAAGGAGTGTATTGTTGAATGTTACATTGCAAAAGAAGCGATCGAGTTTTGCACTGAGTATTTATTAAGAGTGGATGCTATTGGAATTCTAATAAAGAAACATTTTGGTGCATTAATTGATCCAAGAATTGGTTAGCCTCTATTGAGTGATTGTGTGTCGACCATTGATCATAAGGAATAGGACTAGGCACACCTTTACGTCATGCAAAATATTAATGTTGATGAAGTTCAAACATACATTGAGTACGTAACTAATGTTCTCTCTTTGGTTTATTTCACATTAATTAATTTAATCATTAATGTTGATGAAGTTTAGTTATATATATTAAACGGTACGTAATGTATTATTACTGCAGGCATGTTATAGAAATATCATCTTTGATCATTGTGTAGTATGCACATGGACTTCCTAAAAGAGAGGTATCAAAGAGATGCAAGGAAAGGGAAGTAGTTGCAAGATGAGCATTGCCATTCCTTCACCACTTGGCTTCATTAGAAGATATTTGATTACAATGAATAATGCTCTATGATAAATTAATTGATTTGTATAATAGTATATGCACATATACATTAAGTAATCATATTAGTTAATATATTGTATATGTTTTAGATCAGCAAGATGTTCCAGGTCATAGTATTTCTAAATGCTTGGGTTGGATGGCAATGGGACCTCGACCAGAAGTAATAAAGTATACTGGATATGCCATCAATGGTTGTTGCTTTCAAACAAATATAGGATGCATATTAAAAACTATCATATTTTCATTTTTAATATAGGATGATTTTTTAAAAATCGTCCTATATTTATTTGAATATAGATGGTTTTTCTAAAAACCATCCTATATTAATTTTTAATATAGGGCATTTTTATTCCCCAATTAAAACTTCCATGCACCACCCCTTCCCCTCAAAATTTCAAACCAAAACCCCTAAAACCCTTGAGGAGAAGAAGAAGAAGAAGAAGAAGAAGAAGAAGAGGAGAGGAGAAAAAGAGAGAAGGAGAGAAAGAGGGAAGAAGAAGAAGAGGAAGAGGAGAGGAGAGAATTCATGTGCCCCCTACCCCTGCAAAATTTTCAAACTCTAAACCCTTCTGATGAAAAAGAAGACGAAGGGAGAAGAGACTGAATGCACGCTTCCCCCCACACACTTTGTGATCAATTTTATCTCATTAGGTTGGATCTCCCTCTTTTCTTAATATTTTTCTTCTTTAATGGTTATAAATGTTTGAAATTGATCATTCTATATAGAATACATTGAGTTTAAAAAGACCCATTTGTTAAATTGCAAGTTTCATTCCAAAAAGGTATCCAAATACTTGCTTGAAGTATGCTTGTTGTAGCTGTCTATGTGAATAGTAATAGTTCCACGTGAATAGTAATAGTTCCATGCATTTTTTACTATAGTTGTGATTTTCTAATTCATTAATGGTTGTAAATATTTGAATTAATGATTCTAGATAGTAAACATTGAGTTTAAGGAGACTTATGTTTTAGATTTTCAAGTTTCATTCAAAAATGCATCCAAATACTCGCTTGAAGTATGCATGTTATAACTACTCCTGTGAATAGTAATAATACCATGCATTTTTTACTATGTGTGTAATTTACTACTCCTTCAATAGTTGTAAATGTTTGAAATTGATCATTCTAGATAGTGGACATTGATTTTAAGAAAACCCATGTTTTAGATTTTTAAGTTTCATTCAAAATGGCATCCAAATACTTCCTTGAAGTATGCTTATTATAATTGTCTACATGAATAGTAGCAGTACCATGCATTTTTTTACTGTGTGCATGATTTTCTAATTTGTTAATGGTTTTAAATATTTAAAATTAATCATTTTAGATAGTGGACATTGAGTTTAAGAAGACTCAAGTTTTAGACTTTCAAGTTTCATTAAAAAAGGCATTTGAATATTTGCTTGAAGTATGATTGTTGTAACTATTTACATGAATAGTAATAGTACCATGCATTCTTAACTATATGCATGATTTTCTGATTCATTAGTGGTTGTAAATGCTTGAAATTGATCATTCTAGATAATAGGCATTGAGTTTAAGAAGACCCATGTTTTAGATTTTCAAGTTTCATTCAGAAAGGCATCCAAATATTTTCTTGAATTATGCTTGTTATAGCTGTATGCGTTTCTAGTAACAATACCATGTGTTTTTAACTATGTGCATGATTTTATGATTCATTAATGGTTGTAAATTCATGAAATTGATCATTTTAGATAGTGGACATTGTTGAAGCTGTCCTATTTATTTACTCCCTCTATGCAGTTAGATGGTGGTTTTTTCTAAACCAATATATATGTTGTTATATTCTAATGGTATTTTTTTCACTTGTGTAGGAAAAATGGAACATGAAGAGAATAAGCATCATGAAGAATAGTTCAGAACAAGTATGCCCATTAAGAGAAAGGGCAAGTGATAGGTGGCAGTGCACATTCTTACACTAGTTTCATTTGCTGCACTATTAGAAGCATGGTGCCAGTCTCAATTACTAATTGGAGACATTTGTCACCATCAATAAAGGTTGCAAAATGGGAGATGGTGAAGGTTTGTAAATGCTTACTACATACAACATACTAGGTGCCTTATCTTTTTTTATTTCAGATAGACTAATGTTTGTTTTTACTCTATAGTCTGCATTCCACATCTTTAATGAGTATAAGAAGAATGCTCTACACAGGTCTGGTGAGCAATGGAGGAAATGGAAGAGTGATCTTCCAAGAAAGTACATACTTCCAAATGCCGATGATCCCTCTACACTCCACATAGTCCTTGAGTTGTATTCCAGCATCATTGACCAAGATGCATGCAATGAATTTACACAGACCTGCCTATCTTCTGATTTTGAGATAATTACAAGCTAGACAAAAGCTTGATCTCTCTAATTATAAAAGTCTATTGTACTTCATTACATGTTCCTTTGATGTGTAAGAAAATCATATGAAAGGACAAATGGTGCATGCGACCAATCATATGCACCATCATCTCTCCAAGATTGGTTACGCATGATTAGAAGAATAAGAAGTAAATACATGTGATAGTTCAGTTCTATCTAAATATACTTAAAGTTTATTTCATTAACTCTGAAGTAATGACAAAGCTCATCGGCTGCGCCCTTCTTTGGAAAATAGTACATTTAAAAGGGCGTAACTCCTAGACCTTTACTGAAGAAAATGTTATTTTGGTTGCTTCAAGAATTGTAAGTGGTTTTATGTGTCAATTTTTGTATTTCTTGAATTATAATATATATGTATATACATATATATATATATATATATGGAAATCATTATTTTTCTATTGATTACATGTATAGGATGAGTTGACCCAGGAAAATGCCACTACTAGGACTCTGAGCAGTATTGCTATACAAGGGGACATCCTATATATGGCTATGGGCAACAAGGAAGAGCACCTTGGCCGCTATATGGTTCCTTCCAAATTCTTCCATAAATCAAGAAATCCTCCAATAGAGGACATGCAAGCATGGACATAGAATATGTTGAATGAGCTATACACAAAGGTAAGGAATGATTTTTTATAAGGACCCTTGGGGTTTAAAATGTCCAATTCAAGATGTTGACCCTCAAACCCCATCTTAGAATAGCTGCAGTCCTCCATCTGAAGAAGCGATGGAGGAGCAACAATTCAAAGATTTCCCAATCAAGGAGGTATTATTGACATGCTTACCTTTTTTCTGTTCCATGTCTTAGTAATCTTCAATTATTCTTATGCATAAGTAATTTCTGATTTGTAGGTGGGTTAGTGCATGCTGCATCTATATAGAGCTGAGAACCATGTTGCTATGGCTACACTGTACGAGGTTTTTTCTGTCATGCTACATTGCAGGTTGATGCATCCACACACTAAGCGTGTGTGCATTACTGCTAATGTCCAACCAGATGCCCTGTTACCATTTCCTATAGAAGTGAATGCTATTCATACTATTGGGAATGCAATTGGATATCATGTAGCATGGCCAGAGAAGTGTATCAAAACAATGATTTACAAGGTATGTCTTGGTATCACAGCATCGTATTCAATAATAACTTTAACACCTAATCTAAATTTTTAAATAGTATTTGTATTGTAATGTCAACTAGAAGAAGCATAAGGCGCTATTGAGGGTGACCCTCTCTCTAGAAACAAATTATGGTGTACCAATTGCCCCATCTCAGGTATTTATGTCTGTTTTTAGGATAAAATTAAATCTCTTTGACTCTTCATACATATATTCTTTACTTATTTCTAGAAAATTACATCTACAGTGTAAGGATCAAGTGTAGGTTGCACCCAACATGCCTCCATTCCTGAGAGAACTATATAGACTAATCAATCAAGATAACTAAA
The DNA here is from genome assembly GCA_035236585.1 of Warburgia ugandensis. Classification (NCBI taxonomy): domain Eukaryota; kingdom Viridiplantae; phylum Streptophyta; class Magnoliopsida; order Canellales; family Canellaceae; genus Warburgia; species Warburgia ugandensis. Next base: position 80,913,534 of record CP141126.1, on the reverse strand, counting down.
TCAACCTGTAAGGATAGAGGCCAGTGTGCTTGCCCACGATGTAGTTGAGGATACAATCATGAAAGAGGACCTCTTAGCCATATGTAATATGGCTTAGGTCGAATATACAGACATTGTCATTTATATCAGGTATGTCTTGTAACTACTCTATTAAGAATCAAATTGACATTACTTATTAATAGGACATGATAAGTATTTGGCATTAAGTTTATGCAGGTCTTTGCATGATAAATTGTAAATATTAGAGGTTAAGGACATTTACAAATTCCTTGACCCTGTTGTTGTCTTTGGACAAAAGGAGCATTTGCATAAGGAGAAACAAATAGAAGATATCATGCATGGGTTCTTGGGTTGTGACAAGGGGCAGGCCTTATTGATTCCATACAATAGTGGGTAAGTTATTACATGTCTTACTAGCATTCCACATAAACATGAATATGTATATAAGATAAGTATGTCAAATTTTAATTGATTGATTATGTATATAGGTCCCATTGGATGTTGCTAGCTTTGGATGTGCATGGAGGAATTACAATGTTTTTTTATTCTTGTGGACCTCACATTCGAGGCTCATTGATGGAAGTCATCAATAAGTAAGTTTTACTTTTATTTCATTCATTATAATTGTTGGATAATTGATAAATATCATCTTTATTCATATATAATGCTTTTACTTATATATGTGTAGTGCATGGTATAAATGGGCTGAGATGGAAAATATTAGCCATCCAACAAAACTGACTTGGAAAAGGGTTAAGGTAAGGTGTACTACTTCTTTAGTATAACCTTATAACCTAGACTTATAATTACATAATATATTTTAACCTTATGATCTCTTGACTTTATTGTGCAAGTACCCTAGACAATAATCTGACTGAAAGTGTGGGTATTACTCTCTCAGATATATTAGAACTCTCATTCATGAAGGATTTATAATCTCCAAATTGAGAAAGGTTCAATTAATTGACTGATCATCATTCTTACAGTTTTCTACATCTCTTAAATGACTCCAACATTAATGTCTTAATTGATTTAATATTTATTGTCTTGTAGGTTGATTTGGGTAATTAGAGCTACTCCCAATTAGATATAGATGACATTAGAATGGAATGGACTGAATATCTTTTGACTTTTAATTTGTAGATATATGATGTTATTGAACATAAAACAATTTTATTGCTGAAATATAATTTACAACTACACTACTTGGATGCACGCGTTCCTTTTTTTAATTTAAATCTGTGTATGCTTTCTTTATTTCATTGAGAAGTGTGTATGGAGAAGTTTGACGTGGAATGTTGAAAGTGTTGAATATGTATGAATGTATTTTGTAAAATGATTTGTAGCCTCTAGAAATGAAGTGTTGAACTTCAAAAACTAGAGGAATAATGTATAAACAGAAACCAACAAAGGAAAACACAATTTGTGCAAAAAGTATAAGCAATACAGGACTATTTTAGAAAATTTGTCCTATATTAAGCAGCTTTATAGGATGGTTTTTGAAAAATCGTCCTATAATACAGAGCTTTATAGGTCGATTCTTGAAAAACAGTCCTATATTACTTAGCTTTATAGGATGGATTTTCAAAAATCGTATTATAATATACATAATTTATAGGATTATAGGATATTTTTTGAAAAATTGTCCTTTATTAAACAAATTTATAATATGGTTATTTAAAAACTATCCTATATTAGACACATTTATAAGATGGTTTTTAACTAACATCCTATATTATACAACTTCCAATCATATATAAGATGGTTATTGAAAAACTATCCTATATTACACACATTTATAGGATGATTTTTGAAAAACCATCCTATATTATAAAGCTTCTAATGATATATAAGATGGTATTTAAAAAACCATACTATATTACTCTGATTTATAAGATAGTTTTTGAAAAACTATCCTATATTTTACATATTTATAAGATAGGTTTTTCGAAACCATCTTATAAAAGTTAAGCTATATAAGATGGTTTTTGACCATCTTATAATAGTTTTAATATAAAATGGTTTAAGAACTATCTTATATTTGTTTACATTTTATAAAACGGCCTGGTATAAGATGGTTTTTTAACCGTCTTATAAACTCCTCACTATAGTAGTGATAAGAAAGGAAAAATGGGAAGGAGGATAGGCTAGGGGAGGAAAGAAGCTAGGAAGGAAAGGAGAAAATTTAGGAAAATAAGTGAGTATGGGAAGGAAAAGAGGTGGGAAGCATGGAATGACTTTTTGGTTATGTTGGAGTTTAGAAATCTGAGATGAATGCAATCCATTGGATTGAAATGAGTGGTGGAGATCTTTCCTAAAAGTGCAGTCTGTATGAGATAAGGGTCACTTCGAACTTCATATAGCAAAACAAATATATTATCCCATAAGTTTGACAAAATTAATAGTCTTACTCAAAGGTCAGATTTGTTCATGCTTTTTAATAGCTCTTCATTGCAACCTCAATCTGAGGTCTGCTCAATTTGTTCAAGTCTCGCACATCCAACTACTTCATGCCCATCAAGCTCTGCATTCCCTAAATACTACTCAGACAAGTGAATGCATTTAGAAATCCTAAGAAAAATAATTCTTATTCTGAGACCAACAAGCTGGGATGGGCTAGGCATCCAAAATTTTCATGGTCTAAGAATAACATCCAAGGGGGTCCACTTGGGATTCCCCATCCTCAACCCTTTCCTACTGCCCTAATGCCACAGGGCCCAGTTCCCTCAATAGTTTCCTCAACAAATAAGGAAAACCTCCATTGAGGAAACCCTAAATCTATTCATTTAGGGTTCTTAATAGTTATCAAATGACACTAAACAAAACCCTGCATGCCAACTCACAATCCATTTTGAAGTTGGAATGTCAAATAGGTTAGCTGCATACTACCTTAAGCGAAAGGGAAAAAAGAAAATTCCTTAGCAAGCTAATATTGGACTATAAGGGTTAGTATGAGATTGGTAACACTTCTAAGGACCAAAACTATCAAGATTAAGCCAAATCAATCAATATCCTTAGGATTGGAAGGTAGATAGATAAGAAAGTAGGACTGACTAAGGATTCTAAAGTAGTTGAGGAGAAAGAAAAGTCTACATAGGCTAAGAAGGGTAAAGAAAAGGATAAACAATCTCCCCTTGAAACTCTTCCAAATGAACCATATGTTCGTAAGGCTCCCTTTCCCTCAATGATTAAACATGACAAAGAAGGGTGAAATTCTCCACTAAATAATGCATGGGTTCAAACAAGTCAACATTAACATACCATTATTAAATGCCATTAAAGAAATTCCTTCACATGTCAAGTTTTTAAAGGACTTTGCACACAGAAGCAAAGGTTGAATGTGCAAAAGAAATATTTTCTCATAGAGTCAGCTATATAATCCAACATAATAGCCTCCCAAGTATAGAGACTCAGGTTGTCTAACAATATCATGTGTGATAGGGGAACACACTATTGATAGGGCATTACTTGACTTAGGGGCTAATGTGATCCTATTGCATTACACAATTTATGTTCAACTAGGGATGTGCAAGATGAAGCCCACCATCACCACATTGCAATTAGTAGATACATTAGTGAAGATTCCACATGGTGTAATAGAAGATGTCTTGGTACCTGTTAAAAAATTCTATTCCCTGTAGACCTTTTAGTTCTACATATCCAACTTATAGATTACCCTGATAGTCAGATACTAGTCATTTTGAGAAGATCGTTCTTGGCCAAATCTAATGCAGTTATAAATTGTAGGAATGGCATCATGAAATTGTTCTTTGGCAATATGAAGATTAAGTTTAGCATCTTTAATGCTGGACAACATATTGACTCTGTATATACGTATGAATTCCACATGGTTGAGAGTCTAATCAATGATACTTTCCTTACATCCTTCCACTCTGATCCACTAGAAGATTGTCTATCCCATATTAATATGGATTTTGACATAGACTAGTCCATCAATGAAGTAAATGCACTACTATATACTGTGCCAATTTTAGATACTTCTAGATGGAAAGCTAAAGTGGAACCTTTGATACATCTTGACACAAGTACTTTACATCTACTAAGATACCCCTACCTGTAATAATTGCTTCTGACCTAGACAAAGAATAGGAGGGTAAGATACTTAATGTTCTTAGGGAACATAAGACAACTACAGGGTGGTTGATAGTAGATTTTAAGGGAATGAACCTCACCATTTGCATGCATAGAATTCACTTAAAAGATAATGCTAAACCATCTAAGGCAATGTAAAGGAGACTAAACCCTAATATGAAAGAAGTTGTTAGAGCAAAGGTACTTAAATTGCTCAATGCTGGAATAATTTATTCCATTTTAGATAGTTCTTAGGTCAGCCTTGTTCAAGTTGTAGCCAAGAAATCAAGTGTCACTATAGTAAAAAATGAGGATAATGACCTAATCCTCACTTGCATGACCATAGGGTGGAGAGTTTGTATTGACTATAGAAAATTGAACTCAGTCATGAGGAAAGACCACTTTCCTCTATCTTTCATCGACCAAATGTTGAAGAGGTTAGCGGGACATGAATACTACTGTTTTTTAGATGGATATTTTAAGTATAACCAAATTTCAATAGCATTAGAAGACTAAGAGAAAAACTACTTTCACTTCTTCTTATGGAACTTTCACCTATAGATGCATGCCTGTTGGGCTATGCAATGCACCTATGACTTTTCAAAGGTGTATGATGAGTATCTTTTTAGATATGGTTGAAAAGCTCATGGAGGTGTTCGTGGATAACTTTAAGTATTTGGATCATCTTTTGAAGAATGCTTGACCCACTTGGACTTGCTATTAGGAAGTTTTCAAGACAAAATTATTGTGCTAAATTGTGAAAACTACTATTTTATGGTAAAAAGTGTCATTGTTAGGACACATAATATCACACAATGACATAGAAGTTAATAATGCCAATGTAGATCTTATTTCTAATCTTCCCCCTCCGAGGATGATGAAGGAGATTTGCTCATTCTTTTGCCATGCTGGATTTTATAGATGATTCATCAAAGGTTTCAGTAAAATTTTCTAGGCCCCTATGTATTTTACTCCAAAGGAAGCCAATTTTGACTTTTATGAGAACTGTATGAAAGCATTTGAGTGTTTAAAGGCTAAACTTGCTTTTGTGCCTACCATTCAATCATTGGATTGGGAAGCACCATTTGAGATAATGTGTGATGCTTCAGATTATGCAATTGGTGATGTGTTGGGTTTGCGCATTGATAAATGTTGTTGTATTGCATAAAACCTGCAAGTGCATGAATCATTTGCAACATAACACGCTAGTGAGGTCGATCCCATGAGGAGTTGAACTAGCCAAAATTCAAGAGAAATTAGAAACTTGCAAATTTAAAGACTTTCCAAAAATATGGACTTTCTAAATTAAAATTTTCTAATTTGATGACTTTCCTAAACTAAAAACATTCTTAGAGTGAAACTTTTCTAAAATGCAATTAAACAACTTTCCTAAAGTAACTTTCCTACACATGAAAGTAACAACTATTCTAAGGAAACATGCTTTAACAAACTACTTTTCTAATCATTCACTTCTAAATAAAGTAAGTAAACTTATGGAAAAGAAAACTTTAACAATTAAAATCTAAGCAGTAGCATGTAAACAATCTAAACAAAATCAACACTACTAATGTAAATGAATGCAACAACTTAGATTTCAATCCTCAAAATCATTCAAAACCATGCACACCACTTATGGACACCATGCATGATTTGAGAATTGTCTTCTATTCTTGATTATAGAGGCAATGAAACTAATGAACTATGGATGGAAAAGCAAGTTAACACTATCATTCAACTTCAGCCCGTCAAACCTTTCAAACCCATGCCTCAAACCTTTGGATTGGGTGCATGATTCCAATAGGTTTTAGAGTTGGTTTGCTTAGAACGTGGCAACAATTCTCTTATGTTGACCATCAAACCATGGAAGAACAAGTAAATTCAACAACCTTGCTAGCATTCATCAACACACTGAGAATTCATTACATACAACGAAGTGAGGTTTCATTGATAATCAAGAGTTGCACACACTTGAATACATGAAGTTAGCATTCACTTTTGATGAAAAAGCACTACCTTTTTCTCCAACTTAAAACCAAAGCTAAAGATTAAAGATGATTCCTCCTTTAATAAGCATGGAATCCAAGGGAACTCTTATGGCATATATGGCAAAACTCAAAGGAACTCTAGTAATCATGGCTGAAACTCAATGGAAACTAAAACAAACAAAGCTGGAATTCAATTGAAGATAAAAGAGAATCAAGAGCCAATAAAAGGTAAAGGGAAAGACTAGATTCAAGATGACTTCCCTTGGCTATCACTTCAAGGGAAAATCAGTGTTGAACCTTATGTTTAAGGCAAAGAACAACAAGATAAAGCAAAGAAACACAAACTAGTACGAAAGGATCAAGGAACTAAGGAAAACAAGAGAAGAAGTGAGATGACCAACCTGGAACAGCATAAAAAATAGATGTGGAGCACTTGAAGGGATGCCTCACACCTTAGGAAAAATAGCATCCACCCAAAAAGAGAAGTTCAAGGAAAAAGATAAAAGAAAAAAGAAAGTGGGGGAAAAAGAGGATGCCCTCCACTAGGGGAAGAAGGTGTCCTTTTCCTCCCTTGGAAAATTGTTCTCTCCACTTATGTTTTTGTGGGTCTTATAACACTTTTCCTATATTTTCTAGGGTAGCCTAAAAATAGCGTGTGGTGGGGATAAAAAGTGAGGAATTATGTGGCTAAGATGATGAGATAGTTAGGGTTTTAAAAGATAGAAACAAGGGATAGGTGGCTACCATCTTTGGAGGTGGAGTAGGTGGGATGAGAGTTTAGGAAGGTGGAGTCTTGGAATGGTAGGAAATGGAAATTCAAATTCGTGGTGCTACTTAGGGGTGAGGTGGAAGGTAAGGAAAAAGTGGAGAAAAGTGAGAAAAACATGAAAAATAGAAGGTTCTCATCCTATTGGTCTACATGCCATCTTATCCTAACAAGATTTCCCTTAATTATCTCAAAATATCTCATGGATAATCCTCTTGAATTTCCTCAAATCCTAGCCTTCCATTTAACTTAACTTGATGGCTTAGATGGTTAACTTTGAAGGTTCCATTAGCTAGGCTTCATGGTTGACTTTGGAAGCTTCGACTTGGTTCCTTAGCTTATCACCTTGTCCATGGATTGAATTTGGCTAAGTTGGCTTAAGTAACTTCCATGCAAAGTTGATGGAAAGGCATGGCTTACTTCATGGGCCTTTGAATTGGTGACCCAAAAGACGATATCTATCTTTGAATTGATGAATTTAAGATTTTACTCAATCTTTTAATCTTGATCTTTAATTTATCCCCATCAATCTCAGTCGTCATATCACTTTAAAAGTATGAACTTTTATAGTTGTTTTTTTTGGAAACAACTTCAAAATTATGTCTATTTTAAGAATTATTTCATCAACTTCCACTTTGCCTTCTCGCTCTATGTTTATTATTGGTGCACAAAATCTAAACCAGATTTCTTTTTCCATACTCTAAACTAAATCCTACTTGTGAATTGTAACTACATTCACAAATTTAGGGCAATATCTATTTTTAAGTGTTGGTTAGTATCTCTTTGTTTTGCCCATATGTATTATGCATATATTTTGAAGAATTTTTACAAGGTTGTGTGTTAGAAATTTTTTTTGAAATTTAATTTCATTCAGAATGTGTCTGTCATATTTTGCTTTTTTTTCATAGTTAATTGAAAATTTCCATGAAATGTCGTTATTTTAAATAATTTTAATTCATGTATATCTAATGTTTGGTAAAATACCTAACCTAATCTTTTCATGTCTTACAAGTCTCCATGCAAATTTACTTTGATTTCTTGTGGTAATCAACAAATATGCTTGGATGACTACGATAAGAACATTAAAAGCATATGACGAGGGTATAGAAAATTTCATAGAGTTTGCAATTAAGGTAGGTGTTGATCGTAATCACATGCATTGTCCATGCTCAAAATGTGGAAACTTGAAAAATGTAACTATAGGGGTGCTGATAGAACACATGTGCTTTAATGGAATTGATGAAAGCTACCACCCATGGATTTAGCATGGAGAAGAACTTTGGCATTGGCCCTCGACAAGGCCTAGAAGATATGACTAAGACAATGTAGGAAGTGTTGGAGATAGTAGTATGGTCATACCAATGTTTTGAGATGCATATGATGACTTTGAGGATGACCCTGAACAATTTCATACCACATTAGAGGAAGCCAATGAGCCATTGTACCCTAAGTGTAAAGATTATCCCATGCTGTTCACAATGGTAGAACTTTACAACATGAAATCAAGATTTGGATTTTTAGATCAAGGTTTTACAGAAGTCTTGAAAGTAGTGGTGTACAGATTATCCCATGCAGTTCACAGTGGTAGAACTTTACAACATGAAATCAAGATTTGGATTTTTAGACCAAGGTTTTACAGAAGTCTTGAAAGTAGTGGGTAAGATTCTACCGAAGGATAATAAATTAGTGCGGTCCACATGGGAGGCAAAGAAAACCATGGCTGCACTAGGTTTGAAGTATGAGAAGATATATGTGTGTCCCAATGACTGCATCTTGTATAGGAAGGAGCATAAGGATAAAACTACATTCCAACTTGTGGACAGACATGATGGAAGTTAAGGAAGAATTTAACTAAGATAGTTACAAGTGTTCCTGCAAAGGTTGTATGGTACTTCCCTCCTACTCCAAGGTTCAAAAGAATGTTTCATATAACAGAAACAATGAAGAAATCAGCATGGCATGCCAATGATAGAGTAGCTAATAGCTTTTCACACCATCTAATAGATAGCCCAACATGGATTCATTCACTGCTCTCAAAGACAAGGCTTAATGATTCCCTACAATATCGGGTAAGTTTTAATTTTCTTATTTTTTTACCAAATTATTCTTTACTCATTACAATCCATATGTCTGTCTATGTAGGTCTTATTAGATGTTGCTCATTTTGGATGTGCATGGTAGTCATGCTTTCATTTCTTATTCTAGTGGTGTACACATCCAACCCGCCTCATAGATATTATAAATAAGAAAGAATTTATTTTTTTCATGTGTTATGTGTAGATAAGTAATTTGTTATTCATCTATAATAGATTTGAACTTTAAATTTGTTGGGTTTGGTTTGAATGGGCTACTATGACTGAGACTATAGAACCACCAAAACTAACTTAGAAGAATGTCAAGGTATATGAAATAGTTAATTGCTCTAAGTTATCATTAATTAGACCTACATTATTACAAGTGATATGTATGAGTTCTTTTTTGTTGTCCTTATTGCACAGTTTCCTAAACATCAGTCTGATTGGGAGTGTGGGTATTATATCCTAAGGTACATGAGGACCCTCGTATTCGATAGTACTCCTGTCTCCATTTAAAAAAGGTAGAACATTTTTTATCTTGCATAATCTTATATTTTTCTACATTTTTTATGGATCTAGCTAAAAAGTTTAAGCTTAAATAAACATGTTGTATTTCAGGCTGCTATGCTTTTTGAGTGGTTAAACAAGAAGAGTTACTCCAGAGTAAATCTCAATGAAATATGAACTGAATGGGCTGAGTATGTAATGAGTTTCAATTAGATGGAGTAATTACGTGAACTTGAAATACATAATAAATTATTTTTATCATGGACTTGTGTGTGTTCCTTTAAATTTTATTATTTTCTTTGAAATATATATATATATATATATTGTACTTTTAAGCAACGAATGAGTAGAAATTTAGAGTGTGGGAATAAATGAATATAGATGAAGTGAATTTGGAGTTTGAACATGAAGTGAATATGTGGCTGTTGAATTATATAACTTTTATGATATGAAGAATGAGAGGGTTACTTAGAATGTGTATGGATTTACAAATGAAGTGAATGTGGATGTTGTAGACAATGCATATGTTGTAGTTTCTTATATGAATTATTTTCATGATAGATGTGGATGAATAATGATGAGCATGGATGTTTTGTGTCCAGTATTGATGTATTAGGTGTTATGTTTTAAGAATGATTCAGGGTATCAAGAAAGAAGTGGATGCATGTTGTATTAGATGTTTGTTTCTTCATGTTTATAAAGATTGTTTGTATCAGATGTATAGAATGTTTGTTGTCCAATGTGTACACAAGTGGTAGTGTATCAAGAAATATGTCGATGCATTGTAGTGGATGGTGGTTTGGAATGTGTATAGAGATTGAAGTACTAGGCATATATGATTTTTAGTTTTTCATATTTACTAAGATTGTTTGAAGTATTAGGTGCATAGAATGTTTGTTATTCAATGTATACATAGGTGGTAATGTATCAATAAATTAAGATGTGGATGCATTGTAGTGGTTGTTGTTTTTCATGTTTGTGGAGATTAAAGTATTTTAATTTATACATGGTATTGTGTATTAAGAAGTGGATGAATGTTGTATAATAACAAGTTTTTAATTTTTATAAACATTATTTGAATAATAGGCGTACATTGGATGTTTGTTATTCAATTGTATAAAGGTGGTGGAGTATGAAAATAAATTTGAAAAAAAATACTTTCAAAGTCATTTTTGAAAATTGGAAGTTTTAAAGTTGTTTTTTACAAAACAACTTTTTAGTTTAGTTACCTAGCATTGAAGTGAAGAAGATAGAGATGTCACAATTACCATATGAATCTATAGTAGGGATCCTTGTGTTCATCATGGTTACACCAAATTAGACAATATGCAAGCATTGGTAGTAGTTAGCAACTACATGGTAATGTTAGATGGAGCACATTAGATTGTGAAGAGGATCCTTCACTAACTAAAGGGTACTTCTAAGCCTTCTATTTGTTACAGAGGACAAGATTTGTACTTAGTTGGTTATGTGGATGTGGATTATATAGGAGATCTAGAAAGAAAAAAAGAAAAAAAAGATCCACCATAGGCTTCATATTCTGTTTTGCTAGTTGTGTAGGGAGCTAGATGTCCATGTTGTAGTAGTTTTATCTACTACTCAAGTAGAGTACATGTCAACTATACATGCATGTAAAAATGGAATATGGTTGAAGGGATAGCTTGATGAGTTGCATGTCAAGTAGGAGGTGATTGTACTTTATTGTTACAATCAAAGCCCTTGTACTTGGCAAGAAATATGGTCTTTCATACTTAGACCAAATAATTTGATATGCAATATCACTTTGTCCTTAATGTGATTGAAAACAACTAGGTCTTGTTATAGAAGATTCATATCGATAATAATGTGGCAAATATGTAGACGAACACATTTGTTAGAGAGGAGTTTATCTAATTTAGAACTTATCCTGGGTATGTTGTCACTTAACTACAGTGACAATCATGTAGCAATTTCAAGGTCTTCTCAGCCGGACTACAGTGACAAGCATGTAGCAATTTCAAGGTCTTCTCAGCCGGATAAAGAACAAGCTATTAAGTGAGAGAAGGTTAGAAACAAAGAGTATTTATGACTCCTTTGTTCTTTTTGGTGTGACCTGATGTATTACCCACTGTGAGGAAGCAACCATGCCCCACTATCATTCTTGATTCTCCTACATTTTTTAACGAGCAATCCACTTACAACCATTGATCCATACGCCAGATGTGATGAAAATCACTAGTGTCGTATTTGGTCTCGGCGTTGCATCCGGCTACAATACGCACACAGCACACGAAACCAAATTGTGTTTTCATTCCACATGAAAAGCCAAGCCACTCCTCTTCACCTACGAAAGGAGGGATTTGAAGAAGGTTGAGAGAGAGAGAGAGAGAGAGAGACAAAATTGTGTTTTCATACGACATGAAAAACCAAACCACGCCTTCACTTCACCTACAAAAGGAGGGATTAGTAGAGAGAGAGAGGTGACCAAAGTAGCCTTAGGTTTTTCTTGGGATTCTTTCATGTAAGTCTTAGTACCACGTATTGTAGTTTTGGCTTGGATTTTGGGAGCAAGTCTTGGTGTGGGTCCAGAAAGTGGTTCTTATACTCTTGTTATGATTATAATAAAGAAACTTACATGGCTGTTTCGTGAAGTAGGGCAACCAAAGCCGACCCATATCTAATTTTCGGGCCTTGTATTTGCTTTTCTATTCCATTAATAACTCAACCTTGTGCATACTCACCTACTCTTCCAATAATCCAAAAACATACTTCGTGATGCTATTGATCATTCATTAGGGGAAGCCTACTTCTTACCGCTAGGTCACTGTCTTACATGTATGTGTTGGCTTTTTAGCCATTGGGTTCCTCCATATCAGCCTCACTAGGAGATCTCCCAGCCATACTCATGAACCCTGTAACATCGATTTTTATACCATGGTCAATCCACCTGAAAATACGAGCTATGAGGATATGGGACCCGGATTTTCGTGAACAAACCAGTCATCCTTTAAGCATTTTCTTATACAGGACGTACCTCCAAAACTTTATTTAATTTGACATACCTAAACCTCTACTTGTTTAAGATGTTTATACCATTCATTTTGAGCCGTATTTTTAATCGCAAGAAAATACAAGCCATGATCATGCAACAGAACATTTTTGAGCAATTGTTTATCTAAGAGACGTCTGCCCGTAGCATCTATGGCTGGGAATCTCCAAAACTGGGGCCCGACAAGTGCTTTTAGCCTTCTAACTAAACTATACTTTTGGGTCTCATTACCTTCCGACTAGTGCTTTTAGTCTCCCAACTAAATTATGCTTTTGTCCTGCGGCTAAACACAAGATTGTTCACACGCAGGTCCTATGCTCGGTGTTATGTATTTCTCAGGCATGACCCCGTTGATTTTTTTCATTGTAACTTACATCTTAATCAATGGAAAATAGAGTAAGACATGAAAATAAAGCAAGAAGACTGAGCATCTTTTTGAAAAGTATCAAATTATTGACCTTAAAAATAAAAAAAACCAAATTATTAAGTTTCAGCTGTCATAGTTGTTTACCTTTGATAACTGCTGCCAGATTGTATAGTGGGCACTTTAAGGTGGAGCATACTACCTGATTATACTAGGCAGGTTTCTATTCGACACTGACGGTCACAATTTACCTACCACATGGAATCTCACCGCACCTACTGAATATTATAGACGATAAGGGCATTATATTTATGGAGTCCAACTCTATCACCATCAATCATATACAGACATGGGTTCTCAATCACACAATTTGGAACATGAATTTGATGTGCCCTAATCTTCGGATGTGGGTCATATGGACGGATTTCTCGCCATTAAATGTGGATGTGGATCACTAAGCTTCAGGAGCTGATATCACCAATGAGCAACATGAGTTGGCATGAAATTTATTGTGGGCTCGTTGTGGAAATTAAGATTGCACTTAGGAACCATAATTCACAGTGATTCTTAGAATTTCCCTGCAGAAAAACCATGCTCATTGGGGTTGAATCACCTGTCTACAATGTGGCCCACATGATGAAAGATTTCAATCGGACGGTCAAGCTCAAGGATGCATCGTAAGAAAATCTGGGAATAGAAAAGGGAATTAAGCGAAAGAAATCCGGCCAGGGTACGGGTTTGAGAGTTACACAGGAAAAGTGGTTGGATTCTCGTTTTCTTTTTTAGTCCTTTCTCTATCTGAAAGCGATCCATGTCCGTTATAACACATAAACGACGAAGTCTGCACAATCATTTATTATTGTTGAAAACATTAGAAGGATCCTACATTAAACTGAAGCTACTGTTTTATGGTGGAAATGATCAGAATGCTGGCACATACATTGTAAAGGGAAAACAGACAAATTTTACGTTGGAATGCCATGGAAGAAAAGACCAAAAATTTTCACATCGTTATAGAACACGACGTGCTAACGACTTCTTCCTTAGAGTAACATGCACCTAACCTTAACCTCAAGGTGACCCGTCTAATAATTGTTTAAGATAAATTGCCAACACTACCTTGTGTTGATTACACGATGGTTATGTTGGCATATAACAGAAAAACTCGTACAGGTGATCACTTGCAAAACCGCGGAAATAGCTGCGCTGTTGGCTGATTCAATTGCTTTACTAAGTGCCAGTTTGGTTGGCAGGAAAGTGATGGAAATTGAGTTCCATGGAAAAAATAATTCTCCGTAAAAACTACTTTGAACCTTCAAATTAAATTATGCTAAAAACCAGACATCTTACATGCTGTAACTATTTTAGGTCTTTGGCGGAATTCAATTTGAAGACATAAAATACTTTTTTCGGAGGACAATTTCCATTCCTTTCCTGCTAACCAAATAGGCCAAGGTATAGAATATGGAAAACTGAAGCGCTACTAGATATCGGATGTGTAATGCACAATGTTCTCCGGTGAATCTTCATCCCCAGTTGCTTATCTTTTTTTCTCTTTTTTATTTTTTTATTTTTATTTTATTTAGTTGTTTGCAAAGTAAATCCCTAACACACACACACACACCTGTCTTATCTCAAGCCAAAGGAAAAGTTACTACTTGAACCTATAATGAAGCACATTCCAAAAAATAAAGAGATGCTAAATTATTTGCGAGCAACTACGCTAGACATTGTTGCCTTTGGGTCTATTTATCGGTACTATTATGTAAAAGGTTTTTCGCTTTTGTTTTTCTTTTTGTTATCACACCTAAACAAGTTGTTGAATTAGTGAATCCTTGAAGAAAATATGAACACAAATTATATGTAAAAAGGGTTGTTACATGAAGTAGGTGCATTTTTTTCAGATAGGGCCCCACTTGTTCAACAATCTGAAGATTCTAAACCACTTATTTAGCCCTTGTTATGCATTGGTTGTATACGAAACTTCTTAAAAAATAACATAGTTATTGCTTTTATATTTTCTAATTTTCCAAGCCGAAGTTTACAAATTGGATTTATATTTTAATAAGTTCAATTTTGGAGCGTAACTCATACTTAGCCGGTCGAACAAACAAATGGTTTGAATCCTTGCAAGAGTAGGTCCCACCTATGTGGGCCATCATAATGTCATGTCGAATAGAAATGTGTGCATCAATCATTGAGACCATATATAAAAGAAATTATCCAAGTAGAAAATAGACCAAGTTAGAGAGTTATATATTTATCTATTAGTATTAGTTATAATTAAATAAATATTATATATAAGGTTAAGATTGTATTCAGAGAAGAGTATCTTTGGAAACTTGAAAGGCTGCTATATCTACTTAATAATGAATTAACCCTTCTTAAGAAAGAAACAGCCCTCCCCCCTCCCGTCTCTCTCTCTCAACTCATAACCCCGAACACTCAAGGGATAGTTAGTTATGCTTGTCCTTTCCCTGCAGGAAAAGCAAATAATAGAAAAGTGTACTATATTGCATTAATCATATATACATATATATATATATATATATATATATCAGTGAGGCCATTTAAGGGGACCAAATCTGAATGATTCGTAAGGATCAAAATTAAGTGCAAATTATTTATGAGGTGAGTAAGGCTAGGGTCAAGTTAGGTCATCGATGGAAAAACAATGGATTTAAGCTGCTTAAATACTTTGTTTCAAATAACAAAAATTCCCTCAAATAAATTTTTAAATTTAAGGGTGTTATGATAATTATACACAAGTAGCTAAACCAATCGAAAGAAAGGAAAAAACTCAGAGAAACCCTTCTTCTCAAAATCTCCTTGAACATTGTAAGTAAGCTTAGGTCAACTAGGAGACATGACACTTTTGAGCCGCACATGCTAGGGTTAGGGCAAACAAATTTCTTTTTACTGAAGCAACGGCAGGGTCAAAACATTTTTGACCTGAACAAGTTTAGAGATGAGTTAGGGTCATATTGAAAAGACATGGGACCTGAGCAACTTATATACTTTGTTTCAAATAATCAAAATGCCATAAAAAAACTTTTCAAAATATAAATATAAGAGCATAATGATGATTATAATCATACACAAGTTACACGAGTAACCTAAACTGATCAAAGGAAAGGAAGACACTCATAGAAACCTTTCTTCTCAAAATCCTTTTTAGAATATTGTAAGCTTAGGTCAGTTAGGGGACCCAATTAGATGTAACCCGATTCACCCGTATGAGTTACGGTTTAAGGGCAGAAAAATTTTAACCAGAGCAAGGCTAAGGTTCTCTACGGGCAAGAAATAGCACTAGGATTAAGGTCAGCCAAAAATGTACCCAATGTGACCAATTGCCATCCCTAAATGACAAAATGGGTTGAAGTGGTAGATATAAATTCAATCATTTTCTTTTATAGAACCAAGAGGCCGAGAAATTGGAACATGACTTTCCTGCTGCAAGTGATGTGACTGCCATGTGGAGATAGTTCCATCATGAACGATTTCACATAATAGAGCGCACGCGTGCTTTTTCGTTCCGGTACCCCTGGTGCACGCTCTCACAGGGGAGGAAAAGAAAGCAGCCTGCAATGGTCTCCTACATTTCCCAAAGATATGCAGGAGAGAGACACTGTTCACCACTTCTCCCAGTAATAAATCTGAACATGGTGACGTGGACAGGGATTGCTCTAAACCAGACATATATAAGAGAGGAGGAAAGTGGGTACCCAACTATTGCCCAGAGACGGAGCTTTTCGGTGGCGTCTGCGCGTGTAGAATTGCCAGTATTTACACATGCAACTAAAAGCACATGCGCAAACCAGATGGCTGGTGATTCAAACAGCTCATCTGGCCCCCATCAGAAATAGGCCCTGCACCTAAGGTCTTCTGCACTGGCCGATCCTAAGCAAAATTGTTCAGAAAGGACAACGACCTTTGATTGGAGGATTGCGATCATCCAATGAAGAAGAATTTAGGGTATCATGCACCTTTGACTTGTCTGTGAGATGCCACGTGTGAACTATTTGGATCTGTTAACCCAATTTCCCTTCAAAATGATTCTCCAGCTGGAAACTGCCATACAACACTTCTTTAATTTTACACTTCTTTTTTTATTTAAGCAATAACTCGTATCCTAAGATAAGCCATGACCCAAAAAAATGATACCAACGCATGAGAGCAAGTGCTTAGGATCACCGATGATGAGATTGGCAACTCAGATGATCACCCAAGCAGGTGGGCGCCACATTTACTTTTATCTTCCTGTTCAGAACGCAGATACTATTGCGAGAACAAAAGAGAGAAAGCTAAGAATAAAGCAGCGTCCCTGCCAATACAAGGAGTTCCAAAACATTGGCTCCACAGGAATTTTTCAGCGGGTACATAATGAAGTGGCACCACAACCACCTCACCAAAAGAAGCATGATACTTTTACAAGTAGGCCTGCGAAGCGAATGCAAGACAGGTCCACCTCTCACACTCCAACCCACATGGGTTTTAAGCTGTCATGGAATCTGGAACCGTGTTTGCTGCTATCCAACAAAAGTCCCAATAGAGCAATTTTTTGGACATGAAACTGACTTCACAATGCAAAGAAGCCCAAGGGGAGCTAAGCAAGTGAACAGCCACAAGAAAAACAACATATAGAAACTTGTCCTTGGATTTAAACAGCAAACTCTTATTCCAATTTATGACTCCATTTGACATACATAAACCCACCCTAACTCTCTGCACCTCATCTAATGTACAATGTAATAATAAACATAAGAAAGAAAGAAAGAAACAGCAAATTCAATAGTATCAATCAAATGTCTGGGTTCTGAGCACTACCAAAAATTTCCTTACACATGAATGAAGAAATGAGCTGTACATGAAAGCACATTGTTGTCTCGGGTGAGATCAAACGAGGACTCATTGAGGGAAGAAGTGAAAATGAATTGGAAATGGCAGGACTTATTAAAAAGAATCGGACAATGTCCGAAGAATAACAGCCAGCGCAACTGGCTGAAACTGGAAGCTTGGTCTCAATTGTACAAGGTCTGAAGAAATGATAATAAAGGAGCTTATAAGGCCTGTACATAACCATTAGAATACAGGAGGGAGAAACAGACCAATGAAGAATTTGTAGGAGATTGAAGGGCAGGACATGGAGCTGGAACCACTAACTGAGAGTATCCCAACACGTCAGAACAGACCCACGAAGTAGAAGGTTCAGAAGTTACAGACAAGGAAATATTTGACAGGCATATAGCAGTGAAAGGTGCTTGATGGATTCCGCTGAGGTCCCCAGCAGTGGTAATATTTGTACCAATCATGTTCTTTATGGTGATGCCACTGACGATTGGATAAGCACCAGGGTCAAAATGATCATCAGGGTGGTCCCCACATTGACCCGTGACTCTAAGTGCAACTTGGACATTTTCCATTTTGATATATGACATAACTACATCTTTAATGAAGCCACCTCTGCCTCTGGTTGTTTTAAGGTTGATTCCGACCGAAGAATCATGGATGTGAAGTTGATCAACATGAATGTTGGAGATGCCACCAGACATCTCAGTCCCAAAGGCAAGTGCAGACCCTCCAGTGGTTTGTAGATAGACCCGGCTGATCTGAACATTGGATGTGGGTTTTCCATAAGCTATGCCATACTCATCCCAGCCACTCTTGAGTGAAATCGCATCATGTCCAACACTGAGATAGCAGTCCTCAATGCACACATGGGTACTCGAATCTGAAGAATCAATAAAATCTTTTACCATAGCAGATTCTGCAGTGGAATGGTTTCCTTTTCTCTAACCATTTATGAACTCTAGAAATGAATAATATAGCAAGTATATGAGACTGTATTTGTAAATTGAGCAAAGAGACAGTTTATTACTGCTATGAGCTATGTTACACCTACAAACAAGTTATATCTATACCTACAAATTAAAGATTCAGGTATACTCAAATGTAAGTGTTTCAAAAATTCACAAAATACTTGGGCACTGTTAAAGAAAAGATTATGAAAGACATGATATTTACTTGCACAAAGACTTATCTTCTTAAGCAAGGTAAGAAGACACATAGAATAGTTCACATTTATAAGTGTGATTTTAATGTACAGTATACGAAACATAAATGAAGGCATAGAAGAATTAATAAGGTACCTGTTCACATGTTACTTTTGGTAAGAGAACCAGACCCTGATGATTTTTTGTGTTTTCAAAACCAGGTTCTCTGTTATGCTTCTTTAGATAGTTTGAGCATAGACCTTAGCAATAGCCTCATCAGGTTAAACATTACTTTTGGTAGAAGTATATGAGAAAGATCTGTATTCTCATGTTTTCATAGGAGGTGATTGACATCAGCTTGTAAACAACAGAAATGTTGGCTGTAAAACATGATGATCTTCTGTACCTTGACTTCCGGCTTTAAATAGACTTTTATACTTCATGAATTAATTAACTATAGAGTTCCACACTCTATAATTAATGACTTTTATACTCCGGGCCCCACATATGGGGAAGCTTGGTGCACTGGGATGATAGAGTTCCACAATCCATCTGCATAATAGTAAAATTACACCAACAAAAAACTCTTGAGTTGCACAATAGTAGCATCAAACAAGTTTCATGAGAGGTGGAGGGATTTCATGCCTCTGTTGAAGGATGGAAATGCAATTTCATCTGTTGAAGCTACATTTTAGGTTAACCCATAGCCTTCAGAATCTTGTACTCTGGGTAAGTCATGAAAAGCTCTAGAAGTGCAATGGTTGCAAAACAATAAATGCATAGAACATATGAAGGGACATTGGAAACAGAGCACAAGGACCAGTGGATTTGAAAGACAATATTGTAAAGTACAATGATAGGTACCACAGAAATAATTAAAAGATCAAATGGATAAAGAACTAGGAACAACCACTAACCTGGGACTATGCCATTGGTGAAAGGAGAATCAGATGGAGTGTGGACTGTTATATTCTGAATGTGCACATTGCTGCATTATGTTCACATAAGAGTGAATTTTTTGCTCTCAAATAGAACATTCTCATACACATAGCTATTTTTGTTAATAGTGATAAGTTTCAAACTTACAAAACAGAGAGTCAACTAAT
The DNA here is from genome assembly GCA_035236585.1 of Warburgia ugandensis. NCBI lineage: Eukaryota > Viridiplantae > Streptophyta > Magnoliopsida > Canellales > Canellaceae > Warburgia > Warburgia ugandensis. The sequence continues at coordinate 80,893,618 of CP141126.1, read as the reverse complement.
TCACCAAAACAGTTCTGCCAATATACCTGCAATATACTGGATGGATGTTCCAGGCAGGTGAATTCAAGAAAGTCAAATTCGAAATCACAACATTGTTGGAGCTCTGAAGCTCCACAAGGTGAGGGCGACTGTAATTTAAAGAATGAGAGTTAAACCAATCCCACCAAACGGCACCCTGACCATCGATTGTTCCATTGTCACCTGATGCATGACCAAAAATCCCAAATATGAGATGAACAAGAAGACTACTTAAAAACATAGGCAGACAACTCAATTTCACCATAAAGTTGATAAGCAATAAAAAAGAATTTGTATCCATGCCTGTTATGACCACATCCGTCAACATGTAGCCATTTATTAAGCTGCGATGTCTTCCACCTGGAAGCTCAATTCCTCGACCATACGAGGGTAATGGTTCCTGGATTGGCCACTGAGACGAATCCTGCAGGAGAAAGGGGAAGAAAAAAGTCAGTAATCTATCATTGACCGTAAAGCTACAATTTCTCACCCAGCTTCCTCCTATTTAGGATACTTATATTTCGGAAGAATATCCAAATCCTGAACTAGTGAAATTTCACAAACAACTAAGACACTTCTACTCCAAATCTACAGTTTGACATTCCAACTTAATCAGACATTTAAAGTAAATTCTGTGTTGATCCTCTCATATGAAATACGAAAAGAAAATTTCCAAGACAAGCATGTCCCTACTGAGAGCATAAGAACAAATAAAGCTCCTTCACCAATTACTATAAAACAAAGTGAACTAATAACAGATAATGATATGCTTATAGCTTCTCGATCTTAAGAAATTGCAATATGGAGACCTAAGAGAAAAACCAATCAAACAGTTCCATTGCCCTCCAATCCGAAGAAGATACAATAAATATCAAATACCCAACACTGAACAGGCAAAGAACAGCTGAATAAGATTTAGATAAGGATAATGAAATATAGAAGAATATGGATAACTCATAACCCAATGAGTATACAAAACTTATGTACAAACAATTATGTATAGATGCATATGAAAAACACCTGTGATCCAACGATAATGGCATCTCTTTCCAAGAAGAGAGTGAGGTGGTTGGTGAGGTTGAAGCTTCCAGTGAGCCATCTGCCTGAAGGAACATAGAGCTGAGCACCACCCTTGTCAGCAAATGACTTCAGATAAAAGATGGCATTCTGAAAAGCAAGTGTATTCGACGTCTTGCCATCTCCCACTGCTCCAAACTCTGAAATGGATACACTGTGAGGTCTAGGGCTCAAAGTCAATCCCCTGTTAAATTTGCACTGCTCATCACTTCCTCCTTCATTGCTTCTAACATCATCAGTCAGTGCCACTACAAATAACAGTGCCACCTGAAGGAAAAGCTAATCAAGGAAAGAAAAAAGGAACCAGCACCTAGTATCAGATAAGTTTCCATTCAGAGAGAGATAAATGCAAATTCTCCATTTGAAAAAATTGCAACTAGAGTAAGACATCCATAATAAGGAAACTTAAAAGAAGCAGAACCGTAAACCAAATAGATGAAAACCAGAAGAACAGTAAAAGTAATTGAATTTCCATTTTTATTTTTTATTTTTTTTTATGTATAAGTAGTGAACTTCAACCCCAACCTTTTGGTTGTGAGACAAGGCACTTAAACAATTAGTCCAAGTGCTCAAGTCCATCATTAGATTTCTTTGTGTCTAAATTCAAATACCTTGAAAATTTTGAAGGCAGAGCTCCTTGAATGAAAGAGGAAGAATCACACGTTGAAAACCCAAAAGGAAAGCAGTTTGAAAATCCCTAGCATCCAAACGAATTAAAATGGGTGGGTTACCTCGATAAAATTCACAGAACTTCGGAAATTTTGAACTGAATGAATTTCATAACAACCAGGAACAGGAAATCCAGGACAAATCAAAACGGATATCAATTAACACTCTATACTGATTAAAAAGGCCAGGTGATCCAAGAAACTAGTGTGCCATTGGAAAAGAAAATGAAGAAGCTTGAGAACAGAGAGGACTAAGTCAGATGAAGATAGAGCAGCTCCGGAAAAATAAGGCCAGAACTGGAATCTTCCAAATCTATGACTGTAAAACATTAGCCCCAAAGATGGATAAAATGTAAATATTTTGATATCAGGAAACTAGCAAAAAATTATTGGGAAAATAATGGAACCGGAAAACATAAAAGAAGTACTCAGAAACCAAAAGACCAAGGAAAAACAAATCTATTGCCAGAAATGGAGAAGAAAGAATCAGAATTGACGGAAGAAAATCGCTGCTTCATCCCAAAAAAATGGTAAAAACATTGTACAGAGAGAACCAATCCCCAAAAGCAGAGTTTCGGGATTTGTATAGGTGAGCAGGAAACGCATACAGCTACTATCAGTCTTATACAGAAAATCACAAGTTAAAAACGACGAAAACATACAAAGTTAAAATGGAGACACCTGTCAAAACCAGCGGACAATTTGCGAAATCCTCCAAATGATCAGAATCTACTAACAAAACCAACCAATCACGGAAAGAAATGAACTGCCAGAGTCACCCAGAAGAAGAAGATTCAAATACATACCTGAAGCAAAATCTACAAAATCCACTCTGAAAAACAACAAAAAGAAGAAAAACCCAGTTTCTGCAAATCTACTAAACCATTGAAAGCCTTCAAAAAGGTGAGAGGGAAAAATTGAAAAACCAAAAAGAACAAACCAACGTACTTACTAGCCTCTTCATGAGCAGTCTCCTTCAACAGCACCAAGAGGCAACAATAGCAGCATCTATAGCGAGCTGCAACACCAAGAAGAAAAGGGAGAAGCAAAAAACAAGGGCTATTGTTTATATGTGAAATTGTGAATGAAGAAAACTACAACGAAAAAGGAAAAAATAAAGTAGAAAATGGTACAATAATGCCACCTCTTCATGCTCATATATGATCAAAGAATTACTAAGTGCTAGTGAATAAGATTAAAATAAGAACAATCACTAATTACCCGGCCAATAATTAGCATTTGGTCACAATTGCCGACACATAAAAATGAATTTGCTAAAACGACTTAATCAACAGGAGAGAATAGGACGAAGAAGAACCGAAGTTGGTAGATTTCTTTAATTTGTGTCCATTTTTAGGTATTTTGATAGGAAGGAAAAGATGCAAAATAATGAGAAAAAGAGAATAAAAATAAGTGTGAGTGTGCATGGGGTTTCGAGTCGCATGTGGTTGCCAGGACAAAGTGGGGCCCATGATCAATCATGGTTCAAATGCTAGCCTGGATTCACTCACTTGACAGAGCACAACTCGGTTTGCCGTCATTCATGTTCCTCTTTATCCCTCCTTTGTGTTCATGGTTTCATACGCACATCCGATCACTGAAATGACTCAAATGCCCTTCTGTCACTGCTCAACAGTTTTGACTTGGAACGCCGTTTTCATTCCATGGAATTGACGGTTTTGTCTTGCTCTGACAGAAATGCCCTTGGATCTTGTATTCTGGTTCTGGGCCTCTTGTTTTGTATAAAAAATTATACTGGCACTCCAAGTTTTGACAATGATATTATTTTTCATCATTTTTTAACTATCCTTAAGCAAGGGGGATGACTTCGGGTATAAAGTAGGGATGGATGGTAACGGAGCGGGTTAAAATGGGTCGCCTTGCCCGCTACCTATTGGGGCTGGGGAAGGGTAGAAAATCAGTGACCACATCTATTGTGGAGCAAAAGAGTATAACTTGAGATGGGTGTAGAGCAAGTGTAGGGCGGCGAAGAGAACTCGTCAACCCAACCCATATTATTTACAAATGTATTTATATACAAAAATTTCTCATAGTTTATTATAATCTTTTAGATAAAAAAGAAGGTTATTTTATAAAATTATATACAAATATATATAAAAGGGTTAGAAAACACTAGTTGCACTAAAAGAAAATCTTCTCCGACCTTTTTCTTCACCAATTGTAACCTCTCTCATTGTTGCCTATTGAAGTTCTTCAACTATTCTTTCTCTCTGTTAGGTGCAGTCTCACTCTGACTTTGTTGCTGACTAATGTTCTTTGATTCAAAATTTCCTTTGCTTCTATTTCTAATTCTCTTCTTTTTTATGCTTTATCTTTCTTTCTAGATTTTCTTTAAAAATAGCTAGTAAAAAATGTGTAAAATCTGAGAAAGTATTTTGGAGTTCACTAGACTAATAAGAAAAAGGAAGAAGGTAAACTCTATACTAGACTAATAAGGAGAAGGTAAACTCTAAGTGAGACTAATAAGGAGAAAGTAAGCTTCAAAGAATTGTATGCATTTCACCAATCCCCCTGCTCTGTGAGTAAAGATAGGTTTTTCATATTATGTCTTCTCCGTAGTAGGTTGCAAATCTCTATCACCCAAAGTGGGGTGGAAAAATAAATCATGGGGTGTGTGCAGGTATGTGGAACCCCACCCCCACCCGCTTCCCTGCCATCTCTAATATAAAGGGACTTGACAATCCGACAAACCTCAAATATCAAGCCAAATAAAAACATGACTTGAACATGGTATGTACTTTAGTGGATCTCTAGTTGATCTTTTTGTAAAAATCAACCTGTTAATGAATAGAGATGATCAAAGAATAAAATCCCCCAAGTTGTAAACAATTCCTTCTCTCTTATATATTTTTTAGCACTGTATAAATTGATGGAAGTCTTCCTAGTGTTCTATATGTTTTGCAGAGTTGAAACCATTAAGGACTAGAGACCTTATAATGCTTTATAACCTCATGAAACCTAAAGTTTCCATTGAATAATTAGCTGATCATAAATAACAATGGCATCAGCACATAAAGATAGTTTAAAATTTAAAAACCAATTGCTTGTCATGATGTACAAAAGCAATTCCATATTGTGCACCATTGCTAGTATAGATCTAATACAAGAAAAATGTGCAACCTGCAAAGTTGATTAGTGTAGGCCCAAAAGTGATGTTCACCTTGTAAGCATGCTTGAATAACTCTAAGACCTTTTACATTGTAGTTTGCTATGAAAGATATTATGCAGATGCCATCAACAACATTCCTGAGAAGGACTTCTACCATAAGTAAATCATGTAGCAAGAAGAAAGGCTAGATGACAAGTAAACTTGTACTCTAATAAAAACAATATAGATATTCTAAACATAATAGAAAAGTTACTAGACTTGCAATGAAGTGTCATATAAGACACTTGCTAGTTGTTACACAACTATCCAGCATTCTCTACTTGGATTAATTACTCAACTTCTATTTGTGATTGCAGCATTATGTTTATTATCATACCACCATGTACTCATAATACTTTATCTAAATAAATAGGCTCTTAATTATGCTTTAACAATATCATGATGAATAGTCATGGTGTTTGTCACAAGTCAAGTTGACTAAATAGTTTGAGAAATTTTCACAATAGCTAAACAGTGCAAGAACTAGCAATTATTTTCTTTCATAATATCAATTCCAACATTCCTATCAATTTCACCTAGATTCGTATATTAAAGTGTTAAGTATAATGAATATTTAGCATATCCTTTCCAAGGATCAAGATCAATTGCATATGATCACAAATCATCATGCTTGCTATATGCTCAAGTATTTCCACATATAGTTTATTGCACTGGATATAGTCAGATGTCTTAGCTTTTTAAGCTATTGCCTTACATTGTATTCCAATTCTCACTCAGACATAATTGGCCAATGGGAAATATCCCCGTGTCATATATGTCTTTATAGACTTTTGTCCATAGATGTTGTGTGAGCATATAAAAACCTTTTAATACTATTTATTAGTAATAATCAATAATTATGTATAAGCAACTCTAAATGTTTGTCTAAATCCCAACATCCAGTAACCACATAATCAATGTACTCATTAGTTGATCACAATAGTCATCACTTGTAGCTAATAGTTGCACAATACGGATAAAACCATATTATCATGGTAAAAATTAGTATTTTAGATCTAAGTCCCTTTGCTTTTAAGCATCCATGGTTTAAGAAAATTTGTTTAGGGATTTCTTCGTCTATGTTCAGTCTTTTAGCATTTTCACAACCTTATGTGGATGTAGACTTTCCAAATTTAGAATGTTCAGGACTTGCAATCATTGCCAATGAAAGCACAATCAGTTGTCTAACATCCCAAACTTTTCTTTTACTTGCATCATACATGTGCAAGGTACCCCTAGACTTTTAAAATTTCTAGCACAGTATTCTTATAGAGTATTTGAAATGTCCCTTGAATTAGACTTCAATGTCTTGATCATTCATTTATGAACCATTAGCTTCCCAATCAAGTGTTGATTAGATCTCAATATCTTGACCAATTTTATTCTCATATGTCCTTCCTAGAGCTTGTTGTTTAAACCCATGGATACTGAGTTTGTAGTACTACAATTGAACTCACATAACAAGAATACACTTAGCCTAATAAATGGATCCATTTCATTATTCAGTTGTAACTTGATGCTCGATATGATTCATAGTAGTTTATGCCCATTCTATCATTTTTCTTCATATGGATATCACCAACCAAACTTATAGAGTTTAACATATCAAGTTGATGTACTTGTTTGATCTCAAATGGAAGAATTTATTAACAGAAGAGAATTTTCTTGTTCAGATTGCCATCTCAGATATTTGCCATTAGATTCTCTCAATCCATATCTAAGCAAACACTTAAGCCCAAACAAGTCATCAATTTGTGCCATGTATTTTATCATCTATCAAGTCATAGAGTTTGCAAATGTGGTGGGGTATTCTTCTTTAATAATATGTAACAACAGTTCGTGAAGTGTTTGTCCTTTTATTGGATATAGGAATTTCTTTTGCTTCATTTTGGTTAGCTTCTAAAGGAGTTCTTATACTGGATGAAGGAAGTTCTTCCACTTCATTTTGTCCAGTTTTGGAAGGACATGAACACTTGACAAACTCGATGTTAGATATATCTTTTGGGAATTTTTGTAGCCAGGTAAAGTGATATAAGCCACTTTACAATTCAATAAAAAAAGGCAAAAGGTAATGCTACTCTATGCCAATCATTTCCAGCTTTGCTAATTTATCTTTTGTAAATATGTACTAGCCTCTACTATATAGATGTGTAGTTCTATCCCAGTTTCCAAATTTTGACAAACACCATTTGAAAATTGTAAAAGCAAATATTGATATTAAAATTAGTTTGTGTTCTTATCACATTAAGGTCATTTCCATTTCTCAAGAGGTGAACCTCAGGTTGCTCAACCATCATATATGTAATTTATTGCCTCTAGAATTTTTCATAAGAAACTTAGTAGTTTTGACCCCCAATATTTTGTTTGGCATTTTCATATGTGTTTTGTTTTCCTTTCCGTCAATCAAAGAATTGACAATTGGTTGTATAGAATCCCATAATCAACTCAATGATGATAAAATAAATAAATATCATATGATCAAATTGTGATGACCCCAATTTTTGTAATATTAAAATCTCATGAAAAGTTCAGTTTTAAAGATAAGGGCATTTTGGTCATTTCACTAGTTTCCTTGACTAAACCCAGGAACTTGGTCCTAAAAATGGTTCTATTAGATGCATCTCGGAAAAAGGAATCCAACAAGACCAAAATCACCCAAAACAGAGTTAAAATGAGCAAGTTATGGCCCTTTGAAGTTCAGGGGCAAAACTATAATGTTTACAAAACAACTTAACCTGAAAAACACAGGGGCCCATTTTGATACGGGCACCCCGTCATCATCAACCTCTAGAGGGTTCTAGAACAGTGGTGATTGGAGGAGAAGTCACCGCCATTCTGGAGGTTTCTCCACAGCCATTCAAAGGCGGTGAGAGCCCCCTCCAGAACCCTCTCTTAGCTCTATAAATAGAGCTCTTGGGTGCCTCTAATGGCAGCCCAAAATGATGGAGAAAACCCATCGTGGAGCAGTGACCAAGAGGGAAAAATGTGGAGACAAAACTAGCCACGAAGCAGGTACGCTCAAAAACTCCCCAAACCCATCTCACCCATAGTCCTAGGCTCAGTTTCCCTAGGTTTTTACATAAAAATCCATGGAGAATAGGCCCCTAGGGAGTCACCAAGGACCCTGGGACGTCCCCAGGGCCGCACTGGTTCCTCAGGGATGAACCAGGGCATCCTTGGGATGCCCCGGTCCCCCAACAACGGAAACGCCCAATTCGGACGAGACGCGTCGAACGCATCTAAGAGGAAACCAACGGGCGCGTTCGTAGATGCGCCTGCTAAAGAGAAAGACGGGCGGAGAAGTACCGCGCCTCTGCACATGCACCCGCTGAGGCGCACGCCGCAGACGCGCAGCACGCCAGCAGCGCGTCGACTTTTGGTTCCTTAAGGAAGCCAGGGCGCACGTCGCAGCCGTGCAATGCCCTAGCATTCCGTCTTTTTGTCTTTAAAGACTATGTACATACAACACTAAAACGCTTATAACTTCAGATATAGAGCTCCGATTGAGGTGCCGCAAAAGGCGTTGTGTCCGTGTCGACGACGCGGCCACATCCAAACTATAAAATCTTTGATCAAGGCCCAATAAAAGGTGGGCATGACCCTTAGAATAGGATGGTGGCGCGTGGTCACTAGACCTTTGGAAAATTGATAATACCAAGGCCCAATTAGGACCTTAGGACACCCATAGGCATAGGGATGGACCCCTAATGCCTAAGTAATAAGACCCAACTGCTCTAAAACCCATAAAAGATGGGTCAAACTAACCTTGAGTCCCCAAACCATGTTAAGGAGCGTACGAGGACAAATGGGTTAGCGCGACCTAGCCAGGTAGGTGCTCTATCACTATTAGATTCTTTTAAAAGAACTATTATTATTTTAAGAACATATGTTTTAAATATATGACTTGATTTGCATGACTTAATTCAGCATGCATGATAAATGCTTTGTACATAGCCATGTTTTGAAATGATTGCATATACATTATGCACATATATGGATTGCAAACAAGTGCATACATTGCATGATTTAAGTACTTGCAAAGATTGCATGTCCTTGAGGGTTGCCAAAAGACGCTGGAGTGCCGAGGGCCAGGCAGTTGTGAGGGACCCAAAGAGGACAAGTTTTAACAAGAGGTTTTGTTTTATTTAATCTTATGTGATTTGGGCAAGTAAGCCCGTGGGTGCTATGCCGAGGGGTCTGGGTCGGCCACCCGGCCTCTACCACTAATAGGTGGATGGGTACCACGCCCAAAAGGAGGCAAGTCCCTACGTCGACTGTATGTGGTACAGGGGCTACCACTGGTGTCACGGCACTGGGTTGACGTGTCATAGGCCCCGTGGAGGCTATGACTGAGTGTCCTCAGGTATTCGGGGACCACAGGCGAGGAGGTCGTGGGCATAGTGGACCCTATGGTTTGATGATTTATGTGCATTGCATATGGCATGATATGAGGTTGGTTGACCATACCATACTAGAAACCCATGAGTTGGATTCCATGAAGCATTTTATGCATCTCATGATGCTATTATATATATATATGATACTTTCGATTTTGGATTATATGATCCTCTAAGTTGTTAGTATTTCAGTTTGACGATGGATTTTGATGTCGATATTGAACTTGAGAATTCAAACATGCACATGTTTTGGAAAGAGCATATGATTTTAAAACATCGCATGCATTAGAAAACTAGTAGTGATAGACTCCTACTGAGTATAGTATATACTCACCTTATCCTTAACATTTTTCAGGATAGTTCCACTCATAAATAGAAGACATCTCAGGAGATATTAGTGCTACAAGCAAGTGAATCAAAAAGAAGAAAGTTATACATGTAAGTAAACTCTCAACCCTTTGGACATGTATTTGTATTTAATTACAGTTGGGCTGTGTGCTGTGACTGGATAGACTTGGGAAAAAACATTTATGATTTCTGAAGTTTTTCAAAAACCACTTTGGTTGTTGTGAAGGCAAATGACAGTCAAGGTTTTCAAAATGAGTTTAAAACTAAAAGGTTTTCCACTGCATTGCATGGTTTCTATGAAATGGTTTTCAAATAGGGATGCATCCCGCCTTAGGAAATTAGACATTGCATTTAAAAATGCATGAGAAAACCCGGGTCGTCACAGTTGGTATCAGAGCCCAGGTTTTATCCTTTCACAGCTAGTCCAGCATGTCCAAGGGTCATAGACAATAAAGAAAATCAAGAATAAATAGTATAAATAGGAGTAGTAGAGATGACTACTTCTATTTGAGGATTATAATATTAATGACTCAAGACATTTCACCATAAACACATATGTGAAAAAGGAGATAGTCCTAGCAAATACTTAGATATTGGATTGCTTGAATCCTATCAAAATTATAGGAAATAAGAATGATTGTGCAGTGGTGCAAAGATGAAATCTCATATAAGGATCATATTGTGATGAGAATGATGAATAAGGATGTTAGTGAACTTGTTAGTAGATAGTTTTGACCTACACTAAAGTAATCTTATCAAAGGTGAGAAAAATCAAAAGACCTAGATGGCTATCTTACCATCATAAAGAATATTAGAATATGCGTACACTATCACAAGGATGTGATATATGAGATGTAAAAGACAGACTTTGAGAAAATTTTGATGATAATGGGGATAAGCATACAAGATGATACTAAGAGAAAACTGTGACTTGTACTAGATCACAAAGGTATGAATCTTGGATGACTTAGCTCAATTTTGATACCTTAATTGGAGTCTTATAAAGAGTGAAGTGCTATAGAATAAGAACTACTTGAGTATTATGGAACAAATCCGGAGATGCATACAATTGACATATTATGTGATAGGGAAATGAATTCAACCGAGTTATCAAAATATTTTGATGATAATACTAAGGGTAATAATAGATCGAACCTAACATGAACTTGTAAGAGAAGTATAACACGATCAAAACATCAATGCCATTATTAAGACATTGTATAAATTTTATTGAGGCTATAGGCAATTGAGGATTTCAATGATCTTAAGACGGTTTAGAATTTCTGAGAAGCATTCAGTTTATGATGAAGTATCAATTATATGCAACAAAGCATATGGAGACATTGATCCAAGTAGACCAAATGGATATTGAGGAAAAGAGAGAAAGAGATAGAGATGCAACTATAAGTATTCGATGAATAATGAATATTCAAAAGAAGAAGATCATGACTCTATAAAGATACATACAATTCTAACATCTTGAATCCTATAGGAGGGAAGATCAAACAAATGCAAAGGAATAATACTAGGTGAGTTGATGATCTTATTGTAAAAGAGTATCAAAGAAAGGAAGCATATGGGATTTAAGACTTTGAGTAGAGTATCGAATTTCAGGAGAATATGTGACAAGAAATTTTCAAAGAAGAATGGCCACCAACTAGAACTTAAACTTCTACAAATGGTTTGATATCAATTAGATTCTTATTAGATCCATTAGGTTATGGGGAACACCAATGGATATAATCCATAAAAAGAAAATTTTGGTGATATCTCACCTTGCCACTACATGAGTAAATAAAGGAATTAGGCCAGGACAGTGACTTGTCCATCTATTTATCTTCAGCAAGAAGGGTACCATCAAGGATCAAATGAAGGTCTTGCTATCATAAATTGAAAGACCAAATATTTTAAGACCATTATTGAGTACTGTTAACTAAATAAAGGTATCCCACCCTAATTAATCAAGTATGTTAGTGTCTATGAGTTAGTAGTCGGAGTTATATACTCAGAAGGATGTCATAAGTCCTTAGACTTGAGTTTTCTTGAAAGAAGTACTTGTTAAACTAAGACATTGAGGGTATGAGGTCAGTTGAGTAGGCCATATCATGGAGTTAATTAGGCCACATCATGGAGGAGCTACAAGTACAATAAATACAGTAACAACTGAGATAGGAGCAAAAATAAGAAGTGATCTAAACCAATGTGAAAAGTTTTTCAAACCTTAGTGGCTACCATGACAAGGTGAAGAAATTACTTTGGGTCTGAAAAATACTACAGACTTGGATTGAAAGAAAGGTAGATAAGTACCTGTAATGACTCCAATTTTGTAATATTGAAATTCCAAGTTTACCAATGAAAAGTTCAGTTTTAAAGATAAGGGCATTTTGGTCATTTCACTAGTTTCCTTAACTAAACCCAGGAATTTGGTCCTAAAAGTAGTTCCATTAGATGCATCTTGGAAAAAGGAATCCAACGAGACCAAAATCACCCAAAACGGAGTTAAAATGAGCAAGATATGGCCCTTTGAAGTTTAGGGGCAAAATTGTAAATTTCACAAAAACGACTTAACCTGAAAAACAAAGGTGCCCATTTTGATACGGGCACCTCGTCGTCTTCAACCTCCTAGAAGCTTCTGGAACAGCAGTGTTTCAAGGAGAAACCACCGCCATTCGGAAGAAAACCAACGGGCACGTCCAGGGACGCTCCCGCTAAAGGGACAAAAGGGTGGAGAAGTCGCGCGCGTCTGCAGACGCGCCCGCTGAGGCGCACTAGTAGAGGTGTCGTTTTTGGTTGTTAAGGAAGCTAGGGTGCATGACGCTGACGTGCAGTGCCATAGCATTTTGTCTTTTTGTCTTTAAAGACTTTATGTACATAGGACACTAAAACGCTTATAACTTGAGATCTAAAGCTCCGATTGAGGCGCCGCCAAAGGTGTTGTGTCCGTATCGATGATGCGGACACATCCAAACCATAAAATCCCTGATCAAGTACCAATAAAAGGAGGGAATGACCCTTAGAATAGGATGGTGGTGCGAGCCACTAGAACTTTGGAAAACTGAGGATACTAAGGCCCAATTAGGACCTTAGGACACCCATAGGTATAGGGATGGACCCCTAATGACTAAGTAATAAGACTCAACTGCTCTAAACCCATAAAAGATAGGTTAAACTAACCTTGAGTCCCCAAACCATGTTCAGGAGCGTACGAGGACAAGAGGGTTAACGCGACCTAGCCAGGTAGGTGCTCTATCACTATTAGATTCTTTTAAAAGAGCTATTATTATTTTGGGAACATATGTTTTAAATATATGACTTGATTTGCATGACTTAATTTAGCATGCATGATAAATGCTTTGTACATAGCCATGTTTTGAAATGATTGCATATACATTATGCACATATATGGATTGCAAACAAGTGCATACATTGCATGATTTAAGTACTTGCAAAGATTGCATGTCCTTGAGGGTTGCCAAAAGACGTTGGAGTGCCGAGGGCCAGACAGTTGTGAGGGACCCAAAGAGGACAAGTTTTAACAAGTGGTTTTGACTTCTTTAACCTTATGTGATTTGGGCAATTAAGCTCGCGGGTGCTATGCCGAGGGGTCTGGGTTGGCCACCCAGCCTCTACCACTAATAGGTGGATGGGTACCACGCCCAAAAAGAGGCAAGTCCCTACGTCGACTGCATGTGGTACAGGGGGCTACCACTGGTGTCACGGCACTGGTCGATGTGTCATAGGCCCCGTGGAGGCTATGACCGAGTGTCCTCAGGTACCCGGGGACCAAATGGCGAGGAGGTCGTGGGCATAGTGGACCCTATGGTTTGATGAGTTATGTGCATTTCATATAGCATGATATGAGGTTGGTTGACCATACCATACTAGAGATCCATGAGTTGGACTCCATGAAGCATCTATTGCATATCATGATGTCATCATATATATATATGATACTTTCAATTTTGGATTATGTGATCTTTTAAGTCATGAGTATTTCAGTTTGATTATGGATTCTTATACTGATATTGAACGTGAGTATTCAAACATACGCGTATTTTGAATGAGCATATGATTTTAAAACATCTCATGCATGTATAAAACTAGTAGTGATAGGCTCCTGCTGAGTATATTATATACTCACCCAACCCTCAACATTTTTCAGATACAACGTAAATACTTAAGGGCAAGGGACGTTTGTACTAGGAAACATAGGCTAAGTATAAGTAAGTGAACCCCTATCTTATCTTTCAATGTTACTTGATTGTAGTTACTCTCTAATAACTGGGGCTGTGACTAACACTTTCTTGGGAACAATATTGATTTAAAACTTTGCCATGGCTAAATTATTGGAGAATGTGTTTTCACACTCGGGATTTTTATGAAAGGTTGTTTTCCAAATGAGAAAGATTTTCATGCATTTCATATTTATAAAACAAGAGATCTCGCCTTTTTATCAAAATTGCATCATATAAAAACCTGGGTCGTGACAGTTGGTATCAGAGCACGGTTTAACGTTACTCACAGCCCAGTTATGAGGAGAATAACTTATAATCAAGTTTCATCCATGAAAGAGTAAGGGGTAATAGGATAACACAAAACTGAGAATTGGTGAATTGCCTTGTGATTACAGATGCCTAGGAAGAAGGGAAGCAATGCTCCAAGACCTGAAACCCCACCAGTGGACTCCACTGGGTCGGGCAACGGGATGGCTGAGTTATTTCAGCAATTCTTACAGAACATGGGACAATACATGAATAGTCATAGCCAAACTCCTACCCCCCGAGATCCTTCCCTTGATAAAACAAGAGATAGGACTGAGGTTCAGTTAGAAAGGTTTCAGAAACTAGCTCCCTCATTCACAGGAGAAGATGAAGCTTCTATAGCCGAAAAATGATTAATTGATATTGAAAAGATATTTAAGGCCATGAACATAGCTGAAGAAAGAAAAGTACCCATGGCCACATTTGTGTTTAGGGGAGAGGCTACCTTTTGGTGGGAAATAGCGGAAAGAACTTATTTTGATCAGCAAGAAACAATAGGATGGGAAGAGTTTAAAAAGGTCTTTAATGACAAATATTACCCTAAACATATAAGGAAACAGAAGGAAAAGGAATTTATGGACTTAGAACAAGGAAATATGACCGTCCAATAGTATGAAAGTAGATTCATCAGCCTCCGAAGATTTGTACCCCATGCTTGTGCTGATGAAGAAGATGCGGCCGAAAGATTTGTAGATGGACTCAACCCAGGACTCAGGAACAGAGTTCTAGGTTTCCAACCTTCCACAATAGCCAAAGCAATAGAGATGGCCTCCCTATATGAAAAAGATTATCAAAGGAACCAGGCAATAAGAGAAACTAAGAACGTCAACACCATGAAGAACAAAGGAAAGAGACCCTTTCAGTCAAATGGACCTAGGCCACCTTTCAAGAAGCCGTTTGAAAACAAAGGAAGAAGACCAGACTGGAAGGCATGCCCTATGTGTAACAGAAATCATCCAGGCAAACCATGTCCCACTTTCAACATCACTTGCTATAGTTGTGGAGAATTAGGACATTTTTCTAGTAACTATCCAAAAAGGAAAGTACAAGAGCGTAAAGAAGATCAAGTTTCAAAATGCTAAGGACGTGTCTTTGCCCTGACTTCTAGTCAAGCCCAAGCATCAAATGCATTCGTTGAAGGTATTCTTTCTATCTATGATACACCTACAAAAGTTCTATTTGATACAGGCTCCACTCATTCTTTCATATCCCGGGAATTTGCATCATCCTTGGACATTATACCATAGGACCTAGACTTCACTCTAGAAGTCATGACTCCTATAGGCCAGGCACTCCCCACTTATTCTTATCTCCAGGATGTCCCCATTTTGGTTAAGGACCATTTGTTACATGCCAACCTTATCCACTTAGATATGAATGACTTTGACATCATCCTAGGTATGGACTGGCTAGCCTTTCATCAAGCCTTTGTTGATTGTCATCAGAAGCGTGTCACTTTTACCCTACCTAATAGAGACACTTTCACCCTCCAAGGACGAAAGGATTATTCTAGAGCGTGTGTTATTTCTGCCATGAAAGCAGTTAAACACATTGCTCAAGTATGCCCATTCTTCTTATCCAAGATTGAATCTGTTGAGAGTCCCCAACCAAAGCTAAAGGATGTCAAGGTTGTCCAAGAATTCCCTGAAGTATTCCCTGAGGACTTACCAGGTCTACCTCCACCAAGGGAAATTGAGTTCATCATTGACCTTATACCCGGTACTTCCCCCATTTCCAAAGCTCCTTACCGAATGGCTCCTGCAGAACTAAGAGAACTGAAGACCCAGTTACAGGAACTACTTGACAAAGGGTTCATACGACCTAGCGTGTCTCCGTGGGGAGCTCCAGTCCTTTTTGTTAAGAAAAAGGATGGCTCCATGAGATTGTGCGTAGACTATCGGATGCTGAATAGGGTCACCATTAAAAATAAATACCCTCTTCCCCGAATTGATGATCTTTTTTATCAACTTCAGTCAGCTAGAGTCTTCTCTAAGATTGATCTACGATCAGGGTACCATCAACTTCGAGTTAGAGAAGAAGATATCCCCAAGATAGCCTTCAGGACTCGATACGGCCATTATGAATTCAGAGTAATGTCCTTTGGTTTGACTAATGCTCCAGCCGCGTTTATGGACCTCATGAATAGGGTGTTCAAGGAGTACTTAGATAAATTCATCATAGTGTTTGTGGATGATATCTTAATATATTCTGAAACTCCTGAAGACCATATGGAACATCTAAGGATAACATTAAGCACCCTACGAGCACACAAGCTATATGCAAAATTCAGTAAGTGTGAGTTTTGGCTGGAAAAGGTTAATTTCTTAGGACACATTATTCCTCAAGATGGCATAGCAGTTGACCCTACTAAAGTTGAAACAAGATCAGAACCTGAAAGACCTAAGACAGTCACAGAAATAAGAAGCTTCTTAGGACTTGTCGGATATTACAGGAGATTCATCGAAGGTTTTTCACAAATGGCTTTACCTATAACTAAGCTAACCAGGAAAGACACAAGATTTGAATGGACTGATAAATGTGAGGAAAGCTACCAAGAACTACAAAGAAGGTTGACTACCGCACCTGTCCTTACCTTACCTTCAGGAAGTGGTGGATTTGAGATATACAGCGATGTCTCGCAACAAGGGCTAGGCTACGTACTTATGCAACATGGGAAGGTAATCGCTTATGCTTCTTGACAACTCAAGAAGCATGAAGTCAATTACCCAACCCATGACTTGGAATTAGCAGCCATAGTCTTTGCCTTGCGAATATGGAGACATTATTTATATGGGGAAAAGTTTGAAGTTTTTACAGATCATAAGAGTCTTAAATATATCTTTTCCCAACAAGACCTAAACATGCGACAAAGAAGATGGATGGAATACTTAAAAGACTATGACTTCTCCATTCATTATCACCCTAGAAAAGCTAATGTGGTAGCTGATGCATTAAGCAGAAAAACCCAAGGGATGTGTGCAAGTTTATTAACTAAGAGATGGAAGCTACTACAAGAAGTAATCACATGGAAACCAGACATAAGTAAGTACAAGATCATTATGGCAGGTCTAACAATCAAATCAGCTGTTAATGAAAAAGTTAAGCACGAACAGAAAGGAGATCCAGATATACAAGCTTTCATAGGAAAACCAGGGTTTACAAAAAGGGAAGATGGTAGCGTTTACATGCAAGGAAGATTAGTAGTACCAGCTAATGAAGAGTTAAGACAAGAAATCTTACAAGAAGCTCATCGGTCCAAGTATACAATACATCCCGGAGGGACTAAGATGTATCACGACTTAAAGAAACAATATTGGTGGGATGGTATGAAAAGAGACATAGGGGAATTTGTGGCAAAGTGTTTAACATGTCAACAAGTAAAGGCTGAACATCAAAGACCTGCGGGATTGTTACAACCCCTTGAGTTACCTGAATGGAAATGGGACCATATCACAATGGTCTTCATCGTAGGGCTACCCAAGACCTCTAAGGGTCATGACATGATATGGGTAATTGTTGATAGATTAACTAAGACAGCCCATTTCCTTCCTATACGTCATACCCAATCCACTGACAGCCTATCTTAGCTATACATCAAAGAGATAGTAAGTCTACATGTTATACCCCTTAGTATCACTTCAAATAGGGATAGCCGCTTCACTTCGCAACTCTGGAAGTCTGTCCAAAAATCCTTAGGATCTTCCTTGAACTATATAGCACAGCCTTCCATCCATAGACCGATGGACAGTCAGAGCGCACAATCCGGATAGTCGAAGATATGTTGCGAACTTGTGCCCTTGATTGGAAGCAGAGCTGGGATGAAAACCTACCGCTAGTCGGGTTTGCGTACAACAATAGCTTTCAGTCAAGCATTGGCATGGCTCCATACGAGGCTCTCTAGGGGAGACCCTGTCAATAACCCACTAGTTGGAATGAAGTTGGAGAATCCAGGGTGCTCAAGTCCGAGCTAATAGAGCAATGTACCGAGAAGGTCAGACTCATAAGAAGCCGCCTCCTCACAGCTCAAAGCCGCCAAAAGAGCTATGCTGATCGAAGGAGGAGACCATTGGAATTCGACATAGGAGAGCACGTTTTCCTGAAGATATCTCCCACTAAAGGAGTTATGAGGTTCGGTATCAAAGGCAAGCTTAGTCCACGTTACATAGGACCTTTCAAAATCCTGGAGAAAGTGGAAAAAGTGGCCTACAGGATCACGCTACCCCCTCAGCTATCCGAAGTGCATAACATATTCCATGTGTCTATGCTAAGGAGGTACGTGCTTGACCCCGCTCATGTCATCGACCAGGTACCCATAGAGATGACGGAGGATCTCAGATTAGAGACAAGACCAGTTGAGATTCGGGATCGTAGGAATAAGAAGCTGTGGAACAAGGACATACCCTTAGTCAAAGTTTTGTGGAGAAATGCTCACATGGAAGAAGAAACTTGGGAACCGGAGTCAGAAATGCGAGAAAAGTACCCCGAGATCTTTTGACTGTATATAGTAGAATTTTGGGGGTGAAATTCCCCTAAGGGGGTAAGAATGTATTGACTCCAATTTTGTAATATTGAAATTCCAAGTTTAGCAATGAAAAGTTCAGTTTTAAAGATAAGGGCATTTTGGTCATTTCACTAGTTTCCTTGACTAAACCCAAAAATTTGGTCCTAAAAGTGGTTCCATTAGATGCGTCTCAAAAAAAGGAATCCAACGAGACCAAAATCACCCAAAACGGAGTTAAAATGAGCAAGATATGACCCTTTGAAGTTTAGGGGCAAAACTGTAAATTTCACAAAAACGACTTAACCTGAAAAACACAGGTGCCCATTTTGATACGGGCACCCCGTCGTCTTCAACCTCCTAGAGGCTTCTAGAACAGCGGTGTTTCAAGGAGAAACCACCGCCATTCTGGAGGTTTCTCCACCGCCATTCAAAGGCGGTTAGAACCCTTCCAAAACCCTCTTTAGAAGCCCTATAAATAGAGCTCTTGGGTGCCTCTAATGGCAGCCCAAAACCTTGGAGAAAACTAGGCGTGAAGCAGTGACCTAGAGGGGAAAATGAGGAGAAAAACCCAGCAACAAGCCAGGTATGTCCGAGATCGCTCAAAACCCATCTCCCCTATAGTTCCAAGGTCAATTCCCCTAAGTTTTTGCGTGAAAAACCATGCAAAACGGAGCCTGGGAGAGCCACCAAGGACCCTGGGACGTCCCCAGGGCCGCATTGGTTTGATAGGGTTGAACCAGGGTGTCTTGAGGATGCCCCGGTCCCCCATTCGACGTAGATGTTCTAGATGGAATGTGACGCGTCGAACGCGTCGGAAGAAAACCAACAGGCGCGTCCAGGGACGCGCCCACTAAAGGGACAGAAGGGTGGAGAAGTCGTGTGCATCTGCAGACACGCCCGCTGAGGCGCACACCCCAGACGTGCATCACACTAGCAGAGGCATGGTTTTTGGTTGTTAAGGAAGCCAGGGCGCATGATGCTGACGCGCAGCGCCTTAGCATTCCGTCTTTTTGTCTTTAAAGACTCTATGTACATAGGACACTAAAACGCTTATAACTTAAGATCTAGAGCTCCGATTGAGGCGCCACAAAAGGTGTTGTGTCCATATCGATGACGCAGACACATCCAAACCATAAAATCCCTAATCAAGTCCCAATCAAAGGAGGGTATGACCCTTAGAATAGGATGGTGGTGAGTGGCCACTAGAACTTTGGAAAACTGAGGATACCAAGGCCCAATTAGGACCTTAGGACACCCATAGGCATAGGGATGGACCCCTAATGACTAAGTAATAAGACTCAACTGCTCTAAACCCATAAAAGATAGGTTAAACTAACCTTGAGTCCCCAAACCATGTTCAGGAGCGTACGAGGACAAGAGGGTTAACGCGACCTAGCCAGGTAGGTGCTCTATCACTATTAGATTCTTTTAAAAGAGCTATTATTATTTTGGGAACATATGTTTTAAATATATGACTTGATTTGCATGACTTAATTTAGCATGCATGATAAATGCTTTGTACATAGCCATGTTTTGAAATGATTGCATATACATTATGCACATATATGGGTTGCAAACAAGTGCATACATTGCATGATTTAAGTACTTGCAAAGATTGCATGTCCTTGAGGGTTGCCAAAAGACGCTGGAGTTCTGAGGGCTAGGCAGTTGTGAGGGACCCAAAGAGGACAAGTTTTAACAAGAGGTTTTGACTTCTTTAACCTTATGTGATTTGGGCATGTAAGCCCGTGGGTGCTATGCCGAGAGGTCTGGGTTGGCCACCCGGCCTCTACCACTAATAGGTGGATGGGTACCACGCCCAAAAAGAGGCAAGTCCCTATGTCGACTGCATGTGGTATAGGGGGCTACCACTGGTGTCACGGCACTGGGTCAACGTGTCATAGGCCCCATGGAGGCTATGACCGAGTGTCCTTAGGTACCCGAGGACCACACAGCGAGGAGGTCGTGAGCATAGTGGACCCTATGGTTTGATGAGTTATGTGCATTTCATATAGCATGATATGAGGTTGGTCGACCATACCATACTAGAGATCCATGAGTTGGACTCCATAAAGCATCTATTGCATATCATGATGTCATCATATATATATATATATGATACTTTCAATTTTGGATTATGTGATCTTTTAAGTCATGAGTATTTCAGTTTGATTATGGATTCTTATATTGATATTGAATGCGAGTATTCAAACATACGCGTATTTTGAATGAGCATATGATTTTAAAACATCTCATGCATGTATAAAACTAGTAGTGATAGGCTCCTACTGAGTATATTATATACTCACCCAACCCTCAACATTTTTCAGATACAACGTAAGTACTTAAGGGCAAGGGATGTTTGTACTAGGAGACACAGGCCAAGTACAAGTAAGTAAACCCCTATCTTATCTTTCAATGTTACTTGATTGTAGTTACTCTCTAATAGCTGGGGCTGTGACTAACACTTTCTTGGGAACAATATTGATTTAAAACTTTGCCATGGCTAAATTATTGGAGAATGTGTTTTCACACTCGGGATTTTTATGAAAGGTTGTTTTCCAAATGAGAAAGATTTTCATGCATTTCATATTTATAAAACAAGAGATCTCGCCTTTTTATCAAAATTGCATCATATAAAAACCCGGGTCGTGACAGTACCGATCACTCTAGAGGCCCTTGAGCTTATAACGTATCTGGAAAGAGATCAATAGGTAATCAAATAAAGTCTTTCTATGTCTAAGAAAATGTTTATGCTTATCTGAAAACTTGTGGAGTTAACAACTTCAGTACAATTTGATATAATTATTGCTATTATAAGCTAAGTATGAGAGGGCACTTAAAAGATAAAATAAGGAGGCACTTGAAGAATAAATTTGAGGAATTGAGAAAATCACTACTTACGAGTCTACCTCCTGACAATATAGACTGCATGATTGACAATAAAGCCTTGATAAAAGATTGCACGATATATTGACATAGGGGATGGAAGGAGAAAAGGTGAGATGGCTAGCACACTATAGGGTAAGATTTGATAACCAAATAGTTAGTTGTTATGAGCATATAC
Organism: Warburgia ugandensis; assembly: GCA_035236585.1. Lineage (NCBI taxonomy): Eukaryota > Viridiplantae > Streptophyta > Magnoliopsida > Canellales > Canellaceae > Warburgia > Warburgia ugandensis. The sequence goes on along the minus strand of CP141126.1, from coordinate 80,871,832 downwards.
CAAGTACTAAAAATCAATTAAAGGAATTTCTTAAGGACTAACCCTACTGGATTGAGTATAGAACTTTTGAACTTGAAGGTAACGAAGAAAACCATCAAGCAAAGAAAGGACAAAGAGGATGATGACAAAGGATTCAACCATGACCTAGTAAGGGTATCCGGTGATGAATAAGAGACTCTTTGCTTTGCATAAATAGGAACATTATTAACACTCCTAATGACAAATTGATGTGAATAGTGAGATAGGCCTCTAGAAGAGAACAATTGACCATGATGATGAATTAACCATAAAATATTTGACATGAGTATGCATAAACTCTTTAAGAAGAAAAAGCATTTGATGACTTCAGCATCTATGAAACTTGATGAACAGTTCGGATATCTTAATCGTAATATGAGATAGTATTAGTGATGGAAGAGGGTACTAATTGGCTTTCATGATTTTATTTTGAATATAACCTTGGTCGAGGAATCAAGTCACGTATGGAAAACAACAGACAGTTGAAATTCAAAGTTAAGTAAGAGTTTGGCTATGAAGCATATGATACCATATCAGTTATTGAAGTATCTTGGAGACAAGGGTAAGAAGCAAAGTTAGACACAATAGAAAGAAGGTAACTTTTTGGACTTGTGGATAATGAAAGAGATCACTAGATGAAAAAGGATTATCCTATGATATTCAAAATAGGAGAAATAAGATAATATGATCTTGAAAGAAGTATATGCATGAGCAAAGAAGCATGATCTTACGAGGAGACTATCTTATACATGATGAGATAAGTATAGGAATCTAAGGAATTCAAGATAGATGAAGTACCGCTAGGAAACGGTATTGTTAAATCGGCACGAACGAGAGTATGGCGCTGCATCAGAGTACGCAGCAAAAACGGGCCCTTATAGGAGGAACAATGGAAATGATAAATTGAGGAGGAACCTAGAATTGCTTCCTAAAGGGGAATGCATTCACCAAGAAATCATCTAAGAGACAAATACCTGGAAGATAATAAGTTATGGAATTTTGAGGATGAAATTCTTTTAAGGGGGTAATAATGTAATGACCCCAATTTTTGTAATATTAAAATCTCATGAAAAGTTGAGTTTTAAAGATAAGGGAATTTTGGTCATTTCACTAGTTTCCTTGACTAAACCCAGGAACTTGGTCCTAAAAATGGTTCCATTAGATGTGTCTCGGAAAAAGGAATCCAACGAGACCAAAATCACCCAAAACGGAGTTAAAATGAGCAAGTTATGGCCCTTTGAAGTTCAGGGGCAAAACTGTAATTTTTACAAAACGACTTAACCTGAAAAACACAGGGGCCCGTTTTCATACGGGCACCCCGTCGTCTTCAACCTCTAGAGGTTCTAGAACGGCGATGATTGGAGGAGAAATCACTGCCATTCTGGAGGTTTCTCCACCGCCATTCAAAGGTGGTGAGAGCCCCCTCCAGAACCCTCTCTTAGCTCTATAAATAGAGCTCTTGGGTGCCTCTAATGGTAGCCCAAAACGCTGGAGAAAACCCATCGTGGATCAATGACCAAGAGGGGAAAACGTGGAGAGAAAACCAGCCACAAAGTAGGTACGCTTAAAAACTTCCCAAACCCATCTCACCCATAGTCCTAGGCTCAGTTTCCCTAGGTTTTTGCATAAAAATCCATGGAGAATAGGCCCCTAGGGAGTCACCAAGGACCCTGGGATGTCCCCAGGGCCACACTGGTTCCTCAGGGATGAACCAAGGCATCCCAAGGACGCCCCGGTCCCCCAACGACGGAAACGCCCAATTCGGACGAGACGCGTCGAACGCGTCTGAGAGGAAACAACGGGCGCGTTCGTAGACGCGCTCGCTAAAGAGAAAGATGGGCGGAGAAGTACCGCATGTTTGCAGACACGCCCGCTGAGGCACACAGCCGCAGATGCGCAGCGCGTCGACTTTTGGTTCCTTAAGGAAGCCAGGGCGCACGTCGCAGACGCGCAACGCCCTAGCATTCCGTCGTTTTGTCTTTAAAGACTCTATGTACATACAACACTAAAATGCTTATAACTTGAGATCTAGAGCTCCGATTGAGGCGGCGCAAAAGGAATTGTGTCCGTGTCGACGACGTGGACACATCTAAGATATAAAATCCTTGATCAAGGCCCAATCAAAGGTGGGCATGACCCTTAGAATAGGATGGTGGCGTGTGGCCACTAGACCTTTGGAAAATTGATAATACTAAGGCCCAATTAGGACCTTAGGACAACCATAGGCATAGGGATGGACCCCTAATGCCTAAGTAATAAGACCCAACTACTCTAAAACCCATAAAAGATGGGTCAAACTAACCTTGAGTCCCCAAACCATGTTCAGGAGCATACGAGGACAAATGGGTTAGCGCGACCTAGCCAGGTAGGTGCTCTATCACTATTAGATTCTTTTAAAAGAACTATTATTATTTTGAGAACATATGTTTTAAATATATGACTTGATTTGCATGACTTAATTCAGCATGCATGATAAATGCTTTGTACATAGCCATGTTTTGAAATGATTGCATATACATTATGCACATATATGTGTTGCAAACAAGTGCATACATTGCATGATTTAAGTACTTGCAAAGATTGCATGTCCTTAAGGGTTTCCAAAAGACGCTGGAGTGCCGAGGGTCAGGCAGTTGTGAGGGACCCAAAGAGGACAAGTTTTAACAAGAGGTTTTGGCTTATTTAATCTTATGTGATTTGGGCAAGTAAGCCCGTGGGTGCTATGCCGAGGGGTCTGGGTTGGCCACCCGGCCTCTACCACTAATAGGTGGGTGGGTACCACGCCCAAAAAGAGGCAAGTCCCTACGTCGACTGCATGTGGTACAGGGGCTACCACTGGGTCGACGTGTCATACACCTCGTGGAAGCTATGACCGAGTGTCCTCAGGTACCCGGGGACCACACGGCGAGGAGGTCGTGGGCATAGTGGACCCTATGGTTTGATGATTTATGTGCATTGCATATGGCATGATATGAGGTTGGTCGACCATACCATACTAGAAATCCATGAGTTGGATTCCATGAAGCATTTTTTGCATCTCATGATGCTATGATATATATATATATATATGATACTTTCGATTTTGGATTATATGATCCTCTAAGTTGTTAGTATTTCAGTTTGACGATGGATTTTGATGTCGATATTGAACTTGAGAATTCAGACATGCACATGTTTTGGAAAGAGCATATGATTTTAAAACATCGCATGCATTATAAAACTAGTAGTGATAGACTCCTACTGAGTATAGTATATACTCACCTTATCCTTAACATTTTTCAGGATAGTTCCACTCATAAATAGAAGACATCTCAGGAGATATTAGTGCTACAAGCAAGTGAATCAAAAAGAAGAAAGTTATACATGTAAGTAAACTCTCAACCCTTTGGACATGTATTTGTATTTAATTACAGTTGGGCTGTGTGCTATGATTGGATAGACCTGGGGAAAAGCATTTATGATTTCTGAAGTTTTTCAAAAACCACTTTGGTTGTTGTGAAGGCAAATGACAATCGGGGTTTTCAAAATGAGTTTAAAACTAAAAGGTTTTTTGCTGCATTGCATGGTTTCTATGAAATGGTTTTCAAATAGGGATGCATCCCGCCTTAGGAAATGAGACATTGCATTTAAAAATGCATGAGAAAACCCGGGTCGTCACAGTTGGTATCAGAGCCCAGGTTTTATCCTTTCACAGCTAGTCCAGCATGTCCAAGGGTCATAAATAATAAAGAAAATCAAGAATAAATAGTATAAATAGGAGTAGTAGAGATGACTACTTCTATTTATGACTACTTCTATTTGAGGATTATAATATTAATGACTCAAGACATTTCACCATAAACACATAGGTGAGAAAGGAGATAGTCCTAGCAAATACTTAGACATTGGATTGCTTGAATCCTATCAAAATTATAGGAAATAAGAATTATTGTGTAGTGGTGCAAAGATGAAATCTCATATAAGGATCATATTGTGATGAGAATGATGAATAAGGATGTTAGTGAACTTGTTAGTAGATAGTTTTGACCTACACTAAAGTAATCTTATCAAAGGTGAGAAAAATCAAAAGACCTAGATGGCTATCTTACCATCATAAAGAATATCAGAATATGAGTACACTATCACAAGGATGTGATATATGAGATGTAAAAGACAGACTTTGAGAAAATTTTGATGATAATGGGGATAAGCATACAAGATGATACTAGGGGAAAACTGTGACTTGTACTAGATCACAAAGGTATGAATCTTGAAAGACTTAGCTCAATTTTGATACCTTAATTGGAGTCTTATAAAGAGTGAAGTGCTATCGAATAAGAACTACTTGAGTATTATGGAACAAATTCGGAGATGCATACAACTGACATATTATGTGATAGGGAAATGAATTCAACCGAGTTATCAAAAGATTTTGATGATAATACTAAGGGTAATAATAGATCGATCCTAACATGAACTTGTAAGAGAAGTATAACACGATCAAAACATCAATGCCATTATTAAGACATTGTATAAATTTTATTGAGGCTATAGGCAATTGAGGATTTCAATGATCTTAAGACGGTTTAGAATTTCTGAGAAGCATTCAGTTTATGATGAAGTATCAATTATATGCAACAAAGCATATGGAGACATTGATCCAAGTAGACCAAATGGATATTGAAGAAAAGAGAGAAAGAGATAGAGATGCAACTATAAGTATTCGATGAATAATGAATATTCAAAAAAAGAAGAAGAATATTCAAATTACTTATCCAAAACCATGAAAATTTAGAGGAACCTTTTTTTTGTTTATCATAGTTGGAAAACCCATATCTCAATTTTTCATTTTGGGCTTTAGAAAATAAAAACTCTATGTTCATCCTTATTAAGCAATTTTTCCTAAAAATAAGGCAACCCATGAAAATATATCTGAATTGAAGGAAATTAAAAATCTATTTTCCTCCGAAACATCATCATGAATTCAATGTATTAATATAGATCAATCTAGGATTTTTGTAAAACTATGAGAGATATCTTCAAATAGAAAGCACCATGTTAAGGTTAAAGTGATCCATACCTTTGCCAATTGCTAAGTTCAAAAAATTCATGGAGAGAACATATCTTCAATTTTCAAAAATAAAGAAAACTTGCACTTTGTTGCTAGATATTTGATGAACCTAAGCTTAGAAGCACATGTCCAATTTGCATCTTGAAGATAGTTGAAGTCTTCCAATTAGTGTAAGAGGTATGGAAGATCTATCTTTGGGATTCAACAAAGCCAGACTCAATTTTGTACCTTAATTGATTTGCATGATGAGAATCGATCTATACTTTATCTCCAAGATGAGAGTCATAAAATAAAATCTTTAATATCTCTTTTAATCACAATGAGATTGTCAAATATAAACAATATTTAAACTCTATTCACTTTAGAAACAAGATCCACTACTAAAATTGGGGCTTTTAATGACGACAAAAAGAAAATGAATTTTAGTAAACCATCTTCGTAAAATAATATAACATGGTTTCCTTAAACCATATTTAAAAATCATACTTAGGAAGATCATTACACTCTAACTACCTTCTTTAATTTCATTGGAAGCACTATTTTTTCATAGGAAAAATTTTAGAAGATGGTTTGAGAAAATTGTCTTCACAAGTCCTATTTTTTAAGACGGTTTTACAAACCATCTTTAAGAGAGACTCTTAAAGATGGTTTTGTCAAACCATCTTCAAAACTTTCTTATATATGAAATCCTACAACTTTTGGTCTTCTTCTATATTATAGCATATTAGAATACATAAACAACTTGATCCTCATCTTGGTCCATTTTTGCTTGGATAGCATCAACTAAAATACCACAGTCGAAGTGGAATTACACACACACACACACACACACACACACACACACACACACACACACACACACACACACACACACACACACACACACACACACACACACACACACACACACACACACATTCTTGGATGAAAACAATCAATTAAGGGTTGGTAAGGATCTTTTTCTTATCTTGTCTCAAGTTTTATATATTTACACAATTATGTTAGAATGTTCTTTAAAGTTAATTTTTCCTTCCTGTGTATGGATCTTTCAAAATATTTGATAATTTAATTTTTTTCAATATTTTATAATATGCACACCTAGTGTTTGATAAAATGACTAACTTAGTTCACTAATCTTTTCATGTCTGAAAAGTATTGGCACACATATGAGCTTTAATTGTTTGAAAAAATGGACAAATATACTTAGATGACCATGGCAAGAACATCAAGAGAGAATAAGGAGAGATTAGAAAAGTTCATAAAGTTCATAGTTAGGACATGTGATGATTGTAATTGCATGCATTGTCTACACTCAAGATGTGAAAACTTAAAAAAGGTAATTATAGGTGAGTTCAGAGAATATTTATGCTTTAATAAAGTTGATGAAAGCTATCACTCCTAGATCTAGTATGAGGAAGAGCTTCTGCATGGGGCCTTAGCAAGGGTGAGAAGATGGGATAATGAAGAAACTATAGCAAGTGTTGCACATAGTACAGTTGCACTAATGTTTCAAGATGCATACAATGATTTCTAGGATGATCTTAAACAAATTCAGACTACATTGGAGGAAGCCGACAAGCCATTGTATGTTAGGTGTGTAGATTATCAAGTTGTCTACATTAGTAAAACTTTACAACATGAAATTTAGATATAGTTTTCTAAATCATGGTTTTACAGAAGTCTTGAAAGTGGTAGGTAAAATTCTATGAAAGTAGTGCAAACTGGTGAAGTCCACATGAGAGGCAAAGAAAACCCTAACTACACTAGGATTGAAGTATGAGAAAATGCATGCTTGTCCCAATGACTATATCTTCTATAGAAAAGAACACAAGGATAGAATTACATGTCCTACTTGTGGATAGTCAAGATGGAAGTTGAAGAAAAATTCAACTAAGCAGGTGAAGGATATGTCTACAAAGGTCTTATTGTATTTCCCCTTATTCCAAGGTCTAATAGAATGTTTTGTATTATTAAAATAGTGAACAAACTAGTATGGCATGCTAAGAAGATAATAGCTAATAGCTATCTAAACCATCTAACATATAGCCCATCATGGAAGTTCATAGACTTCATGTGGCCTAATTTGGAGATAAAATCCTCATGGTTTAATGAGCAACATCTATAGTTATTGGGCTGATACAATGGTTGTTATAATCTCTCACCTATTCTACATTAAGAGGAAATTCATGATGTTAACTATATTGATATCGAGTCCTAAGCAACCAAGGAATGATATTGATGAGTACTTGGCTCCCTTGATTGATGATCTCAAGATGTTATGGGAAGTATGGGTTGAAGCTTATGATGCATATAAGAAAGAGTTGTTCATCCTAAAGGCTATACTGTTGTGCACAATAAGGTGACTTTCCTATGTATGGTAATTTGTTTGGATGCATTTGAAGGGATACAATGCTTGTCCCATTTGTAGTGACCAAACATGATCCATATGACTTAAACATGGGAAGAAAATGGCCTTCCTTAGGCATACAAGATGGTTGTGTATAAACCACCTAGACCATTTTTAAAAGGGAGATTCAATGATAATCTAGAGATAAGGACACCTCCAAAGACATTGACAAGATAAGAAGTATTGGATGATGTTGAAAACCTTAATGTCTTATGGAGGAAGAAGAAAGTAACTAAACATGCAGGTGATAGTAACTCTATTAGTTGTAGGAAGAAGAACTCAATATTCTTTGAACTCGTGTAGTAAAAATCCTTACATCTATACCATGTGCTAGATGTCATCTGCGTTGAGAAGAATGGGTGCAAAACCTTGACTGGTACCTTAATTGACATGTTGAAGAAAAGGTTGCATTCATAGGATAGGGGCAATTGAGAAACATACTTGCTTAAAGCAAATCATAAGCTTGACAGTGAGGAGAGAAAATTGTATGTAAAACTTTGTAAGTACTCAAAGTCCCAAAGGACTACTCTTCAAATTTTAGAAACATTATTTCAATGGAAAAGTAGAAATTGTTAGAGGTAAAGTTGCACAATTGCCTTGCGTTGATCCAACAGCTCCTGCCTATAGTAATATGTTAAGGTCGGCCTGATAAATTTAGATAATCTATTATAAAATTTTGCTACTTCTTCTATTCTTTGTGTAAGAAGGTGGTGAATGTTTCAAAATTATAAGAAATCTGGGAACATCTAGTAATAGCTTTATATGAGCTTGTGACAATCTTCGCACCACCCTTCTTTGATACCATGGTACACTTAACAGTGTACCTCATTGATAAGGTCAAACTCTATGGGTCTGTTTACTTGTAATGGATGTACCTTTTTGAGAGGTATATGAAAGTTTCAAAGGGTATTATGAAATCGAAATTGGCTAGAGGTGTGTATAACTGAATATTACATTGTAGAAGAAGGAGAGGAATTTTACACAGAGTATTTATCTAGAGTGGATGCTATTAGAATTTGGAGAAAGAAATGATTAGTTAAATTTCATGATCCAAAAGTGGTCGTGCATCAATAGTTGAACATGAAGAACAGGACCAAGTGAACCTTTATGTCTTGCAAAACAATGTTGATGAAGTATAGGCATACATTGAGTAATTTGATGATCACACTTGACTCTCTCTATATCTCTCACTCATTGTTTTCACATTTTTCACTATTTTATATATATGTAAAAATTAATTCATGGTCATATTTTACTTTATACCTCTTCATTTGTACATATAGTGAGCACATGGACTTCCAGAAAGTGAATTTTTCAAGTTATGAAAAGAAACATAAGTGGCTACAATATGAGTGCTGTTGCACTTTGATTACTTAGCTCTTAATCAGAAGGTAAAATGAATTAATTCACTTCTTATTAATTGCATGCTATATATTACTTAATTAGAACAATGGTCCCACTTAATATATACATAAGTTCAAGATTAACATGATATTCTAGGTAATAATATATCTGAATCCTTGGGTTGGATGGAGATGGGACCACAATTGTAAGTAATAAAGTATACTGAATATGCCATCAATATTTGTCACTTTTACATGAAAAACTATGATAACTCAAGAGTGCCACAAAATTGTGGGGTCATCAAAGGATAAGAACCTAGTAGTGGATAATGATACTTATTATGGGGTTATACAAGAGATATGAGCATTGGATTATACTTGCAGAATTGTGGTTGCATTTAAGTGTGATTTGGTGGAACACAACAAAAACAACATTAAAACTGATGCCCTTATATTGACATTGATTGACTTTAATAAGATTGGTTATAAGAATAATCAATTTATTTTGGCATCTCAAGTGAAGCAAGTACTTTATATATAATATGGACATGATAAGAGATGATCGATTGTTTTATTAGGTTCCTTGAGGGACTTTTATGATGAAGATGATCGAGGTGATTCTACAATAAATTACTTGTATATTATCAAAATAATTTCATCAATTGATGCACTTGGTGGTAATGCAGATTATGTGCATGATAATGATGAGAGGGTGCATAGGTTGAAAACAATATATGAGAGGGAAAATTACAATGCAAATATTTGAACTGTATTTAAAGGCATTATTTCAAAATTTTCTTGTGCATATTTGTTTATTTAAAGGCAAATACACACACACACACAGTCTTAGTTATGTATGATGCATGTACATCAAGAACAAAGGCAACATAAAAATATTATGTATGTTGCTTGGAGTAGGGAGTTAAAAAATTTATAATTTCTTTAAAACAAAAATTTTTTATAATAAAGTTTGTAAAGTTAGTTTGAAGAAATTGACTTTACAAACTATTTTTAAATTTGATTTCATAGAACTAACTTTGAAAACAATTTTTAAAGTTGGTTTCTGAACCAACTTTAAAAATGGTTTTTAGAGTTAGTTATTCAAAACCAACTTTAAAAACCATCTCTTGTTTATAAAACCCTGACGTTACAACTTGACTGTCTTCATCTAGTGTGTAGAAGGATGGTGTCCTCCTCCATTTTTTCTCTTTCTTTCCTCTTACTTGCCTACCATTTGGTTATAATATTTTGATCATTTGTGGCATGAAAACCATGATAAGAATAGTAAACCCCCTCGTTGTTCTTCATTTTTCTTATTATTAATTCTATAAGGAATATTGTGGATGAAGTGAGTTTTGTGATTGTATATGTTGAGGTTAAGATCTTGGTTAGCTTATCATGATTTGTATATAGATCATGAGATTTTAGTGGAAACAAAGGGCTTGTTGATCTAGTAGTCATAAGAGAAAGGGCAAAGTGTGAACAAAATGGAAAGGATTAGTAATAGGTTGTATAGAATGAATTTGTGGAGTGCCACTTGTCTCTTGAATCAACATAATGTCAGGAATTGAAGGCGGGAAGTAGTTAAACAAGGGAAAAAATTGGATTCAAAGATAGGGTTTACGATTCCCGTCTAAAATTAAGGTTCAATGACAAGAAATACTTTCGATGAAAGAGCTTATCAATTGGGCACACAAGGCTATACAAACTCTAAATTATATGGCACTAATTATTAATTCCTCTTTGCATGGAGGATGTTGATATCAAAGATTTATCAACAAAGGACGATGAGAATGTGGTGTGACTTGAATACTAAAAGGCTAGATTTTAATAAGATGGTTCTAGATTCACTCTTTGATCATGTAAACAAGTGTTTGACAATAAATCGGAGTCTTATATTAATGGAATACTATGTAAAATTAGATTTATGTAATTAAAGGATGGTGAATTAGGAGTTGTCCCAAAATTAATTGATATGCTTATTCTTGTGTTATTTTTATATAAAGAATGCAAAATTGTTGAAGTAGTGAACGTATGATAAAATTAATAAATAAGAAGATCCAAAACTATGAATATTGTATATGCAATTTTTAAAGTTTATTATAATGAAATTGACTTTAAAAACTCCATTTTTGCTTAAAACACCCTTCCACATGTCATTTCACATTCCCACCCTAGCTACCTCTATAGAGCTCTCTCTGTCACGGCTTCCTCTTATAAGTCTCCCTCCTTCCCTCTCTTTCTCTCTGTCTCTCTATGGCTTGAGCATGCCCTTGGAAAATCTCTATGACTTTCATTGGCAATGAAGTAGGTTTCCTCTCTCTCTTCTCTCATTGTTGTTGTGATTTTTAAGTTAAACTCGCAAGCACACAAATTAGTAATAGTAATTCACACGATGGAGGTTGATCCCCACAAGGAATCAAATGGATTTGTGAAATTAGTGGGTCCTTGCTTAGATTATTTAACCTAGCTAAGATAATGATAATTTTTGTCCTACGAACTTAACATGAATGCAAGACATGTAAATATGCTAAAATAAACCAAACTTAGAAACTTCCCTAAAAGTACAATTTCTAAAATAATAAAACTTCCCTAAATTTAAACCTTTCTAAAATGAGAACTTTCCTAAATTGAAAACTTCCTAAAAATGAAATTTAGCAACTTTCTTAGGTTACACTTTCTAAACATGAAATTTAGCAACTAATATAACAAAACAAGCAACTAATCAATCACTTTTCTAAATTAACTTTTTGAACATGAAAATTAGAAACTTTATAAATAACAGGTAACAAGCGAATGGAAACTAATATGTAAGACTAAATACATAGTAATCAATGTGTTCAATAACATCACCATGCATCAATTCAAAGGAAAATACAACTAGAACCATGTGCATGACCCTAAGTGGGCCACATGATTCTAGTATGATTCCTACTTATGGAAGCTTGTAAATATGATGCAAACATGTGTCAATGGCAGTAATGAAAGTGCATAGACAAAAATGAAATAGTAACTTCAAATTAAAAGAATAGCATATAACAACATCCACATTACATCTAGAGTGGTGTGCATGGTTCCTAAGATTGTAAACATGCTAATCATCTATGTAATGTAAGATTTAATCACGTAGACAAGGCCTAAACTTGCATGAATGAACAACATCTCAAAATTTAATCTTACCAATTACTAATCAAGTACCAAACTTCCACAAACATCAACCAAAAACTTCTCAAAACCATGTGCATGACACCTAGACTGGTGCACATGGAACCAATTGGGGTGAATGCTTGGTTGAGATGTAATCTTAATAAGATGGCTAAAATGAGATTATTTAAACAACAACAATTTCAAAGGAATCATTCACCAACACAAGATAAACTTGATAATCATCAAAGGATATTTCCTTCAAATAAAGAATTACAAGGATGGTGCACACCATAAATGAAGTATGAGCACCATTCTTACATCATGTAAAGCCCAAAATAATAATCCTCCAATCCCTTCTAATCCAACATGCATGAAGATCAATGGAAATTCAATAGAAAGCCAAGGTAAATCCCAGGGAATACTAAGTAAAGCAAGTTAAAAGAACAAGGAAATCAAAGGCTTAAACAAACAAGATGAGAGCAATGAACAAAAAAACAATGGAAAGAATAAGATGAAAAGTGGAATAAAAACCAACCTTTGATGGAGGATCTAGGAAGTAAAGATTGGCCTAGTCTTGTGCTTTCAAGTTAAATCTTGCAAAACACATGAATTAGGTGTAGTAATTCACATGAGGAGGTCAATCCCATGAGGAATCGAATGGTTGTGATACTAGTGGTCCCTACTTAAATTATCTAACCTAGCCAATGATCATGAGATTTTTAACCTAAACTAATGATGGAATCCAAAAACAAATGCAAGGCATGAAAAATGGAATTATACTAAATATAAAACATGCTAAAATCAACACTTTCTTAAAAACACACTTTCTAAAAATAAAAACTTTTCTAAATTAAAATTTTCTACATTTATGAATTTCCTAAACTAAACACTTTCCTAAACATGACAATTTAGAAATTCCCTACATAACATGCAATAACTAGTAGAAACTAATATGCAAAACTAATCTATAATGAACATAACAACTAAAACAATGCATGGATCTAATAAGAGTGCAAAGCTTGAATGGAACATGAACTAAGAGAGAACTATGAATGGAATAATCAAGTAATTCAATGGCAAACTATTCAAGGCCATACGCATAACCCATGGGATGCGTGCATCATCTTGAACACAACTAGATTGCTATTAATCTAGGATGGCATGAATGGAAACTACAAAGTAAGGTGCCTGTATAGCTAATCATGAATTATGGGGTTAAAAAACTTAAGGAAAAACTTAAACAAATACTTATCAATAGAAACTTCTCTCAACATGGACTTTATTGATAGCACAGTTCATAAAAGAAAGGTACACATGCTAATGATTCAAGCATTAGATCAGCTTACAATCAAATCCCAAGGCAGCATATATATTTTAAGGAAAATACCAAAAGATAAATAGTGAAAGAAATCTAGAACAAGTGGAATAAGGAAGAATTGAAGGTACCTTAATTCCTAGCTCTAAAGCTCACCCCTCTCTTGGTTGCCATGATCGAAGATGGTGATCTTAGTGTAACACCCCTAACTTTTGTAATGAAATTGAGAATTTTAAAGAAAAATCAAGCTGGAATATTAGGGTTATTAAAAATGCACTTCTCATAGAAGTACAATCAAAGGATAAGACATGTATAATTGAAAACATACTCAACGAATCCTTAGAATGACTGCAAGCACGACAAATTTTGAATTCAAATGAAAAATCATCATTTTTCTACATTTTTATGAACAAAAGGGTAAAATGATAATTTTACTTATAATCAAAACCTAAGACATAAAACTTTGGAATGTACTCCAAAATACGAATCCATTTTTGGAATTAAAAGGGCAAAATGGTCTTTTCACCCTGGTGGACCCACAAGGGACCCACAAAGGAATCTAATGGCCAGAAAACATGTAATCATGAGTCAAACCACCACCACCTGCTAGTGGAGAAGGAGGTGGTAGTGGAAATCCAATGAACATTGAATAATGAAAAGAATTGAAGATAATAATTAAAAAACTCCCAAAATGCTTATGAATCTAATGGCCAGAAAACATGTAATCATGAGTCAAACCACCACCACCTGCTAGTGGAGAAGGAGGTGGTAGTGGAAATCCAATGAACATTGAATAATGAAAAGAATTGAAGATAATAATTAAAAAACTCCCAAAATGCTTATAAATACCTCGGATTTTTTTTTTTCCAAACATGTTCACAAAAATCATCACAAAATTCCCTAGCCTCCACCAAAATTTCAGCTCAAAACTCCTCCCCCTTCTTTCTATTTTCTTTCGCCTTTTCCCCTCTTTATTTTCTTCTGTTAGTGCGTCCACAAATGCACCTGGGTGAATATTCCCCCTGACCCATAGTGCATGTTTGTAGACACATCATCCCCAACAAGCAAGGTTTTCACCCTACTACAAATTTTCAATTAGTCGTCCACTCTGGACCATTGAAACCTTAATCCACTCCGCAAAAAAGGTTTAGCACATCCAAATACACAAAAGCCCTATCATTTTACTATGATCAGTGGAGTATTCACCAGCCAAATCATTGGAAAATAGTAGCTCTACATGAATTATAATTAGGCATGGATTTTCTTATATTTTTGACCAAGTTTTCAAACTTTGAACACTCTAAGTAGGTGGATCTCATCCCCCTCTTCATTTTTCTTAAGTTAATTTTGGGTTTTGGGCTCATTGGAAGTGTTTCTCCGGTGATCTTCACTGGAAAACCAGTACTAGTGATCATGCCCTGATATACCATCAAGGACGACTTAGGTTGAAATTCTGAGTTGTTGGATGGATTCTTGGGGCCCCAAAACCTCAGGAGATGAAATCTGGGCAGTTGGATGTAAAGGACGGAGGAGATCCGGTCATGGGTGATCCGATAGTCCAAATCTGGACTGTCTCGCTTATAGCTGGTCACCTCCGTCGACCATGTGTAATAGGTGGCAATGGGTGTAGGCCACTGGTTGTCCTTGCACCCATAAGCCCAGATTTGATCTGGGCCATCCAAAGTTTGAACTAAAAACTTATTTTTACAATTAAGAGCTCAATATAGCTCTAATTTTAGATTTGAAACTTTTTGTAGATTCCTTGTCACTTATGTAAGTCATTGAACTCATGAAATGCATGCTTTAAATTGTATTTATTTGAGATTATGACAAAAATCCATAGTAACAACCTTGGATCATGATCAAGATGATCCCAAAATAGAAATATAAACCGATGGATGAGTTTAGAGGATCCCAAACCCTTAAGGACCATGATCACTGTAAAATTTTTGGGTTTCTAGATCAAGTACATAAACAAAAAACAGTGAGATCAAAATTTAGCCCTTAAAACGGGTTGAAATCTTAAAATCCCAATTTTGATCTCAATTTAACTCCAAATTGAGATTGAAAAGTTGGGTTAGATTCCTTATAATGAGTAGAACCTACTGAACTTAGAATATTTATGTTTTGCTTCATGTAAAATTATGTTAATAAAGAAAAGTATTACTAATTCTTATGATTAGTGAAATTTGGAATGATCAAACTATATACTTGATCCATTGATGAGCTTGTGATTTTGAAACATGGAATCAATGGTTATAATTGACTGATCTATGTTTAATTAAGAGATCTAGCCTTAAAAGTAGTAATATCCATAAAAATGAATGGTAATCTCCTCGATCAAGTTGATCAAGGATGATTTGATAGTATGGATATGTTTGGGTGAAGATATGAAGTTAATATCATATGGATTTATGGACTAGATGATGATGATTTGGGATAGATTAAGATCTATGCCCTCAAATTGGATAAAAGGACTTAAGATCTTCTTGATCGGTTGGATCAAGAAGGATTAGATCATTTGATGAGATGCATCAATGATCTAATAATGAAATCACATTAAAAATATGTATTAGATCTAAAGGAAAATGAAAGGATCAAGATCTAAATCTTATAAGGGATAGAAATCAACTATGATCGTTGGATCATGATGAATAGTTATGGCATATTAGATTTATATTTAAAGTATTAAATGTTATTATAATTGTCATTTATTGCATAGTAGATTTAATTGTATATTTATGATTTAATGCTTATGTTATGAAAATTACATTGAAAATGTAATTAAATGAAAATAGAGTTGAAGAACAATTACATGGAATAAATGATATGGACTTAATGATAGTAAGGGTCATAGTTAGTAGGATAATATAAGAAATATAAATTCCTTGGTCCAAAACAAGAGAATAATGAAACTCCATAAATAGCATTTTAAATGTTCATGGATTTAATTAAAATCAATTAGAAAGAGTACTTAGGGTTAAAATGCTCATAGGAACCTTATGAAGAGTTGAGTTAAGGTCACCCTAGTTGATGATGAACATGGTGGTTAAGGGGGTTCTCTAATAGAGCCTCGCTCTTCCCCCACCTTCCGTTGACGTTTGTGAGGTCTAAACGCCTCCTTACATGAGGATTGAAGTAACCACTTTATGTTCAACTATTCAGCTAGTAAACCTTAGCCAATTTGGCATAAGAGGAGCCGTCTAGACTTAGGATGAAATAAGCTATCCTCAACCAGTAAAACATTAACTGGTTGAGTAATAATAATAAGAGCATAAAAGATTAGTAAATTATCTAATCCTAATAAAAATTGTAAATAAGATAAAGAAGATCAAACAAGATCCAAGAGAGATCTTGAAAGATCACAAACAAAAAGAAAAGAAATATAATGTAGATTGTAGTATTTTTCTATGATTTTACTTATAGGGTAGATTGTGAACTTAAAAGATTTGAAACCTTGATCATATATGATTCAAGGAAAGTTAGGGCATCCCTCATAGGATAACCCAAATACAAGTAGAAAGAATACTTGTATAGAAGAATAACTATATACGTATGGTTTGATAGATGTGTGAATCAAGATCATGATGGACAATATGGAGTGAATACCACTTGAGATGTATGACTCAAGACCATGATACCACTTTGAGGTAGGTAGATGTACAAGAATGTATTAAGGATTCATGTGTATACATACATGATCTTCTGTTTATAATTATAGACCTTCATGATATAAGTATATTTGGTTCCTTAGCATGATAATGATCTAACCACATGATCCAACTAAGTGAACCAACCCCATGATCTAATTCAATTGATCCAATCTAGTGATCTAATCAAATGAGGTGAAAGTAATGAGATGTGTAGACTAAGGAAATCCTAAGAATAGGGCATAGAAAATATTCCAGCCTTAGTTAAACAGACACATCGTCTGATATGTACAATGTATTTTACATACAAGCATGGTGGCTTGTGATTTTATTTTACATAGTATTAGGACTAGCGGTGCTATGCTAGGGAAGTTATGAGGGTTTGGCCACCTACTTCTTGAAATTTATATGATGGATGCCATGCCCAAAGAGTGGCTAAATGTTAGGTGGGGCAATCATGGGAAGGCTGCCATTGTGACAGCCATGGTTCTCCCCATGCGAACATGAAGTTGTTATTTTCACAATTGGTATTAGTGGATTATTGTGTAGTTATCTAGGCGCGCTATATGGATTTAGACTGCGGCATAATAGTCTTAAAGTATTTTGCATTATGATGAACATATGATTGGCATTGTGTAATGCCATGGCATGATGAGATTCCATTACTTGAGTTCCTAGAAAGAAAATCCCTGTATGAGAATTGGCTAAATATTGATCTCCTAAGTGGGAGCCAGCAGACAAAATAAGTTTTGAGCAATTTTCACTATTTTAATAGATTTATCCTATACTAAATAAATAACATATATACTCTATGTTAAGATAACTCATGAGTAGACAACCATGATAGAATAATGACTGAGGTATGTATGCTTATATTAGTGAAGTAGTATATTTTTGTATCCCCTACCAAGCATAGCTTGCTGAGATATTATAAATGTTTGAATGTTTATAATATCTCTGAAACAGAGAAGGCGAATTGAGAGCTCTAGACGATAGAAGACTGGAAGAAAATAATCAATCAGGGTATGTCCCTTGAAGACATGTAATTTTTATTTGAGAGCATTGTATTGTATTGAGAGTTTTTAATGTAGGGCGAGGTTTGAAATTTGGATTATGTAATTTGGACAATGGTTTGTAATTATAATACAGAGGCTGTGTAAGAGTGAACTACTAGATGATTCCTGGTATTCAATAAAATTTTATTTTATACAAAATATCTATGTGTATTATGTACCTTGAGGTGAGGCTTGGGTTTTGGTACAAACGAATTTTAAAGAAAAGAATTTTAGCTGTATTGTTTGCTATTTCTTTTACCATTAAAGGCCTTGCCATTGAAAAATGTATTACAAAATATGTTACAAAAAATCCAGGTTGTCACACTTAGAAGCAAAGGATTTGAGGTTGAAAAGAGGCATAAAATTAATGGAAACCAAGAAGCAAGGTAAGAAGAAATAGCACCAACATAAACTAAAACCAAGGACAAGTAAAAGAGGAGAAGAACCAACCTTAAGCTATGCTAAAAACCAAAGGCTTCCAACATATGCATGAGGCATGGAGTTTTGGGAAGAAGAAGAGTAGTCAAGGAGATAGCTCTTCCTCGAAAATAAGTAAAAAGGTAAGGAAAAGGACATCTTCTCCAAGGTGGAGTAGACTTTCTTTTTCTTTCAAAAAGATCTCCTATTCTTCTCTTTCTATCTTATTTTATATGTTGTTTTCTAAGTTTTCTAGGATTTCCTAAGGTTATGGTATGGTAGGGATGAAAGATAAAGAGATTTGGATGGCTAGGATGAAGTTTTAAAGGGCTGCTTAGGGTTTTTAGAGGAAAAAAGGCTGCCTTTTTTATTGTCTTAAGGTGGGGAGATGCCATTTTTTTAGGAGGAGGTGTTCCCCCCTTCAAAAATAATTGAGGTCCTTTAAATATGGAAAGTGGGTTGGTTGGGATGAGGTAGGAAAGAGATAAGAAGATGAGAGGAAAGAAAGTGATAGGAAAAGATAGGAAAGAGAGGTGAGGTGAGGATAAGTGATTGGTTTGGTAGTTTCTTAAGAAATGGGGACTGGTTGATGGTTGGAATAGAAGTTTGGGAAGGTGGGGAAGTCTTAGAAAGATAGGAATCTTTAATGGAAAGTGAAATTCATAGTGATATTTAGTGGTGAGGAGGAAAGTGAGAAAAAATGGTAAAAACATGGAAAACATAAAAATTGAAGGGATATCTTCCTATTGGTCCACATGCTACCTTATCCTGATGAATTTTCCTTCAATTATCTTCAAAAATTCCCCATAAATCCCAGTGATAGTTCTTTGGATTCTGCTCCAATCATGGTCTTCCATTTAGTTTGGCTTATGAGACTTTGATGGCTCACTTTGAGAGCTCCATTGGCTTGACTTTGTGGCTGGCTTCGATGGCTTCTTTAGCTTAGCTTGATAGCTCAAATCATTGGCTTTGGTGGTTGGCTTGGATCCTTAGCTTGTCACCTTGTTCATGGCTTAAATATGGCTAAGTGGCTTAAGTGAAACCCATGCAAAGGTGGTGGACTTTGCATGGCTTGTGCATGGGCCCACTTTGGCCACCTTTGGCTTCTTTAATTGCATCCATTTCTTATCCTAAAGATGATCTTAGCCTTTATCTCATGTTGTATTGATAGCCTCTAGGCTTGGACTTAATCTTTTGATCTTGATCTCCCATTTTTATCCCAATCGATCTCGGTCATTGGATCATCATCTCACCTCCTACAAAATGTGAAAATTTCTAATTAAATCTTAGAAAATATGATTAGTTACATAATTACCTTGGATTAGCCTCTGGACCTACAAAATATCAAAATTTTAAGCATTTTAAGTCAAAAAATGCATGTGCTATGAATTTTGGTCAAAACCCTCTAATTTGACATTATAAGTTATAACACATGGGTAACTAATTGGGTGGTTTTTAGGAAAAATTATATACTTATCACCTAGTGTAAAGCACTTGGAGGATAGTAGCCTAAGGAAGAAAATGTAGTGCATCTTTGTGGAAGAATGGCTTCCCAAAAGAAGAAAATTGTGGGAAACTTTCAAGGGATGAGGGAGGTGACACTTTTTTTAGAGCCTCCTTCTCTCCTGCAAAAAGATATATAATGCGAGAGCCGTGAGTGGGTTTCTATAAGTTGGATGCCTTCTGGGGATTGTAGGAATAAGATGTAAGGGTTGGGATTGGATGATAGCTAAAGTGGTTTGGAAAGAAAGAAAAAAGTAGGGAAAGAGATAGAATGTGAGGGTGGAAAGAGAGATCAACGGGTGTAGGTGGCATGAAAGGAGTGGCCATCTTAGAGAGTGGAATGGGAAGGGGACTCCTACCTTTAGGATCTAGGTGTGGAGTTCCTTTCCTTGAATATTTTCATGTGGATAAATAAGGTGTGCAAAGGAGAAAATTGTTGGAGAGATTTGGATTGTGAGGAGGAAAGAAATAAGGGATGAGATGGAGGTCGGAATGTGGTAGCATGAGAATGGTCCAACCATTAGTGGGAGTTACATTTTCTTAGGAAAGAGGTATCACCCTCTTTGGTTTTCATGTGAATTCCTATGAGAGTGAGAGAAATATGGAAAGAGAAAGATAGGGATAGTAGTACCCCTTGGTTGAAGAATGGATGATGAAGATGGGGTGATGAATGGAGTGAGGTGGCTTCCTAAGAAAGTGGGGATTGGTTGCATAGGTTAAGTGGAACTCTAGGATTGGTTGGATGATTGAAATTAGAGTTTATGAAGGTGGGAAAGTGAAATTTGTAGTTCTCCTATATGGTAAGGTGGAAAGTGAGAAAAACATGGAAAAACAAGAAAAATGAAGTGGGTTCTTCATGTTAGTCCACATGCTAGGCTTCCCAATTGGATGTTCCCTCAATTATCTGCAAAATAACCCTTAGAATCCCATGGATATTTGTTTGGATTTTCCTTCAATCACAGCCTTCCATGTAGCTTGGCTCATGTGGATTGATGGCTAGCTTTGAGAGCTCAATTGGCTTGGCTTCATGGCTGATTTTAGGAGCACTTTTGGCTTGTCTTGGTAGCTCAATTCCTTGCCTTTGATGATTGGCTAGGTTCAGCTTGTCACCTTCTTAATAGCTTCTATGTTGGTGGCTTGAGTGAATCCCATGCAAAGTTGGTGGACTTTCCATGGCTTATGCATGGGCCCACTTCTAGTCACCTTTGATCCTTGGTCTCATGTTGGATTGATGGTTGTTGAGCCTTAACTTGATCTTTTGATGTTGATCTTCAATTTTCATCTTGATTGATCTCGACCTTCGATTCATCATCTCACTTCCTACAAAAAGTAAAATACTCTAATTAAATCCTAGAAAAATATGATTATTCACATAGTTATCCCAAATTAGCCTCTGAACCTATAAATTATCAAATTTTTTTATGTTTTATGTCAAAAAATGCATGTGTAATAATTTTGGTTGAAAACTTTAATTTAATGCTATAAGTTATAATACATAGGTAATTAATGGGGTGGTTTTAGTACAAAATAGACACTTATGAACTACCAAATGCACATGAATAACATTATGTTGGCAGAAACCCCTCCCCCCCAACTTCCTCTCTACTTATTTCTCTTCCTCATTGGGACACTGTCAACAGCCACACTACTGGCCAATGCATGCTACTCAACTAGCCTTCCCCTATATCTCTTTTCCTTTTGTTTGCTTTCCTCTCTTCTCCTCTTCCTCCATTTTCTCCATTTCCATCATCAATGAAGACTTTGAGCGATCAAGTTTTCCTTTGTGTAGGGCAGATGACAACTCAAATTGAAGATCATAGTTGTCAATTGTGTTTCACATGAAGCGAGGGGTAAAATCCCTCAAGAAAATTTTTAATCGAAGAATTTTGATGGTAATCCAAAAATGATATTGACATATAACCATGATCTAGTTTCATTGTAGTGATCCATCGATAACCCATCATCTCAAGCGACTATTAAACAAGAAATTGAGAAATTTCATTTATGCTCTTTCACTTATTAGCTTTAGATTTCAATTTCAATTTTGAATCCACAATAAATTCAAAATTTTCTTGAAATTTATATAGTAATGAACTTCAATTAGGTCATGGAATGCTAGACTTAGAATTGTATAACATTTGATCATGAATCACGTTATTATAACCATTGACCTCATCTAAATTGTAAGATCTGAGTTTCCAGTAGTTGTTAACCATTAGATTGTTGTTGAAAACTTAAATTTGAAACTTAAAGTTACTGTATTTACATTATAAGTCAAGATCAAACTATTAAATCTTCTGAAAACTCAAAATTGGACCACTTATTCATAATTATTTTTTCTTAAATTTGAATGAAAAGGAAATAACTACTATTTCTTAAATTTGGTCCATATGAGTACTCATGATTAGATTGATATGGGCCCATGTGTGATTGAGATGAACCTATTGATGTTGAGATTTTGTATACTTCTGAGTTGGTGCTCTTTATTAACTCGTGTTATTGACCATCTAAACACATTCACCATGAGAAGTTAGAAGAGAGAAACAAACAAATTATAGGTTTGTAGTGAGACACAACAAGCTTACAACAAATATAGGCCTTATCATGAAATAGCTTGAACCATCCACTTGGGAGGTATAAAGACCATATCCTTGTGGGGCACTTATTCATGTTTTTGGTATTTGCATTTTCTTATATATGTCAACTTGAGAGATGTAAACATGTCCCAAGTATGAGAATCTCTGCTCAAAGGAATGCAACTTGTACATGTTTTTGTTGGGTCTTCTTGTTGGAGTATGATTTCTTTTACATGGTATTACATGGAATGAGAAAACTTGTGAAGATTCATTCCCAAAGATTAGATTTTTTGATATATAACTATTTTAAAATTTGAGATTGTGTCATGTTCAAACATTCATACTTGGTTGGAACTCTAGTAGCTTCTTGGCTATTAAAATTTAACACATTAACCTTGATGAGATGTTGAAAAGTTAAGTATGAGTATATCGTAACTAGTGCTTTGTCTATTTTGAAATTTGAGTTGATCAGTTGGTTCTTAATATTTGATCAAATATTGTTCAAATAGAAGATATAGGCATATATTTGGTTGTTTAATATTTATAAAATGCTGCTCATGTTTCCAATGAAATGGTGGGGGGACTTAGCCTCTATTTATATTTTGAAATAGAAAATGATAGCTTATTAGGTGAATTGCATTGCATACATTAAATGCACAAGTTTGAAAAATAGAGAAGCTTTGCTAGCTTTTTGGTAGAAACAACAAGCTTATTTTAGTGTCATAACCTATCTTTAAATGCTTTACATGGAATATTTCATTTCATTGTTTGTCATTTGAGGAAAATGGAACATGAAGAACATAAAAAATATGAACAATAGTCCAACATGAGCACCCGTCAAAAGAGAAAGGGCAAAGGGTGAAAGATGGTGGAAAAGGTTATTAAGAGAAAGGAAAAGGGAATAAAAGAAGTTGTCTGGTACAATACTAAGGGACAAAGAGATAAGTCACAATGTAGTAACCTATAGTAGTTATCTTTGCTCCATGGTAAAAAGCATGGTGTTTACTTCGATTGATTATTGAAGATAGGTGTCACCATCACTGAAAGATTCAATATAGGAGATATTAAAGGTATGTAAATCCTAAATCATATGTATTATATAACATAGAACATACCTTATCTTGTTATTTTCAAATAGATTAACATGCTTGTTTCTACTTTGTGTTTGCCATTGATGTACTTAAGGAGAAGAAGTCACATGCTTTGTAAGGAGCTGGTGAGCAATGGAGAAAATGTAAGAATTACCTTGTTTGTAACTTCATAGTTCCAAATGTAGATAATTTGTTGAAGCTGTATAGAGTGCTTGACATTTATGCTAACATCATTGACTTGAATGTATGGGATGAATTTGTAATGTTTTGCATCTATTTTGAATTTTAGGCATGTGTTAAACCAATGTTTCATTGAATTAATTATAACATTCAATTACATTTTAATAACATACACATCAAATGTGTAGGCAAAGAGTACTACAGGAAGAAAGAAGCTTAAGACCAATCATATGCCATACCACCTCTCTAGGTTGGGCTACACTAAATTATAAGAACATGAAGTAAGCAATCGTGAGGGTAATTTCTTTAAAATTATACAATAGTTATACATGTTTCACTACCTAACTATAGTGTCTCACTTAATAGCAAAAGAAAGTTGCGACTATGGATCCCATTAACTGCATCTTCCTTTGGAAGATGGCGCATTTGGTTGGTTGTAACACACGAACCATAAAAAATGAAGCTACTATAAAACTTGCTTATCAAATTGTAAGTGGTTGCATATGTCTACCCTTGAATCACTTAAATTTTATACATTAATTAATGGAACTAATCATGTACTTTTAATTGAATTTTTAGGAAAAACTTACCTAAGAAAGTGCATATATAGGAACTCTAAGTGGCATTGCTGCAAAGGATGACATCTTGTGTAGGGCTATTGGCAATAAGAAGGACTACCCTGGCCGATTAAGGGGCTAAGGGCATGGTGTTGTTCCCTCCATCTTTTATTGTCAAAAACTACTTATACATGACCACGACGAGACATTCCAAAAGTTAAAAGTAGGGTTGCATGATGAGATAAAGTGGATATACTTAGGGACTTGCAACTGGAAGGTTTAATACCACCTCCTCATACCCCTATGCCTCACTCACATGTTAGTTACAATTCTACTAACGAAGAATATTAGGAACTACAACCTGCACCCTTTTGAAGCAGAAGGGCTGGCCAAGGACATATATACGTAGTCATGTTTACATTTTTATTGTCAAATTAATTCTCCTACCTCGTCCTTTCTTATGTATCCATTATTTCTTATTTCAGGTGGGTCAAAGCATATTGGTCTTGAATGCCCAGAAAACAACATTGTAGTTTGTTCATCGCATGAGGTTGGCTTCATGGTTTGACATGGAAACAGTATGCCTCCACACACTAAAAGTGCATATATTACTATGGCCTTAAATGCGAATGCTTGCCTACCACTTCTAATAGAATTTGATGAATTTTTTACCATTAAGATTGCCTTTGGATATCAATTTGCTTAACTAGATCAATTTATCCTTCTTATACAATCCAAGATATATATCTTGTCATACCACCATATGCATCTTCAACAATATTTTTTAAAGACCTCAATTTAATTGCTTATTAGTTACATCAGAAGTAGCAATAAGCACCATCGAGGCAACTTCCTCTTCATCACCACTTCCCATCATAATGGTCGAATTGGGATTAGTCTTTATGTTTATTTTTATTATAAAATTGAATGTCTTAAATGACCAGTATTGATTATAATTTTGTGCAACTTTACAGCAACCACTTAGGGATCAGGTGGAAATCCCACCAAACATGCCTCTATCCTTGGGGATCCTCCATGCAATCATTAATGATGATAGGGTAATCAACCCCGTATGTCTCAAGACCAAAGTGGTTGTTGATGACATAGTTGAAGTACCACAAATGGATGAGGAGTTCATAGGAGTTTGTGAATGGGATACTGGAACACTCTCAAATTATCTCCTAACATGGGGTATATGCAAATATCTGCTTCAATAATGGTACTTAATATTGCTGTTAATTAGTAATGATGACTAATAATTATTTCTTTTATGTAGCTTCTTGCACAATATAATGTAGCAATTAGAGGTCGAGGATGTACTTTGCCAATTCCTTGACCTTGTTGTCATTTGTAGAGTGATGGAGCAATGATTAATGGAGAGGCAAGTTATAGATATTCTATTGAGGATTTTCCATTACATGAAGGGGCAAGCCTTAGTAATTCCCTACAATAGTGGGTAAGTTTCAGTTTACTTGTTGTCATGCCTAATTATATATATTCTATACATAGGGATTGTAAAGTTCAATTACAATTCATATGATTGTGTACATAGGTCTCATTTGATGTTGTTGGTTTTGGATATGCATGGTGGACATGCACTATTTTTTTACTTTCATGCACCTTGCTTATTGAAATCATAAATAAGTAAGGTTTTCATCTCTTCATGTATTGTATATCATAGTTTATTAGCTCATAAGTAATTTTTTTTTATTGATTTCTAATGCATTTGAATTATAAATATGAAGTGCATAGCTTAGATAGGCTTAATTAACCAATATTGCTTACCTAGAAAAAGTCACTTGGAAGAAGGTCAAGATATGAAAAATAGTTAATTACTCTTATTTTATAAACTAAAAGTTACAATACACATGGTATTTATTGATTCTTTTTGTCTTCTCTATTATGTAGTGCCCTAGACAACATTCTAAATAGGAGTGTAAATCTAATACACAATGGTATTAGGGTCTCACAATTTAGAAAGGTAAGACACCTTTTACTAGTCATAATTTTATATTTTTTTACAATTTTTATGGATTCCAAATGAAAGAATATAATTGAATTAAAAAAAGTTGTCTTATAGGCTAATGTTGTCACATTTGGGTTTTCCAAAAAAAAGATTTGAAAATTTCCTTTATTTTGAAAAAGAGTTAGAAAAGGAATACTATCTATAGATTTAAAAGCACCCATCTTTGAGCTAGATGTCATAAGAGAAATCTTTTCACATAGATTAAAATAGGGAAAAGTGCTCTAAATCAGTTTTCTTTGCCATAGGATCTACTAGTCACAACATACATTACTATTAAAATGCACTTCCACTGATAGTCTTTACAATTTATAACATATCAAAATATCAACCTTAAACTTACAGGTCAAGCTACTAAACAAAGTCTATTACAAAATTCAACTTCTAACAAAAGCATATGCTTCTTTGCTCACATACATAAAAAATACCATGTGAACCACTTAGCTATGAAGGTGCCTCCTCTCTTGCTCATGCCCTGTCAAAATCTCCTAGAATTTTTGTAGGAGGGTAGCTTAAAATGCTCACCTTGTAATAAAGCTAACACTACCAGTCCTCCCAAATTTCAAGACACCCAATAATATATGTAACAGTTGGGGCTCCAACAGTGCAATATTGTCCACTTTGGCCAAAGCCACACAATTTTAAAATGCGTTGACACCATTAGAGATACCCATACCCTTATAACCAACCCAAACTTTTTCTGCGAGGCAATGTGGGCCCAAATTCTCAAGGTCACCTATAACACGCCACATGGTAGCTCAACAACTACTCTAGCTAGCCCACAAATGCAGCCCACCAAGTACCCCTCTTCCCCCCTTAGGGAACACACGTCCCTGCATGCAACCACTCTTTGGGTCCACGACCTGGCACTTATGTATGATCTAGCCCCACCTTCATGAGGGGGTCCAGCTCTAATACCAACTATAACAGTAGGGGCTCCAACAATGCGATATTGTCCTCTTTGGCTCAAGCCACACTATTTTAAAATGTGTCAACCTTATTAGAGATACCCAGACCCCACGACCTGGCACTTATGTACGGTCTAGCCCCACCTTCATGAGGGGGTCCAGCTCTAATACCAACTATAACAGTAGGGGCTCCAACAATGCGATATTGTCCTCTTTGGCTCAAGCCACACTATTTTAAAATGTGTCAACATTATTAGAGATACCCAGACCCTTATATCTATCCCAGACTTCTTCTCCCTAGGTAATGTGGGACTAAACTCTTAAGGTCACTTGTAGCTCACCACACGGTAGCTCGATAGCTCCTATGGTCTGCCCATAAATGTTGCCCATCAAGTGCCCATCTTTCCTCCTTAGGGAACACATGTCCCCACGTGCGACAACTCATTGGGTCTACGACCTATCACTCATGTTGTGATAACCCGGGTTTTCCAATGCATTTTTAAATGCAATCTCTAATTCCTAGGGCGGGATGCATCCCTATTTGAAAACCATTTTATAAAAACAATGCAATGCAACAGAAAAATCATTTGTTTTAAACTCAATTTGAAAACTCCGAGTGTCATTTGCTTTCACAACAACCAAACATTGCCGGAGAAGACCCAGCTTCAATGGACCTGTCGGTCCATTCGTACCAGGTGTCCCAGGGACGCCGGCGTAACTTGCACCCGGGATGTGCCCCATGGGACGAATCTCGGGCATGCGACGTCGTACGGGGGGTGGGGGTGTGACCACATATAGGTGCGGTCCCTGTTCAACCAGGATACACGAGGGCCCGAGAGCCGAGGCGCACAGTGCCTGAACCAAAGCGTCCGTGCAATGACAGCCAGAACGCTCGTCATAACGTCGCTTGGGCATGCATGTGCGCATGCGAGTGCAACCCCTGGTGCGTGGACAAAATTGGCTCGTCCATGATTTTGGGACACTAAAAATGCAGTTACGGAGGCTGTAGGACTCCGATTGACGATCCGAAACAACCACCGCATCCGTATTAACAACGCGGACCTAATGAGACTATAAAAATTAGGATCAGAGGACAAATTATAGGGTCTAACCATTGAATAGTAGATCCATACATAAGATCTAGCCTGACACTGTATTAGGCAAGGAGACCCTAAAAGGCAGATATAGCCATTCATCTAGAGATCTAAATAGTAATTTATAAATAGATAGAAATTGATAAGGACTCCTTGTTATCCATTCATATCCAGGAGTTTAGAAATGAGACCTAGGGTCGGGTTGAGTAATGAAGGATGCGACTCCAGAAAACATTGAGGTAGGTAGTCTAATACTACTAAGTTTTCAAGTACATTTCAAATCTGAATGCTTTACTTGGATTTAATTACTGTATTTAGCATGCTTTTTGAGATATGTTGTTTTTGTACAAGCATACGAAATTATGGCTTTGAATGTGATTACTGGCATGTGCAGATTTTATGCATTGCTTGCATGTTTTGAAAGCAAATGCCTAAATTGCATGATTTACGATGTATGAGATTCGGATTATCTATAGATATGCTTTTTGAGTGGTTTACCTTCCATAGGATTCAAGATGAAAGATTTATATGTATCTCCATAAAGTCATGATCTTCTTCTTTTGAATATTCAATATTCATCGAATACTTATAGTTGCATCTCTATCTCTTTCTCTCTTTTCTTCTTATTTGGTCAAAATCCTCATTTTTTCTACACATGTGCCATCTAACCCCGACCATCACAAGGGGTTCTAGCTCTGAAACCAACTATAATAGTCGAGGCTCCAACGATGCTATTTGTCCCTTTGGCTAAAGCTGCACGATTTTAAAATGCATTGACACCATTACAGATACCTTGACCCTTATAACCAGTCCAAACTTATTCTTCCTAGTCAATGTGGGACTATACTCTCAGTGTCACTTGTAGCTTGCCACACAAGGCCGACAAACTCCTTTGGCCCACCCATAAATGTCTTCCATCAGGTACCCCTAATAGGCTAAGTCATTCTTGAATTTATAATCGCACTAGATCCAGTGATAGTAGAGGTAGAAATGAAATAGGAAAAGATTTAAAATAGTGATGGAATTATAGAATTTCCTAAACCTTACTAGACTCTAAGATATTGTATTGAATGATTATTACTTTACTGTTAATTAAGATAGCGATTAAGGACATAGGATGGGTATGAGGTGACATATGAGAGGAAATTTTTTAGAAATTGATGGAACCAACCATCATGCCAGCTCTTTATAATTGAGGTTGAATGGTTATCGATGATGGCTCTGATAAATAATTGAGAAATGTGTTGATATAGGATAAGAAAACAGAAAACATGCTTCTAAGAGGTGAAAAGTAAAAGATAATATTCGAATACATTGAAGATTGGGTGTCGACAAATGTAAATAATAATAATAATCAAATGTTAAAGCTGGAAATCATGATTTTTCATGGGTGACAGTAATTAAAGGAGTTATAGTATGAAAGAACAAGTAAGAACTCTTGGGTGGAATGTCCATTGTAAAATCATTTAACTGGAAAGTTGAAAATTGAAATTGATGGTAAAGTAAGAAAGACATATGCATAATTATTTGAGGAACAACATAGAAATAATTCTCGAGGATGAAAATTCCTTTAAGGGGGAAAGGATGTAATAACCCTAATTTTAAAAACTTATTGTTTGAATTTTTTTTTAAAAAGAAATAGACTTTTAAGTTTTAATAAATGAGCTTTTCATAAAAGCCAAATAAAGTGTTGACACCGTAATAATTGGATTTTACTCGAAAAGATAGTTTTAACAATACTAAGTTTACTGAAATCGAAGTATGGACGAATAAGTTGTCATTTTTCTCACAAAAGGTAATTTTTGTAGATTTTTCTAAGTGGATCTCACTTAAATGAATCAAAGATTGACAATGAAGAGACATTGGAAGGTTGTCATGAGTGGCATGCATCTCTTTTTGATCAAAATTATGATGCTTAAAGCAAAGAAAATATCATAATTAAATGTTTAAAAAAAAGAGAAAAAAGAAAAGAAAAAGAAAAAGCAAAATCATTACTAAAGGAGGTGGCCATTTTGATATTGGCACCCCCTCCTTTCTTAAAACTAAAATAGATTGTACTAATCTATTACCCAATGCAAAGAAGAAATAAAGAAAAAGAAAAAAGAGGAAGGGGGATAAAAGGAAGAAGAAGGAGAGGAAGAAAAGGAAGAAGAAAGAGAGGGAGAGGAAAAGAAGAGAAAGGGAAAGAGAGAGATCGTGGGAGGGAGAGTTGCCGTGAGAATTTCTCTAGTGACCTGCAAACCTTGACTGCCGATTCCTTGGGATGATAGTGACGAAGATGACAAAGAAGATAGAAATTGAAGGGATATTTGAATGATCTACACCATTCAAAGTGTTCGCCATACTTAGATCTATAAAAGCCCAAAAAAATTAGTCAAAATGGAGTGAGAAATGAAGGAGAATCAAAGCAAAGAAGGTAACACCAACGACAAGCAAAATTTGGCAATTGACAAATCGATTTTGATGTTTTCTAGCATCAAACGACGTCAAATCTTCGCTAGACATTGAAGGAAAGTAGATGAGACATCAATCTGCATTTCTCATATTTTAATTTTGAAATCTGTTAGGAAATGAGTCACCTGCGGTGACCACGCCAGTCATCTTCTTTGGCGACAGCTGACCAATGCTGACGATCTAGAATTTTTCAATGAAAAACATGCCCTAGGCATAGTTTGGCCTAATCTATGCATTGGAAAAGTTGGATCTTGGATTTGAGATCATTTGACTACCCAAATTGGATGCAATCCTGATCTAAGAGAACGGGGTGCGTTCTGCAAGATCCACACCGTTCATCGCGATCCTCATGACACTAACAAAAGTCATCAATCAATTTGGCCATCATTGATGATTTATTAGTGATCTAATGTGATGACCTGGGTTTTTCAGCATACAATAAATAGGCAGGGCACCCTAAAGGTACGTGGGTCCCACTAGTGTCCCATACACTAGTACAATGGGTCATGAGTACTCATACCAATTCTCTGAGTGTTGTCACACCTAGGTATATAATAATATCCCAATGCTCATCATACACGCATACAGAACAAGAGTATGGATCATCATGCTACAGTGGCAACCACACCAGGATCGCAACCACTGCCGCTCCCCATTGACACTATAATGGGAGACTCGTTGTCTGTCCCCATGGGTAGGTCGGGATCGGTAGTGTGGACTACCCATGTTACCAACCCCTACTGAATGCCATTTGTGTGCAAGTGTCTATCATCTCATAAATTCAGAGGGTGGGTGGCTAGCCCTAATCCTTCCTAAAGCATGACATCCATCGAGTGAGAGCACTCATCGTAAATCACAAACATGAAAAATCACAGATCTCATAAAAACTAGGAGCACTCGTGGAACCCCCCTCATCCTGGAGTTAGTTTCTCAAGGACTAACCACCAAGCCTCCATGAGTATCTTGTAAAACCAGGAGCACTTGTGGCTCACCATCCTAAGGCACTACCCCTCACCCCGAGGTTAGCCTCTCAAGGACTAGCCACCAAGCCTCCAACACCAAATTCTCAAAAATCATCCAAACTCACTAATGTAGTAAAGAAAAGATGTTTACAATCCATTATAATAAATATATAAGATCCACAAGTATCAAAACCTAATAAGGAAGATCAATCATTTCAAATGTCCTCAATACATCATCAAATTCTCATGTCTACAATAGCAAAACAAGTCAAAAATCATAAGTGCACATATGAAAGAATCCATGCTATAATAATCCCAAGCAATCAATATGCCATGACAGTTCAAGA
Source organism: Warburgia ugandensis (assembly GCA_035236585.1). Classification (NCBI taxonomy): domain Eukaryota; kingdom Viridiplantae; phylum Streptophyta; class Magnoliopsida; order Canellales; family Canellaceae; genus Warburgia; species Warburgia ugandensis. Next base: position 80,839,735 of record CP141126.1, on the reverse strand, counting down.
CTTTAGAAAATCAATATGCAATATTAAATGTCGTCACCTACCTCGATGAAGAAAAATCACCAATTTAGGCGATACTCCTCTCAAACCACATGCTTTGATACACTTGTCAATACCACAATACTTTTTCATGTTATTCCATTTCATCTTTATACCCCTTTATAAATTTTACTCTTTCTTTTTGTCAATTCATAAGTCCATTTGTTCAATGATTCTCTTATCTTGCTGTTGATCTAGATCAATAGTCTAGATCACCTCATTTATCTTTAATAATCAATTTTCTTGACATCCAATACCCATCTCCTTGATCTGATCATCAATCAAGTTGAGATTAGTTATTTTAAGACCTCTTGATCACCAAATGATCAATTTATTCCATCTTAATGAAAATTGAGATGATCCAACCATTGGATCATTCTTAATCACCTTTATTTGTTTTTTGATAATGAATTCTAATCTTAATAGTCAAAACTAATTCAATTTCATGTTTATCAATTTATTCCAGTCCATATTCATGATTCATGCCTTGATCTGATAGTCCGATTACTCCCTGATTGCCCAATTCTAAGTCCTTAGATAAATTGATAGTTTAGATCAATTTCTAAGATAAATATGTATGATCCATTTATTAGATCTATCAATTCATCCTTTAGATCGTCCAATTGTTCAAGTTCTAAGGCCTAATCATCCTCCGATCAACCAAATCTAAGCAATTGGGTACTATTTTATAGATTTGATCTAACTAAATATGCTTAGATAAAGATTTAGATTTAAAATCATGTCCACACCATCGAGACAATTCCAATGAACCTTTTGGATTGAAAGTTGGGCTTCTGTAGCCTCAAGAATCTAAAAAAAAAAAAACATCATTTCAGATCACGAAACAATGGTTTGGATCAAAATCCCGATTGGAACGATGTCGTCCACCCAGTGTCACTAGGACATACCTACCTAGGATGCGCCACATGCATCCTAGTCACCAAAACTCTCCGTATGTGTTTTGAGCTCCTAAGATGCACCTGCATTGAGCGCATACGGCGACAGTGCTACAATGCGTTTTCCCACACACGCATTGCGTGCGTGCCTGATAGAGCAGCTGGGCGCTGTCTTCGTTGTGCATCCCACGCTGGTATCTTGGGTACATCACCCATCAGGGACGATGAACCCGAACCATTGATCTTGTTTTGACTCAATCGGGGTTCCTAATGACTAGATTTTTTATCTGTTTTCACTGTTCCCAGGGTTTGGAGGGTCCCTGAATCCAATGGATGGTTCATATCATCCATTTAAAGTGTCCTTATGATGGTTTCCTACTGTTCCATGGTTTTCCTAAGATTAACTTTGAATTTCTAAAAAAAATTCCAGATCCAAAGGGAAAACATTGAAAAAGAGGGAAAAACGAGATAGAGCGAGGGCTCTTACTTGGGTTCACTGTAGACAAGTTTCCTGAGGCTTTTTCGGTGGTCATAGTTTTGTCTATGCTTGCCGAAACCCTAATGCTGGTAACATAGATGGTTAAGGTGGGGAGGAGGGTAGCCAAGGGAGAAAAGAGAGATCTGGGAGAAAGATCTTGATGGGGAAAAGGGTTTTTAACACCACTAATCACCGACCTCTTCTCTGGTGGTGATAGAGTCGAAGATAGAGGGGGTGATATTATTAAAATGACCCTGTCTAATTTTAGTCCTTGTCCTTTTTACCAAAATGTCCTCATACTTAAAATGTTCATAACTTTCTCATCCGAACTCCAATTTCAGTAAACTTAGTGCTGTTTGAATTGTCTTTTTGAATACAATCTAATTATGGAGGTTCAACACATGATTTGATATCTATTAAGTCTCTCACTTATAAAACTCCAAAAATATCGAATTCAATATATTCTTTTTCATCACAATTTCACATTTTTCCACAATTCTCTCAAATTGGCATTTAAAAATTTTGGATGTTAGATATGTGAAGCCCTAGGCCGATGAGGGTAGGCCAAGAGAAGGCTAATAGGTTTCTAGGCTAGGGTGAAGGACAGAGAGTTAGTCCCACATTACCTGGGGAGAGGAAACTGGGCTATTTATAAGAGTTAGGGAAACTCTAACTGTCACAACGCATTTTTCCTAGAAAACTGGGGAAGAACAAAGATGTGAGGAGCGTATGGGTGCCCCAAAGCAAACAATATTATGATTGTTGGAACTCTAGGGTGTTACAAATGGTATTAGAGCTAGTTCCCCTTGTGGTGTAGTGGCTAGCCACATGCGGGGTTCCTAGTCATGGCTATCACGTGAGGATACGTGTTCCCTAAGGGGGGAAGATGTGAAGCCACAGGCTGATGAGGGTGGGTCAAGAGAAGGTGGCGGGATTCTAGGCTGGGGTGAAGGATAGGGAGTTAGTCCTACATCCTTAGGGGAGAGGAAATTGGGCTGTTTATAAGAGTTCAGGAAGCCCTAATAGTCACAACACATTTTTCCTAGGAAATTGGGGAAGAACAAAGCCATGAGGGGAGTATGGGCACCCCAAAAGCTGACAATATTGTGACTGTTGGAACTTCGGGTGTTACATCTAAAGCTGAATGTACAACCAAGATCATGTTGATATATGACCACCGACCATCCATTGTCATCTAGCCCTTGATCTAACACCAAATATTAGATCAGTGATCAAATCCACATACCTCCACATGATCCAACCTTTAATCAATTACTAGGAACCATATCTATGATCGATTTGACTTTTTATTATGATCCAACCATTGATGGGCTACTAGATGCTTAAATATATAGCCAATCTACTACTTTAAGATAATCCAACCTTTGATCAGTGCTTACGACCTAGATGTATTATCATTGAAGCTTCCAAGTAGATCTGACCAAAGATTGAACATCAAAGCATTTGATCTGTGATTGATTTAACCCCACACATTGATCCGAATATAGATTACTGATAGCACACCACAATTCATGATTGAGCTAAGTATTCGCCTAATCTAACTATTGATCCATCACCAAAACCATAAAACAATGACATGTATGGCCCTTTTTAAACAATTTGACTATTGATTAATGGCTAGTGCTTAAAATGTAATATTGGGCACTGATTTAAGGAGGAAGATTTGATACGACCTTGATCAACTTGATCAGAGGCAATTAGAATCAATCAGACCACCTTAGACCACGACATCATACTTGGATTTTTACAATTAGTGGTAATATTACTACCAAAACTTATTTAAATTAATCAAAATTTATTTGTACTTATATTATGACTGGTAAATTATTGAAAACTTAGAAATTAGGTGTGACTAAGGTGGATTGGACCCAGGAAGAGCAATTAGGCTCTTTGAACTATTTATTATAGTGAATCTAAGGGTTTAATGACTTTGGTGACCTTGGATTAGAAAATAGGAAGAAAAATAATTGGAAAATATGGATTTGACCTATCAAAATTCAATCATTGTCTGATCAATAAATCCAAACATTGAGATATGAAATAAACTATCTATAAGTTAGAGATTAATAGGAATTGAGGACAAGTAGATAATCTAGACCATTGATCTTTAATCAATGGTTAAGATTTGATATTATGGAAAAAATAAAGAAGAATACATATGATAAAAAAATGGTAAATGCAAGATCACCATGTTAATGGCGATCAAAGGCTACATAAGCCATAATTAAAAAATTGTAAGTAAGATAAATGAGATTGTAATGTACATATGTGTTGACAGAGTTGCTGACTAATATGAATTGAGCACGTTGAGCATTCTGATGATTGAGATAGTTGTGTTCTTAGTAGGTAGTTTTAACATTTATTTGCCATTGGGATTTTGCATAGGTCGTCAGCTTTACTAAAATATGTAGATTTTAAATAATCAAATCTTTTGATTATCATCCTTTCAATTTGAGACTACTTTACTATTATAAAATTGATATTTTAGCATATTGCATTACTTTAGCTTTTTAAAGAATGCAATATTTGCAAATGAGGCATGTGGGTTGTATATATGCACCTTCATAACCATGAATCATACTTTTATATAGAAAATGAAAATGATGTTGCTCATGCTATTACACTCATTTATATCTTTTTGAAAGAAGTAATTATGCTTGAAATTGTATCAATCCCATTCTTTAAGATGAGTTAAAGAAATGCATGCTTTTGCATTAGATATATGTTATAAAATTTAATGACATTTGGATTGAGATATATGTTTGTTCGAAGCTAATAAGTCAGTGGGCACTGTGCTAAGTGGTTGTATAAGTTTGGTCTCCCAGCCTCTAACCACCAAAGGTGGTAGGTATCTGTGCCCCAAGAGGTACCTATTTTTCTTAACTGTTGTGGTAAGGAAATGGCCACTTTGGAAGTGTTCACAAAGACCCTTTTTGACACATATCCATAGTTGCCATAGAGGTTGTGATGGTTGGTCTCAATTTCAATGAGCTGGTTGTGAGCACAATGTCCCATGAGCTTTCTGCCTTGAGATACTATGTATGATGAGATTGATGATGGTCTTTAGATGAGTACTCATGACCAATCGGCTAATGTGTTCACCTAGATGATATGTGCACATAATGATGTTATCAGTTTGGGATTGTCGACTTTCACAGTTTAACCTATTACTACTTTAATATTTTGAGAATCTTATGGAATTTGATTTTTCAAGTTAAATGGTGGATCTTTCACATAATTTAGAAGTTATGCATTCACGTGATTTTGTGATATATTATATATTACAATTTATGTGAGATTAAAATGTAGATTTGATCATTTGAAAAATATACATTTAAAGTCATGCATGTTTTATATTGATATTATCTGAAATGTTTTAGCATAAGCTACCGTAAATTGAGGTTGACACGGGGTTTCAATTATGTTTCCTATCTTTGACTTAATCATTATATTCTTTAGAATTGCATGAAAAATTATTTGAAAATTCTTTTAGACTTGGATTTCAAAATGTGGTATAGTAGATGTGAAATTACCTACACAAGGCATGCTTACTTGAAATATTGTAAATTGTTTACAATATCTTAGGTCTTCGAACAAATTGAGGTGGAAGTAAATGCGGATAAAGATAAAAGTGTAATGAATTGTAATCAATGTAAGTATATGAGTTATCGTTTTTGGACATGTACATGTAATTATTACAGTTGGACCATGAACTGTGGCTGGCTAGATGCGGGATGCATGTATTTCTATTTTAATTTTATAATTAGAAAAAAATCTAATTATTTTATTTTCTCCTAAGTAAAGACACTCAGGGTTTTCAAAATGAATTTAAAATAAAAAGATTTCTTTTGCAGCATTGCATTGCTTTTATGAAATTATTTTCAAATGGGGACTCGATCCCACATTAGGAATTAGTTTTGCATTTAAAAATGCATATAAAAACCTTGGTTGTCACAGTATAGATGCATATGTAGATAAGTAAAAGATGCAATAATCTGCCATCATAATGTGTTTTGATTCAATCAAAGCATGTATAAACAAAATTAGAGCATGTATAAGATGGGTATGCTTAAATAGAATAATAACTTCAGGTCTAGTGCAAATAACATGTTACTTGAAACTATTTAGAAAACCTCTCAAAATACAAACTCTCAAGTAAAGTGCAACTAGTGAATCCTCAATAATGAAAGATAGAATGAGATGCTCTGATGAGGAAAGTAGTAAGGGTTTCACAAATATGTTTGCAAGATCATGCAAGTACCCACACATAACATACGAGGCAACAATTTAGTATTGTCCTGAGGTTACTAACACACTTGTCTTTCCAGCAGAGATCTCTCATACTATCCAAAGCACATGGACTATCCAACTCTCCTGGACCATCATCAATCTATCCCACCCTATCGAATGCTCCTAGACAGGTGCAACTCTCTTACACCATCAATTGGCCTTACAACTACTCAATGATTGCTTGCCATAAAAACTCCAATCATCAGTAAATCACTTTCCAAGTCAAGTATAATTGGAAACATAGAAAGGTTCATATTTCACACTGTCTCATGAATGAATGAGAAATCTCAACCGATTTGCAAAATGTAGGGCTTTCCATACATAGTGCCATGATTCATGTGTCTTCACTATTTCAAACCCAAAATCCTTCAAGTAGTAGACTTCTTACTATGTTCACACAACCTCTTTGTTTACTTATTTTTCATAAGTAAGACCTAAAAAGGAAAGGATGAAACCCAAATATCTCAAGTTTCCTACACTTCCAAAAACAACCACCATTAATACCCAAATATCTCATGCTACTTTCTTAGAATGTGTTAGAAGTTTTTCTTACCAAAATTCCTCAGAAAGCTTGTTAGCAGGGATATGCCTTGCTTAGATTTAGAGCTTAAGGTCTTAGATTTGTCCTTATTACTATCTCCATTTTCCATATAGGATTTATATTCCTTCAGAGCTTGGTTGTCCTTTTCTTTCCATTCCATGTGGTTGGTTGCATGTCCTTAAGGTAGTTTGGAGGAAAGTCCCTAGTCTTCACTAGGGTAGTGTTAGCATGCAACAATTTAGGTTTGTATTTTTTGGTCCCTATATGCTATTTAGAATTCCCGCTTAGCTTGTAAAATGTTTAGTGGACATGTGCAATGTTGATTAGCTTGTATTCCATACCACCTCACCTCTATGCTTATCCTCCTCATAATTTTATCTTTGCTGGATTAGTAGTTTATGCATTTGTTACTAAATTATCAAGTTTACCTTATGGCAATGCAACATTCAAGAGGAGATAAGTTTTAGTGTGTCCAATTTCCCCACCTCTAACTAGAGAGGAAATTGGACTCCTTTACATCCTCAAGATTTGTATCTTTAGCTTTCGGTTTCCCATGGAAAATTCGCTTATCATGTTTTCACTTCATGCCTAAATCACTCCAGCATTCATCTCACTCATATCCAAGTGTAAACAAACATCATTAACCACAGCAACTTTTTGCACTTCTATGGGATGTTAATTTCCTGCATAAATCTAAAATAAAATTGCATCCTTTTTATCCCTTAGGAACTAGTGTAGCTTTATTATTACTTGCAAGCACATGAATCATCGCAGTATTAGCACTTGAGGAGAGATCAAATCCATGAGAAATCTCACAAATTTGTATGTTGGATGGATGTTAGTTAAAGTTCTTAACTTTTGTAGTGTGAGAGAGAGAGAGAGAGAGAGAGAGAGAGAGAGAGAGAGAGAGAGAGAGAGAGTCAATTGATTTGAATTTAAATTAGGAAAATAAATACATGAAATTAGGAAACTACAATTAAATAAAAATTGTTAAAATTAAAACTATGTAATGGAATTAGAAACTTATCTAACTAACATGCAATTAATAAGAAACTAATACAAAACAAACCATGAATTAAACTGAGCAAGTAACTTACGGAAACTTACTAAAAAAGGAAAATTTTCTAGTCTAACACTTTTCCTAAACTAGAAATTTTCTAAAACTGAAACTTTCTAAAACATAAAAAAAGAAAATTTTCTAAACCTAAACTAATATGCAAAAAAATAATGATAAGTGCTAAAAAAAAGGTTAAGCAACTAAATTAAAAGCAAGATTCAAAGAAAAAAAGTACTATACAGTACCATGCACATGATCTATGGATTAAAGTCATGGTCATAGGTTGAAAAATGGCTAGATTTAATAGTTTAGATGCAAACTAACATGCAACCTTAAGCTATGAACTGAATTAAAAACCTAAAAATCTAAATGGATTCCTAAGAATTCAAGCAGTTAAGATATTTTGATGACTAGAAACAAAGCAAAAAGATTAAGGAGAAAAATTCTAGATTTCATGTACTCAAGAACATCAACTTTAAATCAAGCATATAAAGCAACTAAACCAATAACTTTTATGCAAAATAACAACCCAAATATAAATGACTTTGATCCATGAGAAACATTCCATAACAAGAATCCTCAAGAGAAATTCATTAAATCAATGCCAAAATAGATAAAAAAAAAATTTCCATAGCAAACATGCTTGTAGAAAAAAAAAGTTGGAAATTGAGCACAATTCAAAAAGCTACTAAAACTTGGTCTAGACTACAACAAAAATCAATATAATGCTTCCAATCTAAATTATGATAGCAAACAAAGAAAACCCGTAGAAAGGAATTTACAGAGAGAGAAAGATGAAGCTAGGATGGTGATGAACTAGCTACAAAAAAAAAAAAAAGTGAAGTAAAGAAAAGAGGGAATGCTAAGTGGAAAGATGAATGTAGAAGCTAGAAAAGAGAAAAATAATGGGAAACTAAGGCCAATGAAAATAAAACAATAAAAGAAAATTACTAACCCGAATTGGAAAAGAAGATTAAATGAAGAAATAACCAGAAATACAAAGAAAAGAATAGAAAAGAAAAAAATATAATAATCAAAGTCCTAGCTCCCAAAGATCAACTAGGCCAAGAATGTAAAGTTTTAAGGTTCTCTCACCCAACCTCTACTTGATTGTTATTTATTGATGGCTAGCTTTCTAACTGGGAAAAGGATGAATTAAGGATGAAAGGAGATCTAGATCTAGGTTTTCAAGGTAGGAAAGTTAGATAGAGAGTGAAGAGGAGGAAAGCTAGGCTAAGATGAGGTGGAGCGATGATGAAAGAGGTGGACATGGTTGGTTTCTAATTTGAGAAAAAAGGAGGGAGGTGTGGAACTCCTCCCCTCCTAATTGCATGGTAATTACTTAGAATGGAGATATAAAAAGGATAAAAAATGAGGTGAAAAAGGTAGGAAAAAGCTGGGTTTGAAGTGCTTTGAATGGACATAGATCTAAAGGGTTTCCTAATTAGGAAACCACAAAAATTAACAACTATACATAGGGGAGGTGTCACTTTCTAGGAAGGTGGCTCCCTCAAGTAAAAAAACATGGAACCCTAGTTTATGTGGTGGGAAAAGTTAAGTAAAAATGGAATTAGAAATGTGGGGTTTTCTCTCTTGATGGGTCGCTCAATGCATGATCATTTTACCTTTTACAATTCTTTATTAAGATCCCTTAAACATCACACATTTAACATAGGATATTTGCTTGTTTTGATGCTACAATCATTTGGCTCATGTGGCATTCATCCATTGCTTGATGGTTCATTCCTGCTTGTCTTAAGTGGCTTCAAGGCTTGAGTATCTTAGCTTCCTTAGTCTTCCTAGTTGGACTAGGAAACCCTCATGTATGACTCCAATTCTCA